>CM053771.1:408436729-408468078 GCA_028658325.1 Potorous gilbertii | reverse complement strand
TGTATATCTGGCAAACTCAGTTGTCTAGAATATGGAGACGATACAAAAAAGGGCTTCAAGGTGGTCTGAGTAATTTGGGAGATTCTCTTGAGTGGCTACTTTTTCTTTACTCTTTTTTTACTCTTTTGCAATTTTAAAAGGTGGTTTTTATTTTTCCTTACCAATAAAAGTAAGATGAAGCCAATTAATAGAGTGGAGGTCATGGGAAATGGAAATACTAACAGTGGCAAGAAGTAATATTACAGCAAAAAAGAAGACAGAAAAAAAAACAAATTATGAGGGGCACATACAATTCAAAATCCAGATGATAGAAATCTAATAGTGTGGCAAATAATCTAATAAACTTCAATAACCCCAAGAGTATTTCTGTATCATAATTATAATAGTGGCCCTAATTCAGTAAAAGACTATCTAATATAATTGATGGAGGCAGTATGTTCTGTTAAAAAGAGTGCCAACTTTCTTAGCAAGTTAGAGTCTGAAAGAGTTGCCTAGACCACTGGGGTATTAAATGACTTGCCCAGGATGAAACAGCCATTGTGTCTGTGTGTATGTGTATACATGTGTATGACTATTACAGATTAAATGCAAACTTTCACTAGTGTAGAGAGTTCCCTTACCTGTGAGTTCCCTATACAATCAAATCATAGACTGAGTCCAGTCTACATAGATAAAAATAAATATAGATGACATAGATATGCATATATAGAAAGGATAGATAAATAGATGATAGATGATTGACAGATGATAGAGAATAAAGATATGTATGTGTATATATGCATACATGTATATATACTTGTATATAAATATAAGGGTGTATTTATTTGTATACACATATATTTCCAATTGCAACTCCTATGTACAAAATAATTAATCATATAGACATATATTTATATTAATTTCTTCTAAGGAAGTAATAGTCTTACTGAGCTTTAAACTCAGAACTTCCAACTTGATAACTTTTGAAAAATTTTTCAAGCATTCCCCTAAATGAAACTATAACAGTCTTTTACTTTTTCTCCCAGTGCCCCTAAAATAAGTGAAAAAAGTAGGAGATTTATACAAGAAAGCAATTGGTGGTCCTTTGACCTCACTTCCAACTAGTTTTTCCTTTCCTTTCTCACCCACTCAGCCTCCAATTTTATCTGAGCTTTCTTGCTGTAGCAAGAATCTCTAAGAACCAACACACATCCTTGCCAATGTAATGGAAAGTATGTAGACTAAATGTTATATAATATCTGGGTCAAAGTCTTGGTTCTGACTTTCAACAGTATTATAGTCTTGAGAAAGTAACTTAAATTCCCATTCTCAATTTCCTCATTCATAAAAAGCACTGTAACCTCATGAGGATGTTGTAAAGAAAGCACTCTGCAAAATTTAAAGCAATATGTAAGTGTGCTATTATTGCATAGTAATATATAGTGATAGTTTCAGTTCTGCAGCTTCCTCTATCATGAGACAGTGACAGCACTTGGTTGTTGTTCAATCATGCAGTTGTGTCAAGCTCTTTGGAACCCATAGACCATAGCACACTGTCCACCAAAATCTGTCCAATCTCAAGTTCATTGCTTCCATGATTGTCTAGCTACCTCATCCTCTGCCATCCCCCTTTCCCTTTGCCTTCAATCTTTCCCAGCATCAGGTCTTTTCCAATGAATCCTGTCTTCTCATCGTGTGGCAAAAGTATTTAAGATTAAGCCTCAATCTTTGACCTTCCAATGAATAGTCTGAATTAAATTTTTAAATTTTTTTATTTATTTAATTTTTTAATGTATTGGATACAACAAGCATTTCTATAACATAAATAACATGACATAACAAAACATAATATAATATAATAAAAAAATAATTGCATATGAACCTGCAAATCTATTATGTGCTATTTCTTTCTAAATTTGTAGTAAAGTTATGATGTAAATATAATAAATAAATAAATAAAAAGAGTGCCAAACTGAGTCAGAGGAACTCTATTTGAATGGTAGCTACAAAATTTGCTGTGTGACCACAGAGAAGTCGCTTAATCTCTCTCGCTTAATAACTTCTTCCTCTGTAAAATGTGAATAAAAATACCTCATAGGATCAAAAAGATGTAAAGATCCAAAGAATTAATGTATATAAATGCTGTATTGTCGGCTATTAATAAAGCTACTAATACATTTTAGGAAGTTGTTCGTTCCAAATATCCAAATAAACAAATTTTCGGTACATAAAGGGGTTAAGTTTCAGTATTGGAAAATTCACTTATATGGAAAATTCATTCCTTAACAGTACTGGATAAATAAGGCATTACTATATCATGTATTTTTAAAACATGATAAATCAACTTCCCTGGTAGCAAAAAATAGCATTGTTTAGGCTCTGAAGAGTGCAGAGTAAGCACTCCAGTTAGAGAAGAGCCGTTGTCATCCGTGTTGGCTGTGTTTGTTCTTTCAGGCAGGGTGTTCCTAGCTATCGAAGGTGCTGCCGAGAGTTGTAAGGGAAGCAGAGACTGCTAGGAGAAAGCCTTTGCCAGGCTAAGCCACCTGTCTGTTTAGGAGTTAGAACTGGGCTTGCATTCGGGCTGCTGATGGCAGAAAGGAAAAGGAAGGTTTTTGAGTGCCACCCAGATGGAATTCGTCTCTGGTTTCTAAATATAAAGACTTCCTGGATTTCATTTTTGCTGCTCCGATATACCTCAGTCCATGAGGGTCAGGAGACAAATAATAAGGCCTGTAATGCTTTCTCTTTACATAAAGTGACCCTATGAGGTCTCATTTCCTTCCCTGCCCCCTTCCTAAAAATAACAAATTAACATCTGGATGCCATATATGCAGGCACAGCTGTGTGCATTCTACTATTGATCTTTCTGCAGAACTCAGAACCTACAGCCTGATTTTTGGAATCAATTAAACAACTCAAGTGGATAGGTTGAAATAGTGGATAGAGTGCCGCCACCCCTGGAGTCAAGAAGACTCATCTTCCGGAGTCAAATCTGGCCTCAGACACTGCTAGGAGTGTGACCCTGGGCAAGTCATTTAACCTTGTTTTTCTCAGTTTCTTAATCTTTAAAATGAACTGGAGAAAGAAATGGCAAAGTACTCCCATATCTTTGCCAAGAAAACCCCAAATGGGGTCATGAAGAGTCAGACATGCCTGAAACAATTGAACAACGGAAAGCCACTCAAACAGAGGCAGCTTGGTCTAATGGGCAGAGAGCTGTCTTTCGAATTAGTAAGTTCTGGGTTCAAGATCTGCCTCTGACACATCCTGGATGTGTGATCCTCAGCAGGTCACTTTATTTCTCAGTGTTCTAGGTAATTTGACAAATTGCAGACAAGGTTTCCCCCTACATTGCTAGAAGTTTCCTCCTCTTGGAGTTGTCCTCATTCATTCACGGTGTCCAGGAAAGTACAGTTACAGAACGGGGCAAAGTAAAGGGAACTTTCAGTTTTGAGAGGGAGTTTATTAACTTCCTCTGCCCTTACATAAATTTAAAGTAAGTTTGTTTCTCTCGTTCAAAACTTCTCTATTGTATGGAGAAAGAAAATTAGTCATCTGTCATCTTCCAAATGATTGTGCCCCTTGCTGAGAAAACCTGAAAATCCAATCTCTATGGCGAAATGATTTTTTTAAAGCCATGTAGATAAATAAAGAGCAGAGACTAATTTAAATCTGACTTAAATAGATTTCCTGCAACTATACTCTGTGTGTGTGTGTGTGTGTGTGTGTGTGTGTGTGTTAAATACAAGTCATAAAGAATACGAAACCTTAGAACAAGACTTTATAACGTGAATGGTCTAGCCAAAGCCTTCGATGTATCTGTGCCAGGATTCATAGGATGCTAGATTTATCTTGACCAGCATATTCTCCCAAGACAGCTGGCTATTTGCAAAAGTATTCATCCAGGAAAAGGCAGTAGCAACTTTGTTTAATGTTCCCTGGCATCTCTTATGGTAAGGGTTTGTGGTGCACTAGATACTACTAGAAAAGGGAAGGTTTCTGGGATTCCTGGCACCAGGTCCTTCTGCAGTACAAAAAAGCAAGATTTATTTTTACTTGCTGAATGAGAACAAAAATGAAGCCCTGAGCTCTGTCATGTTTCACACTGTTGCCCCATTTTTAGATCACTGAACCAGATGAATGCTTTTGGAAAGAATGTGTTTATAAAACAATAATTTTTATCCATCAAAGAGGAGTTATTTTTTCCCCTTTAAACATGGCATACTCTTACAAAGCTGACTGTGTGATGTGTCAGCAAAATTTTCTTTTGTTATTTGCATAAATGGGAGTTTAATTAGTTCACTTACTGAATATTACTAGTATAAGGAGCAGGATCCATTTCTGATGGGAGATAAGTGAATAATATGATGTCATCTTGCTAGTAATACATTATTTTAAGTCAAATTTCAAAGGTCTGTTTTCCATAGCTTTCGTGACCTCCATGATACCCGACAGAACAGATTATCTGGATTATTTTCCTAGCCTAGTTGCTATAAAGTCTCTTAATTTTTCTGCTAAGTTTCAATTAGCTTCACTTTCAAAAGTTCTTTATGGATACGACTGATTTTATATGTATGTGCCCCCTTAACATCATACCTCTTAATATCTATCCTTCCTCTGTATGTGCTCTGTTTAAATGATGAGATTTTTTTATCTTGATTGTCTCAAAATAAAATATCTTGTCATTTAAACAATTGATATCCAGAGGAGGTTTATTTTTGGCAGGGGGGCTCCAATTCTGTATCCATAGCAACATGTCTTTTTGTCCTACATCTTAGGTTGGCTTTCAACCTTATTTCACAATTTGTTTCTTCAAGGAAATCCATTCCAAGCCATAAGCAACTGAGCAGTCAACGCTGCCAGACATAAAGGGGCTGCAGATTTAGGGCAATCAGGGACCTTGAAACTATCTAACCCAGTTTCTGCATTTTACAGATAAAAAGGCTGAGACTCAGGGATGTGGAGTAACCTGCCCAAGACTTCTATGAGGTTTCCCTTCTTTCCCTTTCCCCTTCCCAAAAAGCATTCACACACAGATGTGCCTGTCTACTGTTGGTCTTCCTGCAGAGTCCAGAACCTACCACCTGCTTTTTTTTAGAATCAGTTGAGCAATTCAAGCAGAAGAAGCTTGATGTGGTCTCACAGTAGTATTCGAGGCAGAATTTGAAAAGAAGTCCTCTGACTGTAAGGACGGTGTTCTTTCCCAGTAGAAAGTCCATGGCCACAGTAAGCCAATCCACCATGAAACAGACAGCCGAGCTGCCTCCAACTTGTCTTTTTAAAGGGAGAAAGGCGGACAATGACTTCGTTGTTGTCCAGTTGCTTTTCAGTCATGTCTGACTCTTTGTGCCCCACCTCTTTGAGGTTTTCTTGGCAAAGACACTGAAGTGGTTTGCCGTTTCCATTTCCAGCTCATTTTACAGATGAAGAAACTGAGGCAAAGAAAGTTAAGTGCCTTGCCTAGGGTCCCACAGCTCTTAAGTGTCTGAGCCCAAATTTGAATTCAGGAAGTTGGGTCTTCTTGACTCCAGGCCAGACACTTTGCCCACAATACCACTTAGCTGCCCAGACAATGACTGACCTAACCTTTATAAGCCAGAGCATAAAATTTATATTTTAGGCCAATTAATTGATGTCATTATTTGATTGGCTATTAATTGATATTGTCATATTATAAAGGCTAATTATATTCCAAGAAATTCTGTGCACTGCCTCCCTTGTTTCTACCATGCGTACATATAAAAGGAATTACAAAGGGAATTTACCTTTTACTATTGAACTCAATTCAAATCGCGAAAAACAATACTCAGAAGAGAAAGTTACTTAATTGAAACACTGATGGACTTATAATTGTTTCCTCATGGGAGGGGAACTCAAGTCATTGTTCCTCAACCATGTTGGAACTCGTCTGGCCTCTTCCAGATATTTAAAAACGTCCCATTTTGACCGATGACAAAGAGAGATGATTCAGATATTAGGACATTCTTTCATCGTAGTGCACTGTCGTGATAACTAAAAGTTCTTCAAGTACTAGTCCTGGCTATTCCTGGATTGAAACTCAGAAAGTGCTGCCTGATGGAGGGTGTGTCCAGTTAGAGAATTCCTTTAAAATTCCCTTCTCTCCACAGACTTGTTATTTTGATCTTTAGGACATAGGAAGAGGGACTTATTTATGACCAGAGATCTTTGTAAGAACTATATTTTTTGAAACATTTATAAAAATATTAATGTGTCTTCCTTTCCCTAGTCTTCCACTTTCTCCCTACCAAATATATATACATATGTGCATATATGTGCATGTCTCTATATATATATAAAGAAAAATTACTCATGAATCCACATTTTCAATAGTAACTATCTTTATCACTCATTTATTTAAACTGTGGCTAGAATTGTACAGCAAACAAAAGAGTTAAAGACATCCACATCTTGGAGACAAACTCGAATTCTAGTTGAGAAGCTAACAATACATGGACCCTTGAATTACAAAGTGGACAGCTGCCTATAGGAGAATGTAGTGTATATGTTAGTGCCTAAGGGAGTACATTACTCAAGTCAGTCCCCAAGAGCCAGTATAAGGTTAAGGTTGGAGCTAGTGAATTTGAAATAGCTGACATGGAAAAGCTGTTTTTGTAGTCTGAAATATTTGTTGTTATTCAAGTCATTCAGTTGTGTCTAACTCTTCATGACCCCAAATGGGGTTTTCTTGGCAAAGATACTGGAGTGATTTGCCATTTTCATCTCAAGTAGATTGAAGCAAACAGAGATTAAGTGCCTTGCCCACAGCTAGCAAGTGTCTGAGGCTGGATTTGAATTCAGATCTTCCTAACTCCAGGCCCGGTTCTCTATCCATTGAGCCATCTTCAGTCTGAAATATACTTATATGTTACACGTACAAGTAAATATATATGTTTTGATATATGTAAATATACATGTGTATATGATATGTGTGTGCTATAGGCTAAATAGGTATATAATATAAATGTATGCTGCATATTATATATCACATATACATATATAAACATAATATATGAATATGTGTACTGCAGACTATATATGTGCATATATATTGTGTACTACAGACTATATACTAACATATCACATGCATATATATGTAAACAAAATATGCACATATATATATTTCATAACTAACTTTATAGATACAATTTATATGCATATTTCATCATCTGTATTGTTAAATATCGCCTGTTATATGCAATATATGTTATATTTGAACTAGACTTGTGATTTCATTCACATAAGGAATTCTCAACAAGGTTGCTTTCTCCTTCTACTAGTACAGATCAACTCATACTCCTGCTCCTAGATTTAGAGCATAGCCCAGAGCATGAAGAGCTGAAGTGATTTCCCTTGGCTCACAAAGCAGAATGGGCCAGAGGGAGGATTCAAACCCAGATCTTACTGACTCAAAGGTCAGCTTTTTATCCACTGACCCATGTAAAGACACCTGCCATTCCCCCCACATTACTTACACACACACACACACACACACACACACACACACACTCCCTCTCTCCCAACCACCAGATCACAATGTGATGATGCATTGGAAGCACTTTGAAACACCCTCTTGGATCAGACTAGCATCCTGTTGAGCTCAGGATTCTGTCTCTGAAATAATCCCAGAGGAGCTTGGTAGGAGGACCTCATTGTCCTCTCTAAATTCAAATTCAGATGTGAATTTAATACTTAAGGATGTGCTCTGCTTCCCGCTACCCCTAATACTATATATCTATTTCCTATTAATTTATCTAAGCTACTATTATGGTACAAAGTCAGGCCAAGTCTGCAGTCAGGAAGACTTATCTTTCTCTATTCAGATCTGGCCTCAGACACTTACTGAATGTGTGACCTTAGGCAAGTCATTTAACTTTCTTTGCCTCCATTTCCTCATCTGTAAAATGATCTGGAGAAGGAAATGGCAGACCCCTCTAGTATCTTTTCCAAGAAAACCCCAAATGGGGTCTCCAAAGAGGAGGGTACAATGAAAAATAACCGAACAATGGTGTTATTCACAGGTGACTCTGAAGCCACGTTTATCATCATATGGTCATGGGTTTGGAGCTGTAAAAGTCTTTAAAAGCCATCTAAACCAACCCCCTCAATTTTACAGATGAGAAAACTAAGGTGCAGAGAGTTGAAGTGACCTGCCTATGGACACAGAACTAAGTGTAAAAAGTGAGGGTTGTGCCCAGGTCCTGTTCCAAGTCCAACAGTATTTCCATTAGAATCTACTACCTCCTTGTAGCCACAATTGATGAAAAGAGCCATATCACCATTGTGTGTATAGTCTCATGTAACATTCTACAATATGAACTGAAGTTTTTAAGAGCCATAGATTGCCCATGAAAGCCACCTGAAACTCAGAACCTGAAAAATAATTATCTCTGGTGAATCCTCTTCTTGAATTTATTTCCTCTTGGGGAAGAGGTGTCTTGGGGACACCTCTTGGGGAGTCTTTGTCTTTGAAGTCTACACATAACACTTTTTTTCATTCACACCTAGGAAAAGATATGGCATCATCCAATCAACAAGCATTTATCATGCACCTGCCGTGTTCCCCACACTATGCTAGGTATGAATAAAGAATGAAACAATCCCATCTTCTAAAGGACTTCCATTCTGACACTGGAATATCTGGTTAGCAGCCTTTGTGAATGCCTACTTACAAATAAGTTCATCTAGAATAGTTTTTTTATAAGCAACCACTGGACAGCCTTCCCTGATTCCCTCTTCACCTCACATAACACTTTGTTTTGTAACTCTCTAATACACGTATCATGGATTATAGTCTGTGTTTGCACTGTATCCTTGAGGGTATTAAACTCCTTTCAAGAGGGTAAGGATTATGTCTTAACCTAAATTTTGTGTTTTCTCCAGAGTCCAACCACCATGCTCTGAAAGCAGTAAGTGTAAGGGCTTGCATTTATCTATGAATGAATGAATGAATGAGCCATTTTCCCAAAAGTATTAGTGAGAAAATACAAAATCACTGGGTTTGGAATTGGAGGCGGTTGTTGTCTTTCAGTTGTGTGCAGTTCTTTGTGACCCTGTGGACCACACCACACCGTTACTGTCCATGGGATTTTTTTGGTAAAGATGCTGGAGGGAAGATGGGGAGGTAAGATGAATTGAAAATAAAATAAATTTTAGAAAAAAAACAAAGATAAGAACTAAAAAGATAGATTTTTTTTAAAAGATAGAAAAAAGCTATTTGCTATTTACTTCTTCAGTGGATTAAGGCAAACAATGCCCAAAGTCCCATAGCTAATAAATGTGCATGGCCAGATTTAAACTCCAGACCAAACACACTTATCCCACTGAACCACCTAACTGCCTTGGAATTGGAGGACTTCGGTCTAGATTCCATTTCTGCTGCTTGCTACCTATGAGATCTTAAGTAAATGACAACCTCTCTGGTCCCCAGTTTTCCCATCTGTAAATATGAGAGTTTGGGGTTAGATGTCCACCACTAGGGTCCTTCACTCTTGGGGCTACTATTAATACTATATTTCATTTACTCTGTGGATAACTTGACTTTTGTGAGTTAGCCTGAAAACCTAATCTTTTAGAGTTTTGGGGGGAGAATATGTAATCTCACTTTCAAAATTAACTGTCTTGCAATCTTTCAGAACATAATCCATTCATACATTGGGGCTGCCATGTTAACTGTGAATTGGGAAAAGATTAAGAATGTCTTATAGCTTTATTACCAACTGTATACCTCCCTAGCACAATTCCATGTCTAACCTCGGGCAGTCTTCCTGTAGCACAATGAAGAATCATGCTTTGAACAGCAGACAGTCCATTCTCATGCCCTTTGACTTCATTGATTTTCATTCTAAATGACACATTCTTGGAATGCTTTCAGGAGAAGGACTTCATGTAACAGGGATGTGTAGAAGTATGTGAAACAGTGGGGTAGTTTGACTAAAGTGATGAATTCCCTAGTCCCATGGCTTATAAATCCTCATTCCCATGTTGACTTGAAATGTAGAAGTCTGAAACTTCTTAAATTGTGATTGAATTAGAGTTTAAACTGTCACTTTATTTAAAAAAAATATTTCCAAGCCATCCACATCTATGTATAGTTAGAAGCAATCTCAGTATCAGCAACTATAATAAATTATATAGTGATTGAAGAAACATTGAATAGCAACTGAACTATAAGCACGTTGATCTTAATAACAAAGGAAGAGGGAGAGAATAAGCATTTATATAGTGCCTACTGTGTTCCAGGCACTGTGCCAAGCACTTTGACAAATATTATCCCATTTGAGATTTAATAAACTAAAGAATTAAAAGTGACTAATGCCACTAACTTGTTCACATAAATATTATTGTTAAATATTTAGTAGTTCACAGTATCCCTGGGGTATTTCAGTTAGCGTGGGGGTAAAAAGAAATTTAACTATTGCTGTCTTGGAATTTGAGAGTAGAGCATAAAGTTTTGGACTTAGAATCAGAAGAAATAAGTTCAAAATCCACCTCAAGATACTTGGTAGTTTTGTGGCTATGAGCAAATGATTTTACCTCTCAAAGCCCCAGTTTTCTCATCCATGAAATGGGGGTGTTAATTATCATGCTACCTGCACCACAAGGTTATTGTAAAGAAATCTGGCAAATCCTAAAGAACTGTTGCTGTGAACTATTTATGAGATTGTTCCCTGTCAAAGATTTTTTACAAAAGAACAGTCAGGCATGTATTCTTAAGCTGCTTTTCAGTTTAGCATTTGGATCCTCAAGCTTGATGCTGTAGAAATTGAAAACTGAAGTTACTATGTAGTCACTCTTCCATTGATTACTACAAATGGGTAAATAGAGTGAAAACAAGTCTGACACATCAATGTGGAATAACTGGTGAATTTCTCTTGGCAGCTGAATTTCCTAAGAAGTGCCTAGAACTCAGGGCTACTGTTGATATCTAATTATTTTGTAACATCAATGAATATAATAGTGTAACAGTTTATGTTTTCTGTACTTCTGGATCTGCTACATGACAAATGATAACATTTGCCCTGTGTCCTTATTTTCCTGCGTCCTGTAGCTGAGCACTTCCCTCTGAGATATTCTCGCAGTGTAATGAGCTGATTTGACAACTTCTGAAGATATTTAGTCTTCAGAAATTAGTCTTCTCTGACATTTAGTCACTGCTTTCGTAATGATGGTAGAGTATTTGAAATTCTATGACAGTTCCTTGCCAATTCAATCTTGATGCTTTCCATTGTCTAAATCATGCCCCCATCCCCTTTATTGTTTCACATTAAACAGGTAGTATGAAGTCCAAGGGCATTATGCAATCTTCATGATGTTAACTTACTTTAAAATCTTGGAAACATAGGATTGGGAGGAATTGTCGTGATCAGGACCTTGATAAAACTCGCTGATGGTATGGATAATGGAACTGAGGCTTAGAGGGATGTTATTTCTGTTCTCACTTCAGATCTAACACTTTGACATAGATATAAGTGAAATCTTTTTTTATTATTATATCTTTGCATACTCTCCACATTTAATTAGTTCTCATCTTTGATAAAGGAATGAATCTGTGTTAAGGGACTCTCCAACATTCTCCAGCATGTATGGCTCTCCACAGTCCACTCATAACTTCCCTTCTTCCTACATATCTCGCCTAAACTAGACTAATTGTTCTCCAAACACACCCTGTCCTTTCCTGCTTTCTCCATGCACGAAATTCTGTGCCTCTTCTCTACTGCCCAAGCTCTGTTACCCTTCTTTCCAGGACTCCTTCACAACCTACTTCTTCATCAAAGCCATTTGTGATCATTCTGGATCTTGTTGAAATTCTAAGCATGTTTCATCTATGCTATAGAGTCATCATTTCCAACCCAGAAGAAACTTTATATTAGTTACTCTAACACCTTTAAAGGAGAAGAAGCTGGAGCCCAGAGAACTGATTAGGTGAGAAGTCTCTTGAAATAAGGATCTCTCTACAGCCTGGTAGAGTGCCTTACAGAAAGCTTGATAACATAGCATGTTATAGACTTAGAGACAGAAGATCTGGGTTCACTTCCTGGCTCTGACAGTTACCAGTTTGGGAAAACCACTACTCCTCTTCTGAGGTTCAGTTTCTTCATCTATAAAAGGAGAAGGATGATTAAAACCTTCCATTTAACATTCTGACTTTACAGTTAAAAAATGATAAAGTTGACCCCTTATATGGTAGAATGGAGATCCTTTGACTTTCTGCAGGCAACGAAGTCTTAGTTTAAAATTCCTTGTGATCTTTCATCTCTTTGACCTTTACACCCAACCACTTCTTGTAAATTCTTTTAGTTTTTTCTGCCAGAATCTGCCCAACCCATATTTTGCATACCTTACTCCACTCCTGTTAGAATTGGAAGGAAAAGAAACAAAGGAGTGACCCAAGAGTTTAGTAGGGGTCAGAAGAAGAGAGAAGAAAGATGAATTCTAATTCAATAATCTGATTAGAAGAATAATTCAAATGGTCAGTAGAAAACTCAGACTAAACACAGATAAACTTTAGGAACAGGAAAGGAATTAGCAGAAAATCACCCCACTTTGTCTTTTCATACTACTCTGTCTTTTGATAATGCTGTTTATTCCCGTAGCCTCAACTGGTACCACTGTGCAGATCACTCTTGAGTCTTTGATGTCTCCCCTGAACTCCAATCCTATATTTCCAGTTGCCTACTGGAGATTTCCACTTAAATTCCCCTCTGATTCTTCAAATATGACCTGTCCAAAACTGAACTTATTATTGTCCAAAACTGAACTCATTATTTCTGTGCCCTACAAGTGAGTCCCTCTTTCCCCTGACAACTAAAAGTAATCTCTCCTTTCATAAATATCTTAAAATATTTTCTCCTAGATTTATTTTTTACCTTCATCCCATTCTACCTTGCATCATGCTTATTTGTATACATCTCATCATCACCTCATTAGACTACAGGCTATGTAAGGGTAAGGACTGCCCTTTATTTCATCATTACCTAGAATATGACCTTACACAAAGCAATTACTAAATGAATACTTGTTGAATCCAGTTGTTGAAATAACAGTTTTTAAAAAGGCAACTTGATTTAGTGGAAAAGATACTTGATTGGAAATCAAGAGATTTTATTCTAATTCCAGCCCTGTGTGACTTGAAGCAGGTCAATTAATATCTCTGAGCCTGTTTCCTTATTTAATAACCTATGATGTTGTCTGAGGTTCTTCCTAGCTCTTTAAGTTCTGTTCTGTTAGGCACCAGCAAATTTATAGAAGTATATAATAAAAGATCTACAAGGAATTTAATTAGGCAAGTTATTTCTTAACAGGATGAAAAGAGTAGGTTTCAAAATGGAGTGAAGCAAAAAATTTCAGGGACTAGGAAGACTGGGAATGAAGGAGTAAGAAGGAATTCAGTGGGAGTAAGAGCAAATTGGACTAGGGTGGGTCAAGGAGAAGGTCGTAGGTCTGTAGCAATCATCTGGGCCTTCTCCATGTGCATTCACTTAGCATGTGAAAAATGTGTGTGAATTTTTGACCAAAAAAATGTATTGTGCAACTGATGTCCTCTATCCTTTTCAGAAAGAAACACACACATGCACACATACACACAGACACACACACACACAATAACCATATTTATAAAAGATGTGATGACTCATTCCTTTTTTTCCTCATGGGATGCCTGAGAATTCTCTGAGTCCTCAATAGTGTCCTCATTCTCTGTCTCTCTGTCTCTCTGTCTCTCTCTCTCTCTCTTTCTTCCTCCCTCTCTTTTTGGTAGTGGTGATGGAGGTTGTTGTTTAAAGCCCAAATCCTCATTAAAAATAAGTTAAGAACATTCCCTTCCCCTTCAAACCATCCAAGATTGAGCAGAATTTCTTCGGACTTCCTAACTTTTCCATTTATTAAATCTTGTGAAGAAAAACCAAGAGGAACTTCGAAAGAAGAAAGAAGCAAGGGACATTTTAAAGTGTCAAAGTCATAGGTTTATTGCTGAGAGGAACCTGTCTTCAAGATCATCTAGTTTTATAGTCATCCCCAGGCACACATGTACTCCAGCACATGCATGCACACACGCACAGACACATCTTGCGTACCCATTTTAAAGATGAGGAAACAGAAGACCAGAGAAGGAATGACTTACCCAAAGTCATATGAATACCGAACAACAACTCCCATATTCAAATACCAAATCAGAACTCTTTTCCCTTCAGAAATATGACATTATTTAACCAAGAATGATATCTAGTTGTTTTCTGTCTCTCTTGGTAAAGAGCAGGAGGCCAGGACATTTAAAGTGAAGTAAGATGGATTTAGCTTAGCCACAAGAAAAACTGTCACGTTACTGAAAGACATTGTGAAAGTTCTTTCACAAATGACCATAATAGACTTTATCTATCTGGAAAGATTGACATTACAGTTCTGCTACAGGCAGAGATATTAACTAATTTACCTCAGTTTTCTTCTTAGCCCTGGGGTGAAAACACAAAATTCATCTGTCATGTTCTTACTTTTGTAAGGTAAAAATTGCCTTTGGACATTAAGAAATGAAACATTTTTAAAACCATTCACAGGGGTGGGGAACTTGCAGCCTCAAGGCCACTTGTGGTCTTTTAGGTCCTTGAGTGTGGCTTTTTGACTGAGTCCAAATTTTATAGAACATATCCTTTTATTAAGGGGATTTGTTCTGTGAAATTTGGATCCAGTCAAAGGGCCAAATTTGAGGACCTGTAGTCTCAAGGCATGCATGTACATGTGGCCTCAAGGCTGCAGATTCCCTACCCCTGCTAAGACAAGGGTCCTATCATAGATTCCTTTGCCAGTTTGGTAAAACTTTCTCAGAATAAAATTTTTAAATACATTAAAATAAAATGCATAGTATTGCAAAGGAAACCAACTATATTAAGACACAGTTATCAAATTTTTTTTCACAGACCCCAGGTTAGCAGCCCTTAATCTAAGGAAAAGTAAAATTAAATTTTCAAACAATATCTTTATTTATTTATTTATCAGTGCTAAATTATTTCTTTGTCTATGGGTAATTTTGAAGGACAATTGTTAAAAAAAGAAAATTCTCAACTATGGGAATTGTGTAAAGATGACTATCTCTGTGAATGTAATTTAGCATAATGTAAAACTAATTAAAAATTACTCACATCTGTTGAAACATTTTATTCCTTCCCATGTAAGAGTTTTTAAAATGTCTTAATTACTGAATTTTCAGAAGAGTTTTGGCTCTGCAGTGCTGTACTTTCATGCAATCTTTATAGAATTTCTTTATGATTTATTGTGACGTATCTTCAGATTTTATTTCTTTTTTAAAATTTGGGTACAGACGTGGATTTAGCAATTTAGGGAACAACTACAGAGAGCTACTTGGAGGCACTGAGAAAAAAATGGACTGGCCCATGGTCATACACCCATGTCATCAGAAGGACCTGACTCCAAGGAAGATTCTCTATCCAATACAAAATACTGCCTTTCTTATAGCTTCTTTAGCTATACCATAGGTCAAATAACTTCTCCTAAAATATCAGTACATTTAGTAAACATCTTAACCTTCAATAAAGCATTACTTTCATCCTCTGTATTATAAAAGGAAACTGACTTATTGTTTTCCTATCATATCTAAACCTCAATTTGAATGTATTTTTTAGCAAGAAATGGGGGCACACTAAAGTTGTATATTAGATGAGAAAATCACTAGAAGAGTGACAGGGAAACATGAAGGAGGAATGAATGAATATGTGAAGTTCAGATGCTTTTAGTGCTTTCCTTTCTCAGGTCTTTTCCACTAATAAGCTTCAACAGCTCCCTTAATCACTTTCTCAATGAGGAAGTATATATATTAAAGCACATGCTAAGTACATGGTGCTGTTAGACCTTGTCAAATGTGATGAATGAAAAACGCAAGAGAGTTTCTGTGTAATTAATAACCAATTTATTAATTAGGCTAAAGTAATGATATATAAATTGATTATTAGTTGTTTCAGTAACCAAAAACCAAGCCATGGAGAGGCTGATACTTTTGGAAGAGGGGGTCCCTCTGACAAGTAAAAATCAACTCTGATTGGTGGACATTTTAATGAGGAGGTAGGCTTGAAATCTTCAGCTTCTACTATGAGAACATGGCACAATCATTTCACCACCTCCAGCAATCTGGACAAAGAAATCAGGTCAATCTGATTGGTTTTCTCCTTTATGAACTGGATCACCCTAAACTCCAATGACATTGACTAAGAGCAAGAATTTACTCTGAACAGAATTAAGTGGGTGAGATCTTGGCCAAGCTGGAGGAGGATGAAGTAAATAAGAATTCTTGAGCACCAGATTAAGAGCTACCTTAGACCAATGCTTCAGACCTTTAAAAGCAATGACAATTCAAAAAAGAAGAAATTGGTGTGGGCCAGTGTGCTCATGGCAGGATACAGGGAGGAGATAAGACATAACTAACCTTTATAGGACAGTTAGTCAAAGGATGAGAAGAGCATGGAAAATAACACAAAGTCTTGAAAACAAGAAAGAGCAAAACTTATTCAGATAGATAACCTGGGTAGATCAAAAAGTGTGTGTCCAATTAGCAAACATTTTATAAGCATCTATGATGTACTAGGCATCAGGGATGCACATACAAATACTTTAAAACCTAAGAATTTGTTGTTGTTTAGTCATTTTCAGTCCTGTCCAACTCTTTGTGACCCCATTTGGGGTTTTCTTGGCAAAGATACTAGAGTGGTTTGCCATTTCCTTCTCCAGTTCATTTTACAGATGAGGAAACTGAGACAAACAGGGGCAAATCACTTACAGGGTCACACAGTTAGTAAGTATCTGAGGCAAAATCAGGAAGAGGAGTCTTCTTGATGCCAGATCTGGTGTTCTAGCCACTACACCACTCAACTGCCCTCATGAAAGATATTAAGAATGACTTAATGAAGAAATTGCATGGTCTAAGTAAGAGTGCATATAGAACATGAAAGAAAGGAGGTAAAAATGATTGTCATTTTTTTAGTCTTGGAGAATTCTGGGGAAGTCATCTGGTTCAGAACAAATGTTGATGTTTTATCGGTGGGTAGAAATATGGGAAGAACATATGAACATAAACCTTGAAGAATAGACATTTTTTAGATGTAATACCTTGAAGCCACAAAAATAGGGGAAGTTTATTGGGATGATGGAGAAAAAAACATTTATATTTAGAACCTTGAGTCTCAACTCAATTAGTAGATCATTCAGATCAATGCTGAATGGTTTTACAATGGAAATTAAGGGGCAATATACACACAGAGCATATCAGTTAACTTCTCTGCTTCTCATCTGTGAACTGAGGATAACTCCTCCTCAGGAATGTTGTAGGAATCAATTAAGATTATGCAAAGTTCTTCGAAAAACCTTAAAGCACCATAAGCTGTTAATGCTGTTATTATGATGAATAAGATAGGGGGTCTTCTTCTACACCAGATAGATCCATTTATATCGAGTCTACCAAGTGTTCAGCACAGACTAACTGATTCACATCCTAGAGCTGCTGACATGTATCTTGACATATTCAGGGCTATAAAACTAGTTCTTTGATGTACAGCATTTCCTAAGTCAACTCTGGCTCCTGTTCAGTTTTCTCTCCACATCTTAGTTACACATGAATATTCAATTACTCTTTCCTTACTTGTTGATTCTTACTTGGTTCTTTTTTCAAGGATAACTGAGAGAGAAGGAATTCTCTTTTATAGATGAGCTGATAAATAACTTTTTTTGTTGTTACTGTTGTAACTTGTCTTGCCGTATTGACAACAATGTATTATATCTGTACATCCAATGCACACTTTTTTCTGCTTTTCCAGGACTCAGGCCACAAGACTGTGTTCTTTCTTAGCCATTAATACCTTTTTAGTTCATTGCATACTTGCTGACATAGCCTCAATTTTTAATTCATAACTAATTCAAACAGCACAAAAAGATTTACTCAGTGAACTTGCTGACACATGTCAAATTACTCAGTACATGTTAACTACCACATAGAAAGCTCTCCTTTATAGAGTCAGCAAAATAGAATGGATCACTGGCAGTCTCTAATTTTCTACTGATTTCCTAAGTTTTTGTCTATAAGCTTATTGCTGTTTCCTGGTGAATAACTGATTTTTTATTTACTATTTTATTCATAATAGTTCATTTTATTCATTTGAATACATATATGTGTGTGTGTGTGTGTGTGTGTGTGTGTGTGTATATTCAGGGCATTTGTAATCTTTTAAAATTCTCTGTCCTTCCCCCAACTAAAAAAAAATCTTTAAGGAAATAAGATTTTTTTCCAAAAGAGTTGACTAGTCTTATGACATAAGGTCATAGAACTCCTTTTGTAGGACTTAGAGGCACTGATTGATTGTCATGATGATGTGTCCAAACCTTAAATCAAAGAACCAAATGGAAATTAGGTAATGAGCCCAAATTACATTAAATACATTCTTCTACTGCTTTCTATCAGCTTTTTGTTTTTATGGAGTTTTTTGGTCTTGGGAGAATTGTAGAATTAAAGACTTTTACTGTAGCCAGATTTATATATCTTGTTTGTCCCATGATATGAGAAGTAATAGATGTTGGGAAACATAATTCAAAGATGGAAAATTTGAATGGATAACAATGAGTGAGCCCAGTGGAAACTATGCAGGTTAAAAGGAATTTTGTTGACTAAGTAATTTGAAATAAGCATGTATAAAACCATATCATATTGATGGATGATCATATTGTTGTTCAGTCATTTCCAACTCCTCATGACTCCATGTGGGGTTTTCCTGGCAAAGATGCTGGAGTAGTTTGCCATTCTCTTCTCCAGCTCATTTGACAGATGGGGAAACTGAGGCAAACTGTGTTAAATGACTTGTTACACAGTTAGTGAGTGTCTGAATCTAGATTTGAACTCTGGAAAATGAGTCTTCCTAACTCCAGGCCTGGCACTTTATGCACTGCACCCCAAGCTATAGACAGATAGTCAAAAAAGAGGATAATTCTAACTCTCTCTCCAATATATTTTTGAGCTGGTGATGTATACAGTTAGTACCAGTTTCTTACATGACTCCATGCCCTCTCAGGGTTTATCTCAGCACAGAGCTACCATTGACTTCAAAGACAGTTCTGTGCTTGGAAAAGTTCCAAAGGGAGAATGGAATTTATCCAGTGGAGAGTTAGTTCTATGGATTACAGTCTTTTTTTAGGAGATTTTTTTTATGACTCTTGTTCATTTACTGAGAAGTGAAAGTCTTCAAAATCCTAAGTCACCCCAGAAGACAAGTATTCATATTTTCTAACTAAGTTTCAGAGTGGCCCTAAGAAAATTCATGAGAATTTTCATGAAAGAAGCATGCTTTAATTTAATTTAATTGTGAAGACTGAATACAGTGTTCAGTTTGTATAAGGCCAATAACAATAAAAGTTACTATGAATAACCAAAATGTACCATCTCCCTTGTGAATTTTTGATACAGCTGTACCTAGCATTCAGACAGCTGCAAATGAATTAAAAGAAACAGACGAGATTAAGGGCAAAAACTTCCAAAATAATATGAGAACTTAGCTTTTTTTAAAGCATTATTTATCCAACCAATCTTTACTATACTATATAGTTTCTGAGACTACATTTCATGGACAAGACTCTTGAGCTTTTTCTCAGCCTTACCATCCATGGTCATAACATTGTTCAGAGGTTCTGAGCAGTCCTGCCAAGACTACAATGTGGTCCTGTTAATATTACATGACAGCTTGAGATTTTTTTGGAAAACTCCTCTGGCAGACTGTTTATACACCCACGTTGATATTTGTCTGAAGATAAGTTTTACAGTGCAGAGTACATCATGCGAAATGCCAGGCTGGATGAATCAAAAGCTGGAATTAAGGTTGCCAGGAGAAATATCAACAATCTGAGATATGCAGACGATACAATTCTGATGGCAGAAGAGGAATTAAGAAGTCTCTTGATCAGGGTAAAAGAGGAGAGTGTAAAAGCTGGCCTGAAACTTAACATTAAAAAAACCAAGATCTTGGCAACTGGTCCTATCACTTCCTAGCAAATAGAGGAAGAAGAAATGGAAGCAATGTCAGATTTTATATTCTTGGGCTCAAAGATCAGTGACTGCAGACATGAAATTAAAAGATACTTGCTCCTTGGAAGGAAAGTTATGGCCAATCTGGACAATTATTGCCAAAGCCCAAATTCTCAAAGCCATGGTTTTTCCAGTAGCAATACACGGCTATGTGAGTTGGACTGTGAGGAAAGCTGAGCACCACACAATCGATGCTTTAGAATTATGGTGCTGAAGTAGACTTTTGAGAGTCCCTTACACAGCAAGGTCAAATCAGTCGATATTTAAAGAAATTAATTTAGGCTATTCCCTGGAAGGTCAAATACTGAAAGTTGAAGCTGAAATACTTTGACCACATAATAAGAACATGGGACTCATTGGAAAAGACCTTGATTTTAGGGAAGATTAAAGACAAGGGGAAAAAGGCATGGCAGATAATGAGATGGATAGATGGTAATATGGAAGCAATTAGCATGAACTTGGACAGACTTGGAAGGACAGTGGAAGATAGAAGGGCATGGCGTCCTATGGTCTGTGGGGCCACAAAGAGTCGGACGTGACTGAATGACACAAAGTTTTACATTACAGTCTGTTTACTTACAAGTGCATCAGAAAAGGCTTGTGCTTCTTCTTTATGGTTTGTTTTGTTTTGTTTTGTTTCTTGCCAAAGATTGAACAAAAAAATAAAATGATTGGTGCAGAAAGCTAGTCTACTGGTAAAATAACTGGCTTGGACCCTTAACAGTTTTTTGTAACAGTAAGAACATATTTGCCTCCCACACATCAAAAAAAATTTTCTTTTTGATCCTTGCTTCCTTATCCAGGACTTGATGTAGAACCCCAGAACCCCAAACTAAATTACAACATATAATTTATTCCATATCTTCCTTTAGGCTACAACGATGTGAGTGTAGTTAGGGGGTCATCAATATTTGTGTGATTTGATTAGGGGGAAAAACTGCAGAGGGTGAATCTTAATCTTTTTTACAGTGGTTTTCAAAATTTCCACCCATTTATGAAAATAAGAAGCAAGGATTCATGTTTTCATGTTAATGGGACTGTTGAAAAAAATGACATATTTATGAGCATTTTATTGTGGGGTCTTTGAAGCCCTGGTGGCATTGTAAAGGTTTTTTGGAATGTGTTGAAGATATAGACCAGAAGTTTTGGTTTAAATAGGGCTGCCACTTGTAAGTAATTTTGCAAATGGAGTAATGGAGTATGTGAAGTATGGCAAAAAAAAATGATCTGTAATAATTCTCTCAACTTGTTGTGAATGAATAGTCTTTTGTAGGATTAAGGAAGAAGGAGTACATTGGTATGGTGTAGGAGAAACAATAAGCTCTGTATTTGGAGGGCTATGATCGTGAATAAGCTAGAGATATATTCCTTCCAACATGATTTTTTCCTTGTTATAGTCACTAGTTTATTTTATTTCAATGTTATTTTTTTATTCAGAGGAGGAAGACCTAAAGTTACATACATTTAGTTGGCAATTCCTCTTAAAAGTCATGATTTCAAATGATAAGGCATTTACATGTAAGCAATTGTGTCACATCTGAGTTAATTAAATGTTGTCCACCTTGAAAAACAATTAAAATAGACACAACTGGCCCGCTCTACCAGCTAAGTTCATTTTAATCAGCCAAGTATTGTATGGTGTTTTGTGTCATTTGTTCAAAACTCAGGCATTTACTTTATATTCTTTCTTCCTCTTCATTTTTAGTTTTCCTTATGTGCTTATGACCATTATTGCTGTTCAGTCATTTTCAATCATGTCCAACTCTTCCTGACCCCATTTGATGTTTTCTTGGCAAAGATACCAGACTGCTTTGCCATTTCCTTCTCCAGCTCATTTTACAGATGAGGAAACTGTGACAAACAGGATGAAGTGACTTGCCCAGGGTCACACAGCCAGTAAATGTCTGAGGCTAGATTTGAACTCAAGATGATAATGAGTCTTTCTGACGCCAGACCAGGAATTCTAATCACCTCACCACCTGGAGACAAGTGACCAACCCTAAA
Source organism: Potorous gilbertii (assembly GCA_028658325.1). Taxonomy (NCBI): domain Eukaryota; kingdom Metazoa; phylum Chordata; class Mammalia; order Diprotodontia; family Potoroidae; genus Potorous; species Potorous gilbertii. Next base: position 408,446,009 of record CM053771.1, on the reverse strand, counting down.
TGTTAAGATCATTTTATCAGCCAAGTATTGTAAGGTCTTTCATGTAATTTCTTCAAAAAGCAGGTATTGGAAAAAAAGGTGATGTTTGTCATGCAATTATTTTATTGTATGTTCTTTCTTCATTTTTAGATTTTTCTTATTTGCTTATGATCATAAAGGAATCGAAATCAAAACTCTTGTCAGTTTTGATTGGTCAGAGGTAAAAAATAAAAATAATTAGTCCTGGACATGGCATCCAAATCATCAGTATTTTTTAAATGCTTATTGTATGACTATTCAATAATATAGAATGAGTAATAGAAGACTATGTTCCTCACCTTCAAGGAACCCACCATTTTCTTGTCTGAGAGACAAAATAAAAAAAAATTATGAAATGATGTAAGTCAGTTGTTATCCAGTTATAGATTTCATCATTCAGAGAAAGAAAATATTACTGTGGCATAAAGTAGGGAACCAAATACCTGCTGTAATATGCATTCACATTAGACCTACCTTCTCTACTCTTCCATCTTTGTGTCAGAACCACCAGTGAAATTCCACTATTTATCACAGCTACTTGCTGCTCATGTTAAACATCAGGTTTCTGTTCCCTTTATCAATGTAGTTGTAAAACTTCCTGCCCACAACACAAGTGAAAACTCTAGTGTATCCAACCCACTCTTCCACATGTCCTACAAAATCCTCAGAACAGAAAAGAAGTCCCAGAGAAGCTATTGAGTCTCCATATGAGGGGAATTGGCATAGAGGCAACATCCATTCCATCTTAATTTGATCCGAATTAATTTGAAAAAAAAAAAGACACAAGGATTCTCAACACAATTTTACTTCTCTTAAAGCTAATCAGTAAAGCATGTCAGCATAAAGCTAATTGATTTTGTCTTATACCAAAAGTTTTGTAGCCCTGGCCTAAGAACTGTCACGGGCTTTTATTTATCCTTAAATTTATTCAGGGATAACAGAATTTACCTTTTTTCTTCTTTCCACAAAGGAAAATCTCTCATCTTTCAATATGAGCTGAAATAATTGGCTGGTCGTTACTCTTTGTTCTCAAAGAGGTCGATAATGACTATGTGAGAGTCAAGTTTCAATGTGTCCAACTATGGCTTGTCAGACCAACACAAGCTCAGAATGCTCTACCACAGTTCACGCACATAGTCCTTGTGAACCTTTGGGGTGACTATTTTAAACTTGCACATCCTGCCTTTCCTTTGAGTTGCCTCAATTCTGCTTTGCTCATGAAGTACAGCACCTTCTCCGATGTGGGCACACCATGCTGAGTGGTCCTGTGCCAGTGTTTCCCATGCCACACAATCATTTCCAAAGTTCTTGAGAGAGACCTTGAGAATGTCCTTGTATCGTTTCTTCTGACATCATGTGAATGCTTGTCCTGTGTGAGTTCTCCATAAAAGTCTTTTTGGCAAACATATGTTTTGAATTCAAACATGGCCAGTCCATTGCAGTTGCACTCTCTCAAGCAGAGTTAGAATAAGTTTGATTAGCTGAAATACTATTCATATAAAAACTTTATTCTGTCTCTACCAATTATCTCAGATTGATGCTGGGAATTTTTAACTTATATGAGATCATTAATTCCATCATAATTAGTTTAACTCTATCCTGTACTAACTTTTTTCAGGCAGCTAGGTGGCACAGTGGATAGAGCATCTGAAGGCAGGAAGACCTGAGTTCAAATGTGACTTCAGACACTTATCAGCTGTGTGACTCTGGGCAAGTCACTTAACCCTGTTTGCCTCAGTTTCCTCATCTGTAAAATGAGCTGGAGAAGGAAATGGCAAACCACTCCAATATCTTTGCCAAGAAAACCTCAAATGGGGTCACAAAGAGTGGCACATGACTGAACAAAGCATATTAATTTTTACATGTTTGATATAATCACATATGTAAGTGCAAGTTCCTCCCCCTAAAAAAAACTCCCTAATTCATTTCAACCTACAAAACATATTCTATTTCAATGGAGAAAAACAAAAAGTGGGGTTTTTGATGAGACTTTTTTTTGTCATTGCCTTCTGTAGTTAGATATCTAATAGCACAACAATACTTACAACTATTACAACTTACTCTGTAAGCTGCTTGATTAAAATTCTTCATGACTTAAGTCATCTCCATAAAGCTATGAGAATCTCAGGTTCTTGAATTTGTTCCATTTTCACAATGTATCCAGTATCCATGTGTAGAAATGAGATAGAATCTCCAAAACATGTGGCCAGCTGGATTTCTAAAATATTGACAGGAGTTTGTTGTTTTTTGGTGTGTTTTTTTTAATAGAGGCTATTGCAACCTCCTGTTGCCATTAACCAGGTGGCAGAGATGGGAACTGCAATTTTTATTTATCCAAAAATTCTTTTGTTATAGAAATCTAAACCTGTATAAATACTTTAAAGAATATTGTGTGTATATATGGTAAAAAGCACAAAAAAACTCAACCAGTTGGTGGAGAGCTTAAAGAAAATTTAAAATGCTTTTTATACTTCATTTTACTACTTCAAAACCTTTCAAAAGGAATGCTAGAATAGGGGCAGCTAGGTGGTACATTAGATAGAGTACCTGTCCTGGAATTATGAAGGATCTGAGTTCAAGTCCAGCCTCAGATGCTTCGTACTTACTAGGTGTGTGACCTTGGGCGAGTCGCTCAAGCCTTATTGCCTTGCCAAAAAAAAATAATAACAATGAACTTGGTCTATTTTTCTCCCAATGTTATCTAAATTGTGAATGCAGGAAGAAAATTTGCCTTCTATGTTTCATTCCTTTCCTATCCTCCACTAAAAAGATTGTCACAAATGTGTGTGGTTAAAATTGATACCTGGTACCTCAAGTATAACACTCATGTAGACTATTCACTTTGTTGAATTAAATCGATACTAATGTACTTTTTTTTATTTCTATTTTTAATGTTCTACAGTCACTACCATAAAACTTAGATTTTTTCCCCTCTACCTACCTCCCACCATCCCCCTCCCTCCTCAAGATGGCATACAATTTTATATAGGATCTACACATACTTTCCTATTGAATATGTTTTCACTATAGTCATGCTGTGTAGATGAACTAAGATATATGGAAGAAATCATATGACAAATGAAAATATAATACACACACACACATACACACACACACACACACACACACACACACACACACACACGCAAATGATCTGTTACATTCCGTGAATGGATTCCATAGTTCTTTCTCTGAGTGTGGAAGGCATTTTGCCTTAGAAGACCATTGGGAAGTTTTTTTTAAGTTCTTGCATTGCATTTTTTTAAAAAGATAGTGAATAAGGCAATCTGAATGTTTGTGTTGTTATATTTACAATTGTTTCTATTAGAAAAGCAGTTGTGCTATTTAGATAAGTGATGAAAATTTCACATAGATTCTAGCTTCCTATAGTGTCTATAAACTAGGTTACTTGTGAAACCTCACAAGCTTACAGACTTGGCCAGCATTGCATTTTGAAATTTTCAAGAGAGAACAATTTAAGGGGGACTAATGTTCTCACGAATGAAATTACATTTGAAAAAAAAAAAGCAGATGTAGTTATTGGTGCTTCCAACCCCTGTTAACAGAAAACATCTGTTAAACTTCCTGAACTTTTTTTAGGATCTTGAGAAAACACCCACACATTACCCCACCCCCTTCATTAAAAAATCCAACATTTAAAAGCAATTAGTCTGGCAGATTACTCTTCAGTTTTTAACTGTGTATTCCAATCCAAACAGGTGTTCATTGTTGTTCTTTACCATAACTCTCCTTAGAAGGAGTTTATAATTAAGCTGAATTTTCAAAGTAAAATGTTTATTGATTTAATATTGGCTTTGATTTACCAAATGGAATTAAGATATTTGATTACAAGTATGATCAATGTCTTTCAAAAATGATAAATTCAAATGGAATATCATAATGAGTTTAACAATTAAAAAATGATGGTACTTTATAGATTCCTTGAGGGTATCAATCATACAAATTCCCTTTGAGTGGAGGGGATTCATTTGTTTTGTTTTGAAAACTGCTTATTAAAAAAAACCTTGGGATTCACAATCAATTTTCCCAAAGCTCTCTCAAAGTTCACATTCTATTTGAGAAAACATTATATCTGTCCTGTTTGTTTGAAAGAGAAGGCTGATGTTTTGCAAAGTGCTCTACCTTTCATTCTTTTTATTTAGTTGACAAAGTCCTGGAAACAAAAGGGGTAGGGGAAATGTCTTTGCCTAAAGGACATTGCAATCAGTGTATATAATGGTTAAAGACCAAAGCCTGGGTAATACTAACATTGAGGGGAAAATAGTTTGGTGTAGGGAAAAGGAAGCTGGCTGTGGATTCAGAGTAACTGAGTTTAAATCCCTAACACTTACTACTTGTTTGACCTCCTGACACTTCTGTTTTCTCATATGCAAAATGAGAGGATTGTATTAGATGGCCATTGAGGTCCCTTCCACTCTGGAACCATAGTCCGTCCTAGCAAACAGATAAAGAACTTCAATGTGGTTTAGATTTCTATTGCCAAGACTAATGGATTACTAAAGTATAGCCCTCTGCTTTGATTGGTAATATATGAGGATATGTATTAGTATAGTAGTAATAGATAGCAATTAGTATATTACTAATATGTAGTATTGATTATCCCAAGGACAATAGGATATAAATGCACTTCAGATTAGCTGCCCAAGCTTATAAAATGAAAGAATTGGACTGGATGAACTTTGGAGTCTCTTATGGTTCCAAATCTATGATCTTATAATTTGCAGGAAGAGAAATGTCCAGAACATGATGATAGGATAACATCTGGAGGTCCTGGGAACTGTCCTATGACTCATACCTCAACCTTCTTCAGGAGCCATTTCCTAAACTTTCTTCCCTTAATAGGAGGAAATCACATTCCACGCTTTTTTCTATATCCTGTTTCTTTGCTGTTTCATCCTTGACATTCTTTCTTGATTAGCATCTTAATGGAGAGAATTAAGTGTGTTATACCTCAGTTCAACACTCTTCAGGGCAGCTAGGTATCATATTGAATGGAATGCTGGGTCTGAAGTCAGGAAGACTCATCTTCCTGAGTTCAAATCTGACCTCAGACACTTACTAGCTGTGTAACCCTGGGCAAGTCACTTGTCCCTGTTTACCTGTTTCCTTATCTATAAGATGCTCTGGAGAAGGAAATGCCAAACCACTCCAGTATCTTTATCAAGAAAACCCCAAATAGACTCATGAAGAGTCATACGTGAATGAAAAATGACCTGAATGACCTAATTAACATGAGTCATGGATAAACTAATTTTATTGATATTGCAATGACTCTGACCAGTGCACATCTCCTTAAGGTACACTTGAAGACAAGCCAAAGAAAACCAAGTTAGTTTTCAGTTAGAAATCTTCTGTAGGTGAATCACAGTAAAATTTGGATAGGCTTTTTTTAATAAGCATGATGTTCATAGCCTGCTGAATACCTTCATGCCATATTCATTTTATAGCTTCCCAAGCAGTGGTACTGTTTTGTATTACAAAGAGTTATATTCATCTTAAAGAGACTTCTACTGAGTTTATTAATCCAGTGAATTCTATTATCAGCATTTATTGCAAATCATCATTTTCATATGTAAACTGGCAGTAAATTCTCATCCATAACTGGAAATATGTGTAATAGAAAAAAAGTCATACTAAGGTAAGGAGGAGAAAATGGTATGTAGCTGCCATAAAAGTTTTATAGCTTTCATCCTCCATGCAGGATTGACCAAATGGGAAAAAAAACCACTAAGATATTCCAAAGATAACATCAATAAAAAAATTGAAAATGAGATGTGATACAGCTTTAGCACAATGTCATGAATCTACCAATTAATAAATCAGTTTGCTGTAATAATACTGAATTTATATTGCTCAATGATTTTTAATGAATAATTTGCACCTTTATACAGAATTTCTCAACTCTTTGGTCATCTGGGATGTCATGAAAATATTTTGGATCAAACACTTTGGGAAAAGAATAGTGAAGAATAAGATGTTGCTATGGAAATTAAGAACACTGGGGGTTTTTTCTTCTGTTTCTTGACTTCATAAAAGGCTTGAATAAAAATTGTCCTTTAAGAATGACTTTTATGAAGATTGAATGTTTGTTGTTTTTCCTAGTCAGATTTGTGTGCAAGCTGAGTCACTCCTCTGGAATTGATGTTAAGGTCATTTGGTTTCCGCTAGCAAAGGATTCTGGGTTTCATGTCTGAACAAATGAGCAGCACATTATCATCATTCCACCAGACTGAAATAAGATCAATTTCCTCAGGGGGTTGTTTTTTTTTCTTTTCTACTTATTAAAATTGAGTTTGTCCACTAAACAAATAATCACATGTAAACCAGGTAACCTTAGGAGGGAAATCCAGGAATAAAGATGACCATCTGCAGGGTTGCATATAATTTTAAACTAAAAATTTATAAAAGACAGGCTTTCCCCTTCAAAATTGTCAACATACTTTATAACACAGCATATCCCCAGTGGTCTGTCAATGTAGTCATAATATTGCTCTGATCAGAAATTATTTGAACTATTATTGTGAATAAATTTAGTAATGCACTTTTAAGACTATAATTAAGGAAACATTTAAAAAATGAGGAAGACTAAATCTGACTGAGTCCCAAGATACACTTTACCAGGTAAGATTTCGAAGCTTCATTCCTAGTGGCAACGTGGTTAAAGAGCACCGAACTGAGAGACAGCTTTGTCATTAAGTAATTGCATCCTTCACCAAGTCATGCAGCCTGGAAAGGTCTCTATTTGCTCGAACAGAAAGGAAGGGAATTGTATTATGTCAAAAAAAGGGAAATTTGGGGAAAGGGGTAGATTAGGGGGAGGAAAAAGGAGTACTGTTTTAAACATGTCAAGCTTTGGAGATACCTTTGGGATATCCATTTTTAAATGTCCAATAGGTAATTCATGATATAGAACTGAAACTCAGGAGAGAGATTAGGGCCAGATATATAGATGTGGGAGTCTTCTGCACAGAAATAGTAAATCAAACCAATGGGAATTTAAAAGATTACCAAGTGAGAGAACATAGAAAGAAAAAAGACACAGGCCCAGATAGAACCTTGGGATACAACCATATGCTCAGTAAATGTTTGTTGATTGATTGATACATGGATGATGAATCAGCAGAGGGGACTAAGGAGAGGTCAGAGAAAATGCAAAAGAGCACTGTCATAAACAGTGATCTGCCGTGTCAAATACTATGGACAGGTCAAGAAGGACGAGAATTGAAAAGAAGCCTTTACATTTTGCAATTAAGGGATTTGGTGTAACTTTGAAGAGGGTGATTTATGTCAAGTGATGAGATCAGAAACCAAATTGCAGGGGGATAAGGAGAGGAAAGAAAATGAAGATGAGAGGTGTAGACATTTTTCAAGTCATTTGGCTAACATATGGAGGAAAAACATAGAATGATAGCAGGGATGAGATCAAGTAAGGGAGTTTTTTTGGTTGGTGGTGGTGGCAGTTTTTAAGGATAGAGCAGTCTTGTAGGCAGCAGGGAAAGAGTAATAGAAGGGGAGAGATTGACAAAGAGATGGAGAGGGGATAAAGGTAGAAACAATATGCTAACAGAAACAATAGATCATGAAATCAAGGATGCATGTTAAGTAGTTAGCCTTGGAGAATGGGCACCTCTTCATCAGAAATTAGAATAGAGGAAGAAATGGTAGAAGATGATGTCAAAGACTTTTAAGATGAGAAAGGGAGATGAAGGAAGAGCTCTAGACAAACGGTCTTAATTTTTTTCAGTAAAGTATTAGGTGAAGATCTCAGCTGAGAAGAGTACTGTGTAAAGCTTGAAGAGATAAGAGGTTTGGAATAACCTTTATAAGCTGCATCATAGAGAATTCATAAAGGAGGGATAAAAGGATTCTTTGGTGCAGTGAGAAGACATTGGAGATAGAGAATGAAAATTTGGAATGAACACAGTCAGCATGATTGCATGACTTCTTCCAGCTCCAATCGGCAGCATTTAGCAGGGGTGGAGGGGGCAGATGGTGAAAGTAATACACAGTTACATCTTGGCAAAGTGTGGGCAGCTGGAGGGCAAGAGAGCAAGGGATCTGAGGCAGGAGGATAATGTAAAGTTGAACTAGTTCATGATTGAGAAGGAAGAAGAATGGTCATAGAAGGGATAATGGCCTGGAAAAGTGGATCATGGGATATATGAAGAAGAGGTCTGGAAGGAATAAGGCATAAAGAGAAATGAAATTAAAGGACATTTAAATGCTAAAGAAAACAGAGTTAATAAACTTGTGAAATGCTTGTGGGTGGTGGCAAGATCAAGGGTGTGGTCATCTGTGTGTAACTAAGGCCAAGTAGAGTAGTAAGTCATACAAGTTACATAGATTGAGCAACTGGGAGGTTAGGATATTTGAAGAAACATCAACATGTATGCCTCAGAAGAGCCGTAGCTGTGGGCTGGGATGATGGTCCTACAAGTTCTATTCTACTGTTCCAGAAATACTCAACCAAGAAGTTCTCTGCCTTCACAAAGATCCTCCAACTAAACAGAAAAATCAATAAAATTAAAGTTCTTCAACAAAACAATATAGAAAGAATCATCACAAGTTAGAGCTAGTAAAAGGGATCTTGGAAACCAGCTAGGACCTGGATTTAAGCCATCATCCTACAGATGAAAACATTGAAGATTGTAGAGGCAAAAAAAAAGTCACAGAGCTAATACTTCTCACTATTGTGATCTGTAACCTGTCTTCTCTGGACCTCTGTTTATCTATGAAATTAAGAAGCTGGGACAGATTAATTCTTAATCTAGCCTCCTAAAACCTGGATTTCAGGAAGTTTGTGAACTTGGATAGAGAAAAAATTATAGTTTTTTTCCCTCATTTAACCAGTACTCAGCACAGTGCCTGGCACGTAGCAGTTACATAATAAATGTTTGCTGAGTGACTGATTAACCGCTAATTGAAATTGAGCATGTACTTCATTGATGAATTTTTTTTAAAAAGCATTCAGCAGAGAGGCGACCCGTATTTTCACTACACTGTTGTGTCCCATGACACCAAAGAGTTAAAAACTCCTAGATTAGATGATGTTTCAGTTCCCTTCCAGCTCTAAAATCATCTGAACCCCATCAATGAAAGGACCAGGAATTTTGCACCTACATCTTTCAGTTACACTAACCAGCATCTTATACAACTAACTCTCAATTTGCCGTGTTAATGGTAAATTTGGAAAAATAGAACTAGTTGTTTTTTTCAAAGTAATCCAAATTCTTAAAAAAAA
>CM053771.1:408427414-408436229 GCA_028658325.1 Potorous gilbertii | reverse complement strand
AAATGGAAAGCATAATTGAGAAGATGAATATTTGTGTGTGTGTGTGTGTGTGTGTGTGTGTGTGTGTGTTTATAGAGAGGAGACGGGGGATATTATTTGGACTTTAAGCAGTTGGCTGGGATGTGCATAACCTATTAGCTGAGCTAACCTATTAGGTGACCATCTCATTGAGAAAACTGTCCCATAGTGAAATGGAAAGTATACTCATTTTGACATCAGAGAAGTTGGGTTCAAATCCTCCCTCTATATTGTTAGCTTCTATACATACATGCACATATACACCCCCAGCTTTAGTATTGTTTATATTGTGTCCTGCTTTAATATTTAAGATAAATGTATTATTAACTACTATGTATATATACAAACAATGCTTTGATATAATTATACAAACACAGAGAGTAGCTAATACACACAAAGAGAGCAGCTGTATTGTTAGTTACTGTGTATATAACAAACATGTTTTAATACATAAGATAATTGTATTGTTAACTACTATGTGTATATACCAAGAATGCTTTAATATAATTATACCCAGAATAGCTAATACACACACATGTTAACCAACACAACTGAAATAACTCCTGATACACATATATATATACATAAATATACACATACACTCTCACACACACAGAGTTTTGGCTGAGAAAATGTAATAAGCAAAAGTGTTTTTGTGATTTACTGAGTAACTAAAAATAAAAGAGAGTTGGATGGTAGAGCTTCCAGGTTCATGTTACCTGTGCTGTGTATCATCACTCTTTTTCACTATTGACCAGAACATATCCATGTAGTTCTTCATTTTAGCTTTCCTTTTCCAGTGGATGGTGTCCTTGGTCTAGAGCAGGGATGGGGAACCTGCGGCCTCAAGGCCACATGTGGCCTTCTAGGTTCTTGGGTGCAGCCTTTTGATTGAGTCCAAGTTTTACAGAACAAATCCTTTTATTAAGGGGATTTGTTCTGTGAAGGTTGAATTCAGTCAAAGGGCCACACTTGAGAACTGAGAGGACCACATGTGGCCTTGAGGCTTCAGGTTCCCCACCCCTGGCTTACTTTCTAAAATGGTCTTAAAGAAAAAAGTCTGCTCAAGAGATTTGCTGTTTCTTTTCAAGTGCATTCAGCGCATAGCCATCTCCAGTCATCCTGAATCAGGTCACAGGATTCAGATGACTCTGGAGGAGAATTGAGGCTGGGGACCTGCACAGACCTCCCTCCCTCAAAACAAAGTCAAGTGCAAGTCATGTCATTATTTCTCTGATGGCAACGAAGGATGAACACAACTGAATAATGTCTTATCCTTTAGCTGTTAGCCAAACACCTATAATTGGTCTCTGCAATACTGCACCCATGTTCATTTTTACCTCCCTACCTCTCTACTTCTCCTCCAAAAAAACTTCAAGAATTTTACTGCTAGGAGTTCCCCCAAGCTACTAAAAATTTCCACTTGAAGCCCCAGGCTATAAATATATCCGGACCTTAATTGTGTCTGAGACAGAACAAAACAAGACTTTGTTAGTTGACCAAGAAACACATGAGTTCCATCCACAACAAATTATAGTTCTTTACTCACATTTAAAATGGACTGATTTTCATTCTTAAGGGAAAAGATCATAGGCTTAAAGCTGAAAGGAATATTGCAGTTCATCTAGTCTAACCCTCTTATTTTAAAAATGAGGAAACTAACGTTTAGAGAGGGAGAAAGACTTGCCCAGTGTCAGACATATAGTAAAGCAGAGTAGGGCTTAAACTCCATACCTTTGACTCCAAATCCTGCACTTACCATAGCCCCACGCTGCAGTTTTCTCACTGAAATGCTTGTTTGGCTAACACCTTATGCCCACTCCAGCCCCGAACTGCCATGGACAGTAATGTCATTTGTGCCAGAATAGATAAAAAGGCATATTGTCGACACCAGAGATGGAGCATCTGCGATCTTGAGGCCATGTGTGGTCCCCATCCCTGGCCTAGATTATGACATGCAGTTGGATGGGCATCCCATCAAATCATTCCTAAGACAAGCATCACAGAGGAATATTGAGCTATGCCAGAAAATGAGGAGATGTGAATCGATTTCATTGAATAAACACTGACTACCTACTACGTGTGATTCACCATAAGGGCTGAATTAGATAAATGCTGTGTTTTCAACCATCACAAACTGCTTTGACTCTGAAAGTTCATGTCTTTAGCAATGGTGTCATTCTCTACAAACATTTCCAAGCACCTAGGTAACACCTAGTAGGAAGGGGCTCAGTGCTGGGGTTACAAAACAAAAATGAAATAGTATCCCTAAATGTGCATTCTAATGGAGAGACACGTGTATAAATATAGGTGATTAGAAAGTAATCTGAGGAGGAAGAGACAACTAGGGGAGTGCTGAAAGGTTTCATACAGAGACTGATGCCTAGGTAGCATAAGAAGTCTAAGATATAAAGGTCAGGTTAGAGAGCATTCCAGACATGGGAGCCAAACTAAGTCAGTGCATAGGGTTGGCAGTTTGGGGAAAACCACATGCTAACCATCTGAGTTGGCCAGGCACAGAGAGATCAATCAACAAAGTGTTAAGCACCCACTGTGAGCCTCACACCATAACAGATACCAAAAAAATGAAACAATCCCTAATGTCTTGCATTCTATTAGGAGAGACATCTACATTTATAGGCATATGTAAACTAAAAGCAAGGTAATTAGGGAGGGCAGGCACTAGCAGTTGGGGAATTGGGAAAGGATTCCTGTGGAAGGTGTAGCTTGAGCTACATCTTGAAGGAAGACAGAGATTCTCTGAGTTGGAGGTGAAGAGGGAGTGCCTTCCACCCATGTGGAATAGCCAAGGAAAGTAAGGCATGGAGCTGGAAAATAGAGTGCCCCAGGTGAACAGAGGGAAGACCACCATTGCATGTAGAAAGGGGACTATTGTTTTATAAGACTAGAGTTAGATTGAAATTAGGTTTTTAAAGACTTTAAGAAATACATAGAGGGATTTTTATTTTATCAGAGGAAAAACAGAGTCACGGGAGTTCATTGAGTTAGGGAAATGACATGGTCAGATATGCATGCACTTAAGGATTATCACTTTGACAGCTATGAAGAGGACCTGTTGGGGCTGAGAGAGCAATTAGGACACCATTTAAATAGTCTAAGTAAGAAGCGATGATAAGGTGTTATGTGTTAGCAGCAACAAAGGGTCACATATGAGATTTTGTGTCCTTAGACTCAACAAGATATAGCAACTGATTGGATATGTGGAGTGATAGAGGACGAGTCAAGTATAGTGGTGAATTAGCAAACCTGGTGGACTGGAAGGCTGCTGATGACTTCAACAGAAATACTTGTCTGGAAGAGACTAGGGTTTAGAGGGAGTTGACAGATAGGTGGGAAAGAACCAGAAAACAGTAGTGTCATAAAAATCCTAAGAAGAAAGTGGGTCCAGAAGAGGGTAGTCAACAGTGTTCAGTACAACCAAGTGGTCAAGGATGTAGAGTGGGAAAAGACCACATTTATCACACATGGATATGTAGCCCAAAGCATTGCCTTCCATCATTCAATAATATTTGAATACTTCAAGGATCTGCATGGACCTCTGCCTTTGTGCCTTAGTAGGTGATCTTTGAAAGTTACTGTGACCAAAAATTTCATCTCCATTACTGACATATATAAATGTTAACACAAAATCTGCCAATTTCTTTTCTGCAAGCAATAAGATACAGCTCTTACAGGTTTACCAAGATATATATGTATATATGTGTGTGTGTATATATATATCCTTTAATACTCACGGTATCTCTGTGAGATAAATTATCTTTATCTTCATTTTCAGATGATAAAGCTGGAATTCAGAAGAGTGGTTTATCCAAAGTCACATAGCTAGCAAGTATTTGAGCTGGGACACAAACCAGGTTTTTCTGGCTCCATGTCCCATGCCCTATAGCAGGTGGCCAATTTAGTGATGGTTCTACGTATACTTTTTGTTGTGGGGGCTCAGTTGTGCCCTACTTTTCATGACCTCATTTGGGGACTTCTTGGTAGAGATACTGAAGTGGTTTGTCCTTTCCTTCTCCAGCTCATTTTTACAGATGGGGAACTGAGGCAGACAGGATTAAGTGAATTACCCAGAGTCACACAGTTAGTTAAGTGTCTGAGGTTGGATTTAAACTCAGGTCCTTCCAACTCCAAGGCCAGCACTCTATCCACTGCACCACCTAGCTGCCCCTTATGTATACTTAGATTGACCCTTGGCTAGCAGTGATATACTATAATACATTTCTAAGACCGGACAGAAATTGCTTCTAGCTTGATAGGATCTGACAGAGCTTGTAATCCACTGACATCACTTTTTTTTCCCACTGGCATCACTTTCAGAAATGCAAGGTCATTCCATGCCATGATGAGACCTTTACTGGAAGAGATTAAGTGAATTCTAATGCAGGAATATTTGTTAGGCATAAGTGCCCTGAGTCATCCGTTGGTTGTTAGAAAATATTTTTAGGAAGGGTGGGAATGAAGAGAAATGAGAGAACTAAAAGACTAGTTAAATCAAAGACAGAAAAGGAAGTATATCCTTAGAAAAATAATCAAGAAAAATGTAATGTTGGAAAATTTGGAAAGCAGTTTGAAACTCCTACCACTTGGGAACTGGTTCCCAGAAAGTTGGGTGTCAATGCCAATCTAGTGCCCTCCCTGAATGCTATCTGTTCACACACTCCCACTATCTCTACCTTGACTTTTGAGATGTGTGCATGTATGTATATATATATATATATATATATTTATGTATGTGTGTATGTATTATATGTATATGTATGTATATATACATACATACACCCCACACACACATACATACATATACATATGGATCACCATTTCCATGAATGGGACAGGGCCAAAATAATTTAGTGCCAACCTGTAAAAGGGATTCCTTTCATATGACTCATGTTTAGTCTAAATGAAATATAGATATAATCCTTGGTTCCATTCCTAGTCTGTACTCCGGGCTCTGGAACAATCCCAGTCAGTGATTGATTGGTATTCTTCAACAAAGAAATCAGCAACTGGATGGTTCTACAGATGGACAGTGAGGCAATCATTGAGTTCTTTAAGTGTCTGCCACTCATAGAGCTTTATACTATATGTTGAAAGTGATAAAAAAAAATAGGTTACATAGCCCCTGACCTTCAAAAAAATACCCAACCACACTTAAAAATCACTTAGAAACATTTGTGAAGTATCATACTGGCTTGCACCCAACCAACACCATTCAAATTTATATGTAAATATGTACGGATAATATTCTTTAAATAGTTTTTCATCTTTAGCTTAAATCGTCTACTGTCTCGTGTTTTCAAATCTGTATAAATGTTACTCTAGTCCTAATACTGTAAATGTAATATATAATAACTTCCACATTATAAGCATATATGATCCTTTGAAAAATCTGTTAATTTATCTACCAATGCAGATTGTTGCTTCTCCACATTTCATGAATTTTATCCTGTCTCAAAAATTCATTACTTGGTAGGAAGCCAATCTTTTGGTAATTCTCCTCTCTTTGCTAATGTAGTCTGGTTCTCAAAGAGCATGGAATAACGAGTCCTTTTTTTATTTCATGATGACAGTGATGACATGCCTTATTAATATTATTGCTTCAGTTCAAATTCTACAACCATGAAAGTGGCTTTGAATTTTCAAAAGCTATTCCAGCAAAGCATAAACCTCTCAGTTTCTGCCAATTTAGAAAGACTTCTGCTTTGGACCTTACAGTAGATCCAGTAAATTCAGAGAGGCTCAGTTGTAGAGATTTTATTTATGGGATTTGAGTCAGCAAACATATTAAATGTCTGCTTGCAAGGCAAGCATGCTAAACACTGTAGATACAAAGACAACTGAAATAATCCTGCACCACAAGGAGTTTACATTCCACTTGGGAAAGATGGATTTTTTGGCTACAGCAGTTCCTTAAATTGTCTATTAAGGTATGAATGGATTGTAATCTATATATATAAAGGGAATATCCTATGATATTGTAAGTTATTGAGGTATTGAAGTGTTATATTTTGCATGATGGCACAAGTCCTAATTAAGGTATAGTATTACATACTTATTGAGACTTGAATTTAAAATGATTTTCCTTATCTTTTCCACAACCTGGCATTGGACTCTGAATAAATCCAGCTACATAATGCCTGGAATCCACAACCCCAAATTGTGATGTCTCCAGGGTCTCCAGCTTCTCCATACCCCACCCCTACTGGGGAAATGCAAGTACATCTATTGGGTAGCTCCTCTGTCTTTCCTAAAAATGTATTGTCCCGAACTGAACCTAGTACTTTAGATATGACCTGACAGTTGCAGGATATAGTAGAACCATTACCTCCCCTTTCCAAACATGCCTCTCAATTCAACCTAGACTATCACTAGTTCATTTTGATTTCCATGTCACACTCCCTGAACTTGAAATTCACAAATGTGCCAATATCTTTTTTCCATTTGTGAAGTTATTTTCTTGAATCTAATTTCTTCACAGTCAAGTCAGACCATTGGTCTAGTCTATCGAATTCTTTTTGGATCCAGACTCTGTTATCTAATGTAATAGTTACCTGTATAAGCATTGACTACATCATCTGCCAATTTGATAAGCAAGACATCTATGCTTTTATTAGGGTTACTAATAAAAATATTTTTGGCATTGTATGCCAAAGGGACTAAGAATAGTGCTCTCTCTATAGGGAAGAAATGTTTAATAAATATTTAGATTGAATTGAATTTTATTTTTAAGTATACACATGTAACATCTTTGAATCTACCAGTACAATGCCTTCATAGAAGGCACCTCATGCTAACTGACCGACTACATTTTACTTTAGTAAAGTGACTTATTCCTGTGACTTATTGAACCTGTCTTTCTTTACTTTAACCAGTTTCTTTTTTTTCTGTAGATATTTACTCTAAACTATTAGGCAGTTTTTAAGCAAAGTTTTCCCCAGATGCACACAAAATACAATTGTGTAACACAGTTGTGATACATTTGGTTTATCTTTGCATAATTAATAAGGCTCAAAAGAGATTATATATAAATCACGTTACAGACCTTAAAGAACTACATAAATGCTAATTGTTAATTACTATTACTATTGCTCTCTTAAGCAAGAAATGTGAGCAAAAGTCATCACAGATCTAAAACTTGAGCATCAAGATATCATCTTACTAATTGTGTACCCATCTTCAGTGTGATCTGAAAACTCCTCTCCAGTGCCAAATACAGTTGTTCAAAATAAACTCCTCTCCAGTCCAAGAAATGACAGGTCTCTAAAATTTAAGTGAGAGAACAACTATGGTATCCAGACTTTGAACAGTTTAGAGTTTAAGAACATTCTTATCTGAAGAGATGCTTTAAAGTAGTCCTTTCCATTTCTTTCGCTGACATACTTTGCAACTGATGACAAATAACTCCCAGAATCAGCCCAAGGAGGAAATTCCTGGGGAAGTATTGTACAATAGATTAAAAACCCATTGTGCTTCTTTGGAAGCCTATTTTCTTCAATGCAATTTGACTCAGCAAACAATTATTTAATACCTGTTATGTACAAGGCATTTAGTACCATTGTTAGGTAGTAAGGAAACAAAAACAAAGACATAGATCCTGCCCTTAAAATGATGGGATTAGATGATAATATCTAAGGTTCTTCCCAACTATAGAGCTGTAATACTATGAAGACACATATGTGAATTGCTATGGTACTACACTATGTGTGAGTGCAAAGGAGAGATGCAGAAATGGTACTGAGAAACAAGAAGAGAGGCCTTTACCTAAGTGTAGGGATTATAAAGAAGGATCAGAGAATCTTAAATTGAGTCTCAAAGGAAGGGAGAAGCTTTTATAGTCAGAGGATGATAGAATGAAAGGCTCAGAAGTTGAAAAGACAAGCATAAGAGCAGAAAATGTGGAGAACGACAGTTACGCTGGAACACATAATGTGTTCTCCATTATGTGGGGCGAGGTAGTAAGAAATAAAACTGGGAAGGCACACTGGATCTAGACCTGGGGCGTGCCCCAAATGAAAGACAAGAAGATTATTCTGGTTCATTATTCATCGGGGACCTCCTCAGGATTCCAGAAGTATGCCAAAGTGCAGAGTGGTATACAAGATTACCTTGGCATCAGAGTAAAACAATGGGCTGAGAGGGGGACAGGCTGGAGGCAGAAAGATCAGTTTGGAGGCCCTTACAATAATCTAGAAGCGAAGTATTAAGTGCCTAGCCTACAGGGGCTACAGTGAGAGTAGATAGGAAGAGGAAGATTTAAGTGAAACATCTTTATCCTTCCTTCAGAGACTGGCTACTCTTTGTCCTTTCTTGTCCAGAGAGAGCCTTGAGGTTAATTTGTGTGGCTTATCAGACAAACTAAGAGTTATAAGTCTGAACTGAATTTTCGTGAATTCTTTGATATCATTTTACTCATTTTAAGCCTCAGATTGTAGAATTGTTCTGTGTGTGAACATTACTAACAACTGGAATTTTGGCTTCTTCCATGGAAACCAAATTTAAAATCCTCAGACCTTTAGTAAAAATGTCTTAGGGTTTTAAGTGTATCTTTTCTGCAGTCCTGGTATTTAAACAATGTGTACTCAAGTCTGAACATATACCTTGGGATTTATTCTACCCCGAACTGACCCATTCTCTCCCATTTACATTGCAGTGACCTTTACAGTGTGTGCCAATCCACCATGACTTTTATTCTTCCCTAGGATTAAAGTTGAAACTTACTAGTAGAAAACACTTGAGTTTAAGAGGGGGGAAAAATTTTAATGGGAAAAGAAGAAAG
>CM053771.1:408412414-408422414 GCA_028658325.1 Potorous gilbertii | reverse complement strand
CACAGAACCACAAACAATGACAAACTCGACAAATATTGCTAATGGTTTAAAACCATACTTTAGTCTTTAGAAAGTTCTATATAGAAGGAATTGTGGCCACATGCCAATGTTTTAATCTTTTATCACAAACACACACTCACACACAGAGTAACCATTGTCAGTGACACTCCTGTTTAATGGGCACTGTGGCAATGAGAACCAGCACAGTGTTCAGCAAGGAAGAGATGAAGGTAGAAACAACTGAAGAAGAAAAACATTTTGGAACTTAGCTTCTCACAGGCTGTTTGCCTACATGTAATTAAGGAAGTTCAACATTTTAGACAATCTTTATGGTACAATTTGAGAAAAATCAGACCCTAGTATAGAGTCAAACATCCTGAAGTATCACAGTTTCCAAATTGACACCAACATCTAGAATTTTTCTGAATGTATTAAAAATGCTTATTGCAAAAAAATTTAACCTTCTGTTCAACATCATTAGTTAAAAGTGGCTTTTGAATATTTAAGATACTCATGATCAGAGATCCAGCAAAGAAAATAATAGAATTTTACAATAATAATCTTTAAACTCCTTTTATAACATCCTTTACTGCAAATAAGTCATCAAATTCTCAAAATATAGACTGATGTCCAAAATCATTCCAGAATATATATTTGATTCATTACCCTGATAAGTGAAGTTAAGAAAAGGCTATAAAGCTGATACCTCAGATATCTAGTGATTTGCTCATCCCAAAAGCGAACAAAATAAAAACAAATGAATGCAAAATATAAGGGAAAACTTTTATTATGTGATACCTGAGTTTAAGATCACTGAAACTTCTTCCATTTTTATGAAACTGAATGCATATAGTTAGGATGAGAACAAAATTAATCTGTCTCTCCAGTTTACTCAGAGGATACCTAATATTCTAACCCATTTCCCTGACATACACACACACACACACACACACACACACACACACACACACACTGATTCATTATGTGGCAATAAATACTTTCCTTTTAAGTCACATGAACTATTTGTGCCCAACCTATGGTAGAGCATTCCAAGTTTGTATTGGTCTGATCAACCACAGTGATTGAAACTTGACTCATGCATAGTGATGTCATTTGGAGCCTCTTAGAGAATGAAGAACATCCAATCAAGCTTTTAAATATAAAATAAAACCAATTTTTTTTTTGCTAACGGAAATAAGATATGATCAAAGCCACCTCTTTAATTGGTATCATGCCATGATTGTATCCATGTTGTGGTTGAGGAGTTTCTTTACTTGTTTAGAACCTAGAAGCTTTAGGATCATCTTAATCCAGCCTGGATAGTAGGCACAGCCAGACTTATACTGTGTAGACCTGAAGAAGAAACCTGTGCCATCTTTAAAAAGGAGCTGAATGCTATTATGATTCTTATGAAGATATTTTTTCAGTGTTTTTTTTAAGCACAACTCTCCTAACTCTCAAGAGCATCTGGGGAATCCTCAGTATATTTTTCTCTTTTAAAAGTTTAACCAAAACATAGATGTGCTACTTTGCCCTAAAGACCTTTGTTTGATACTATTTTTATAATGTCTGAGACATCTGATTACAACTGTATCTATGTTAAAATAAAGTATTCTTTTCTTCTTTTTTTGAACACTGGTTTCCCGTGGATTCAAGTCTGGAACTCCTTGTGAGAATGTTGGAAAACTATACTGGGTCTGGAAGAGGAAAACTAGAAATAGATAGTATTAACACTTTTTTTCCCTTCATAGGGTCATCCGGGTCAAGGTGGACCCCGGGGAAGACCAGGCAGTGACGGTTGCAACGGAACTACTGGAGATGCTGGTACACAGGGACCCCCAGGTTCTGGGGGTTTACCTGGGCTGCCTGTAAGTAGTTAAGTACAAATATGTAGGCTTCAACTAATTGGTGGACTTTGAATAAATAACATTTGATAGATCATTGCTTGGGATAGCTATGGTACAGTAGAAAGAGTGGTGGATTTGAAGTCAGAAGACCTGGAGGCAAATCTTGTCTAAGATATTGACTATCTGAACTAACCCTAGCACATAACATGACCTCTGTTCAGTTTCCTCATATATAAAATAAATGAGGTTGGGCTTGGTGATCT
The DNA here is from genome assembly GCA_028658325.1 of Potorous gilbertii. Lineage (NCBI taxonomy): Eukaryota > Metazoa > Chordata > Mammalia > Diprotodontia > Potoroidae > Potorous > Potorous gilbertii. Next base: position 408,420,304 of record CM053771.1, on the reverse strand, counting down.
TTAGTAAGATTCCTTGCAGGCTATAAGATCCATAACCTTAACTCTGTACATTTCCATGCAACATTATGAATTCATTAAGATAAGGAATTAGTTACACTAAATTCTATAAGGTTTTTACTAATGTACTATGAATTGTATCACATATATAGCCAATGATATTGACATATCAGTTTGTCACAGGGAAAAATACGTCTCTGATAGTGGTGGCCATATATTCCCTTTTAAAGTGGCTATCTTTGGTAGAGTTCTTAAAAAATATGTTATCCTTGTTTCTACACATTTTTGAGGCAACTAAAATTGCTTCAGTCTTCCCCTACTGTAGAAATAGAAAGAGAATCACTCATGTCTCTGTCTGACTTTTGTGAGGTAGAGCTACTCCCCCATCATGATAGATACACCTGTAAAACCTTTCCCTTCAGAATCTGGGTTAGCATATTTGACTTTGAGGAAAAGTCAAAACACAAATTCGCTAGATCCAAATCAACATTTTTTCTCTTTTCCTTCTTTAGAAATAATTAAGAAAGAGCAAACACTTTCTGTGAGTTTTGAACTGGAGTTTATGCTCTGAGAGGAGTTGCCCCCTTTCATTTTCTCATGTTTTATTCCCCCTGGCCACCAAAGATACTGGAAAGATTTTTTAAAGTGTATTGCAAAACTTCTAATTATTTCTTTGTCCCTTTTGTCATTGTCTTCTTTGGAGTGTAATATCCTTGTGATGAACAGGGCTGTCTTTTCACTACGCCTACGATAGCCCTGTGAATTTTCCTTTATTTTAAATTTGTGTGTTGTACCTCAAGGACAAAAATAATCAGTTATCCATTCTCCATTAAAAGCTTATGTCAGTGTGCCATTATAATTTCATGGTGATCATGAATTCTTGGTTGCTATCATGCTTTTACACTATAAACACTATCCAGTCTTACCAAGCTAGAAAAGCTTCAAGAATGAATTGAGAGAACCTTAGATTGGTTATCTAAGGACCAATCTAACCCAGATGGAAGAGGCTCATGACATAAAGCTGGCCACTAAGTAATGAATTTTTATTTTTTTTACCTCAACAATTCATGGAAACACTCTACTAATTACAAAGGAGAGGCAATCTGTGCTAGTGACAAGAGTAGTCACACTAATGGAAGCCTAACTCTTTTGAAGTAGTAGGATTTAAATTTTATTTATATCTTTTTTAGCATATTCCTAAATACCCTATGAATATTTCAATAATACTTCCCTCTCAGGTTCTCCTTTCCCGTTTTGCAACACAAAATTAACGATTAGATTTTCTAGATACACACACACACACACACACACACACACACACACACACACACATCCCTATGTAGATTATATTGGAGGGAAATGCCATGTCATGTGATCCCATCCCTAAGGGACCTAGAATATCCTGTTATCTCTTCTAGATCATGAGATCAACTGAAGGGAGCCCATAATCTTTTAAAAAAGAAATATAGTTGATTTCTACATTTACTAAAAGAATAATGTTCAGAAGATTCATATAAATATAAAATACAAATATTTTCTTTTAATTTATATTTTAGAGTTACAACTTGAGATAATATAATATTAAACTAAAATCATATTACATGTAAATGTGATGTACAGGGTAAGGAGAAACTAAGTAACTCTAAATAAACTAAGTAACTCTACCACTAAGTAATAGCTCAGTTGCTAATTATTCAGACAAGTTTATAAATTGTGCCCTAGAGCAGCACATGCTGTATCCTAGACATACCCTTCTATGATGAGAGTAGCTACATTATGTACAGAAGTAGAAACTGAAGATTTTATTTCCACAAAAAATTTAAATAAAACATTACTATCTATTTTTTTAAAAATGCACACTTGTTTTATGGATGTTAAATGTTTTATTTTTTATCTGTTTCTTTACTTAGGGACCACAAGGACCCAAAGGTCAGAAAGGTGAACCTTACGCATTTTCTCAGGTTGAGCGAGATAGATACAGGGTAAGTACATAACCAATACTATGTTTAGCCCAGTATCCATTGTGGAATTTATATGCCATTAACTCTAGTTAATATGAAATAATGGGAAAGGACAGTAATGTAAGAATCCTAAAGAGGGAATAATCAAAAAGTATTTCCATTTGAAATGCATTGCTGTAGTCATATTTGAATATGGGGTACACTCTGGGAATTCATAGCACTCCAAAGAAAGTAGAAGGGCAACCCTGTCAAAATCAGACTGGGCAGAAGATAAAAAGCTTCTTTATCTTTCATGCCTGTTCTGTAGGTCAGGCTGAGACTGAATCACTGGTATCTCAGGTTGATGCAAAGCACTGCTGTGGACAAAGCCACTGTATTTCCCTAAGTTTCTTGTTTGTCTGGATCTCACCTTCTCTGAATGAATACCAGTGGAGAGAAAATCAAATTTAATGGTTTCATTCAAAAAATGTTCATGAAAAAGACTATATAAAGGAATTTATTTGACATTCTCAAATATCCTTCCATACTAGTAGCTTCTGCTAGCTTCTATGAAGCATTGTTTCAGCTACTTTTTCATTCTTTCATTCATAATTGCTAAAATGCTTAATGAGTCACTATAGAAGGATTAATCTAAACTTTACCTCTACAATAGCTCATGCATCTGTGCCATTCTCCTTATTCCTACTGCCACCATGTTAGTATTGACCCTTGTTACCACCTGCCTTGTCAATTATTCCCATTTCTTCTCTAAATAATCCTTCACGCTATCATGGAACTTATTTACCATGTGCATATATTCAGCCCTCCGATTTCTCTATTGAAAACCTTTGCAATGATTTTCTTTGGACTACCAAGCAAAGTTGAAAGTCCTTGGCCTAAAAATCAAGGCCCTCCATCATGAGGAGTCATTCCTTCCTCCCCAGCATTCTCTATCATTGCTCCTTTCTGCATCCTCTATGCTCTATCAGCCAGACAATTTTAGTATCTAAATAATAAGTGTTCTCAATGACCAGACAGAGTCTCACATCCCCTGTTTAGTGTCACTGCTCATACTGTGCCCCATTCCTGGAATTCTCTGCCTCAGTCTTTCACACCTTTGCTTTTAAAACTCATCTCATACTCCATCTCCTTCCAAAAGCTTTCCCTTATGCTTCAAGAGAAAATGATATGAGAACAGGGAGCCAACTCATTTTCCAACACAGTCTTCTGCTGTACTGCAACAGGAACTTAATAAACATTTCTTCAATTTGTCTAATTGAATGCCCTGTGTACAATTCACATCAAGAATAACCCAGTCATCAAAATCAGTAATAGAAATATATACTTTCAAAGAAAGAATGTTAGATATTCGATATTATGACTTTGAGGTAGGTAGGTAGCACAGTGGATAAAGCACCAGGTCCAGAGTCAGAAAGACTCGTCTTCTTGACTTCAAATCCGGCCTCAGGCACTGACTAGCTGTGTGACTGAGCAAGTCACTTAGCCCTGTTTGCCTCAGTTTCCTCATCTAGAAAATGAGCCAGAAAAGGAAATGACAGTATCTTTGTCAAGAAAACCCCCAAAGGGGTCATGAAGTGTCAGACACAGCTGAAATGACTGAACTAAAACATAACTTTCAGTCTTTTGTGAAGTCTTTGAGAAGGACACTGTTTTTTGTCAGTATTTTGGACTTTTCATGCTTTATAAATTAGGTGGCTACATATAACACCACCCCAGCAGTGAAGTGTATTAAATTTAGTTTATTAAAAATCCTTGAACTCAACATGTTTTGGTTGGTCTTATATTAAAAATCAGTTTAGGAAAAAAAAGAAAGTCAGTGCCCATTATGAAATATATAGCAATTAAGTTATGACTGAACACATAGAGTAAGATCAAGGAACATCCAGAGAAGTAAGAGGAGATATGGCTAAGTCTGTGTACGCCTGCTCTTGATAAACTAGGTAGCATCTTTTGAAGTGTTGATTAATCAAAACATTTTTAAGAGATCAGGTCCATTAGGAAAATTATTTTGGCAGCTATTCGAAGTTGGATTAAAAAGGGGAAAGACTGGAGACAGAGAAACTAGTTGATTAGCTAATGTAGTAGTCCTAGCAGGAGGTAACAAGGATTTGAACTATGCTTGTAGGAGAGAAAGCTGTGCAAGATTTTGGAAAAATCAGTATGAAAGTGTGGGACAATGAGTCAGGAAGCCAAAAGTAGGGAAAGATTTTGAGGGGAGGAGCAGATGTTCCATTTGGGATATACTGAGTGTGTGTGTGGGGGGGGACATCCAGGAGGAGATATTTTCTATTTTAGGCAATAGAATTGTTTCCATGACTCTTAATGCATTTGCCCAAGAATTACCACTTTATCCTTTGTTTCCTCATAATGGCACACCTTTGGGGGATCACAGTGCAATTAATAAATGTAACAATCTGCCTTGTAATCATGCATATCTATAAGCCTTGCTACAGCCCTTTAAATAAAACAACTATTGCAGTAATCTCTGACTGAAGAATAATAAAAATTTCGGGTTTTATTTCTTGTACTTACTTATAAGCCTTCTACAGAGAGAACAAGTTTGTATAAAAAAAATCATGAACTGATTTATGAATGGTTGTCCTTAATTGCAAGGCTGAGTTAAAAGGTAACCTAAATTGTAGTATATTTGTAATCTATTCCATCTCATCATTTTAAATGTTAACATCAATACAGAATAATATTTTTAAATCATCATATTCTGAATCTTATTTATATACATTTTATCTTCATTAGGGCGAATCAGGCGAACCTGGTTTTATCGGTTTACCAGTAAGTTTCATTTTTAAAAAGTCTTACTTTGACCATTTTTGATTAATAACAGTCTTTCAAATAATAGTCTTGTTCTTTTAAAAACATTCTTTTGTTGTATTTACGTAGGGACCTCCGGGTTATCCTGGCAGCCCAGGAAAAGTAGGTCCTGTTGGAGCCCCTGGGCGCCCGGTAAGTCACCTTGATACACCAACTCAGCTTTCTCTTTTGCTACCATTTACACAGGCTTCTACCTATAGAGAATGCACATTTTATTATGAAGCCTCCTGTCATTGTAGAAAACAGCAAAACCAAAACTAAACAAAAAACTGAATCCATTCCTACATGTCATTTTGACCCAAGTAGATTTTGAGTAGGACCTGAAATTAAGTCACCAGGTCACTGTAGGGAGGATAAATTTTGCTTTGGTCACAGGTAGATACTTGAACAGATGTGTGAAAAGCCGTACTTGTCTAGTACTACTTAACTGTTACATACTGTGCCTTAAGCAAGATCCTAGTATCTTTGGACAAAGGAAACTCAAATTAGTTGAAGCAACCCTATATACATGACAATAAAGGATGAGCAATTTAATATACTTTGCTCAAGGTCACTGTGGAGAAAGGAGATTGGATATAATGTGGTAGAGTGGTAGCCCAATAGGGTGCCCCATCCTGCCAATAATGTTAGGGTGAGATGTGATGAGGCATGGTGCTGAAGTCACACAGGGGAGAGGATTAGGGATGAGAAAATTGTGTCTATACAGAAGGCACCCTATTTCATTTAATCCCCAGCACCACATAACTTGACTTGAGTCAAACTGACTAGAAACCAATCCTAAATGTTTGGAGAACTAGTCATTTTCTGAATCTCAGAAATTCCAGAGAGTCAAACAAGTAAAGCTAGACTTAAACTGAAATAGAAGACTTAAACTAAACCAGATTGAGAAGCATTGCTAAATACTGAAGCAAGATATGAAGATGAGTTGTAACATCTGCTCGTCTAGAAATCTTGAAGGTGTTTATCAACACATATCTGGAAAGATTTAAATTCTGTCCCTTTGGGAGGCACAGGGCTGGTCCAGATTATGTCATGAAGTTCTTTCCAGTTCTTTGTTTGCCCAATAATAAGAAGGGTTTGGGACTTTGTTTTCCTAAGCAGGTCTCATTGTTGCAATAATCTAATATGTAGGTCAGCCACTGTCTGTGAAATTAAGTAGCTGTTCCTGATGGAACTAAGCCAAGAATATCAGGCAGTGGCCCCAAGATACCTCACCCTCCAGACACATAATTTGATGCATATACACTCACCTACACACAAAGAATAGCTCAGGGCTATGGTCTGAAAGTGAAATTTAATGTCCTTGTGCTTCATAAAGGAGTAACTTACAAGTGAGTCATAGTAACTTGAGGCAGCATATTTCAGATGGATGCTTTTTACGCATCATTTTTAGCTGCTTTAATAAGAAGTTCTGGGAATATTGACTTAAGTTTTGAGTTTCCTTATAGAAAGCCAACATATCCATCCTCTCCACTTCCTTATATTCCAGGTTAGACAATGTGGCCTTTTCAACATCCAAGATGCTTTACAAAATGACATGTGGAACTCTGCCTATCCCACAGAATTATGGTCAGGAAAACTAGATGTTGTGAGGAATTCCATAGGATTTTAAAGGATCCAGTGGAGGAGCTTAGCATCAAATGTCAGGGACAGAACAGAAACAAATGAAAAGGAACCAAACTGGAAACAGCTATTCAGAAACAGAAAGGAAATCTGCCTTATTTAAATGACCCCACTCATTACTTCTACACAGTCCTGTTCCTATATATAAATAAAAGTGTTGTGAACCTCTATGGAAGCTATATTTTATTTTCACTATGTAGTGAATTATTTTCCAATCATATCTCAACAAATTTTGTCAAGGTCCTTTCTATGGGAATTCAATTAAATGATCTTTTTTATTTCTGTAGGGACCTCCGGGACCTCCAGGACCTAAAGGACAACAAGTAAGTGTCTGTCTGTCTGTCCGTCTGTCCGTCTCTCTCTCTCTCTCTCTCTCTCTCTCTCTCTCTCTCTCTCTCTCCCTCTCTCTTAGTCTTATTTGGAAGCTAGGTGGCACAGAGAGCTGGAGTTGAAGTAAAAAAAGAACTGAATCGAAATCTGACCTCAGGCACTTATCGGTTGTGTGACCCTGGACAAGTCACATAACCTCCGTCCGCCTCCATTTCCTCAACTGTAAAAAGAGGCTAATAATGCCTCCTACTCCACAAGGCTGTTGTAAGAATCAAATGAGATATTAATAATGCATTTAGCAGTGCCAGGCTATAATAAACCCTGTATTACTGCTTATTCCTCTTTCCCTCTCATTTATTTTTATAACCTTTTTTTTAACCATAGATCCATTCTGACATGTTTTTGTTAGTTATAAAGGATGCTTGTTTTGTAAGTTTTTAAAGTTTCATGTTAAGCTACAAATGCATATCACAGCTGGTAAAAAAAAAGTATGAGGTGCAGAAATATTTTATACATACGAGTTAGTGGAAACTTGAACAAACAGATATTTTTCTTGAATGGACCACTGAAATTCTCATTTTCTAAACACTAACATGGTTCTACTATGGTTATTCCATAATAGACTAGGGTCTCAAACTTTTTGTCACTGTTTAGTTGATATCCCAGAGGAAAAACTTACTTTAGTATCTTCATCTATCAAATGAGATAATTGGATCTCTCACATTTCATCCAGTTCTAACACTCAGACTCAGGCTGGGAGATTTGGCTAGGGCTTTGGTGGATATGCTCTGACCTGAACATAACTGTGGTGTCGTGAATAAAGCACTGGACTTGGAGTCAAGAAGACATGGTTCAACCCCCACTAACTGTGTGAAACTGGTCAAATTCTTTACTTAAGGGAGCTTGACTGATGACCTCTAGGGTCTCTTCCTGCTCGATGAGTTAAATAGACAATCTAAAGCAGAATGTGCTCCACTTAGTGAATGTATCAGCAAAGGTTCTAGAGAAGTCAGAAATATTTTAATACACTTACTGCTGTTCATCCTTCATTTTCGAAAAGGACCAAGGATATCACAGAGTGATGCTCCAGGCACAAAATATACAAGTGACTTTATGTCATATATCCATGCACCTGTCACATAGAGACTTT
>CM053771.1:408372579-408411914 GCA_028658325.1 Potorous gilbertii | reverse complement strand
TTTTAAGAGAGGGACAGAATGTGGATCCTTCTGAAAATAAAATATAATTGAATTTTTTAAATTATTTAACATATGTGCACCCTGATTATTTCTTTCTTTGAACTTGAATCTTTAGTACTTGGCTTAATGCCTGGCAGAGAGTAGGTGCTTAATAAATGCTAATTGGCTCCCTCTCTCGTGAAATTACAAACTCCTTGAAGGCAGAAACTTAGCGTGAGCTGTGCTCTATTGCTTCTTTTTTATGCTTTGTAATACTGAGCACAAAATTTAATAAATAATTTGGGGGTTAAATTGTCTTTTTTCCTAGAAAAAAAAAGTTTACCTTTTCTCTCCTTCACCTTGCCATTATAGGTGACCCTGGAGACTGTAAATGTGATATTCCCAGTGGCCTTCCTGGTCCACCAGGACCACCTGGTCGTCCTGGTGCAAATGGAGAACCTGGGAGGAAAGGAGAAATTGGTGACCCAGGCCCACATGGTATTCCTGGTTTCTCAGGCTTCAAGGTAAGGGGGTGGGTCTGTTTTTTACCCATGCTGGTAAGATAACCATCAGGTATGAAACCAGATACACACAGACTCAAGCCTCTTGTCCAGATGTTAAATGTTTATTATATCTTTTTCATGCCATGGCCTTTCAAGTGATTAAATTAATATAATTTTGTGCCAGTAACACCAATGTCCCCATGTACTTCCACAGAAACTTAAAAAAAAACCTTTGTGATTAAAGAGAGCAGAAAGGGCAAACAGTGTTGGAAATGCCATCTTAAATTTGAACTAAACAAACAAAAAAACAGCCCATTACAATGTGAAACATTAAACTATATATTGCAGTTTTTAGTTTCATATAAAATTCCTTTTTTAAAAAATTACTTTTATTTATTTTATTAAAGGTTTTCTAACTGTATGTGAAAAAAAATTTCAATATTAAGTTTTCAATTTAAATTTTTTAAAATTCTGAGCTCCAAATTATTTCCCTCCCTTCTGTCCCAGCCCCCCTCTTGAAAAGGCAACTAATTTGAAATCAGTTATACATATGAAGTTATACAGACAGCCATATTGCAAAAGAAAACAGCGAAATAAAACAATAAAAATAAAGTTCTTTAAAAATCCTTCAATCTATATTCAGAGTTCATCAGTTCTTTCTTCAAATGTGAATGGCATTTTTCATCTTGGGTCCTTTGGAATTGTTTTAGATCATTGTGTTGCTGAGAATAGCTAAATCATTTACAGGTGATCATGGTACAATATTCTTGTTACTGTGTACAATGTTCTCTTGGTTCTGTGCATTTCATTTTACTTCATTTAGGTCTTCTCAGGTTTTTCTGAAACCATCCTGTTTGTTATTTCTTATAGCACAATGGTACTCTGTCCCATAAAATTCCTTTTTTCTCAATTTTCCTTCACATATTGAAATGTTCAGTCAGTCAGCCAGCATTTATTAAGTACTTAACCTCATGCCAGGCAAGCAAAAATAGTGCCTTTTCTCAAGAAGCTCACATCGAAATGGGAAAGACAATGCTTTTTAAAATTTACATATAGAATACATAAAATAGATGGAGAGTCGTCTAGGATTCCTGTTGACATTGATTGATGGCAAGGTTTTTTGGTACTGCCCTGAGCTCCTCTGTGATGCCATTGCTCTGGGTATCTTATCCCTTACTTCCCTTTCCTCACCTTCTTTTTTTTTCTGTTGTCTACTCCCATTAAAATGTAAACTCCTTGAGGGTAGGAATTGTCCTTTGATTCTTTGTAACACAGTGTTTATCACAGTGCCTGGAACATACAAACTGACTGAACCGCCTTTGTTTTTGTGCCCAGTGTGAGGAAGAGTCTTGAGCTAACATTCCCCTTTGAATCTGGCTAAAATTGATGAGTGTTTTATAAAGAAAGCACCTTCTCATGTCTCAAATGCACAACTTCAAAAGAATCTTCATGTCTAGTAATACATGAAATTTCTTCTCTTTGGCTCTCCCTTTTTGCTGGGTGTCTTTTTTTTTACAAGCTATTTTAAAAGATCATTTGAAATATCTCTTTCTGCACCAGCATGTTTTTAATTGACCAGTGACTCAAATATTCATTTCAAATGTTAGGCACAGGAACTGCTCCTTTTTTCCCCCTAATTAAAAGAGAATGGCACGACTTGAAAAATGAAATTGTGAGTGTTTTATATATACTGCAAAATCAAAATAAATTTCAAAGAGTATCTGAGCAAGGAACCAACTGGCTTCACTTCATATTGTAAGAAAACTTCAGTAAAAGATAGAATTCTCCTAGGGCACAAGGTCACTATATACTTATAATTGCTTTGTGGCACAAGAGTGTTCTGAAAGAAAATTAAACTCACCCACGTTATAGACTCTGTGCCCCTGAATTTCTAAGAAAACAAACAAGACAGTGAAGCAGAAAACACTGGATGCTGTATTTTATTTCAGTAAAAAGCAATTTTGCTCTAAATCCAGACTATCAAAGTATGTAAAATTGGCTGATGAATTGAAGAACACTAGGTACTGGGGAATTATATGTTATTCTAGCAAAGGTAGGGAGTTCTTTAATTGAAAGTTGCCAGAAAACTAAATGGGATTTTTTGCAGCCAATTTTTCAAGACTTTCTTATGGTTTATGATATGTCTTCCCTACTCTGCACAGAACTGTGTCCATCAATCAAAAACACTGAAATCTCTTTTTAACAAATATATCTCAGTAAATTTGCATAAGAGAACTGCCATCATTTGCCACAAAGTAATATAACAGACACCAGGAGAGAATGATCACACATCATGAATCTCACACATCATTAATCTACTCATATCTACTCACTTCGATATTATGGCTTGAAACTTGAATTCTTTAATGTTTTATAATAAGTTTCATCTCTAAAAGTGTTGTCTGCCTTGAGCAGGACAGTGCTAAGGTTCTGTCCTGACTTCAGTTTTCTAAGAGTAGTTAGCAATTAAGCCATTTTCATTGCCTCTTATTATATTTATTTACCCTTAGTGCTTAGAGCTTTTGCCCATTTGAATCTAGTCTGTTGGGTCTAACCATAAAAATAATTTTGTTTCCACAGGGTAACCCTGGCATTCCTGGGCTACCTGGGCCTAAAGGACAGAAAGGAGACTCTAGAGAGATTACAACAAAAGGTCTGTACGTTGTTGACTCAGCCATTTTTAAAAATCACTTATACTTTGAATGTGCCTATTTTGAAAATGGCTTCCACATTTTAAAAAAAATCTTTCTAGGTAGCAGAGGTGATCAAGGCAATCCTGGCATACCTGGTTTGCAAGGTGAAGATGGCTTTCCAGGGCAAGATGGACTAGATGGTTTTCCAGGCCTTCCGGGTCTTCCTGTAAGTCTCTATGGGTTTTTTTTTAAATGTTGAACTGGCTTGGAGACATCTGTATTCCAACTCAGTCCTCTTATTTCTCATAAATCATGTCTCTAAAGTACATAAGTAGGAGCAAATGATGTAGGTGGTACTGCTAAAGTTATTAAACATAAGATACGTCCAGGCTAATTTAATGAATACAGAAAAAATGTTTTAGAGTTCAAAGAAAGAACCAATGAATATTACAAAACATAGGGCATCTGTTCCTCTGTTGGACTGAAATAGATTCTTTTTATGTATTGAGTTTTGTTAAATGAGTATGGAGACTCTTTTCTCATTAAAAATCATGAAGTTTCACTTTTACTATGAATGAAAAGCAAGAACTGAGGTGGATAGGAAGCTGTGGACTGTTTTCCTGAGTCACCAATGACATTCTCCATTTTTTCCCCCAGGACTCTACTTCCCTTCATCTTTTGTCACTTTTCTCCTGCCCCTGAGTTGACACTCTTTCCTAGAATTTGGTGATTTTTATCTGTCTGTGGTCCTTCACTTTCATCTTCAGAGACCTTGTTCCCTTGGATGTCCTTCATTCCTCACTATAAACCCCTTTGTTCCAACTTGTGCATCTTATACTTTGTCCTCTCTTCTGTGGTTCATGATCATGTGTTTCTTCATAACTTCAAGCTCCCTGTTCCCTCTGAGCTTGGCTTCTAAAGCCTTCACAACCATTCAACAGGCTATTTTTATTCAGCTATATTTAACACCACTCCCCTTCATGAGTTCCAGTCATGCATTCCGCCATGCCTCTGCACTGGCTTTTATGCCTAGAATCTTATATCTTACAGAATCCTTAGCTTTCTTCAAGTCTCAATTCAAGGTGCTATCTCCTATGAGAAGCCTTTCCTGATCCCCTAGTTGTTAGCATTCTCACCTTACTCAAATCCTACCTTTTGGATATCTTTTTAAAATATTGTACCCTGTCCACTAAAATGTAAGTTCCTTAAAGGTAGGATTTTTTTTTCATTTTATCTTTATATCCCTAGGACTTAGCATGGAACTAATAAATGCATGTTAAAATTATAAAATGCACTCTTATTGTCATTCAATCATTTTTAGTCATGTCCAACTCTTGGTGACCTCTTCTGGGGTTTTCCTGGCAAAGATGCTGAAGTGATTTGCCAAAATTTATACTTAAACATTGCACAAAACACCCTTTCCTTCCCTTCCCTTGTTGATTGCTTTTTAAACACTATATTTATATGTGCGGTTTTTTTTATTGATACATCTGTTTTTGACAGAACAGACAATTTTCCCAAAGAAACACTCCAACAAAGCCCAGCCACATAGTAAATTTCCCCACAACAGTTAAATGAAACTTGTCAATGATGATGACTGATAATGTCACTTTGTAGATCTGTGGTTTACCAGTTGTTAACAGAAAGAAAGGATGCATGCTCTGATTTTGATAATTAAAGCCAATGCTGTTTCAAATCCACAATGCTAGGATTTTCCTAGTCTCTTCAGTAGAACCTAGATAGATGCAGATCGTGTCATCGCTTTCTTCACAGTGGCTTAAAAAAGAGTTTTTAAAACTCAATGAACCAGTACAATTATATTCCCACTTTCATAAAAGCACCGTCTTCTTCTCTTAGCCATGACCATCTCCTCTTGCTTCTTGATATTAGAGCAAGAGGCAATGTCAATCAACAAGCATTTACTAAGCACTTACCATGTTCCAGGCATTGTGCTAAGTACTGGGGATACAAAGATGAAAGTGAAACAGTTCCTGTCCCCAAGGAGCTTATATTCTAACGAGAAGAGACAACATTCAATATTTGCAACAACAATGAAATAGACTATGTACAAAATTAATACAAGGTATTTTGGGGAAGGAAGGTACTAGCAACTAGGAGGAAAGGCTTCCAGTCTAAGAGTCATTTGATCTGAGCTACAAAGAACACCACAGGTTCCGAGCAATGGAAGCGAGAAGGGTGACGACTCTAAGACTGTAGGACAGCCAATGCAAAAATGCAAAGATAAAGGAGCCTCGTTGTATGAGATCATCATGTAGGACAGTATGGCTCCTTCCATATAGACACATGCATTTATTGGCAGCAAATAATGAACCTTCCTCAAGAAATACAATCTTCCATTACCATAATGCCATATTTATATGGTTCTCTATATTTTTCAAAGAACTTTCAAATTCATTATGACATTCATTTAGAATTGACATCTAGTGTTTTACTGCTTACTGAACACTTTACAGTTATTGCCTCCTTTAATTCTCATAACAATCCTGTTGAGGTAGGTAGGATACTACTGTTGCCTCAGTTTGATTTTTAATTCTTCAAGGATCTGTTATTTCATATATATATGTATATATATATATATATATATACATATATATATGTTCTCTTTGTCAATGAAGATTTCAACCATTAGGTGATCTTCATGAATGAATGAAAAACTACTTAAGTGCTTATCATGTGCCAGGTACTGTAAAAAAAAAGAATTACAAAGGAAGGCAAAAAACCACAGCCCACCTTCCAGAAGTTTACATTCCATAGTCTATTAATGAGTCTGTGACTCCTAAAACTCATCCCTTGGTGGTCAAGCTTTTGGTTAAGATCATTTAACTCAGGCCAAGACCCTACTTGTCATTCCTCCGATTCATTAAGAAATTCCAACACCAACTTCCTCTCTGTAGCTCCATTTGCCACTTGAGTTTTCTTCTTGGGCCCAGATTACATATCAAACCACAATTTTTAGTAACAGAACACTTTATTGCCAAGTATTTTCATGAATATTTTCTTTCCTCAAATTCATTTATCTTCTCTCACTTTTAAACAGATGTACTATTAGGTGACATGAAAGTGGATATCAATAAGCATATATGTATTTGCACATGGGCCACATGAGCACCACTAGCCCACTTGTCCCTCCTGACCTTTAAAAATGAACCACGTAACAACAATGCTTTTAAAAAGAACGTTTGCTTTTTCCTGTCCATCCCAATCTTTGTTCTGAATTCTCTTGAATAACAGGGAGTAGTTTCAGTTGATTATAAATTCCTTAAAGCTTTATCTAAACTTTCTTTTATAATACCTAGCAAAATACTCTGCACAAAATGGAATTTGATCATGAGATTTGACTCTCCTCCACCTCAAAGAGCTTGCTATTTGGTTCCTACATCCATAGCCATTAAAGGAAACACAGAATAAGATAAAAGTTCTAGATCATTTGTGTCAGATTTAAATGAAAATTTGTTGTTGTTTAGTCATTTTGTGACCCCTTTGGGGGTTTTCTTGGCAAAGATACTAGAGTAGTTTGCCCTTTCCTTCTCCAGCTTATTTTTACAGATGAAACTGAGGCAAGCAGTGTTAAATGACTTGCCCAGGATCACACATCTAGTAAATATCTGAAGTCACATTTGAACTCAGATGAGTCTCCCTGATTCCAGGTCCAATACTTGATCTACTTCACTGCTTATTGGACCAATGTAGGAAAGACAAATAACATTATCTATGTTGTACTGTATTTTTATTTATTTTGTTAAACATCTCCCAGTTACATTTTAGGGCTGTAACTCACTGGCCATGGGTTTGACACCTCTGTTCTTGATGACTAAATCTATTCATATTTTATATTTGTGATATATTATCTAATATGTAAGAAGCATTATGTTATAGTGCAGGGATTAAGAACCTTTTTTGTGTCATAAACCCCTTCTCAAAAATGTTTTTAGATGCATAAAATAAAATACATAGGATTATTAAAGAAACTAATTAGGTTGAAATAAAAGTATTTTTCCCCATCCAATTAATAGACTTTATGAAATCTAACTGCAGGTATCTGTAGCCCCAGGTTAAGAAATACTGTGGTCTGTAAAGGACCAGCCTAGGAGTCTGAATGATGTGGATACAACCTCTGAAACATATAGGTTTTCTGACCCAGCAAGTCCCATAATTTCTCAGTGTTCCAGGCAAGTCTTTGACACTGCAAATATCAGAGCACATGTTTTGAAATTTCTCCAGTTGGAACTCCCTACACATGGAATCACAGTACCAAAAAAAAGTGTCTTAGTGCATGCCTATATGTGTTTGTAGGTAGAAGAGGAAAGGGAAGGGAAGGAAGGAAGGAAGGAAGGAAGGAAGGAAGGAAGGAAGGGAGAGAAATACATATAAATAGACCTCCCAGTTCTCTATTCATAGAACCATAGAGTTAGAAGGGAGCTTATGATTTGCTACACTGCCTCATTTTACATATGATACAACCAAGGTTCTCAGAGACATTAATGACTTGTCCAAGGTCCCAGAAATAGAAAGTAGAAGAGTACCATTTCTGTGACCGAGTCCCTAGTTTAATGAGCATATTTAACAAAACAACCAAGTGATGATTGGACTGGAAACAGAGGTGGTGGAGAGGTCAGTAAAGGGTATCTTTGATGTGACAGACATATGTATATTTTAAAAGGGCAATTTGATTTCACACAGGGTGATGGCATCAAAGGCCTTCCAGGAGATCCAGGCTTCCCAGGGGTACCTGGTTTAAAGGGCATTCCAGGAGAAAGTGGTCCTCCAGGCCTAGGTCTACCAGGCCCAAAAGGTGAACGAGGTTTCCCTGGTGACCCTGGATTAAGTGGAAGTCCTGGCTTCCCAGGTCCTCCAGGCCCCCCAGGGACTCCAGGACAAACAGGTACAGTTGAGTTCTCTCTTTGCTTTGAAAGATGTTATATACCAGATTGAAAGCATTTGACCAACAAAAAAAGTCCCCAAATACTCAACAGCTGACTCGGCTTCAGCCTCATAGTTGCCCATATATGTCCAAATGGATACTGTCGTTCTGGCTATTTCCTCATATCCATTATGGGTTGCTTTGCTTGGAATTACCTGAGCCTAGCTTCTCCTGTTCCCATCTACAGCTTTCTTTTACTACCAAAAATGATGTTGTCCTAGGGCAGAGCTTTAAAGTGAATTTGCAGGCATGGGAGTTTTTACAGTGTGTATCTATGCCTGCCTCTCTCTAATCCTCAGCAATTTAATGGAGAAGAAAAATAACCATATATTGTTTTCCTAATCTTATTGTTTCACTGTGTCTCATTCTCAGACTGTGATGCAGGTGTGAAAGAGGCAATTGGCCAGGACATAATCCGACCAGGTACTGTTAAATTTTTTTCCCTCAGAACCATTTTAACTTTTTGGTTTTATAGAATAGATAGCCCAACAGCCGGTATTTATTAAATGCCCATAATATGTATAGTTCAGTAAATACTGCAAGAGTACCAGAAAAAAAGTATTACTCCATGCCTATGTGTGTTTGTACATAGATAGGGAGAAAGGGAGGGATGGAGGGAGAGAAGAAAGGAAGGAAGGAAGGAAGAAAGGAAGGAAGAAGGACATAAAGAGAGGAAGGAAAATGCATATAAATGAGCCTCCCAGGACACTTACAGAGTTTGATGAAGGCAATATATTTGCCCTCAAGTTGCAAGAAGTAAAACAAGACACAGACTCTTCCATAGTATTATCAGATATAAAGAGCACAAATGCATAGGTACAAGAATAAGTACTTAAGAATACATATCTCTTTAAACATTTAAATTCATTTGTATTATGTAGGAACATAGGAATTAGAGGAAATAAAGTTCTTTTTTAGAACTTTTAATC
This sequence comes from Potorous gilbertii, assembly GCA_028658325.1. Taxonomy (NCBI): domain Eukaryota; kingdom Metazoa; phylum Chordata; class Mammalia; order Diprotodontia; family Potoroidae; genus Potorous; species Potorous gilbertii. Next base: position 408,402,928 of record CM053771.1, on the reverse strand, counting down.
ACACTACATATGGGACAACTTGAGATACAAAGAATGGGAAAGACTTGCCCAGAGTCACACAGAGAATACATAAGCAGAACCTGAATTCAAACCCAGATCTCATTCCTAGCTCTGAATACATCTTTTACATAAGTGAAAACAGTATCTGAATGGTTTTGTGGTTAGCAGTGTCAAAGGTAAAAACCATTTACTATTCCATATAGGAAAACAGTGTATATCATAGGGATGGGGAACCTGTACCCTCGAGGCCACATGTAGCCTTCTAGGTCCTTGGGTGCAGCCTTTCAACGAGTCCAAGTTTTATAGAACAAATCCTTTTATTAAGGGGATTTGTTCTGTGATGTTTGGATTCAGTCAGAGGACCACACTTGAGGACTTAGTGGGTCACAGGTTCCCCACCCCTTGCTTGGTAGGAGATCCAAATTCAGTTAAGAATTAAAGGAGAGAGGGGATGTTAAAAAGAGCAGGGAGATTATGAGTCATGAGGGATTTCCTGTATTCATTTCCCATCACTGGAGATCTTTCAGCAGATGCTAAATGATCACTTGTTGAACAGGTAGGATTCCTGCTCAGCTAAGGTTAGAAGAGATAACCTGTGGTAATGCCTTCCATGGTTTTGCAGTCCAGTGATTTATTTGCATCTGCTGTTAGAACATTATTGCTTCTTTGTAATTAGCCTAAGACTTTCAAGTCTAGATAATAGTCTCCTATATTTCAAGGGGAAGTGTCTATTTTATCTCTGCATCTCTAACCCTTCAGTCTTTCTCACAGTGCTGAACAAATTTGGCACTTTAAAACTTTTGTTGCACACACAACTTTTTGTGCATCCTGAAATTGTTAAACAGATAAATAATATTGAATCCATAGCTAAGTTTTTTTTGTAGCTGAAAATAAAAATATTAATTTCATCTTGTTTTGATTTTAACTGAAATGAAACAGAAAATTACAGATTTCCTGGTAATTATGTATGCCTCAAGTTGTTTTGGTAAATAATCAATTCAATTCTGTAATCATTTGTTAAATATCTACTGTGGACATTTATTAAGTATCCACTGTGAGATCTTCTGGGAACATACAGATAATATAAGACATATTCAGTGCCTTCAAGGAACTTACAGTCTAGTAGAGGAGTTTAGGATTATAGCTGGATACTTTTCTTTAATAGAGGGAGAATAGGAGAAGTACAAAGCAGAGTCCTCAACAAAAGTATAATGCCAGATGAGAGGAGGAAAAGGTCACTTGCAGATGAAAGTGACTGAAAAAGCCTTTATGGAGGAAATACCTACTGAACTGGGTCTTGAAACTTGCAAAGATTTTAGTGATAGAGGTGGGTAGTTATGTTTGACAATAAGTCAACTAAAAAACTGAAAATGATCTTGAGAAATGCCCAATAAAGTTTGTACTGTATTTTCAAGGATGATACACATATTAAACATGTGATATGTGCATCACACTTTAGAGTGTAAATTCACAATAAGCAATGAACATATCACCTGTGGGGTTCAGATTTATGGGGTTCAGATTTGCTGTAGTAGTTCAGTTGTTTTTAAGTTATATCCAACTCTTCATGACACTCATTTGGAGTTTTCTTGGGAAAGAAACTGGAGTGGTTGACCATTGCTTTCTCTAGCTCATTTTGCAGATGAAAAAAAAATGAGGGAAACAGAGTGAAGTGACTTGTCCAGGGTCACACAGCTCACCTGATTTGAACCCAGGATGATGGGCTTTTCTGACTCCAAGCAGGCACTCTATCCACTACCTGATGCTTAAATGTGACAGATGCTTAAATGTGAAATAGCAATAGACTAGTCTCCTTTTGAATAGATGTAGTATAGAGGAAACTACAAGGAAAATCACCTAGGCACTCTAAGCCAGTGTATAAAATGGTTCATATACAATTAGTAAAGAGGGCTAAATCTCTCTCCAGACTTGGGCTATTAGGCTTGGCAAAAGGATAAGCCTGACCTAGCAGGAAGAATTCCCAGGCAAACAGACATAAGACAGATGAAAAATAGTATTGTCCTTCCAAGTGGGCTTTCCTAGAAAAGACCCAACCAATACAATACTCCTCTTCCCAAATGTAACTGCTCTCTTTAACTTCACCAAAGACCGTCTTAATTCTTATTTGGTCTTGCTTGGCATGAAGCAATTACTTTGTTTTTTCGTTTTCAAAGTATTTGAAGTCAAAAGATAGAAGTAGATTTTTTTTTAAATTGTAAGTTGGATACATCCTGAGATAAAGCTACAAGACAAGGAAAATGTGAAGGCTGCATAGTGCTGTGAACAAAATTTTCATTTGTAATCCGAAGACATGGGTTCAAATTGTGTGTCTTCTACCTGTATGATCATAGGAAATTTAGTTACTTTCCCTGGGGTCTCAGTTTTCTCTTCTATAAAACAAGGAAGTTGGATTAGATTACCTCTAAGATCCCTCTAAATTGAGAGGCAGTTAGGTATCAAAGAAGATAAGGGCCTGGAGCTAGAAAAACTTGGGTTAAAAGATGGACTCAGACACTTACTCAACTGTGTGAACCTGGGCAGGTTACTTTAACCTCTATCTGCCTCAATTTCCTCATCTATAAGATGGGGCGAATAATAGCTTCTACTTTTCAGGGTCGTGAGGATCAAGTGAAAAAATATTTGTGAGGCATTTTGCAAACCTAAAAGCCTATAAATAAATGCTAGTTATCATTATATCTATAATCCTTTAAACGGGATTTACTTTCACACACTGGGAATGATTTCATTTATCTCGGCTTATAATGAGAGCTGTTCCCAAAATAAGGAAATGAATGACTCATTTGCCCATGCACTGTTTTGGTTCTTTTTTGGGCTACGTTTATTTAATTTGCATGTTATAGAAATTAATATTTTTATTTCATTGCATAATGAAATAAATCATGTATTTACATCAGAAAGCCAGGATCATCAAACCGTTAAATTGCTCTAATAATATAGTGGTAACCACTTTTATTTTTAGTGCTTTTGATGTGGGTAACACTAAAAGCCATGAGCTTCAGCATGGATTATTTCAACTCATCTTTTTTTCCCCCTCTTTTTAGGTTGTGTAATAGCACCTAAAGGATCCCCAGGACTGCCTGGACTGCCAGGATCTCCAGGTAAAAATGTTAAATAAATGTGGAAACTTTACCATGCTTTCCCCTCAGTTACTAGCCCTTGACTCTGAACTGTAATTTTTTTTTTTACTTTGTCCCTTTTCTTTCTTCCTTCTTCCCCCTCTTTTTATTTCTGGTCTCCTTCCTCTGCCATCATAAATATCATTCTCAGTTTTTTGAGGTTCATTTGCTCTTGCTCTGGAAGTCAATCTACTCTCATGGTACCTTGAACACAAGCTACTATAGCTCCCATCACAGACGTGGTTTCATTTGTGAGAAACAAAAGGAGGAATTCTTTTTCCACAGGATTAAAACTCCTCCTAGCTTTGAGTGATAGCAGAAGTAGGTCAGAGGTGACTGGTTCTAATCAGATTGTGACCTAGCAGAACCAGGCTTCTGATCAGGTGAAAGGTCAGAAGCTTGTACACATGCTTAACAAGCTATTTGAAGGGGAACCTATAAGGGAGGAGAACATGAAGGTGGAGGTTCAGGAGGCTACATCTAGTCAATGGAGAACAAAGCAAATTGGAAATGGCGTAAAAAGTGTTGGGAGCAACCATACTCTCCATTAGGGAGAGACCTGTTCACTAAGAATGTAGGATAACTGGCTAAAATAAAATGAGAATTTTCCTTTCTTCACAGTGAGAATTGATCTTTGTTTAGAGTGAGCACATTTCTCACAAAGTCATTTCTTTGTTGCTGTTCAAAATATGTATTATAACCAAAGCGCAGCATTGAAAGGGAAGGTCCAAAGTGCTTACGCTTAGGGAGCTAAGAGAAGGTGTATGTAAACTGTAATAGACAACCCCTGAAACATGTCTTCATCCAAGACCTTCATCCAAAGGCAGGAGATTCCTCTGCCTGAGAAGAAAGTTTATCATCTCCTAACAAAATGATAAGCACATACAGGAGAATATTTCTTTTTTAATTTTTTTTTGAGAAAATGGGAACAAAAGGTTTTGCCTCTAGAATCTAGGTTTTGATCATGGGATTGACTGAACACACTCTCTGAAGTCCTAATAACATAGCCATATGAATACATGATCCTTTGTAACACATCTCGACTCCTAGCCAGCTCAGCTGCTAGCTCAGTAGCATGGTTTTTCCATTGCATAGAGGAGAAAGGCCCAGGTGGCCACAGCTGTTGCAGCATGGGCCACCCTCCAGTGACTTTAGCCCTTCGGTGGGGTGCCATGCTTTAATGAATAGCTGGCAGTACAAAGCAGAGGACACTTCCAGACATGCCCTTAATCACTGTGGGCAGGCGATGGAATTTAAGTCCTGGTAGTGCTTTATGGAAGGAATTAATGTTAGCAGTGTTGCACCAGAAACCAAGATTCCTCTGGCTGCACCTGGAGCTTAACTGAAAGAGTACGTTCTTCTTCATCAACAGTGAGGAGGTAGAGGGAGAAAGGGGAAATGTCATGAGCACCCAGCTAATTTCTATAGGTTGCACATTCTTCTTGACCCACTGTAGAGATCATTTTGCTAAAATGGTAGCTCACACTTAGATTAGGAAAGGGTGAAAATGACATACACATTTGCTGAGCTTCAAAAGCAACTCTAAGGTAATCTCATGGGAGCAATGGGATAAAAACATAAAAGAACCATTTGCATCATTAAAATGAAGTCGTCCCGTAAGCCTTCATCTTCTTCCAGCATTTACAGGAGACAGCATCAGGGCACAATGGAAAGAGTTCTGGATTTGCCATCAGAGGACATAGGTCTGAATTCTCACTCTGCAATTTACCTCAGGTGACATTGGGCACATCACTTAAACTCTCTTGGCCTTGTTTTCCTCATCTGTTAAATGAGAAAGCCTGGATTAGATCAGTGCTTCTTAGACTACAGGTCAGGACCCTGGCAATGGTAAAAAGTTTCTGAATGCTTAGTGACCAAAAATTAATTAAAAATCAAACTCATAGCAACTCTAACATGTTTCTGGTGGGGCTTGCCATGTTGCATCATGCAACTTCACTGTAGCCTTGGTTCTGAACACACAGCATGCACATTTTGTACTGTGCATGTCCTCAGGTCATACAATGCCAGTGAACACTGAGAAAAGGAGTCAGGAGTAGAAAAAGTTTAAGAAGACCTGGGTGAGATGACCCCCAAAGTCTCTTCTAGCTCTCTCTATGTGATCTTTGCTTATTATTTTCAATATGATATACTCCAACTAATCATGAATTCTAGTCTAGTTATTTATTTTACTGTTTCTTAAACTGAGCATGTAACTCCTTTTTAAGGAGTGAAAAAGGGGAACTCTGGAGAGGAGACAAACACTGGAGCTGTAGGGCTTCTAAGAGTTGTTTGGTAGAGACAGAACCTGCTCAAGATGAAATTTTAGATCATGCAATACTTTAAGGAAATCACAGAATAAAAACTTTAAGAGTCAGTGATATAAATTAATATCAATATGTAATACCAGCTTCTATTAAAATTAGTTTAATATTTTTCTCACATTCTATTAAGCTTAAATACTGAAAAATCTATGTCATTTTTAACTATGGCTAGTTTGTCCCAAACTATGTAAGAAAGCAGGCTTGGAAAACAAATATATTTGCTTTCTGCTAAGTAATAAGATGAAATCAGACCTGCAGCACCCCTCTTCCTCCTTTCCATAAAGCACTAAGATTAGTGACCAGCATAAGCTGCTAATTGTTTTCGAAAGTGTCAGTGCCTTTCATATTAAACACCTTCCTCTACATTTAATGTTTCTGCTTAGTAACAGTTATGGTGACATTCCTCAAGTCCCTGGAAAATTCAAAAATATTTTCAACATCTTCATTTTCTTCCCATCTCATACAAGTGTGACTTTCTTATTCCCTGTCCTTTCTGCAGCTGTTGAAGAACTTAGATCTATTCATCCTCTTAGTTAATCTTTCATATAGCCTCAGATCCCTAATTCTAACTCAAGAAAAATATCTTCTGGCAGGGTCTTTAATCTTAGAAAAGCAAGTTTCATTTGTGTATCAGATATATTTGTAAATTTCTGAGTCAGATTCAAAAGACCAAAACTTTTCCATCTCATAAAACTGTCTTCTGTTTTTCCTATATATACTAATATCGCAAAAGTAACAAATTCAGTTTTGCAATGAGATTATAGTTTTAGGATGCAAAATATTGGTGCAATGTGTCCTATTTTCAATTTTAATAAAAATGCTCATACCCTGATTCCTTTAATCTGGCCTATTTCCTTTCAGGCCCTGGACCAGTGGATCTGGGCCAATGTACATGTCTGTTTCCCATCCAATACATCTGTTGTTCAGAGTTCCTTTGAAAATGATCTTGAAAATGAAAATGTTCAGTCCCTAAACACTGTTTTAGGCTTATACTGTCATGTGTGTTTGTTTTACGAAATAGATGTGCTTCTAAAAAGCTAAATGGAAATAAAAACCTGATTTCTTATCAAGCTTCTAATTTTCAGAGAAGAATAAGATCTTCATTTATGGTTCATCGTTACTTGGCAATGACTCCTAACACTCTATCTGTCCACCCCTTCGAGTTCAAATGATTTGCAGATGCTTTCATGACTGGGTCATAATTTTTTTAAATCACTTGAATCAAAAAGGGAGTGTACTAAACAAAGTTTTTGGTGAATCCTTTTATAAATTGAAAAATCCAAATATTCACTCCCTGTTTTATCTACTTCATGTGCCCTGTCATCAACGCCATATTGAAGTTTTCAAAGTGAGGCACTCCTACGGTGTGGATTGTAGAAAGAACAGAAGTGGATCTTTTTAGTAAATTTAGTAAATTAAATTTAGTAAAATGGCTTAGTTTCCCTGGCTACACAACATGAGAGGTTAGAAACAGAAATCTGTGCATTGTTTCCAGGCTTTGTGCTATCCACAGGGGACTTTAAGGGAGGGTTTGCAAAGAATGTGAAAGATTCAAGTTTTGGACCTTAGGTCTCACTGACCCAGAGTAACCTTCCTGAAGTTATCAGCTCCACTTCTTCTAGCCAATCTAGGTGGCTTGCCTATATCTTTGATCTTTCACTCATTATTTCCCTGACCATCACTCAAAGCCCTCCTTGACCATCTGCACCCCAAAAAAAGAGACGCTTTTATCTATTATTGATACTTAAAGACAATTTAAATCAAATAAAGGGATTCTTTTTCATCGCATCTGATTAACTGAAATGGAACATGTACTTTCCTTCAGGGGAAAGGAAATGTTTCTCTGTGATTTCTAAGAGTTTCCTATAGATAAGACTTTGTGATCATTCCACCAGAGAAAAATCCCAGAAAAGTGAGTTCATTATCTATTGACACAGGGAAAAGTTTGCATCTCAAGCTTAATTAATTTGAGTTATTTAATTTGGTGCTTTATTGCTTTTTTTCCCCAGGGGAATAGCATTTCTATTCCAAATTCATCCCTTATTAATGAAATCAATATTAATTATAGTTGGATTGGTTAGTACAAGATAGAAGATACCACATGCTTCTAAATAAAGTTCTCCATGGGAAAAAAATTATTTTCTTTGTGCTTGCAGAATACAGTTGGGAAAAATTCACGTTTCTGTTGAAAATTACCTATAATCCTAGAATTCTAGAGGCCAGAAGGGTCTTAGATATCTTGCCCCACCCTTGCAGAGAGTAAAGGGAACTTTTTAGTTAGTTTTATGAATCGATCTGTAGAAATTACCAGAGTGGCAAAGATTTATCTGCTTTCACGTGGCTTCCTTTCATTATACAGTAGTACTGCCCCAGAGAGACCAATAAGAGCTATGCATACCCAGAGAAAGGCTTCAGTTCCTCATTCCTATTGAGTTGGTTACACAATGTAAATACAGGCTGCTGCCAGGTACATACTGAGGCTTGTGATTTAGGGCTTTTGTTGATCTGTGTAATGACTTCTGTACAAAGAGAGTCCCAGTGTACTCTCTGTTCTCTTTCTCCCTGTGATTCAGTTAGACAGGCTCAGCACAGAACAGGTGTCACGGGATTCTGGTGCTCCATATTTCTCCATTGATTAACAGAATTCCCCTAGACATGGTCAGGGAGGTCCCTTATAAGTGATCAACACCCTTTGTGTCCTGTTCTTGAGCATGATTCCAGTTGATTTTAGGGACTGTGTAGCAAAAGTAAGCACAACTAACCCTTCAGGATTGAAATGTGCCTAAGTGTTTGGAGATTCCTTGCTTTGAGGACCTGTTTTTATTCAAAGTATAAAAGCAAGATTTGGAAGGACTGACTCTGGATAATAAGAGACAGTGAGGATGTGAGGAAGAGCTTGGAAGTGCTGAACCAGTGTGAGATCGGCCAGGACTAGTTACACAGACATAACTTTCTTTGAGAAACAAAGGAATAAACTGTCATTTTTGGACAGCATGTTCATTTTGCTCTTAAAGCTGCATCTCTCAAGAAAGAAACCCAAAGTGGCTTTATCTTTTCCACTTAAATGTTGATCATGACAAATACAGAGCTTGGGAATGCATTGCCTTTTTTAAAAATTTTGATTGCTACCTTTCACATTTCCATCTCTTTCATTTCCGAATGTATTGGCCCCTTTGCTACCAAGAAACTTCCCCTAATAAACAAGAGGGAAAAAAGAAAGAAAAGAAGCAGTTTAGCCAAACCAATCAAAGTGTCAAACAAATCTGAAAAGATGTGCAATGTTTCACATACATAGTCCCCTATCTCTGCCGAAAAGAAAGGGAGGTGTATTTTGAAATTATATTTTCTAACTTAAACTAGAAAAAGAAAAAGTAATTTTCTGATTATAAAGAAAATATACCCAAAAATTGTTTAGAACATTGTAATATAAATAAAGTTATAGGAAGAGTGTGCTGCCAAAAGTTGCCACACTGGTATAATCCTGTGAAGTAGAGGAAAGATAAACAGTATATTTAGGAGGGCAGCTAGGTGGCACAGTAGATAGAGTGCTGGGCATAGAATCCAGAAGAGCTTCCTGAGTTCAAATATGGACTCAGGGACTTAATAGCTGTGTGACCCTGGGCAAGTCACTTTACCCTGTTTGCCCCAGTTTCCTTATTTGGAAAAGGAAATGACAAACCACTCCAGTAATACATTTGGAAGATAAATTTACATAATTTTTTAAAAAATCTCTGAAGTTATTACAAGTTGATAAAGGTATGCCACAAAGTCCATTTCTTTCCAGTTAATAATGCTAAAATAATGAAAGTTTGTATTTTCTATTATATCCCATATACACAAAATTAATTGCCTACTGTAAAGGCCATTCCTAGGGAGCCAAAAAGAGTCACTAATACACAGTCCCTGACCTCAAGACACATATAGTCCATTTGGAGGTACAATGGATACCAAAACAGCTTTAATTCAAAGTAATTTATAATATATTAGAAAAGTACAAAACAAAGTGTTACATAACCTCCAAAGTGTCAGAAATTCTGTTACTAACAAAGGAGATTAGAGAAGGCTTCTTGGGGAAGTGGCAAATGATTTGAGTTTGTTAAAGGGCTTAATGAAACAAAGTGGGGGAGGGAGGACACTTTAGGTTTAGGGAGCAGAGGTGAGAAAGCTCAGGGCATGTTTAGAAAGAATGGAAAGTAGATCAGTTGGACTGAAACACAGACTTTGTGATTGGGTTTTTGTCCTTCATTCTCAAAGAGAACCATGACATCAAGATGATAACCTGACTTGCCGTTCGTTGACTTTGATTTGAGTGAGGGAGGGCTGTGCAAGGACGCTAACCTCACCTTCTCCTCCTGAGCCATCTGGGTCCAGTGGGTCAGGATGGGTGGAATAGAAGGTTATATGAGATAAGACTTAGAAGTTAGAGGAAGAGCTGATTGTAGCAGCTTTGCATCTCAGCCAAAGGAATTTGATCTTTCAGTGACTGTTAGAGTTAACTCTTTCCATTTTTAGCCTTCTCCCGGTGTTATAGTATGAGAGCAAATGTAATTTGTGTCAATAGTCTTCTTTGTTCTGTACTAATTACTATTAGGATAAAATAAGAATGTTTTTAAGGGGTCCAATTTTCTCCCATTTTTCATAACCATCAATAAAATTGAAATATAGTAGTTGAACCCTACAACATTATTCCTTGACCTAACAAGGGTCATCATCTTCATCCCAAATAACGAATATATTCTGAGTGTCCTATGTGGAGTTCTGGGTCCAGAAATTATGATGAAAAACCTTCACAATCAGTCACATATAGGAGACTATTGTTTCTATCTCTCCTAACATTAGCCATGCATCTAATGAATTTATTTTTACTAAAATATGGGGAGAACCTTCAAAAAAATGAATTTTGTTTATAGAAAATTTTGTTTCTTGCTCTTGGGAATATATTTCCAGTTTTGAGGAAATTTTCCTCCATGTTCCAAACCTCTCCTAAAACATCCAACACTTGATTATCCCAACAGCTAATAATTTATATTATTTATTATGTTATATTTTATAATATATTTATGTAAATAAAGAAGATGCCAGATTATCTTATCATTGGTTAAGGCTATCAATCAATTTTTGCTTTTTATATCAGATCTGTCAGAAATCCAAATATAATTGTATCCCTTCCTGTCATAGAGACCTCTAAGGCCTCTATCATCATCCCTGTGGCACAGGAGAGCCCTTGAAAATTTCTTAGAGTCAGGAATTAAGTTAAGGAAGAATTTTTCTAAGATGCAAAGATGACAGTAGTATCACATTTGTGACTGCTCTGTGACTCTGTGACTGCTCCAGAGTGAGGTCACACACATGCAGTATGAGCATGTGTACAGAGTGATGCACAACTATGTGGCAGACCTTTATCTGGAGCTAGTCTTTCTTTAGACAAAGGGGGTCCATCCACACCCACTTCCTTATCCCCACTGAAAAAATGTTCTCTCTTTGGAAGGGAACCAAGTAATAAAACGCTCTTTCACAACTTCCAATGCATGTACCACTAGTAATATGATCAGATTAAGTGCTTTTCAGTGTTGAAAATAATACACAGACCCAGGACATGAACCCCTTGCTTTCCTGTAGACTTCTACCCACTGCTGCTTCCCTTACTGCAACCAACCTACTGAGGATGGAAATTTTGGTGGTTGTTTTCTGTCCATACTGTTTCTGTTTTGGCATTCAGTAGGCTGCACCCAAGGCCCTGGCACTGCCACCCACCTAGCACCTGTTTCCTGAAGCTGAACTGGGTAGTTGATGAACAGGGTGGTTGTTTTGAAGGCCTTGGTTGTGAGTGTTAGATTTGTATTTGGGTATTAGTCTTACTAGGATCTTTGTAGGTAAGTATTTTTCTGAATCTGTAAATTGTTTTTAAAATCCTGCAGTTTTTAATGCCACTCATTATTTTGAGGCTTCTAAGTGGCACAATGGATAGAGAGTAGCGGGGGAGTCAAGAAGACTCATTTTCCTGAGTTCAGATCTGGCTTCAGTCACATACTAGCTGTGTGACGCTGGGCAAGTCACTTAACCCTGCTTGTCTCAGTTTCTTCACCTGCAAAATGAGCTGCAAAAGGAAATAGCAAACCAGTCCGCTGTATTTGCTAAGAAAATCCCAGATGGGGTCACAAAGAGTCAGACATGACTGAACAACAACTTATTATCTCCTCCATCATAGGATTAGTTAGGATCCTAGGTTTAAAGCTGGTGAAAGACCTGGGACCTAGCCCAGTCCCATTATTTTACACAGGAGTAAACTGAAGTTAAGCGATCTCTTCAAACAAGTTGCAAAGCTAAGATTCAAACCCCTTTCTCTGAAACCAAATCCAATGCTCTTTCCACTGACCTCACTGTTGCCAACATTGAAAAATGATCATGTTAAGTATCCTAAGTTGAACTCGTTTTTGTCCTGTCCCTTCCAAACCTACACAAATCTGACTTGTTGTTTGTTTGGGTCTTTTAGGTGCTAAAGGTCAGAGAGGGATCCCAGGATTCCCAGGTGCAGATGGGTTTGCCGGGCTCAAAGGATTCCAAGGTGATGCAGGTCGTGAAGGATTTCCAGGCCCACCAGGTAACAAGATGCCCAACCCGTTGGTCTCCAAAAAATGATTTCTATTTTTTTCTACAGTAAACATATCTCCATTTTTTCTTTATCATTTAAATGTTTCTTTTGTCGGCTTACTATTTGTCTGTTGAGTAAACATGGTTGACTTCTTCATGGAATAAGCTCAGATATTGACCTGTATGTAAAGTTTTTCTTTGTCTAACTCTGAATTTTCATGGAAAATACTTGCAGAACTTATACAGAAGAGGGAAAATACTAGTTCAAAGAAATAGTAAAGGTTTTCACTAGGTCAAGTTCCTCTAGTTAATTTTAAACTTTTGGACAAAAGCATAAATCTCCCAAGTGTTCATTAATATTAATGGTACAGATTGTCCTTTCATCATTTTGAGTGGTGCCAAGTCACATGTTGGACACTACTTTGAAAAGGTCTGTATTTTATTACCACAGCAATCCACTCATTTGCCAGTTTCCAGGGGAAAAAATTCTAGCATGTCCTCATTTCATTATGCCGATGTTATGAGATTGGCATCTCGGGCAGGGGTGGGGAACCTTCAGCCTGTAGTTTTCTTTATTGAGCAGTCAAAAAAAATTAACTTCTCAGGTACTAGATGAGGGAGTCATTGGCAGTTGTTTTCTAGAAAATAATCTCAAAATATTAGTGAACTACAAGTTCAACATGAATTAAAGTTGTGAAATAGAAAACAAGAAAGTAGCTGTAGTCTAAGGCTACATTTAGAAAAGAATCAAAACATGGCATCCAGGATTAGGGAGATCCTTCCTTACTGTCTACAAATGCACCTGTTTCCTTCCTCATCCTCAAAAACTCCTCATTGGATCTATATCCTTCCCCACAAGCTGTTTTCCTATATCTCACCTCTCTTTTCTGGTTAAATATCTTGAGAAGTATGTACAGCTGGTCCTTTCCTTTGAGTCTTACCCTCGTCTTGGGTCTCTGTACTCTGGTTTTCAAACGTCATCATTCAACTGAAACTTCTCTCTCAAAAGTTACCAGTGACTTCTGAATTGGCCAGTCTAATGTCCTTTTCTCAGTCCTCATCCTTCTTGATTTCTCTGTAACTTTTGACACTATGGATCACTTTCTCCCTAAGACTCTCTTCTCTTGAGGTTTTAGTGACTGCTGTCTCCTACCTGTCTGACTGGCTCTTTTTCAGCCTCTGTCACTGGATCTTCATCCCAGTCTCACCCTTGAACCATAGATGCCCCCCAGTGCCTTATTCTGGCCCGTCTTCTCCTTCTATACTACATTTTATTTAGTTATCTCATAAACTTCAGTGGATTCAACTATCACCTCAATGCAGATGATTCTGAGATACATTTGTGCAGCATTAGTCTTTCTCTTGACCTCCATTTGCAGATCTTTAATTACTTCAAACTGGACGTCTTATAAGCATCTTAAATTCAACATGTCCAAATCTAAACTCATTATCTTTTCACCTCCCCAAACTTCTCCCCTTCGTAGCTTTCCTATGACTATTAAGTCTACCTTCATCTTCCCAGTCACCCAGACTTGCGATCTAGGTGTCATCACTCTCACCTCCCTGCTTCCTCCCCCAGTTTTCTATATCTAATCAAGTTCCAAGTTCCACTCATTTTACTTTTGTATCCTCTCCTCTCCTCTTCTCTCCTCTCCTTTTTTCCCATTCTTCTGTCTTCTGAATAGTCAGCCCAAAGGAAGGTAAATTTTGATGGCTGAAAGCTACCTGGTTAACTTGGGGTTTACTGGCTAGATTTCTTTCTCAAAGACCAAGGTTTAAAGCCAATTCACTCTGGATCCCATGAATTGGACAACAGTAGGTCCCTGACCAAGCAACACTTAATGGTTATTTTGGGGGCCCTCCTGGCTCAGAGTGAATGTAAATAGTAACTGTTTCTCTTTTGGCCACTAACCATAAGGATCTTCCCCTCCCAATTTGATTTTTTTATATTAAAGGGGCTATCTCTTGACTTACTCCTTGAAGAGACCTATTCACTGAACGGGTATTACCTCACTCAAAGTGAGAGCTTGAGAATATTTTAGCTTAAAAGGGCCCATTGAATTCTGGGCCATCTCCAGTCATCCTGATGAATTTCTGGCCTCTCAATCCAGATGGCTCTGGAGGAGAAGGAGGCTGGTGACCTGCACAGCCCTCCCTCACTCCTCTCAAAGTCAATTGCTGGTATAAACCAGTTTTAACAACATAGGTAGAAAATCAGATCCAGATATATAAGGCCAATTAAAGGTTAACTCCATTTTCTCATCTTACGAGATCTAATCACTCTTAACATTCCCATAAAGGGTAGAGAAGATGTGATTTCTTTTATTATGCAAGTGAATCACTTCAGTAAACTTTTAAAAATAGGAGACAGCTTAAGTAATGTTCAATTAAAATAGAACTTTTACTTTTCTTTATTTTTACTCATACCTATTGGTCTAGTAGTGAATTCATCTTCCAGCTGCCAATTCTCCTAGAGTAATGTGACCTTAAGAAAATCCCCCAACATCATGCATTGCATATCTTTTGTTAAAAATGGGCACAAAATACTGTATGCACTGTGACTTCATCTTCTCAGTATTTAATAATTTCCCACCATGTATTTGCACATTGCAAAATTTTTGACGTAATTATGAAATATTACAGAGCAGTTATTAATGACCAGAAAAACCCTTTTCTCTTGCTAAATATCTTGTCAGCATTCAGATGCTACATTCCATTTGGGGTCAATCAGCGTTCAGGGCATTAAGAAAGAAGTAATGTGATGGAGTAATCTGACCCACTGGTAGCAGTAAATTGCATAACTATTCAAGCATGTGACATCCAACGCCTCTCCATGTGAGTGCATCATAGCTGACTTTTTTTTTACAGTAAATTTCACACAAGGGACCATTGATTAATTCTTCATTGAAAAAACGTCTCCAAAAAAAAAAACTACTGTCTTATTAGGGATTTGTTACCAGACAGAAATCTATAACCCAAGACATTCTAGCTCTAAGTTCCATGATCATTCTTATCTACCTTTGATTTTATATTGAAAAGTTTATAGCAAGCACACGTTCACATAGAACAAGACAGGTCATACCCAGTTTCTGTCTTTTCTGTTTACTTTTTTAAAACAGAAAACTGCATAATAGCTGTATAAGATTCAGATAGTTGAAAAAAAACTCTACAAATGGTAGGATTATGACCAGAAAATGAAAGAACAAGAAGAGACCCTGAGGACAGAACACTCATTATTTTGTAAGAACTGTTTCATTCAAAGTGGCTACAGAAGGTCCAAAGATAGATCAAGGGGAGAGGTGCCTAGTCTAGACATGCTCTTTGGGGGGTTTTTGGTTTGTTTAACAAAGAACAAATAAAATTAGAATTTCCATAAAAAGTAGAACAGATAATGTGGGTTGTACATGAAACTGTAAATCTCTATCTCGTTCAGCTTACTTTTCCTTTGAAGTATATAAGAATATAATAAAATATGACTTTCAAAGCTCTCTGGTTTGTCTTTTTCCTGCACTGGGTTCTTTCTGTTCATTCCCATCAGATCATAAAACTGGGTTTCCCTGAAACTACCCCTTTCATCATTTCTTATGGCATAGTAAAATTCCATTACATTCATATACTATAATTTGACCATCCGCTCTCCAACGAGCGCCATCTTAGTTCCCAGTTCTTTGTATAACCCCTCAAAAGTTGCTACAAATATTTTTTTACATATGGGTCCTTTTCCTCTTTCTTTGACCTCTTTGGGGGAAAGGTCTAGTGGTGGTATATTTGAGTCAAAAGGATATACCTGATTTAATAGCTTTGGGGGCATAGTTTCAAGTTGTTTTCCAGAATGGTTAAACCAATTCACAACTCCACCAAAAAGTATATGTCCTTTGTAAAGCTGTTTCATTTCAATCACACTTCTGATGTATTTTTTAGATTGTAATACTCATAACTAATAGCTACAGTAGTTATCTATTTTTTCTTTTAGGATTTGTTGGACCCAGAGGATCCAAAGGTGCAACAGGGCTCCCTGGGCTGGATGGAAATCCAGGCTCTACAGGACTGCCAGGTGCTGTAGGACCAGCAGGACAGAAAGGACTACCTGGAGAAGTATTAGGTGCACAGACTGGTCTCCCAGGAGATCCTGGATTGCCTGGAATTCCAGGGTTGAAAGGAGAACCAGGAAATAGGGGACCTCCAGGATTTAGAGGTAAATCTTTTCAGTAAATCAGTATTCGAAGGGTAAGAGCAGCAACTCTCCTTTGATACTAGAGATATTAGTAGGACTTTTTCATCCTAATGGATTTCTTGAACTTCCTTATGTTACATGTAAAGAGGCATTGTAATATATTACAGAAGTAGTCTGGTGAGATAGAAAGAATAAGAAGAGACCTTAGCTCAGCTCTTGTCTTGAGTGCTATATATGTGTGTGGTTTTATATAATACATATAGTTTTTGGTATATAAACTATAGTTTTTCATATATATATATATATGTAAAATTACATAGTAAGCACATCATTTTATATGGACATATAAATGGTCTCAGTGAGGTTAAGGAAATTGTCCATCATTATACATAGTTAGGAATGTGTGTATATGTGTATATGTGTCCGCTTGTGTGTATATATAACCATGGACAAGTTTCTTAACCTCACTGAAACCATTTTCTCATTGATCAAATGGACATGGTGATAATGCCCATAGGACTTACCTTAAAGATCAAGTGTGGTATTGTATGTCAAGTGGTTTGGAAAACTTGAAGCATTATATCACCATCAGCTATAATTCCAATTGTGGATGAAAGAATACAACAACGTCGTCTGAGTTCTACCATAATGGGTTCCCCTATTTAGTTTCAGAGTCAAAATGAACTATTTTTCATGATGATAAGGCTAACATGATCTGTTTGCATCCTCTAGCTTAGTTCAATGTGGTCTATTTTGTTTTTTCAAATTGAAGGTGTAGCAGAAAGAAAGGAGCTTTGTCCTCTCCTCCTAGGTGTACAATAATTGAAAGAGCTTTGGGCAGCTAGGTGGTACAATAGACAGAACACTGGACCTGCAGTCAGGAAGACATAAGTTCAAATTTGGCCTCAGAGACTTAATAGCTGTGTGATCTTGGGCAAGTCACTTAACCTTGTTTGCCTCAGTTTCCTCTTCTGTAAAATGACCTGGAGAAGGAAATGACAAACTACTCCAATATTCTTGCCAAGACTATCTCAGATGAGGTGATGAATAGTCATACATGACTGAAACTACTGAACAACAAAAGGGAGCTTTGGGTTTAGAACCAGAAGATCAGAGTTCAAATCCTGGTCCTCTCATTTACTATGTAAGTGACCGTAAGTAAATTTGTTCATATCTCTGGGCCTCAATTTCCTTATCTATACAATAAGGGAGTTAGGTCAGATCCAACTATGAGTTCCTACTAACAGAATATGGCTCAGGTGATAGCTAGGGTTCGGACCAATAATTCAGAGGTCTATACTGAGAGTTAAGAGACAGGATATACATGATTTGAGATGCATTTCAAATGAATGGCTTTAAAAACCATTATGTGTTCACTGCATATAATGTTATTAACATTGGTCTGACAAGCTGGCTTGCATTAATTTTATTTGACATAGTCTGAACCCGGGGTCAATTTAAATATGCAAATGTATATTAAATTGGCATTTAGAGTCCAAGGCCCTGGAACTTAATACAGGATTGCATTATAAAGTCCTGCTGAATGCCAAAGACTTATTTACATAACTCATTGAAATATGGAAAGCATCCACCATTACTTGGTCAATATCAAGATGAGCATACAAATGACATTTTCTATGGAGAGGGGATGTAAGGAGCCAGGTGGTTGTCCCAATCATAGATAGAATGGCAGTTTGCATTCATAATATGATTGGAAGGAAACTGATGATCCGTCATCACATCAAATAGCCTGACTGAAGTGTCTGAAGTGTCTCCTAGCAAAGTCAAACATTATCTGGAAGAACACATTAACTTGATTTTATCTATTAACACTAAGATGCAAAATAACTTTTTGTCATTCACATGGCAAAGTTCTGAGGAAATGAGACATGGTACAAGTTTTGATCAAGGAGATCAAGTGTTAGCAGGTTTAGAGGATGGAGTGACGCTAAAGTGGATCATAACAATGGAAACTCCCAAGGCATCTTCTCAAATCATGTATACCCTGTCTCTTAACTCTCAGCATAAACCTCTGAATTTTTGATCCAAACCCCAGCTATCACCTGAGCCATATTCTGTTAGTAGGAACCTAGCTAGATCTGACCTAACTCCTTTATTTTACAGATAAGGAAATAGAACAAATTTACCTATGGTCACATACATAGAGAATAGAAGGATCAGGATTTGAACTCTGGTGTTCTGGCTGTAAAACCAAAGCAAACAGTAGTTGCAGTCACGTATGACTCTTCACCTTATTTGGGATACTCTTGGCAAGAATGCTGGAGTGGTTTGTCATTTCCTTCTCCAGCTCATTTTACAGAAGAGGAAACTGAGGTAAACAGGGTTAAGTGACTTGCCCAGGATCACACAGCTATTAAGTCTCTGAGGCCAGATTTGAACTTATGTACCATGAGAATATTTGGTGTCCAGAAGACTGAAGATGGAGAACCAAGAGGAAAACCTTAGAGAGCATAGAGGCCATAAAACCACCATAGCTTACTTCACTGTTTAAGCTAAGATCTACTTGACACTATTTTAGGGGGTTTTTTTGTTTGGTTTGGGGTTTTGGCGGGGCTTTGGAGGTGCTTTTTTTAACTGAATTTATGATTACACAAGAATAAGGGATTCTTCCAGCAATATAGATCAGCACCTTCTCTCCAATAGGCTTAGAGAGTTTCCAGGGATACTGAAAATTTAAGTGAATTATCCAGAAGCATATGGCTTTGGTGTGTCAAGGCCAAGATGTGAACCTTGTTCTTTTGGACTTTAAGACCGAATCTTCATCCACTTGGCCATGCCACCTCTGTGACTAGCCCTTGTTGTAACCTAAGTTCATCAGAGAAAGCGACCACCAAGTTTAGATGCCTAGCCTTCTTTACCTTGTCAGTCAATATATTCTTTATAGTCAATTAGAAAGAGGCATAATTGAGGAAGTGATAATATTGAAACAAAGAAACATCCAGTATTGTACAAGATGTCATGGGATCTCTTAAATAAAAATGAAAATTACAAATTCTCAAGAAAAGCAGAACAGGGCAAATGTGTCAGCAGTACCATTATCAATCTATCTCGCAACCCTCCTGGAAAATTATGCCCCTAGTAATTGCTGGTTTGAAAAAAAAGCCCTAAATATTTCAGTCTTTATGTTGTCATAGTTTTAAAATGTCTGCAGAATGATTGTAGATGGTTAAAGATCTCTAGTTCCTAGTGCCACCTTTATGGCCAGTTTTATAAGTCTTGTGTAACCAGTGCACTTAATTTTTTTTTAAATCAGACTTCCAACACATCAAAATTTAGAGTATAGCTGCATGTGATCATAAGGAAGTTCAGCAGTATTATAGGAACATAACTTTTCTTAGCATAGCTAGTATCTGCAGAATTCCTACTTCTAGTGTGATGGATTATATATTTGAGCATAGTTTAAAATGTGAAACATATAAATATACATGCATATATATATAGGCTTAAGTGGTACAGTAGATAGAGTGCCAGACCTGAAATCAGGAAGACTCATCTTCCTGAGTTCAAATCTAGCCTTAGGTACTTAGCTGGATGACCCTGGGTAAGTCACTTCACCCTGTTTGCCTCCATTTCCTCATCTGTAAAATGAACTGAAGAAGGAAATTGCAAATCACTGCAGTATCTTTTGCCAAGAAAATCCCAAAAATGGGGTCAAGGAAGAGTTGGACATGACTGAAATAGCTGGACAACAACAACATTGTAATAGGTACATACATACATACACACACATACAAACTGCACTCTTAAATTCTGCACTAACCATTCTGCACCTAGGTACACATGGTTATGTCTCAATTTTCTTTTTTTTTTACCAAAAAAGCTAAGAGTATGATAGGTGAAATCAGCTTGAAGCAACTTTTGAGAGCAGATTGTTAACTTTTTAGTGTGAATATTTACATCTCTAGCAACTGCTACAAATCAGGGTTTATTTTACTGTTTTCTTGAGAGTAAAGAAAGTGATGGAGAGAATGTCAGTAATGCAGATTATACTTAAAGGGGTACTGTGCCTATAGCCTTACCTTTCCCAAGTCAGTTGTTAAACATTTACCAGCACACCCACAAAACTATTAGTTTTGCTAGGCAATTGAATCTCTATTTGCAGATATTCCTTTAGAGGATAATAGAATTATGATCTAGAACTGGAAGGAAATTATCCCCCAAAATATTTAATAGCAAAATAATAATAGAAGCAGCAAATGCAAAGTGGAAAACATCCTGTTTTTGATTTCTGACCGGAATGGACTTTTCTGCCAGCATCATGGCAATGCCATGTATGGTTTTCAAAGGTATAGTCTGTAGATTACAGCTCATCTCATGTATATGTGCTGTCTGTGTGTCTGTGTGCCTGTGTCTGTGTGTCTGTGTGTGTTTGTATGTGTGTGTGTGTGTGTGTGTGTACCTTTACAAACCAGAGGCTGTCTTCTACCAACACCATTCTCCTCTTCCTCAGAACTCTGCCTGTACTTTCTTTCTTAGGCCCCTCAGCTTATGCCAAACTCTAAATATTACTTGGATAAGCTGGCCCATCAATTTTTAACTCCACAGACTTTCTAGTGAAAGCCAAATATCTGTGGTAGGGACCTTAGTTTTAGCCTCTTGACTTCACAGCCTACTTTTAAAAGTCGTTGAACAATCTATCAGCATTTACTCCCCTTGTGCTCCCCTCTAGCTCTCTGATATCAACTCAGAAGACGGAGAAGGGATAGAATAAAAGAATGTGTGCCCTTGGCAGCAGAGCTGTGCCCTTGGTGACAGTATGCAGGCGAATTCTGCTCATGATCTGATTCCTACTATTGTTAATGATAATAACTCATATTTATATAACACATGAAAATTTCTAAAACCTTTTACATACACTATCTCCTCTGAGCCTTCTAATAGACTCACGAGGTAGCTGTTTAAGTTTTTGTCCTTTGGGCATTGACATGGGTCAGGGTGTCCAGCCCAGGACTCACACTAGATTCTGGATCCAGTTGTCCTTTTGGTCAACATCACCTCAATTCTTTTTAATTTATTTTAATCTCTCCTTCTGGCTTGCCAGTGGCTCCCTCTCCTGCCCTCTGACCTCATGTTAGAGGGACATGCCTTGTAACAAAGAAGTATACTTAGTCAAAATAAATAAGTACATTTGTTGTTTTTCAGTCATGTCCAACTCTTGGTGACCCCATTTGGGGTTTTCTTAGTGGAAATACTGGAGTGGTTTGCCATTTCCTTCTCTAGCTTATTTTACAGATGAGGAAACTGAGACAAATAGGTTAAAGTGACTTACCCAGGGTCACATAGCTAGTAAGTGTCTGAGGCTGGATGAAGATGAAGATGAGTTTTCCTGACTTCAGGCTTAGCATTCTACCCATCGCACCACAACTACCCCAAATAAGTACATTAGCCACATCCAAAACTCTTTGCTTCATTCCACCTCTCCTCTAAGAGGAGGAAAACGTTCTTCACCATCAGGTTTCTGAAGTTGCAATTTCATATTTTTAATTTCTTTTATCTATTTATTTTGGTCTGAATCTCTGATTTCACCAGTAAAGGGAGCCAATGTACAAACTCCATTAATATGAATTATCAAGTTGTACTTATATAGTATAAGTGTAATTTACAGCCTTTGAGAATTCCTAAAGGCACTGAGAGATTAATTGAACTGTACCATAAGCACCCAGCCAGTGCATATCAAAGGAAGGACTGAAATTCAGGTTTTCCAGACTCCAAGACTGGCCTCTAGCCACTATATCATGATATAACTCTCACCTTTTGCTTCATTCTTCCAATTTGTAAGACTGCAGTTATATTCTTGGTTACATAATCTTTTGCAAATGGCCACTGTGAGGGAAATCTGATTATATCTGGTAAAATATGTTAAACATTGGGTAAAAAAATTGTTATTAATAATTTACAGTAAGATGTGGATATGTAAACCCATTTTTCTGATTTCCTGTAGGAAGCCCAGGTATGCCTGGAATGCCTGGGTTGAAGGGTCTGCCTGGATTCCAAGGTCCCTCAGGTCAACCTGGATTACCAGGGCCTCCCGGAACACGCGGCTTTCCAGGACCTCAAGGCCAAGAAGGACCACCAGGTCTTCCAGGCCCTTCAGGATTTGCAGGTAGGTAGTAATCTGCTCTCTGGGCCTCTGTATTCATCCAAGAAAACAATCATGTCTGCCTTGTAGAGTTCTGCTTTGGTTTCTCAGGACAAACTGGAGATTTATGATGCCTCTTACTTTGGATCCAGAGTTGTCAGGATCTTGTTGGAGTTCCTGTATTTGAGGATGTCATAACGGTACCATTCACTCGATTCTTCTTGTACCCCACTCTCAAAACATTCCAGAGCTTGTCTCCTCATCCCTACTTATTCTTTCCTCTCTCCTATCCTCTTTAAAAAGCTATACTTTTTCAACCTGGCCCTCTTCAAGATATTTCCCACCAATCATGATCTTTTGGTGTTAATACCACTGAAACCCAACCTTCTTGGAAAGGTATATAGTCTAGAGAATTTTTCCAGTGAGTGATTCTCCATCAATCCTATGCTTAACATTATGGAAAATGAAATCCTGGGAACTCCTTCTACCTGGTTGTGCCCACTACAGAGCCTAAAGCAAGGGTTCTTAACATTTTGTGGTCATGGACCCCTTTGGCAAACTGGAAAACCTTTCTCAGAGTGATGTTTTTAAATGCAAAACATAAAATTTGTGGCTATTGTTCAGCTGTTTCAGTCATGTCGAATTCTTCATGGTCCCATGGACCTCTCTATATAAGGTTTTCTTGGCAAAGATGTGGGAACATTTTGCCATTTCCTTCTCCATAAAATACACAGGATTATAAAGGGGAAAAATATATAGTGAAATTCATTTGTCTTTTTCTTTATTTTGAGGATTCCAGGTTAAGAAACCCTATTCTAAATAAACTCTTCTTTAGCAGACTCTTTTCTCTTTTGTTTTCTTTCTTATGATTTCTTCCATTCATTATAATTCTTCTGTACAACATGAATAATGTAAAAATGTGCTTAATAGGAATGTATGTGTAGAGGCTATTTCAGATTGCATGCTGTCTTGGGGAAGGAGGGGGAAAAAATTTAAAACTTAAGGAAGTAATGTTGAAAACTGAAAACAAATTAAATATTTAAAAATAAATGCTTCTTGGTGCCTCTGGGTGACAAAGTCCCCCATTAGTGTGTATTCTGAGATATAAGAGTATGGGGAGACCACACTAGAGCAGAATAGGTTCCCCAAGAAGTTCTCTGATCAAGTATCCAGTTGGGAAGGCTTCTGAGCCAGAATTAATTCTGTCTGATTCTTGGCTATTGGTCAATTTTCAATCAGTGAAAGTTCTTATTTCTAACAAATGCTGGCCTGCATTCAGAGCCCTTCAGTGCTGCAAAGTGAAATAAGCAGAACCATGAAAACAATATACACAATGATTTCAACAATGTAAACGAAAATAATAACCTGAAAGGAATGTTGAAAGATTATAAAGAACAATCATGACCCCAGTGGAGAGATAAAAGCAAACACCTCTGCCCATTCATTGGCAGAGGAAAGAGGGCATTCCTTGGGTCTGAAACATTGAGCATATCGTCATTTTTTAAAATACAGAGATAGTTTTGCTGATTTCCCCCTTATACCTTTTTGCTTTTAATTCTTAAGTATCCCTTGGTTTTGTTGTTGTATTCATTATATTTTAGGAGGGGGAAGGATACAATGGGAAATTCTCAAATATTTGAGAAATTTAAAAATAAATAAAAAATAAAAAAGTTCACAAAAACTTATCTGAAAAAATAAACCCCTTCCCAACCTAGCATCTGCCCACCTTTCCTAATGTACACAGGAAAGCATGTACAATGAAAAGATGTTGAAGGACAATGACAAATGAATGTCAAACAAATATTCCAAGAGGTCAGGAAAGGAAGCTGTCATTAAGAACTATAGTAATTTAGGAAGTCTGTATTAATGAGAATCCACTGGCTTTTCAGTGAGAATATGTTCAAATCTCAGCTCAGGGCATCCTGTAGAACATGAAATCTGTGGCTGTTGGCCAGTTAACTTTCTGGGCTTCCTTTTCTTCTTCCTTGTAAAATGAAGGAGTTAAAATCAAAGATCTCTAGGAGATCCCTTCCAGCACAAAATCTGTGATCAGATTTGAGTTAGACTGTGAAGGAGCAGTGGAGAAAGTAAGGCAAAACCAGCCAAGGGTAACGGAGAGATCAAAGAAATCTGTGAGTATGTTTAAGGAGTGTTGAGTAGCTTGACCAGAGTAGAAGTCTATTCAGAGTAGAATAAATGACAAGATTGGAAAGGTTAGGGGTTATATCCAACTTTAAAAGTTTGAACCTTATTCTGTGGGCAATGTGGAGTTTTTGATGGTTTTTGAGAAGAGAAAGTACATGATCAACATGATGTTTTAGGAAGATTATTCTCATGTGAGAGGTCCTGAAGGACTGTAATAGAAAAAAATAGAGGCAGGAAAAACTAGTTCCAGGGCTACTGAGAGAGTCCAGCATAAGGAAATAAATACTTGGATTAGGATAGTAACATTAGAAGTGGGAAAGGGACTGAAGCAGAAGTCAGGACAACCAGAGGGGAGAGCTCCTCTGCCCCACTCTCCATGAATAAATATAAGAGGTGGTCAGAAAGAGGGGAAAGAGAGGCAGAAAACAAGGTAGACTCCACCAACATTGAGGAACCACCATACTTAAACTGACTAGCAGGTAAAATAGGCAGATCCCCAACCCTATCCCATTCATAAATATCAACCCTTACCTTGAGGAGCTACCATTATAATATTATTGAAGACTTTTTGATTTTTAAGTTACATATGGAATACAGTATGTGGGGTAGAGAACTGAATTTCTACATGAAAGAGAAAGTGGCATGAAGACGTTAAAGGAAACTGATAAGAGAGGTAGAATTGTGACCCAAAATAAACCTCATCGATTTCAGAATTTTGTTCCAGGACTGGCGCTGGCCATGTCACTCAAAATGAGCTCACATGCCAACTTCGGCATGTACCCTATAGGTTGCCAACTTTGGATAAGTATAAAATTTTCTTAGAAAATTTCTGTACTAATTTTAGATTTCATCAACATGTCCATAGTTTCCTATCTTACTACTATGAAGTTTTCCCTTTAAAAAACCTCCATTACTGACTCTTTGCTTTTCCTATTCACTTATCACATTCTTACTTATTGTAATTTATGTACAAAACTTTTTTTCTCTCCTGGAGAGAGAAAATGTCTCCCTAA
This sequence comes from Potorous gilbertii, assembly GCA_028658325.1. Taxonomy (NCBI): domain Eukaryota; kingdom Metazoa; phylum Chordata; class Mammalia; order Diprotodontia; family Potoroidae; genus Potorous; species Potorous gilbertii. Next base: position 408,377,447 of record CM053771.1, on the reverse strand, counting down.
TTGCAGGACGTGTGTATATATGGGGGTATGTGTATATATGTATGAGTGTGTAAATCATCATTTTTATAGATCCCTCTACATCTAGTATGTGACTTGCAGACATAGCAAGTCATTCATGACAACTTGTTGAATTAGATTGAAAAGTGTCTAGCTAGTTTCGTGAAGACCTTCATAAAAGGATATTTTTGTAATATTTTTAACCCGCCTTTCCTTTTATAGGTCTACCTGGTGAAAGAGGAGATCGAGGTGATGTAGGAGTCCCTGGCCCTGTGGGGATGAAAGGTCTAGATGGTGACAGAGGTGATACTGGTTTTATAGGAGAGCAAGGCAGAAGAGGAGATCCTGGATTCCAAGGGATGCCTGGAATGCCTGGCATCCCAGGAACAAAAGGTACTTCCAAGGATATATTCACTAGGATAACATTTACAGAAATAATAATCTAGATAAACCAGGTCTTAGGACTATTGAATCTTTGTGGACTTATCATCAATCCAGAGTCTTGGTACCTTAGTACGGTGGATCTGAGGTCCTGAGGGAACTATCTACTATTACTTAAAATCACTCAAAGACTGATTTTTATCAGCAGGCCAGTTTTAAATTTTGCACCAGAGATATACTTTACCCAAGAACTGGTACTAGTTGTTTATATACATTGGGCACTCCTTTTTTTTCTTAGGAGATGAAGTTATAGGTCAAAAGTAATTAAGTAAATATAGAAATAAGGTGCTAGAAAGTGAACTTTTCTATTCTAAAGATATTTGTGTGCAAACAGGCATTTTATGTAGAATGTGAACCATTCAATGTTGACATAATGGCAATTCTTTCTTTCCATTTCTCAGTTCTCTGAGTGGTATATTATTAATGTTCCATTAATTTCTAATGTCAATTCTTCATTATCTCCCAGCTGGCCTATAAGTTCGTGTTGATTTTGCTTAAAAGTAATTCTTTCCTCTGTGGCTATTCTGGTTACAACTAAACATATACCTCCTAACTACAAGTTGGTAAATGAGGAAAGCTACCAGAGAGAGAGACAGAAACAGAGACAGAGAAAGGAAGGAAAGAAAAAGGAAGGAAGGAAGGAAGGAAGGAAGGAAGGATCAGGACACCCTAGGAAATCTTTCTAAGTAGAATTGTTAGAGCAAAGACTTGAGTTCTTCATGAATAAAATCCCACTCCTTATGAGATGGAAATAATGCCTAATTCTCCTATAAGTTGAAAGGTTATTTTCATTAGTTGAAAAATATATTCTTCATGAGGACTTTTGGAATGGTATATTGACTGACCATTTAGTATTGACTAGCAGAGCACTTGAATTTTTTCCCCCAAGGTTTCAAAGGGTCTCCTGGTATGGAAGGTTTCAAAGGCATGCTGGGTATTAAAGGAAGACCAGGAATCATTGGATATAAAGGAGAAGTTGGCGATTTTGGAGTTCCTGGTTTGAAAGGTCTCACTGGTGAGCCAGGCTTGAAAGGTATGTCCACTTACCATCAAAATAACGTTACATTTCTTTCATAATGGCATGGTATGATATTCACAGTGAATCAGGAAGAGAGAGCACTACTCTAATGAGTGAATCCAATGAGTTACCAAAACAAAAAAAAATAGAAAATATAGTTTCTGCCCTCAAGACACTTACAGTCAAATTAGAAAACATATAAGCTGAAGAAAAACATGTGAAAGTGCAAATGATTTAAATGTAAAAATCATATTTAATCAACTATAGTTGAAAGTTATATATGTGTGTATATGAATATATATATAGTATATGTATATATATAGAGACAGAGAGAAAGACAGGAGGGAGGGGGGAGAGAAAGAGAGAGGGAGAGAGATAGAGAAAGATGGGAGGGAAGAGAGAGATAGAGAAAGATGGGAGAAGAGAGAGAGAAAGAGAGAGAGAGAGAGAGAGAGAGAGAGTGAGAGAGATTTCTGTAAGTGTTAACAGAAATTGCTAGGGTGGTTATAGTAACCAAAAGGAACCAGATGAGATCAATCTGCAAGGTGAACTATAAAGCAAAAATTTGTGGGAGCAGAGAAACATGGTTTGACTGAAAGAATAGGGAAATATATTCCTGGTAGGAGTATGGGATATGAGTATTAGAAATGAATCTGTCCCAAAGACCCAGATTCAACAATTAAATTCAAGAAACAATTTTTAAACCCATACACTGCTATTTTAGGAATTACTGGGAAGACTGAGAGCTCTCAAATGCTTAGGACCTTGTTTATACATTTCATCATTAATAAGCAGCATGTTGATAACTTCATTCAGACTGTGTTGTTAAGAATGTCACAGTAAAATTTTTCCAAAATTTTCAAATGAGACTTACAAATCTATGACAAAATGTGAAGTCTAGCACAGGCCATTTTTAAGGTTCATGGAATTATATACTTATAGCAGGAACAGATCCTAGAGGATATCCGTGTGCCATCTCATTTTACAAATAGTGAAACTGAATCTTAGAGACATTAAATGACTTGCTCATGATTACTCAGGTGGCAGAACCAGAATTTGAGCCCACAGCTCTTAGGGAAGTTTTAGATCTTAAAGAAAATTAAATGTACCTTTCTTGTTTTTGTTATAAAAATTATTATTTATTATATCATATAAATTATTTTTAAATTTTAAATTTATGTGTTTATATATAAAATATTTTAAAATTATAAAAATTTGATAAAAAATTTGAACCTTTCAAGAATTGTATATGAAACTGTAAAGCCTAATTATATAATTTATTTTTTATGTATATTCAATTAGAATATATTTAAATATTTTTTCTTTATTTTATATTTATAATATATATATTCTTTCCTTCTGTGTATTTTTTAACGTCTCACTGTTTCATTTAATGTTTCATTCTTTTTTTTTCTTCAACACAATCCCTTCATGCCCATTCTTGTCCCACAGTAATTCTTCTACAAATAGAAGCCCTTCTTACAATAAATAAGTATAATCAAACAAAATAGATTCACAGATTGACTGTGTCTGAAAATGTACACTTGAGTCTGTGTTTCCAGTCCATCACTTCTCTTCCAAGAAGTGGGAATCATGCTTCATTGGTTTTCTGGGGTCCTGATTGGTCATTTCATTGATCATAGTTCTTAACTCTCAAAACTTTTCCTTTACGTTGTTGTATTCACTGTAGAAATCATTTTCCTGATTCTGCACGCCTCACCATGCAAAATGCATATTTCCAAACAATTTTTGTGTTCATCTGCAAGGTTTCAAGCAACAGTCTTCAATAAAGTTTTAAAATGGAGTTATAAAAAATAGTTTAGGCTATCTTTACCAGTCTCCAGAGTCTGGGCTTCCTCTCATACTAAAATATCGACTGAGTACATTTGAAAGTGCAATCTACCAGGACCTTTCACTGGTGACTTACCCACAGCTTCCTTCTACCATAGTATCTCTTTCAGTTGACTTGGTTCTTGGAAGTCCTTCCCGTACTAAGAGAGAACACTTTCTTGTCCTTTTCAACTCACTCATCCCAAAGTAGTTGAAATCTCAGTGACTCATATGCATTAAATGGGTAGGAAGAAACTTCCCCTACCAAACCTAATTGTTGCAGGAAGAAAGTAACTCAAATAAATAAATACATGCACACACACATGCATGCACACATACACACATGCACGCAAGCACGCACACAATCAAGAGGCACAAGGCTACATGTATGATAATATGGTCAATCTCAGATGAAGCCCTTACCCTTTTATTACACAGATATACTGTTCAATGACACAGTCATCTCCTGGCAGGCTTGGATCTTGTTGACCTTTTAAATTTTTCTGTAACATTTAGCTTTTCACTAAAAAATACTTATAAATATTTAATGGTGGTCATAAGAGGCTGGCTGTAGGGTCTAGTTTGGAGGATCTCCTTGTCTTACAATGTAGCTGCCTCTCTGCCGTCGATGCCTGCTTCCAATTCTGCAAATTAATTTAGAAGCAGCCTCTACAGTCATTCTTTATGCTTCCTATGCCCAGCTGTCCTCTGCCCCTACCTGCACCTTTTTCAGTCCCAGTCATTTAGCTCAAACCCTATGTAGTTCTCTGCCAAAATGATCATTTCATTTACTTCAGCTATGGTATTATTCTTGTTAAGGCCTCCCAGTGGCAAGCACACTAACCCTAACCATGAAAACTAAGCCACTCACTTTGGATTTTATAGTTCTCCTTAAGTCTGGGTCAGCTTACGGTACCTTGGTCCCTGGTATAGCCTCCTCTCAGTTCCTTTGATCAAGCTGATTAAATTTATTCTGAGCTGATTTTCTCAATTCCTGCATCTCCCACCACTGAGACTTCCCATGCTTGACAAAGCATCCTTCCATGATATGAATGAATGGAATGGAACATCACTGTACCATGAGTGTATGTTCATCCTTCATTGACGAAGGAGACCATGCCTTCAGAGAAATAACAACATGACTTGCACTTGACTTTGTTTTGAGTGAGGGAGGGCTGTGCAGGTCACCAGCCTCACTTCTCCTCCACGGCCATCTGAATCCAGTGACCAGATATTCATCAGGATGACTGGAGATGACCCAGGATGAGGTAATTGGGGTTAAGTGACTTGCCCAAGGTCACACAGTTAGTGAGTGTCAAGTGTCTGAGATGAGATTTGAACTCAGGTCCTCTTGACTCCTGCACTGATGTTCTATCCACTGGACCACCTAGCTGCCCCTTATTGTACCATAAGAAATGATGGAAAGCATGCTTTCTGAGAAACCTAGGAAGACACACGTGAACTAATAGCAGAACAAGATGAACAGTTTCTAAAATAACAACGATGTAAAAACAGTGTTAAAAAACTTAAGAATTCTGATCAATGCAATGATCAGATGTGATTTCAGTGGACTCATGATGAA
>CM053771.1:408357057-408372079 GCA_028658325.1 Potorous gilbertii | reverse complement strand
AGCATTGATCAAATAGCAACCAGTCTAGAGATGTCATGAGATCCTCTTCTTACTCAAAAGTTTTCCACTATTTTCTGAGACTTAAAAACTCTTTTAGTTATTTTATAATCTCCTTGAGGACAGAGACTGTCTTTTTTCTTATATTTGTGTCTCGGTTGCTTATTATAGTGCCTGACTCATAATAAGGGCTTAATAAATATTTGTTGACTGCCTTAGATGTCATTTTTCATCCAGCTACAGCTGATGGTATTGAATACATTTAGGTTCAATAAATCCAACCTGTTGCTGTTCATAATTAATCGTATCGAAGAGGTATAGATATTTATAATCTTTCTCCTATTATGTATTTTCTTCTTCCTGCTCTAAATATGCATGGATAGAAACATTTCCCTGGTCTTTATGAATGTCTCTCAGTTCTGCTGTGATAGATGTTAGCATGTTGTAAAGACAAAAGGAGGAAATATAGCAAGCTACTTTTCAAGGTTCAGAATTCACAATTTCAATTATAGATTCTAGTGTATTGTGCCAATGTCTTCTCTCCTCATTCTTTCACAATAAGAAGGTTATTGTTCAATCGTTTTTCAGTTGAGTCTGACTGTTCATGACCCCATTTGAGGTTTTCTTGACAAAGATGTTAGAAGGGTTTGTCCTTCCTTCTCCAGCTGATTTTACAGATGAGGAAACTGAGGTAAATAAGGTTAATTGACTTTCCCAGAGTCACATAGCTAGGAAGTGTTAGAAGCCAGATAAGTCTTTCAGACTCCAGCCCTGGCACTCTATCCACTGTGCCCCACCTGTTCCTAGCTAGCACCTATGTGCTGCTTTAAGGTTTGTGAGGTACTTTACATATGTTAACTCATTTGCTATTCACATAACTCTATGAGGTAAGTACTATTCTTACCCGCATTATCAAATGAGATAATATTTGTAAAGCACTTAGCACGATGCCTGGCACATATAGTACATGCTATATAAATGAGTATTCCCTTCCCATTTTCCAGATGAGGAAACTTAAGACACAAAGAGGTTTAGTGACTTTCTCAATATCACAGTTAGTAAGTATCTAAGGCAGGATTTGAACTCTCATGTTTGTGACTTAAAACCCCATACTCTTTCCACCTTATCTGCCTTAACTGTCCAATCATATAGCTAGCATTTTCAGTGTTTTAAGGTTTGCAAAATGCTGTACAAATGTCATTCTATTTGATCCTCACAAAAACCCTTGGAAGGATGGGCTATTTTCTCCATTTTATAGCTGAAGAAACTGAGCAAATAGAGACTAAATGGCTTGCCCAAGATCACAAAGCCAGTAATTGCCTGAGTCCACATTTGAATTCAGGTCTTCCTAACTCCAAGCCTATATACTGTATCACTTGTGTGATATTTTTTAGATGCTGTGAGTTGGGTGGCAGTATTTTAGGTTAGCCTTTACCTTTAATCATGGAACCTAAAAGAAAGTAAGGGATGGGGAAAATGTTGCCCTAAATGGGGGAGAAGCTCAGAAGAGGGGAGGAGATATCTTAAGAGATTTCATAGATTTCCTTCTTAAAGTGAATCTCTACAATATACCACTCACCCAGAAATGACAAGTCACTCACGTCAACTCTATATCCCCTTGATCCAGGATAATAAAGAACAAAGATAAACTAAATTTACTGATAATCCCGCAGTATCATTTTTTTACCCCTTTGTTTCAACTTTCTCTTCCACCAAAACCTTACGCAGAGCTGTTATTAAGTGCCAAAACAAACTAATTTGAGTTTGATTCCCTTTCCTTAGTGGGCTTTCTACACTTGAGGTGTTAATGAGCTGTGAAAAACCAAGGCCTGACTCCCTCAGGCCAGGGGTCTGAATAATGATGGTCCTTGAATAAGACAAAGTTAGCAGTGACCACTATAAGAAAACAGGGGTGGAGGGAGAGTTATGTTCATGAATAGAGGGAGGACCCATAATGATGAGATGACATCCAAGCTTGGGGGAAAGTTTGTGAGAGAACATGGGTCATAGGTGCATTTTCTTTCTAGGAATAAGGACATGAAATGATTTCTCTGTAGGTTAAAAGGTGGTGGAAGAGCTTCAAGTCCTTCTAAAATGAAGCCATAGTGTATACCCACTAGAATGTCATCATCCATTAACCATTTCTCAGTGCTTCTAACCACTTGGCACGTTGTAAAATGATGATATCATCAATTTAATTCCGCCAACAGTTGTTAAGTATATACACTATGTGCAGCATTGTTAAGTGCTAGAATTTCAAAAATAAAAACAAGAGTCACGGTCCTCAAGGGAACTTACAGTCTAATGGAGGAATAGTTAATTAATTAGATAGTTAATTAATTTCAATTGGAGGAACATAATGATAACATAATCATATATTAACAACACATAATAGGACACATCAAGTATTTCCAATAAGATCAAAGAATGATTCTTGACAAATAAAACTTTAGCGAAAGTCATGTTGAGGAATGGCTACCTAAACAAGTTGTGGTAAGTGATTGTGATGGAATACTACTGTGCTGGAAGGAATGATGAGCAGGTGGATTTTAGAAAAACATGGAAAGATTTGTATGAAATAATGAAGAGAGAAGTGAACCAAACCAAGAGAAAGTTGTATATAGTAACAGCGATATTGTTCAAAGAGTAAGTGTGAAGTTCTTCTGAATATTCAGATCAGCTACAATGAACCCAAGAAGGAAGATGCTATCCACCTTGAGAAAGAACTAATAAATAGAATGTACACAGTAAGGTTCTATATATGTACATATACATATATTTCTGTGACACATGGTGGGTGGCTGAAGTGCAGAATGGAGAAAAAGGGAGTGAGATCATTCAAAACTTAAAATGTAACAAAAAATCAATTTAATTTCTTAAAAAAGAAAATTTAGATCGAGAACACATTTTTTTACCAAATAGAGAAGGGAGGAAGTTTTTGAGTTGGCAGGGCCTGATCTGGGTCTTAAAAGCAAAAAAGAATTTCAACATGGAGAAAGTGTGCTCTAAGTATGAGCGGCTCAAATTTCCTTAAAGAAATTCCCATTTCCTTAAAAGCAAAAAAATGGGAGAATGTTAAATAAGATCAGGGCTTATTTGGCTGGAATAGGTAGTATATAAATGGGAGTAGGAAGGATTATGTTTATTCTTCAGTTGTATTGACACTTGGTGAACCCATTTGGAGTTTTCTTGGCAAAAATACTGAAGTGATTTGTCATTTTATTCTCCAGCTCATTTTACAGATGAGGAAACTAAAGCAAACAGGGCTAAGTGGTTTGCCCACAGCTAGTGTGTCTGTGACCTGACTTTGCATTGATCAAGATTAAATTTTCCTTATTCTAAGACCTAAACTCTATCTACTGCACCAAAGTAGGGAAGATAAACTAGAGCCATATTAGGAAATGGCCTTCAATGAGAAGTTTGTATTTTACCTTCTAAGCAATAGGTAGCCACTGAAGTTTTTGAAGAGGGGAGTGACATTGTCAGGCTAGTACATTAGTAAGATTATTTTTGGTGGCAATAGTATGATAGCCTCAGTGAGAAGTGATGGAGAGGAGAATATGAGAGATGATAAGGGGGTAGAACTGACAGAACTTAGTACAAATAATCTGGGTTTTTCCCTATTGTGTTAGAAAAAATACTATTTTCTTTTTAATCCTCAGGCCAACCAGGTCCTTCTGGTAGCCCAGGAATTGAAGGACTTCCAGGATTCACTGCACCTTCCAATATCTCTGGGTTACCAGGTGAAAAAGGAGCACCAGGTCTATTTGGACTACAGGGTAAGCTATATATTTTGTAATTGTGCTTTGAGATCTTTAGGTAGATGTTAGCTAACCAGCATGATGCAAGTGTAAAACTTTCACACATCTTTCATTTTCATACTATCTTCTGACCATTGTCAAAAAAAATGTGGTTCAAAAAACTTGTCATTTCCTTTCTTCCTATTCACGCTTATCGTTGAGGACCTGAAGAGGGACCTCACACCAACCCAACCCAAAATGGCATTGAGAGTACAAAACTCACTCCTTAATCATGTTTTCACAGGGTATTGACCTGCTAGCTATTGTGATGGCAGTATCCCCTGACCTATTTTGTTATAGCCAGCTTTTGATTATTTACACCAGGAGCAGATACTGCCCAATATCATTGGAACTTTGGAACAGACTATAGAGCATCCTTCCAGAAAATCTGCCTTCCTAATTATGATTTATCTAAACTCATGTTAAAAATTAGTCTGCATTTCCTGAGCACACATCCTCTAAACAGCAAGATGTAGAATGTGTTAGATAGCAAAAGGATGTCAATTTATTATTAAAGATTTATCATCAACAAGGTTTTCTTTTGTACTCCTATAACTGAGAGTACCTTTGACTCCCCCAGATCAACAGAAAATATGATTTGTTTCCTCTTGTCTAACTGCTGATGTCTACAGGTTACCGAGGCCCCCCAGGAGCTCCTGGACCGTCTTCTTCTCCTGGAATCAAAGGAGACGCAGGAAATCCAGGCCTTACAGGAGAAAGGGGACCCAAAGGATGGCCAGGAGATCCTGGACCCCAAGGCAGACCTGGAGTGTATGGACTCCCAGGAGAAAAAGGTCATTTTCCACAAAACTGATGAATGTCTTGATGTGGTCGTGAATGGTGGGACTCGAGGTGGGGGTGGGAGAGGAAGGGGAAGGGAGAGCAAATGAAGAGAAAAGATTAAACAGGAGAGAGGGTAATTATTATTTAACATTATGAGTATTGAGACATTTAATACAATTCAGGAAATAATTATTATGCATTGATTAATGCCAAGGAACTATTCTGAGCACTGGGGATAGCAGCTAGGGATTGGACTTGCAATTTTATTGGCATAGAGAGCTGATGATAAGGAACTTCCTCTTCCAGTGTAGGTGGGTGTCTTCTCTGCAACTTGTAGACTTTTTTTTAAAATGAAATCCTATGTAAAAATATTATTGTTGTTGAGTCATTTCAGTCATGTCCAACTCTTTGTGACACCATTTAGGGTTTTCTCAGCAAAGATCCTAGAGTGATTTGCCATTTCTTTCTCCAACTCATTTTACAGATGAGGAAACTGAGACAAACAGGGTTAAGTGACTTGCCCAGGGTCACACAGCTAGTACATGTCTGAGGCCAGATCTGGACTCAGGAAGATGAGTCTTCCTGACTCTTTATCCATTGTACCACCTAGCACCCTACAACCTGTAGACTTGAAGGACTTCTAGAGAATTGACAAGTTAAATGACCTTGCCAGGGTTACATAGCTAGTCAGTGTCAGAGACAGGTCTTGTGCCCAGGTCTTCCTGGTCTGAGGCTACCCTGTCTCTCCAAACACTACACAGTGACAAAAATGAAACAGTAGAGGTAACATCTTCTCTGGGGAACATGTACACTAATTCACTTGCACAGATAAGCAAATGCCAGGTAAATGGAAAAGGTACAAAACCCAGATAGCTAAAAGAATTAGGAAAGGAATCCTGTATGAGGGGATACCCAAGGTGAGCCTTGAAGGATGGTGAGAGTTCCAAGAGGCTGAGGTGAGGTGAGAATGCAGTTCAGACATGGAAGAAGAGATTGTCTATAATGGCACAGGAGTGGGAGATTCAAGGCACTGTTTGGCTGGAGTGGAAGGTACATGTAGGGGAGTAATATCAAATAAGTCTCAAAAGGTGGGTGGAAGCCAGAGTGTGCAGAACCTTAAATGACAAGTTGAAAGCCTTGTATTTTATCTTAGAGGCAACAGAAAGCCACAGATTTTTTGAGTTGACAAATAACATAGTCAGACCTGTACTTTAAGAAGATTGTTTTGTAAATAAATTAATTTAATTTTAAAAAAAAAGGAAGATCGTTTTGGCAACAGTGTTGAGAATGGATTAAAGAAGAGAGCTATCCTAAAAGTAAAGAGACCAGCTAGAAGGCTATGACAGTAATTCACTGGTGAGATAATGAGGTCCTGTTCTATGGTGATGGCAATATGGCTGGAGAGAAGGGAACAGATGCATGAAATGTTGTGGAGATAGAATTGACAAGGTTTGCTAACTGATATGAGAGGTAAGGAAGAGAGAAGTCAAAGATCTTTCTGAGGATGTCAAAATGGAATAAAACAAAAAAAATTCAAATAAAAATGGGATTAAAAGGGAAAAAAGAATTTCAGTACTCAACAGAAACAGGAAGTTTTAGAATGGCAGGTTTAAAGAGGAAGATGATGAAATCCATTTTGGATGTGAGTTTGAGGTGCCTGTCAGACATCCAGGTGAAATTTTCCATTCAAACTAATAGTGATGGAGACCTGGTGAGAGTGATTAAGTCTGGATACATAAATTTGGGAATTATATGTACAGATCTGACTTGACAAAGAAACTAATGAGATCACCGAGAGAGGAGAAAGAAGAAAACAGGTTCCAGGGCAATATTGGGAAACATCTGTGGTTGGGGCAAAGAGATTTAGAAGAAGCAGCCATATATGGAAATAAAGCCAGAGGAGAGAAGACTCATGAGAACCAAAGAGGGAGATCAGGGATAGGGTGGTTGGTGTTATCAAAAGCTGAAAAGAGGTCAAGAAGGGTGAGGACTGACCAAAAGTCATTTCTATTGCTAAATTGAATATAGAATGAATAAGATATTGTTGTGAACTTTGGAAAGAGAAGTTTCAGTCAAGTGGTGGTTTTGAAAACAAAATTACCTGTATTTGAAAAGTGAATGGGAATTGAAGGATGTGGAGACAACGAATGTAAAGAGATCTTTTCTCAGAGGTCAGCTCTAAAAAGGAGAGATACAGGAAAATAGCTTAAAGAGATGGAAAGATCAAATGAAGGTTTTTATTTGGATGGAGCAGCGAAAGGACCCACTAGATGGGGTGGTGAGGAGGTGAGAGTGGGAGAAGGAATGATTAAAGGGATAAACACCTGGCGGGAATGGTGGGGAGAGAAGAGTAGTAGAAGATGTAGAAGGTTTTTGAGTTGTAGGGTAGAAGTGAAAAAGGAGATGGTTCACAACAAATTGTCCCTTTTTTCTTAGTCAAGATACTGGTGCTCTGTTGAGAAGGAATGATGTAGACCTTTTTGAGGAGAAAATAATTCTGGAATAGATACTGAGGAGAGTGTGATAGAGGGTCATTCAGGGACAAATAAAAGAATTGTTGTCTGGCAGTATGGGTGCGTGCAATGGAGACTGCATTGTAAAAAATTGTAGTGGATCCATTTAACGTGGTTGTATCACCTCCTCCAGCAGTTTTCAAAAGGATCTGAGTAGGAATAGAGAAGGCAAAGGGTAGAAGTAATCCACCTTGGAGGGAGTGTGAACAGCAATCAGTCAAAAGGACAAGTAATTTAAAAAAAAAAAAGAATATTGTACAGCTTAACTGGTTAAATATAGGGCCCTGATTATGAAGGGTGGAAATGGAGGCCTGGGCAGGACTGGGAAAACAGGGAACAAAAGAGTAAGTGGAAATCACGTCGAGATAAAAAAATAGATTTAAGAATGGTGCAGCTAGGTGCAAAGTAACTAGAGTCCTGGCCTTGGAATCATGCACTCATCTTCCTGAGTTCAAACCTGAATTCCAACACTTACTACCTATGCGAGCCTAGGCAAGTCATTGAACCCTGTTTACTTCAGTTCATCTGTAAAATGAGCTGAAGAAGGAAATGGCAAACCACTCCAGTGTCTTTGCCAAGAAAACCCCAAATGGAGTCATAAAGAATCAGACATAACTAAAATGACTCAACAGCAAGAAATGGGGCAGAGAGGGAGGATAGGAGGTTATGACCAAATAGAGGAATCTCACAATTCTAGATCCTAGAGGGAGAATGGTGCCCCTGACATGGGAAAATGTAGTTGAAATTGATGAATGGAGAGATCAAACATACATAACAGAAATGTGCCATGTATATTGAAGGACCCAAAGGACAGCAAGGACTCATGGGATACCATGGGATACCAGGAAATATTGGTGACAGAGGCCCCAAGGGACCTAAAGGAGACAGAGGATTACCTGGTAAGCATGTGTCTTCAGGGCTACAACCACTAACTTCTCTAAGGATACTGAAGGTGGCAGCTGAGGCTTAAGTCTCTATGTGAGTTTACTCTCTAAGAACCTACAGGGGTAAAATAAATAATTTAAGGCATCCCTGCATGAGCTCTCAATTGTTCCTCATTTCAACTCAACAAATTTTATTGAATGTTTACAATGTTCCAGGCAATGTGCTAGGTAATGGGGATACAAAGACCTTCCCTCCCCAATAAAGTCCCTGCTTTCAGAGAATTTATGTTCTTTTGAGGGGAAGAGGCAAATATACTTACAAGTATATGCAAAACATTTACAGAACAAATATGATGTGACTTAGATGGTGGTGCAGAAGGAAACCGGAGAAGGTATCCTAATATGGAAGTGTGGAAACCAAGAATCTGCTGTTGGCCACATTACTCTGACTTCCTATGGGGATAGCTATAAAAAGAAATGAATAATACCTCATCCTGAAATAACTAAATATTAATACTATAGAGAAGATCATATTTGGACTCCATTCTAGAGTCATGTGTAGTTCATAAGCACTTAATGAAGATTTGATTTTTATTTTAAAAGGAAGCAGAGGTGAAATTGTTGAAAGTAATTGCTGTAGATAAAAGCATTCCTCTGGGAATCTGATTAACAACACAAGTGAGACTTGCTCAGCCATTGCTTAAGAAGCCATTTCCTTTCAACTGTGCATTCTTAAACATAACACATTAGTACAATGATACCTAGTAATACTGTTCTGTCATCCTGTGAAGAAAAGTCCTAATGGTATTTGATAGAGATCTACGTAGTCTGTTTGCCACGTTCTTGCTCAGATAAGTAGAATTCTTACCTGTCTGGTTCTCAAAAGGTCATGTTTTTCCAGGTAGAGCTTTGAGATCTGATTTTGGCAGCTACCAGGGGACGTAGGCTAGGTTTTAGGTCAATAGCTAATGTTTCTTATATATCCTGGTACCTTTCTCTCTCCTTCCTAGGTCCTCCTGGTGCTATAGGATCTCCTGGGATTCCAGGAATCCCCCTGAAGATTGCTACAGAACCTGGGGTGGCAGGTCCCCAAGGAAGGAGAGGACCCACTGGAATACAAGGAGAGATGGGTCCCCAGGGCCCTCCAGGGGATCCAGGTAGGAACATGAACTGGAATTGAAATATGGAGGCATTAAGGAAAATCAGGGGTGAAATGTTTGTCTTTTGCAAATTCATTTCTATGAGGATTTCACACATTTATTACATACCTAGTATAGCTATTTGTTTTACATTTATTCTTATTGATACTAAACTTTGTGGCTATCCAGGTTTACGAGGACTACCTGGAAATCCAGGACCCCAAGGAAGGGGTGGTATTTCGGCCCTTCCAGGCTTCAGAGGTGACCAAGGTCCCACGGGTCATCAAGGACCAATAGGCCAAGAAGGTAAGCAATGAACCAGATCATGAGGAAAGGAAGTAATATGCTCCAGGCATCCCAAAAGATGATATGATTGTTTTTCCCTTGTCAATCTTGATTAGCTTTGTTTTCAAAGAGTCACTAAGCAAATGGACTGATTTCTTCTTGATTTACAGGTGAGCCAGGGAGACCAGGAAGTCCTGGGCTACCTGGCATGCCAGGCCGCAGTGTTAGCATTGGTTATCTCTTGGTGAAACACAGCCAAACTGATCAAGAACCAATGTGTCCAGTTGGAATGAATAAACTCTGGAGTGGGTACAGTCTACTGTACTTTGAAGGCCAGGAAAAAGCACACAACCAAGACCTTGGTAGGTAGAGTCTAGACCTATCCACTCTCCAAGGCTTCTATAATGTTTCTCAAAAGTCCTTATATGGTCTGTTCAGTTATTTGGCACTAAAAAGGCTACACGTCAGAGACCTGAATGAGATTCTTTCATCTCTTATCAATGTGATACCAATCACAGCAGCACACCTGAGGACCTCTGGTTTTAGGGGTCTAATTGCATAATATAGTGAACTCTCTAGTCACCAGAAAACTAAATATTATTCAGTAAAGTAAAGCATAACATTTATAGGAACATCCTTAAATAAAACACACCATCTAATACATATATGTATCTCATAACATTCAGTATTTCATATGGCACATAGCATAAATCATTGCATCCCCAAAGTCAGGGAGTCCCAGGCTAGGGTCTTCCCTGGCACAATGCATCATTAAGGGGTAACAGAAAATAACACACCATCCACCCCTAGGTCACTGTAAAAACAATCTCCTTAATCAATTCACAGTATAGAAGAAAAGTCCTCTCTCATGTTGACTTGAGGCTGACTTCCAAACCCCACAGCTCCTTCTCCTTGTCTCAGCTCATGGGACTGTTCCACTCCAAACTCTTCCTGCTTCTCTGCCTGATAGCAGGCTTCAGAGGCTCCTTCCTGTAGCTTCTATATCTAGGAAAACAAAGCTTAACAGGGCTATAACAATACACTGCCAGTGCCATCAAGAAGGAATTTCTGTCTGAGAAATTAACACAGACCGACAGACAGGGCTTCTGCTTGAGAAATCAACACAGACTAACAGACAGGGTTTCTGTCTGAGAAATTAACACAGACCAACAGACAGGGCTTCTGTCTGAGAAATTAATACAGACCAACAGACAGGGCTTCTGTCTGAGAAATTAACACAGACCAACAAGAGGAGCATGGATATCACAAACATTCTTTCAGTTAGGCCACTCCACAAGCAAGTCCCCTGGCCTGCTTACTTCTCTCAGCTCTGCTTCTCTCTCTCTATTCTCTGTTCTACCAGTGTGTGTGTGTGTGTGTGTGTGTGTGTGTGTGTGTGCGTGTGTGTATATATATATATATATACACACACACATACATATACATATACATACACACTTATACATATATATATATATACATACACATGTTTCAAATCAAAGACTCGATAGGCTAAAACGCAGTGCAGAGAAAGAGCAAAAACACCTACTTTGCTTGCTGTTACAGTCAGTTCTCTTCCACTGAATCATGGACAATTGCAAACATTTGTAAATCAAGATATTAATAACATAAAATTCAAATAAAACAACAAATAAGATAACTGATCATGAAAATAACTAAAATTTTCAAACATCTTAAATTTCACAAAAATAATAATGGAACATAAAAGAATTTCCTGCCCTTTTAATACCATAGTCATCCTCTATGGGTTCATCAAAGGCCTAGTGGTTCCTCTATGCCCTTCTTTACCTTTGAAGTTTCCCATTTACATATTTTCATCTTCTCAAATTCCATCGCATGTACCACAAATAAGTTATGAGTGATAGGAGAAATAGTTTTCAGTTTCACAAATATCCCCTGAGGGAAATGGCTTCACCTTTTGTTTAAGGTATTCCTGACTTCAAGAATAAGAGAAAAGAAGACTATATGTTGTCACTTAGGTGGTGGCCTTTCATTTCATGGTGACTGTCCTGCAATATAAAGCTAAAAAAGCATGATTTGGACAGGAATGACAAGCTTCCCTATGCACAAGGGGAAACCTATCAAGTATAATTGGATCTGTCAGGGAATGCCAGTCTGGCATGTACTGACTTCCTCCAGTAGAAAGCAACCTCTTTGAAGGTGATAACTTGTTTTGGTAATCCTCGCACCTAACACAATGCCTGGCACATAGTAGGTGTTTAATCCGTGCCTTTGTTCCAATTGTCTCTCCTTTTCCACTGGTGTGGCTTACTAGTCTGCAGAAGAGTGTGTTAGCTAAATCAGCCAACCTAAGATCATAAATAAAGGCCTCTATCACAGGGCCAGTCAGGCCAACTAGAATTGCAGAAACTAAACAAATGAATCAAATCCTATTACAGGAACTACAATAAATAAAATGTTATATGAAAGCACAGTAATGTTTGAAATTTGGAGCAAGAGAGAGTAGTAAACCCTAGTTTTCATGTATCATCATTCCTGGGAAGAATTTCTTCCAACCCAGAGTGGGTCATTTGAACTATGGGCCTTGCTTTGTTTTGGCAGGACTAGCTGGCTCATGCCTGGCTCGTTTCAGCACCATGCCTTTCCTGTACTGCAACCCTGGAGATGTCTGCCATTATGCCAGCCGGAATGACAAATCCTACTGGCTCTCAACAACTGCCCCACTGCCCATGATGCCTGTGGCAGAAGAGGAAATCAAACCCTATATCAGCCGCTGCTCCGTATGTGAAGCTCCCGCTGTGGCCATTGCTGTCCACAGCCAAGATGTCTCCATCCCCCACTGTCCTGCTGGATGGCGCAGCCTGTGGATCGGCTACTCCTTCCTCATGGTATGTGCTGGTTTTCCAGGCTTTTTCTTATATAGGAGAGAAATGGTCTGGAATTGGCCTGCTAGACAGCTGTTTGATTGCAGAATTAGGTAAGTATCTGAAAGAGCAGCCTGAATGTTTGGTGACTTGTTAGACGAGAGCATGGTAGAGTGCAGAAATATTGGATTTGGCGTCAGATCTGAGTTTAAGCCTCAGTTCCCCTACTTAGAGGAATCTTCAGCAACCATATAACTTCTCTCAGTTTTCTCATATCTAAAATGTGAGAGTTAGACTAGATAATTCTTCTTGTTCTAATCTGTGATTCTGTTGGCCCATGCTATGTCTTAGCAAATATGGACCTAGAAGAAATGACCATGAATTGCCAGAAGTTAGATATGAGGAAAAATAGAGATATTGTCTATTAGGCTTTTAATAGTGATTGAGTAAATACAGGATCATAGAATTAGAGTTGGCAGGGACCTTAGAAGTCACCCAATCCAACTGCCTTATTTTACAAATGTGGAAACTGAGGCCCAGACAAATTTAGTGTCTTGCCTGTTTAACTGTTACAGGAAAGTAGAGGGAAGATTTGAAATCACTTTCTTTTACTCCAGATCTTGTACTGTATTGGAACACGTTATTGGAACAGGGAGAACTACATACCTTTGCTCCTTACAAATCTTCAACAGTATAATACAAAAAGGCAGCCCTCAGCTTTGGCTGGTTCTGTTTTGATCCTACTTAAAGGGGAGGTCATAGGGTACTGGAATTTTCTTTTGCTCCTAAAATTATAAAATTAATCTAACAGTGAGGGGAGAAACACAGATTAGAAGAAAGAAATATAATTGTTATTCCTTAGTGCTCAGAACACCAAATCTGTTATATTTGCAAAGAACATAAAATTTGAAGTGGGCTCAAAACTAGAAGAATATGGAGATATGTTCAGGGAGCAAATAAAAATGAGTGTCCAAGTCTTATGTCACGGATACATTCTGATTCAGGGGATTTAGTATGCAAAGCTCTGTACAACAGAAGGCAAACTTTCTGCCTCTCCAGGAGCTTATCATTTGATATTAATTTCATGAGATTCCAGAAACAATTTCTCTTTCATGTGGTGGCAGCCTCCGCTGTCCCTCTGCGAAATAGGTAAGGAGCAAGTTTGGTTAAGTTGGTTTTTTATTCCCATTTTAAACTTTTAAAATCAAATGAGCTCCCTCCCTTCTTGAAAGACTAATTACATATTTTCCTAAGAAAGGTCACAGCAGCCCCTTTTCTCATTAGCAATTACATTTCAAATTAATATCATTAGAGCAGATTAATAGGATTTGCACTTTTAATCTTCTGCTTACACATCCCAATAAAACGAGCTGGTCTCAGTGTTCTTTTCCACAAACAGCATGAGCGATAAGACATGACAGAGATCACAAAGTCCTCTGATAACATGTGGAGAGGGAGGGGATAGTTGCTTGGTATATGAGGTCTAGATTTCTAAAATTCCCAGAACTCCAGATAAATTCTCTGTCAGCCATCCAGGCAGATAAATTGAGTTTACTGTTTGCTCTCTTTGTGTGTGTGTGTGTGTGTGTGTGTGTGTGTGTGTGTGTGTGTGTGTGTGTGCCTGTCTTCAGGTCTTAAACACTAAAACCATCAGTGATTTTGTCTGTACAGTAACTACCCAATGATCTTTTCTGTCCTTGACCAAAATACAGTTTATTTTTGCATACTAATGACTCTTGGCATCATAGACCGATAATATAACAGGGATGAACTCATAAGAGGAAGATACAGCAGAGGCAAATGACCCTGAAAACGCTGCTCAGCTGGACAATTGCCAGTTAACCAGTGGAATGGAATTAAGTTCAGAGACGTACTCACTTAACTGTCATGTGGCAGTATAAGTAGAATTTGAATCCAGGCCCTGTGAATTCAAATCTAGCATTGTTTCCCCTGCATTATACTGGGAAATAGAAACAAATGGAAACATATCTTTAAATCCTCGTTTTTCTCCTTGGTGACCTTGAGCTAAATCTGTTTGTCAGGTACCACCAGATGCCCTAATGGAGTCTGTAGATCCAGGGGAATGAAACAGGAATTTAAGGAGGATCACTGCTCTCCCAAGGCATATCTCAGAGAAGGGATGTGAAGAAATTCCACTTACTATACACAGTAACCATCATGCAGTCACTAAGACACAAGTATTCTACTTTGCCTTGTTCAAGGACTTAGTAACCTAGAGTCTATGGACCCCCAAGAAAATCATGAATAAATTTCAGGAGGTCCATGAACTTAGATGAAAAAAAAATACATCTTTATTTCAAAATGGTTGGTTATTTTACAATCCTATGTACTGTGTGCAGTTTGAAACACTATGTTGAAAAGTGGTGCATGGGCTTCACTAGACTGACAAAGGGATCCATGATACAAGAAAGGTTAAGAACTCTCTTTAGTGAGTGAGCAGACCTATTCAGCTTCTCTAGGAAAAGTAACAATCCCATGGTGGGACCTTGCCAATTTCATGCTTGTCAGCAGACAGAACACCATTTTACTTTGCTTCTAAGTTGCTAAAACCTGCTATCTATAGCCTCCAAAGTTGGTGGCTATTAAAATGTGTCCTGTCAAAATAAATGAAATGAATTGACATCAAGAGACGATGAACTCTTTGAGGACAGGCATTTTTTATCTCCAGCATTTAGCACTGTGACTGGAGTGGAGTAGTTTAATAAATGCTTTTTGAAAGCAGGATAGCTTTGAAAGTGATACTTAATTTTTTTA
>CM053771.1:408325045-408348357 GCA_028658325.1 Potorous gilbertii | reverse complement strand
TCAGACCTTTTGCATCATCCTCCACATCAACCTCATCAATGAGGTCAATCTTGTTCCCCACAATGGCAAAGAGACAGTCTGTGTTGGCTGTGTCTGTCAGAGATAAGAACCGCTCTTCCAGTTCAGTGAGGCTCTGCAGCTGGTTCACATCATAGGTGAGGATGATAGCAGCAGCTCCTCGGCAGTACATGGAGCCAAGACCATGGAATTGCTCCCTTCCTGGAAGAGAAGGAAAAAGAAGTAGTGAGAAGAAAAACCCTCAGTTATACCCACATAAACCTAGGGGTATCACCATACAGAAATCCTGCTGGGGAGGGGAAGATGGACGGAATCATTTCTCTTGGTGGTTGGTATAAAACCATCAGAATGAGGCAACCCTTACTCATATTCAAGAGTCCAAGGAATGACTTTTACTATATGTTCCTCTTAAATCAATGAGATTGAATAAACTGCCATAGATTTTTTTAATAAAAGAAGACTACATAAAATGACCTACATCATCAGGTCTTGAGGTCCCCAGTCACTATATCTATCTCAGAATATTTATATTTACCAAATGCTACAAAAGATGCTTCCACTTTCTTTTCTCTCATTCTCTTCTTATCTCTGTAGTCTGTCTAGGACCTCATTATTTAACAGAAAGTGCTCTCTCCACTTACAAGATCCCTTACTTGCAAAATCCTGTTGGATCCTATTTTTTCAAACCTCATCCTTTTTGACCCCTGAAGGTCAAGTTAATCACCCTCTTCTCTTTGATACTTTCTTCTTTCTAGGTTTTCATGATATTCCTCCACTCGTTTGACTACTCTTTCTCTATCTCCTTTGTTGGATCGTCAGGTCATGCCCACTAACTGTGAGTATCTCCAGGAGTGTGCTGGAGCCAGCCCAAACTGGTTCATGAGAGAAGTGTTATATCTATTTAGTGAATTTATATTTTAGAAATCAGCAAATACTATAAATCAGAACTTGCTTTATTATTTTGTGTCTTGCTTAGACTGTAAAAAATGAAAAATGCAGATAAAACTTAAATATGTGCCCTTAACAATTTTTTTCTTTCTGGGAGCTGACTATTAAACATTTTCCAGCACATTGCTAGATGAACTCCAAGGCTTTATCCTGGACCCTTTTCTCTTTTCGCTCTATACTACTTTTCACTTGAACTTAGTTTCAGTGCAAATCTCTAAGCAGATGACTCTCAGATCTAGTTGTCCAGTACTAAACTTTCCCTCAACTTCCAGTTTAATGTCTCCAACTGTCTATTAGACATCTCAAACTGGAGGTCCCACAGACACTTCAAACTCAACACTTCCAAGCTGAACCCATGATTTTCTCCAAAAAACTGTCTCCTCTTCCTAACATTCCCACTATTGTGGAGATTACCACCATTCTCTCACTTACCCAGGCTTACAATGTAGGTGCTATCCTAGGCTCCTCATTGTCTCTCACCCTCAATATGTAATCATTTGTCAAGTCCTGTTATTTCTATCTTTATAACATTCCTCCTATATGAGCATTTCTCTCCTCTGACACTTTATCACCTTATGCTTTAACTACTGAAATAGTCTGCTATTTGGTTTCCCAGCCTCTAGCCTCTGCCCACTTCAACCTATTCAGTAATCTGGAGTCTAATTGATTATTTTCCTAAAATTCAGGTCCAAACCTGTCACCCTCTTCCCCTGTTCAATCAATTCCAGTGGTTCCCTATTGCCTCCAGGATCAAATACAGTATGAAATACTCTGTTTGATTTTTATAGTCCTTCATAACCTGGTCATTTCCTACCTTTCAATCAAGAAATTGCCACAGCCACCACAACCTTCAGCAACCATCACCCTGATTAGTCATCAGTCATCAATGTCGAAAAGAAAGAGTTTCCACCAACAGATAACTACAACTTGCTAAAGATTCAGATGATTGTTAGCAGTTTTTAAACAATAAAGTATTCTTTAATTAAGGTATATAAATTGGGGTTTTTTTAACGATACTATCGCACACTTAATTGACCATAGTATAGTGCAAGCATAACTTTTAGATGCACTGAGAAACCAAAAGATTTGTGTGACTTGCTTTATTGTGGTAGTCTGTAACAAAACTCTCAATATCTCTGAAGTATACTTGTATATTCTAGATATCAGATACTTAATTAGAAATAGCTGGTGTGAAATATATCTCTCAATCAACATTTTCCCTTTTTTACCCAGGCTGCACTAATTTTGATCGTGCAAACTACTTTTCAATTTTGATTATTCTATTTTATTTTTCTGTGTGGTCATTTCTCTTATTTGGTAAAGAATTTTCATCCTAGCCACAACTATGAATGATGATCTGATCTACTCTTCTAAATTTGAAAAATCCATTTCAAATTACTGTGGAAAATGGTATAAAGAGTTGGTCTAAACTTAATTATTGTTGAATATATTTCCAGGTTTCCTAAATGTCTTAAAAATAGAGAGATCTTGCCTCTATTATTTTATGTCCTCCCATTTATCTAACACTTGATTGTGGAATTCATTGTGTCCTCCCATTTATCTAACACTTGATTGTGGAGTTTCTGATTCTATCTTTTTTTAACCTGTGCCAAGTAGTTGTGGTGATCAGTACTTCCTAACCTAATTTGAGGTCAGGAAAGCTGGAAGGAGCCACTCAGGTGATCTAGTCCAATGTCTTTGTCTCCTTTATTCCTGTAATTCTAGGCTTTTTCTTCCTCCAAAATTTACACTGTTATTAGTGTTCATTCCTTCTTTAAAAATCTTGAAATTCTAGGCTTTTTCTTCCTCCAAAATTTACACTTGAAATTCTTGAAATTCTAGGCTTGAAATTCTAGGCTTTTTCTTCCTCCAAAATTTACACTGTTATTAGTGTTCATTCCTTCTTTAAAAAAATTTTTTTTAGTATTTTGCATTTATCTGTATACATTTTGTATCTCCCCAAAAGCATGTAAGCTTCTTTAAAAAGGGCTGCTCTTTGTCTTTGCAGTTCCAGCACAAATGTTTATGAAAATGAATTGTATCAGAGGAAGAGCATGTTAGGAAGTTTAGCTGAAGAAAAACAGAATATTTCAATTGGAAAAATAAAAATGATTTGTTTCTCAAATAAATAGTAATTTCTTAGAGGTCAGGGATCATATCTTATACTTCTTTATATTATGATAATGCCTAGGACAATGATGTGCAAGTCAAGTCATGTCAATTCTAATGTTATTAAATATATTACCTTTTTGCATATGTTTAGTACCTTTAACTAAATCATGAGCTTCTAAAGAGTAGTTTTGTCAACTGTGTACATCTTCTGACCCAGTAATACTATTAGTAAGTCTGTATTCCAAAGAGTTTTTTTTAAAAAAAAAAAAAAAGGAAAAGGACCTATATGTACAAAAATATTTATAATAGCTCTTTCTGCTGTGGCAAAGAATTGGAAATTGAGGGGATATGTTGATCAATCAGGGAATGGCTGAACAAGTTGTGGTATATGATTGTGATGGAATACTATGGTGCTATAAGAAATGACGGCAGGATGCTTGCACAAAAACCTGGAAAGACGTATGTGAACTAAGGCAAAGCTAAATGAGCCAAAGCAGGAGAACACTGTACACAGCAGCAACCGCACTGTGTAATGATCAACCATGACTGATCTAGCGATGGGGTGATCTAAGACGATTCCCAAGGGCTTATGGTGAAAAACACTCTTCGCTTCCCGAGAAAGAACTGATGCGCTCTGCATATAGATTGAAACATTCTTTACTTGTCTTGGGTTTTTGCGGGGAAGGAGTCTGTGTTTTCTTTCACAACATGACTAATATGGAAGTATGTTTTACATGATTGCACATATATAACCTATATAAAATTCAATTGGGGGGAGGAGAGGGAAAATAAGAGAGAATTTGGACCTTCAAATTTTAAAAAGTTTGTTTCTACATAAAATTGGAAAAAAGCTAAAAAAGAAGTTTTGTCCCCTTCAAAAATCTTAGTAGATTGTTCTACAGGTACTCATCAGTCAGGTGACATTTATTAAGCACCTACCCTGCATCATGAACTGTGCTAACTACACAAAAGGTACAAAGAAAGGCAAAAAAAAAAAAATCAGTCCTTGCCCACAGGGAGCATTCTTATAGAGGAGACAACATGTTAACAACTATATACAAACAAGATCTATATAGCACAAATTGGGAGTAGTCTCAGAGGGAAGGCATTAAGTCTAAGGAGGGATGGGAAAGGCTTCTTGCAGAAGGCTTGAAGGAAGCCAGGAAAGTCAGAAAGTGGCAGTGTGAAAGGAGAGAGTTCCAGGGATCAGGGGCAACCAGTAGAAAAGTGATGAGTTGAGAGATGAAGGTCATGTGGGAGAATCAGTAGGGAAGCAGAGTGCTTGGAAAGAAATAAGGCATGAGAAGGCTGGAAAGGTAGGAAGGGGTCAAGTGATGAAAAGCTTTAAAAGACAAAGAAAGGATTTTATATTCAATCCCTGGAGTTTATTGGGTATTGGGGGTCAGATCACAGCTTCAGAGTACACCCTCAATAAATATCTGCTCATTGACTAAAAACTGAGTTCCCTGTTTACAGTTGTTTGCTAACTTCTCACTGAGCAGATTCATTCATCCAACTAAAACTAAGAAATCTATATATTATCCCTTGACAAGCTATAGAAGACTGGTTCAGAAACACTCTTCCACTAGATCATTAGGTTCACAGCTCACAGGCTAATAAATCCTGGAAAGTCAGGAACATCATGAACATTTGCCTAATTCCTGGTCTTGTCCAGGAAAGGCAAAGTTCAAGGTAAGATAATGATTATACCTTGTGCTTTCTTTTTGCTCTCTTCTGGAGATCTCAAAGCACTATTGATTATATCAGAATTTCCACATAAGCAGGAAAGGGTACAGCTACTTCTAATGATCCTGAGAGGATTTACCAACAGGTAAATGATAGCCATTAAAAAACTGAGATTGTCCAAAGTCACTAAAAAATAGAAAAGTGGAGCCAGGGTACATAAACTCCAGTGCTTATTTAAATATTCCATTTTAACCACTACTCCAGAGGACTCATGCTGAAACCTGCTATCCACTCCTGAGAGAAATGATGAACTAAGTGCAAAATGAGATGTATTTTGAGTGGAAAGGCCAACGTGGGATTTTGATTTCCTTGAATAAGTGTTGTAACAGGGATTTTGTTTTTCTTGCTTTCTCTAGGAGACAGAGAGGGAGAATAGGTAGACTTTTACCTTAAAAAATAAGATTTAATTTTGAATTTAAAAGGAAAAATAAAGACATGTTTAAAGGAATGAAACTTCCAGGAAATAAAAGCAATCTTTTATCAATAGGTACTCAAAGGTTGAAACTTTACAAAAGAAGACAGTGCTGGTACTTGCACATGTTACAGGCACACTCATGACTGACTAACAAATCAGGCTTTATAGAAGAACTCAATCCACCAAGTGTTACAATGCTTCACCAAGGCCACTAGCTCACAGTAAACATGTAAATTCATTAAATTTCATCATTAATGAAATTTACATGAAAATGATTTCTGATCTAGTTCTGTAACTTCTGGCCTGATGCACAAAGTGTGTGTGTGTGTGTGTGTGTGTGTGTGTGTGTGTGTGTGTGTGTGTATGAAGTCCTACTCAGAGGGCATTTTTTAATGAATTTTTTTCATTTAAAAATTCATTTTCTTTTTCTCCCTTCTACACTCCACTCTACATTGGAAAAAAAGAGAAATAAAACCTTTGTAATAATTATGTAAAGTCAAGCAAAACAAATTCTGTCACTGGCTACATCTAAAAGAAATCTAAAAGAAATACGTTTGATTCTGTACCCTGAACCCATTACCCCTCTATCAGGAGGGAGGCAAAATTTTTTTTATCATAGGTTTTCTGAAATCATTAACTATTGTGTTACTCAGAATTCTTAAGTAGGAGTCACACTCTTTAAAGATCCCAAATTAGAACTGGGGCAAATGTTACTAAAAACATGAACAATCCAAATCACAGTATACAGTCTATTATATAAACATGCAGGGCAACGTCATTTACAGTCAGATTGCATCACTGAGGCTGGAAATCCTTTGCAAGCATGAAAATATGACTCCCAAGCTGATAAGAGTAGGAGACTTTGGCCTCAGTTCTTTAACTTCTGGCCTGCTAAATAATGCAGCAGCCAACTAATTACTGAGGAGACATATTCTTCAAGAGAGCCAAATTCATGACTGCTTTTCCCAGCACCACCAAAGGCATACTAAACACACCAGACTTTGCCAGGTCACCAGCTGTTTTGGAGTAACACCAAATATAGGAAATTAGATGTTGGAGAGTCTCCTGGGGCATAGAAAAGTTAAGGGACTTGTCTAGCATCATATAGCCAGTACATGTCAGAGGAGAGACTTGAATTCAGGTCTTCCAGTGTCTCAAGCCAACTCTAAGTCCCCTCTTCCAGCAATGGCTCACTAGTCAAGTGGCAAACAAAGGATCAATTCGTAAGAGTAGAAGAAGTCTCAGGTGATTTAAAAAATAATAACAACCCTTGTTGGGGTCAGCAAGGAATACTGCTTTTAGGGGTTCTTTTTGTAAGTTTCATTTTTCTCTTTAATGTCCAGAAGCAACATAACCTCTGTCAAATACAGAACCCTATGCACCTGAATTCCAGCCTCTCCTTGTTTCAGTTGTGAATGCACAGTCTTCTACAAACTGGTACAAGCTATAAGTCTAGGTGTCATCAGGAGAAATGATAGTAGTAATGAACATTTATATAGTGTTTGCTATGTGCCAGGCATTACTTAGCTAAGTACTGAGCACCTTACAATGAGTGGATCACTATTACACTCATCTGATACTCACAACAACCCTGGGAGGTAAGTGATATTATTATTTACATTTTATAGATGAGAAAACTGAGGCAAATAGGCAAAAAGAGACTCTCTTAAGGTTATCCAGCTAGTAAGTATTTGAGGCTAGATTTGATCTAAGGACTTTCCAACTCTGGCCCCAGCACTGCATTCGCTGAACCACTAGAACAAATCTAACACCCAGTTTGAGTCAGATTTTAATCCCCGTACTTTTATTGACTGCTCTGATCTAATGTCTGTAAGTGCTTTGTGAAATGTAAAGTGCTATATAAATGAGGATGATGGGATTTAATAGCACCTGAGTTGAATGGAGTGAGTCATCACCCCAACCTATCAACAGCTCTGTCTGAGTTTCAGTTTCCTCCTCTATGAAATGAGAGGAATTGAAACTGAGAGGTCTTTATTATACTGAAACCGATGAATACTTTCTGAAAAGCAAATCTCTCCTTAGCCGGCCTCTTAAATCCCCTTCTCTCCATCCAACCTGAAAAGCACTGTCCTTAAAGGATTGCATTATTTTTATGCTTTCCCTTCCTGCTTTTTTTATGGTCTTGTGATCATCTGATTTTATCCTTAACAGACTGAGTGATATGAGTGATCACTAAAGAGAGATGGAGTTGAGAACAGGGGTGAGGGACGGTGCTCTTTCTTTAAATACACTGAAAGTAAAAAGTGCCTTGAAGCATTGCCACTACTTGACAGCAGCACTGGGAAATGGCATCTATATATTATCGCATTATTTCTATATTTTAAAATGCCAACACACCTGTATACATGGACCCTACATATAAAGACCAACTATGGATTTCAGCCAAGCAAGCCAGAGAACAACATATAATAACATCCTGAAAGTCAGTCGTGTCCATAGTCAATCTGTCTGTCCGTCCTTGAAAACAAGTAGCCTACCCAGATAGGAACTACATAATGTAAGCATCCTCTCTCCTCCACCTACTCCTCTCACCCACACTGTCAACAAAAATTTCTAGAATTTCTCTTCCTCGGGGTTTTCCACTATAGAAAATAGGAAGTGTTCTTATGATATTTTGAGTAGTCTAGGAGAGAGACAAGGAAGGAAAAAGAAAAATGAGGAAGAGGGAGAGCCTGCCCCCTCACCAGTATACAAACATGCACAGGACAGTCATTCTAATTGTCTTGGGAAAGGGGCAAAGATTACAAGGGTCACCTTCCATTTTTCCAGGCAGACTAGCCAAAGTTCTGGACTACACATTCCTACTCTGTTGACTGCTCATAGACCTTGAAAATCCAAGAACTGACTCTTTCTATTTTAATAGCACCACTGTATGTTTCTTAAATATTAAAAGACGAGGTTTCTAATCTAGTTACAATATGCTACAAATCACTTTGTACTGTAAGTAAGCATTCAGATACTATGTAGTACTCTTTAGTTGTATCATCTACTATCCGTCATCATCTACCCCCTTAAACCCAATTCACTCCGGAGCTCATAGATTGAACAAATTCTGCCCACCTAGCACAGAGTGATCCTAATAACTAAATAGTCATTGTTTCTCTTTTACCCAGGAACCCTGAGGGTCTTCCCCTTTCCAGTTTGATTTTTTTATTTAAAGGGCCATCCCCTGAGTAACTACTTAAGGAAGTCTATTCATTGAATGAGTGTATCTCACTCAAAGTGAGAATGTGATAAAACCTTAGCCTGAGAGGGCCAGGGTCCTCACATTGCATCCTGGGCCACCTCCAGTGGTTCTGATGAATATCAGGCCACTGGACCCAGATGACTCAGGGGAAGAAAGCAAGGTTGGTGACCTTGCACAGCACTCCCTCACTCTAATCAAAGTCAGCTGCAAATTATGTCATCATCTTGATGTCATGGTCCTTTCCAGAACAAAGGACTGTTTTTGCACAATCATCATCTATCATCATCTACTAAGGGAAGAGATGATAGAAATCACAGAATTTGGGATTGGATGGGATTATAGAGATCACAACTCTTCCATTTCAGAAATAGATCATAAAGTGGAAATGACACAGGTTAAGGCCTCGAAGCTCCTAATTGGTAGAGCTACAATCCTTACCCAAGCTGCCTGACTCCAACACTAGTTGAGAGGAAGGAAGGAAGGAAAGAAGGAAGGAAGACGTAAACAGAACTCGTAACAAATATAATACCACTAACAAAAATAGTGACTTTTTTTCCTATTGTTAGCTACCAACTCAAGCACACAGTTCTTAGTCAGATGTAATCCTTTACAAATTAAGCTAAGAACCACGAGGTTTTCCATCAACTAAAAATATTATCAGGTCCTAAATTCAATACAAGATTTCACAACAAAGTAGTTGAGAAGATTGACCAACATACCAATCCCACACAAAGAATATTTTGTAATGTTTTACTGTTATTCATTTTTCATAAGGCAAAAGATGAACTATACACACAGTTTTCTCTCATAAATAAAATATCTGCTTCCTATTTAAAAGAAGAAGAGGAGGAGGAGGTAGGGGAAAAGGCTAGGGCAATTATAGGAAGTAGGAATCTAAAATCCTTAGCTGACAGACAAGAAGTTGAGGCAATAAGAATTAGTATTTGATTCTAGAAATCTCTAGCCACCCTACCCTCCTTGAAACACCAGGAATAATCAAGAAATATTGTGATAACCTTCAAAATTCCTGTAATTTTCTTCTACAAAGAGTTAATGATTTAGTCAGTAGTTTTCATATTTTAAGGTTCTCATAGGTTTAAAGATTTGCACTAAAATAAGATATTTTGGAGAAAATTGAGAAAGAAATGGCAATCCACTCCGGTATCTTTGAAAAGAAAATCCCAGATGGGGTCAGAGTCAAACACAACTGAAATGACTGAGCAGCAACACGATTTTTTGAGTTTGATCAATTGCTTGTATTTTACTTTGTAGTAAAATCAATATAACAGCATTTTCAATCCACACTGACGTTGAATTGCTTTCCAAATCAGTTTTTTTCTCCCCCATTTTCATCTTAGATTCTTTAAAATTCCTCCTTTTTTCATTTTTAGCATAATTTCAAATTGGCTTTCCAGAATTGTTGGACCAAGTCACAGTGGTTCTAAAAACACAATTTCCATAACTAAAAAAAAAACTCTACTCCCAGCAGCACAGTGAAGTCGTTTACATTCATATATCACTCATATTCATCATTTCTGTGTTTTAAAATGCTAGCATCATAAGAAACCCTGCTCATTCAAATAAAAAACAAATGGCACTGTCATTTCCAGTTAGTTAGAGATTGATTCTTTCTCTTAGAGTAAAAGATACATTAAGGCCTTATTCCCAAAATGAAATGGATTGTCTTGGAAGGCAAAGAAAGGGGATCCCCTTTCCGGAGGTCAAGCAAAGCAGATGAGTGTATAGTGGGTATACTATAGAGAGGACTCTTCTGCCAACAGACAAGACAGTCACTAAATTTCCTTCCAATTCTGATTTTCTTTGATATCATGATTTCACTTTTCTCACTTAGTGTTCATGGGCTACATAAAATCCACTCTATAAAGACATCATGCACTTGAGATTTTGATATCCCTTACATTTGAATGTAGATAAAATAGCACCAGACATGGAGTGAGAGGACCTGGGTTAAAATTGTGATACTTACTGTGTGACCTTTTTGTTGCTGTTGAATTGTGTCTGACTTTTTGTGACCCCATTTGGGGTTTTCTTGACAAAGGTACTACAGTGGTTTGCCGTGTCCTTCTCCAACTCATTTTACAGATGAGGAAACTGAGGCAAACAGAGTTAAGTGACAAGGTCACACAGCTAGTAAGTGTCAAGGCCAGATTTGAACTTGAGAAGATGAGTCTTCTTGACTCCAGGTCCAGTGCGCTAACCAGCAGCTGACTTTCAGTGAGAGACTAAAATCTCTCTGAGTCTCAGTTTCCTCATTAGTAAAATGAAATAACTGCAGACTACCTCACAGGATCAAATAAGGATCAAAGGGGATAGCTCATAAAAGCACAGAGACCTATTCCAATATAACCAAGTTCCAACAAGCATTCATTAAGTGCCTACTAAGTACAGAGAATGGTACTGATGACATCTTCAAAACCCTCTTAAAATAATTTTTGGTCCTCCATTAAAGTCTTATTCTGATGCCTCATTGTGGTCTGGCAGTGAATCTGGAAATCCAAAGGCCATCCAGCAAAGCACCGATTCTTCCTGGTCCTACCAAACTGGAAAGGCTTTGAATATGGCATCGCATCAGTCTACATACATGCCTGTTGCCTCAGGACCACCCTTGCTAAAGTGGGAGAGACTCATGATCAAAAGGACAGCCATGGTATCTCATCAGTGGAGGTATGTGAGATTGTTAAAGGGTGGGTCCAAACCAATGAAATCAGAGCAACCCTAAAAGGCGAATAGAGGCATAACTCATTTTATTGTACTTCGCTTTGTTGTACTTCACAGATATTGTCGGTGGGGTTGTTTTTGGTTTATTTGTTTATTTGTTTATCATTTGGTTTATTATTATTTATGTTTTTATTTGTTTGTTTGGTTTTTACACATAGAAGACTTGTGGCAACCCTGAGTCAAGTAAGTCTATGGGTGCCATTTCTCCA
Organism: Potorous gilbertii; assembly: GCA_028658325.1. NCBI lineage: Eukaryota > Metazoa > Chordata > Mammalia > Diprotodontia > Potoroidae > Potorous > Potorous gilbertii. Next base: position 408,336,962 of record CM053771.1, on the reverse strand, counting down.
ACAGCATGTGTTCACATCGTGTCTCTGTGTCCCATTTAGGTAATTCTTGCAATATTTCAAACTTTTCAATTATTTTTATTATAGCTGTTATATCTGTGATCAGTGATCTTTGATGTTGCTATTGTAATTATTTGGGGGTGTAACAAACCATCCCATATAAGATGGTAAACTTAATCAATAAATGTTGAGTGTATTCTGACTGCTCCGCCAACCAGCTGTCCCCCTGTCTCCCCTTCCTCAGGTTTCCCTAATTCTTGACACAAAGCAATATTGAATTGAGGCCAATCATTAATCTTGCAATAGCCGGTAAGTTTTTGAGTGCAAGAGTCAATAGGTGAAGCAAACTTCATCGTTGTCTTAGTTTAAGAAATTACCACAGCCTTCTCAACCTTTGGCAACCATCAGCCACCAATGTCAAAGAAAGACCCTTAACCAACCAAAAGATTATGACTTGCTAAAAATTCAGATGATGGTTGGATTTCTTTGAAAAATGATGTGTTTTTGAAATTTTATTTCTTTGTCACATTTTAAGTTTCAAACTATCTCCCTCCCTCTTTCCCCATCCCACACTAGAGAAAGTCATCATTTGAAATATATACACACACACACATATGTACATACATATATACACATATATGCACACACATACATATGCACATATACATGTGTGTAAAACCATACTATGCATATTATTATTAGTTCTTTCTCGGGAGGTATATAGCATTTTCCTTCTTAGGCCCTCTGTATTTATACTACTCAGAATAACTTAGTAATTTGGCTATTCCTCAAACAATAATACTGTTACTACATACAATGTTCTTCCTAGTTCTGCTCATTTAATTCTTCATTATTTCATACAAGTCTATCCATGTTTTTCTAAAATCATAAAGCTCATCATTTCTTATAGCACAGTAAGCACAGTAGTACTCTATCACAATCATATACCACACTTGTTCAGCCAAGTGATACTCAAGGGATGGGCATGCCCACAATTTCTGATTCTTTGCCACCATTAAAAGAACTGCTATAAACATTTTGAAACACATAGGTTCTTTTCCTATTCCCTGATCACTTTGGGAAACACACTGGGTCAAAAGGTATACACAGTTTTATAACTCTTCAGATGTAACTCCAAATTGTTCTATAAAATATTTTTAATTAAAGTATGGATATTGTTTTGGGTTTATGATATAATACCACATGATAATGCCAAGCCCAGCACCAAGGGAAAGAAAGAGAAACCATGAACCTTCGTAATCCACAGATAGGATAATAAACATCAGGATGAGTGAGAGTTGTGGGATAATATGGTATGGTATGGTATGGCATACCATGGATCAATTGCAGAACTAAACCTTTTTACTGATATTTCACAAAATGGATTTTTTTCCCACCTGGAATATACAATTTCCCCCAAAGAGGCAAACCAGTTGCCATAAAGTTCGTCTACATCAACAAACCCCACCTCTAGTAAAAATGAGAAATAACATAAAGAAATGTATGAGGTAGAGAATGGAATAAAGAGGATTCTTTATTTCAAACTGACTGAAAAATTATACCTAGGAGTCTAGATGTATAATTGGAAAAGATATCAGCATCCCACCCCCTCATTTTGCATCTGAGAAAATTCAATGACTTACCCAAGGCCACATAAGTAGCTTCCAGAAGCATAATTCAAACCAATCATAGATGTAAAACTGAAAGGAACCTCAAGGGTCATTTCTTCCAGTCCCCTTATTTTGTTTTATTTTTATAAATAGTATTTTAGTTTTTCTAATTACATGTAAAGATCATTTTCAACATTCTTTTTTTATAAGATTTTGAGTACCAAATTTTTGTCCCTCTCATCCCCAATCTACAAGTCAGTAAGCAATCTGATATAGCTTATATCTGTTAAATATATTTCCACATCAGTCATGTTGTAAAAGAAAAAAAAACAGAACAAAAGCAAAATGAAAAGCAAAAAAAAAATGAAAATAGTATGCTTCAATCAACATTCAGACTCCATAGTTATTTCTCAGGATGTGGATAGCATTTTCTATCATGAATCCTTTGGAACTGGCTTGCGATCCCCTTATTTTAGAGATGAGAAAACTTTCAAATTCATACTTAGAAAGTTAAAGTAACTATTTTTATACACAGCTAAGAGCTATGGATAATTAACAATATTATTTTATATTTCCCAATTTAAAAAAAAAGTCCCTGCCTGAAAATATAATAGAAGAAAGTAAAGATGTATTTATGAATTATTTGACTGGCTTAAAGAAGTATTTCTCATTTTATTTTAAAGATCTAGATATTTTTAATGTGAATTGATAAGGATCCAATTTTCTGTGGGTACATAAAATAAACTTGGTCTTATTCCATGTGAACAAGCACAGTAAATAGACTTGCTTTGTGATAGTACCTGGAAAGAAACCATTTGAAGAGAGTTTAACAAAGTAATACAAATTTGACTGTGACTCACAGCATTTTATTTGCATAAAATCACTTTTTTGGCCATTGTTGTCCTAAAGACAAAATACTGATCGAAATTAGTGGTTAAAGTTAAAAGTAGCCATATTGTAGCAGGAGTATTACATTTTGAGAAATTCAGTGCTATAAAGAAGCTCAATCTTATTAAATTTTATTGCTATAGTTATTTTGTTACAAATATGAAAATTATTAAGGTTGTATTAATAAACATCTATATGTTATGTTGATTTGCATGCTTATATTTTGTGTGTTATCAAAGCTATAATACATTCTTAATTTTTTTGAATAAAATACAAGGTGAGAAATTTATTAATAAAGATTGTTTAATGACAAGGAAGGGTAACAATATTTTTGTTTAAAAAGTTGGGGACATTGCTAAATGAAGTTTAAAAACCACTCCCTTATAGATTTCATTTCCATAACTTTGCTTCTCATGGCTTCTTCCCCCTCCTGCTAATCAACATTATGCCGTGGAATGAGTGATGGAATAGAAGTCATTAGACTTCTGAGTTCGATTTATGGATCTTCTTATGGCTTTAGGGATTTGGAGCAAGTCATTCAGCTTGTCTGAATTTCAGTGTCTTTGTGTCAAATGAGGGAGTTACATTAATGTTCTACAGAATCTAAACCTATGATTCCTGAAGCCTTTGCCAAGTACCACAACCACTGTCCATCACTCCTTCTTCTGAATGCGGGTAACAGTTACTGATAATCCCATTAATTTAATACTTAATATATTGCTACATGTTACTAACTTTTCATATGTACAGGTTATCTCTCCAACTATACTATAAATGTCTTAAAGACTAATTAGATTTCTTGTTTATCTCTCCATAGTACTAGCATTCTCTTTGCATGGATGTTCAGCTGTTTGGTTGATTAATTGAATTCCCTCACTCAACAATACATATATGAGAAAATTAGTACTTTCAAAAGCCTTGAGGGAGAGTCCAGGAAGACCTGAGGGTGGGGAGATGGAATTCAATGTTCTTTTAATGTGACAGATGATACAAAGGATAGTTAAAGGAAGAAATAAAAGAATGCTACAAATAATAAGAATTAAGTCAAATCTTAATCGTAAACCAACATGCAAAGAGCCATGCATAAATGCACGTATCTCAAACCAATCTTAGCATAACAGTCAATTTCCTGAAGGGGTGGGGTGGGGTAGGGGAGCCATAAATTATATAGATCTGCTGATTTTGACAGGAACATCTAAAATTATTTTATCATTTGGAGCTCAGCCTGGTGCTTTCTGTAAAGAGTGACTTTCCACCTCTAATCTGATTTCCAAGATAAGAAATGAATCATCCAGTTCCACCCTGCAGTTGTCTTTCTTGAGAAATATAAGCAGTAAAAAGTAGTTACCACTGAGAAAGATATTAGGCACAATATAAAGAGCCATCCAACAAAGCAGGTAAATCAGCTGAAACTTGAGAAATTAAGCCATTATTAGATTGATGCAGGAAGGGAAGCATAAGGGGCACCTGAATTGATAAGCTTCAGGATGTCTGTAACTGGGCTCCTGAAGTTCAGGAGACCAACTCTACAATAAATGCATTGACATAGAAGCATATGCTGTTGTAACAGATGGTTTGTTGGTTTGTTTTTTTAATGTGTCTTTGCAATCTTCATAGCCCTGGTCAATCAATCAGGAATACAGATATGCAATAAATCATAATAACCTGGAAAGACTTACATAAACTGATGCTAGTGAAGTGAGCAGAACCAGGAGAACACTGTACACAGTAACAGCAACACTGTGCAATAACCAACTGTGATAAATGAGCTAAGACAATTACAAAAGACTCATGATGAAAAATGCTATCCACATCTAGAGAAAGAACTACGGAGTCTGAACGCAGATGGAAGGATACTATTTTCTTTTTCTCCCTTTCACATGGTTTTTATCTTTTGTTCTGATTCTTCTTTCACAGCATGACTAATGTGGAAATATGTTTAATATGATTGTACATGTATAGCCTATATCTGATTGCTAACCGTCTTGGAGGGTAGGAAAAGGGAGAAAAGAATTTGGAACTCAAAATTTTATAAAAGTGAATGCCAAATTATTTTAAAAGTGCAATTAGGAAATACTTAACAAAATAAATAAAGACATAATAAAAATAAAACTCTAACATACTCAGGCCAAACCAAGTAGAAATAATTTTCTGATTATCTATTGTTTTTGATTACTCATTGATTTGAATGACTCAAGCCTTTGATGTTCACAATCAAAACTGTACTGCAGTTACACTATAATGCCTATTTTACGAAAGATCGTTATTAAACCAAATTTCTAAAATATGAAGAAAAGTGCAGGCCTCCCAGTGGAGATACAGTCAGGAAAATTTTGACCTTTCCCATACAGCAAGGGAAGTGTGTCTTCTCTACTTGGTGGACCAGAAGTCTTTTAAAGCTTCCTTAATAAGGTCTTTGACCTCAAAAGAATATTACCGTAAGCACACTCCACTTTAATTGGAAGATGACAATGGAAATGATTATACTGAGGAAAATCTATAAACTGACATATATATTCAGAAATTAAGATCACAGATTTACAGCTGGAAGTCATTTAGTTCAAGGTTCCCATTAGTAGGCATCGGATTTTCTTAAAGCTGTCTGCACAGAGAAATTTCTGTTTTTCTTGAGTCAACTGATATGAGTAAAGCTATATTGCTTATTTCTAACAGATTATTCAATTATATCATTCTTTTATTGAGGGAGCTAAGGTGGAGTACAGAAGAGGAGGGAGAGAGAGGGACAGAGAGAGAGAGAGAGACAAAGAGAGAGGGAGAGAGAGAAAGAGAGAGAGGGAGAGAGACAAGGAGAGAGGGAGAGAGAAAGAGAGAGAGGGAGAGAGACAAGGAGAGAGGGAGAGAAAGAGAGAAAGAGAGAGAGAGAGAGGGAGAGGGAGAGGGGGAGAGAGAGAGAGTAGTGGACCTGGAGTCAGGAAGACATGAGTGCAAATCCTAGACAAGTCACTTAATCAGCCTCAGTGACATGATCTGCAAAATGGGAACAAACATTTACCTCTTAGGATTGTTGGAAGGATCAAATAAGATGACATTTAAATGGTCAGTCCCCCTTACTTTATAAAGCATGTTTCTATTATAGAGTATTTCCTACTGGTGATAAGCTCATTCATAGAAATGAAGAAAAAATATAAACTTAAGCAACTAACCCTTCAGATTACTCACAAGACTGTGCTAATGTGTTTCAGGGTCACCTGCTTGTAGCCATTTATCCGAATAAGCCTATGCCCGGTAGACCCCTCCTGGATTGCAACCTTGTCTCACTGAAGGGGCTTGCAGAATTCAATGAAACCATGAGCTATGCCATTCAGGGTTACCCAAGACGGACAAGTCATAGGAAAGAGATCTGAAAAAAGGGTGATCCACTGGAGAAGGAAATGGCAAATCACTCCAGTATCTTTGTCAAGAAAACCCCATGGACAGTATGGCACGGTATGGTCCACAGAGTCACAAAGAGTCGAACACAATTGAACAGTTCAACGATAGCAATAATAAATGTCCAGTAGAAAACATTCTATAATAGATACATGCTTAATAAGATAAAAGGGATAGATCACCTAAACTTGAGACTTGGAGTTCTTTTGAATTCATATCAAGATGAGAGTCAATCAATCAATCAATTAATAAAGGTTTATTTCATGGTAAATTTCATCGAAGGTAAGATGTTGGACTAGAATGAAATCTGGCCTTGAAATCAGGCAGACCAACGTCCAAAATCCAGCTGTTTCCTAGCTGTGTAGCCTTAAGCAAGTCATATTATTTCTCAGATGCTTTTATTTATCTGCAAAATGGTGGTGGCAAGATTTGTACTACACACTTTTGAACAAAATGTTTTAGAAAACTTGAAGCATTATGTGAATGCAAGTTATTTTTAACTATGTTAGTTGGCAAGATAAAAAAACTATAGCTGTAAACCTGAGTTTACAAAATAAGAATTATAGCCCATAGGTTTATGGGAAGCAACTAAAATCCAGAGTGTAAACATTCACCTACTTACTCTCAATGCATTGGTTGGCAGCATAGAATAAAGTAAGGAATTTGGAATAGGGATGAATAAGCATTTTAGAAATTTGCTAAGATATTATTGCAAAAAATTGATTTAAGTAAATATTTATATTTACTATGTGGAAGCCTTGAAGATTCAAGATGTGTCACATGCCACAAGAATAATTCAGAGACTCATAGGTCCAGAGCCGGAAAGGACCTCTCTAGTCAAACCATCTCTCCCTAATTTTATAGATATGACAACTGAAGTCCAACGAGGCAAATGACATACCAAAGGTCACATAAGTAGTAAGCATCAAAGGGGGAAATTGAAACTATATCCTCTGACTCCAATGTACCACATGGATCTCTATTTATAGACCTACACAGTATATAATTTATAGAATGTAAGCTTCTGGAGGCTAGAGATTTTTGTTTTTGTTTCTGTAGCACCTACCACAAGCCATTTTGATCTTGATATGTACCTATTTTTTCACTGATGGAAGGAATGTTCTCTTTACCAGTATTAGGTTAGCAACTCCTCTGTAGCCTAGTCTTAGTTGTTATGGGGCCAGAATGGCTAAGTGATCTGTCCCAGTGTCATTAGTCAGCAAATATAACAACCTTTGGGAACTGTCTACTCTCATTTGAAAGATTAATTTTAAAATACATTACATTTTAAAATACAGTATATAAAATCTAACTAAACAAACCCTTAAATCAATCAAATTTTTTAACTTTCCAATTTTCTAAGAAAGCAAAAAATAAGTATATATAATCTGTCACCAATAGCCCTATCGGTGACTACGGTAGAGTAAACGTGTGTTTGTCTGTTTCCGAAGAAGACCATGCCATCAGAGAAATGATGACATTACTTGCACTTGACTTTTTTCTTTGAGTGAGGAAGGGCTGTGTAGGTCACCAGCCTCACTTCCCCTCCAGAGCCATCTGAATCCAGCGATCAGATATTCATCAGGATGACTGGAGATGACCCAGGATGAGACAATTGGGGTTAAGTGACTTGCCCAAGGTCACACAGCTATAGTACATGTCAAGTGTCTGAGGTGAGATTTGAACTCAGGTCCCCCTGAGTCCTGCTCTATCCACTGTACCACCTAGCTGCCCCAAGGTAAAGTGAACATGAATGTGATGAAAACAGAGGTCAATGAACTGGGAGTTCAGAGAGTTTAAGGCAGGAGTTCTTAATCTTATTTTTTTTTTGTATCATGGATCCCTTATAAATCTATTTCAGGGATACTTCAATTCTACAATAACCTATGATTTCACTGGTGTGGTTACATCCTCTAGGAACACAGATCTAAACTTTGTATGCCTCAATAGGTCTTGGAAAATTTCTATGGTCTATTTATTACTCTGTGTGCAGTCAATTTAATGATGACTGTCTCCAAACTATATTAATTCTTAGAAGACAGGGATCCAGTCCATCCCTGGGTCCAAATTCTAACCCTTTCCACCTTGAATGGACCTGTCTAAAGGTTCTTTAGGAAACTAGAATCATCTCCACACCACAATGAAGTACCAGAGTATGATTTTAATATAAAATGTTAAAATTTGATGAAAAATAATACATTTAGCTCTATTACTTGCAATATATCTATGGTATTAAGCCTAGAGATTTTCAACACAAGTTTGACCCACAAAAGCATGTTTTAATTAAAACACCTAATTGCCTGGAATAGCCCATTTGCTAAAGATTTGTTTGTTTTTCCTTTAAAGTTTTCTAAGAAACGTTGATGAGAGAGCATATTTCTTCCATTCAATGATTTTTTTCCCAACCTGACCTCAACCCTCAAAAAGAAGAACATTTATAGTATACCCTACTGTATATACTTACATGGCAAGAAAAATATGAATTCAATCAAAGTTCAGATTTTGGAAATTGGAATGTATAGGTATCAGTTGCTGATTTTCTCAATGAGGCACTTTGGTGCTTTGAAAGGGTGACAGATTTAGTCAGGTGACCTGCTTCTGTTTGTGTTACCTTTGGCAAAATGATTTAACTTCTCTCGGTTATCATTTCTTAATCCATAAAATGAAGAGTTTGAACTAGATGACTTCAGAGGTCCCAGCCAGCTCAGATAGTGATAGAAGATGGATAGGTAGTCACCATGAGCAAAAATAGGTTTGGGAGTCATTAGGCAAAGGGAGAAAAACTGAAGACCAGAAAATTACTACCAAATAACCAATATCATAGTGATGACAGTCATGGATGCTGGTAGAATCTGAAGCAATGGTACTAAATTCAAACAGAAAGGAGGGGAAAAAGAATAGGCAACTAATCCATACAGAAAGATCTCTACAATCCACACATTAACTTTGTAAATGTAATGCTATTTATGTTTTAACTATATTTTATTTATTTTGTTAAATATTTCCCAATTGCATTTTTAATCAAGTTGGTTCCATTTGGGAGTGCTGCTGCCCACATCTAAACTAACATGTCACCATCAGCCCTATCAGTGACTAAGGTAGAGTGGACATGAATGTAATGAAAACAGAGGTCAGTGAACCAGGAATCCAGAGAGTTTAATGCAGGGGTTCTTAATCTTTTTTTTGCATCATGGATCCCTTTGGCAATTCATACCAAAATGGCATAGAAGTCTATGGAGCCCTCAGAATAATATTTTTAAATGTATAAAATAAATCTGTATGATTACAGAGTAAACCAACTATTTTGAAGCAAAGATGTAATTTTTGCCTAAATTCAAGAGACCCTGATAAAAAGAAACATCAATATTGAAGGCACTATATGTATGGGCAGAAGTTGGGGGCGAGGAGGAAAAAAAACATGACTAAAGAGTAACCAACCACAGTAACACTTAGTAAATCAGATCTAGAATTAATCTACCTTGAATTTTTATCTCTGGTTAAGAAAGAAAACTAAGAGAATTGAAAGTGAAAGATTAACTAAAATAAATGCTTTTCAAACATTTCAGAGTTAGCCATTGACATAAAAACAATGTGAATATAATGGTGCTCTGTTTAGGGGAGAGTTTTTAAATACTTATAAATCATTCTTGTTATTCCATTAAAAAGAATTCCAGGGATTATAGGTAATGGGGAAAGTAACAACATTATTTTTAACATTCTAGAATTCAGCCTTTGTTGGTTTTCTTCAGCCATTTCAAACTCTTCATGACCCCATTTGGGGTTTTCTTGACAAAGATTCTGAAGTACTTTACCATTTCCTTCTCCTCTTCATGTTACAAATGAAGAAACTGAGGCAAAGTTAAGTGACTTGCCCAGGGTCACACAGAGAGTAAGTATCTGAGGCTAGATTTGAACTCAGGAACATAAGTCTTTCTGATTCCAGTCATGGCACTCTACCCACTGCTCCAGCTAGCAGATTATTTACCCACATCCTCATTAGTCTGAATTAGTGTATTTTTTAAAATACCAGTCAGATAATGAAAAGAAAAGCTGATCTTTTACATCAGAGTGACAGCCAAGAGATTTTTAGAGGTCATCTAGTCCAACGCCTCTTCTGCCATTTTACAGATGAAGGAAATGAAGCCCAGAGAGGTTATTGGACTTGTTCATGGTCACAAAAGCAATAAATGGTAGTAGAAGGATGTGGCTACAAGTTGTCTAACTCTAAAATCCATTCCTCTAGCCTCATTTGGTTGGCTTGGCTTTCTAACTTAAAGAATATTTTAACCAGGATTGATTGAAGGACCTCTCAGTCACTATTAACCCATTAACAGCAATCTTTGCTGAGGCTAGTAAAGAGTGATCAAACACACAAGAAATACCGGGCACTCTGAACAGGGAAAGCAACAGAGATAGAGACAATGAGGCCAAAACGGTAGAGCAGAAGTCTAAACTCGAGATGCTTTTACATGGATTCTTTTTAAAACAATTTTATCCCTGCTGTTAGCTCTCCTTTATCTCTCTGACATCCTTGCTGCCCAGGAGATAAAAGATCTTCACTAATGGTCCAAAGTGAGTTGATGGTCTGCTTTCATCACAGTTCCTTTTCAATGTGTTGTCTTCCTGGGATTTAATAAACTCATGTGACAGACCAATTAGCGTAGAGAACAGAAATCAAAGGGCAAACCAAGTCTGAACTATTCTACGATGGTACCTAACAAGAGGGAAAGGCAAGGAAACTTTCATGCTTGAAAATTCTATAGAGAATATCACAATTATGACTCGCTTAACACATTAATCACTTTCAATCCTGAGAGTCTAGTAGTAAAGGGCAACAATTTTTGTGCATCTGCTTGTCACAGGATTCAGAAAACCTTTCACACAATGAGGCAATTATTCATTGCTTCCATTAATTGAGCCTGTTTTGGGATAAACATCATATTTATGCTGCAAGAACACATATTTATGCATAAAAGAACACAATTACAGAATTTTAGAGCTCAAGAGAACTTAGAAGATGTTAGAACTAAAATCAGGAGATCTCGGTGGAAATCTCCTATCTATTAGTGTTAGGCAACCCCACCTAAGGCAGAAATAATAATACTCACCTCACACAAGTCATCTAATCTAAATCATTCCTTTTTGTTATCAAAGAAACTGAGGCCCCTGAGCTAAAGTCTAGGTAGGGGACAAACGAAGTTGGTGACAAATCTCTCCCTTTGAGGAATTTGGGTCTCCAAAGAACCATCAGAAGTCCCACAAATAAACATTAACAATATATGAAAAATTGCAAAGCAACCTATGAACTGGTGAACAATAAAAAATACATATATATGTATATGTAATATATACATATGTATGTTAAAGGGACCTTTCTTACAAGATCCCTATTTTAACTACCAGACTTCAATGACTTAATGTACAGATGTGTAAGCAAGCCTTCCATAGAGAGGGGTGTGAGGGAAGGCACCTGACTTGGATTTGAAAAAGCCCTGGATTTGCTGCTTACTAGCTATAAAACCTTTCAAAAGACACTTAACCTCTAAGGAAGGGACTCCATTTCCTATATTATTTCCAACGCGTTTATGACGGTGGCAAGAATTGTTTTAAGTGCTAGGAATGCAAATACACACAAAAAGAAACAAACTCTATCCTCAGAAAGCCTACATTTGGAAGAAGGAAGACAACAAATAGCACCTAACAAGGGAGAGAGGGGCAGGAGGAGAGTCAAGACCTGATCCCTAATAGAAGTGAGCATGGATGACCTGGATACTTCTTCAATTGGAATAGGAGACTGCCCACCCACCCCCCACTCCCATCTTCTTCCCATTCCAGACTTCTCTAGTAAGAAAAGACGACTAAGGCAAGGGGGGAAAGTCTAGAAAATTTGGAGCTGAGTTGGGTTTTGGGGCAAGGTTTCCTCTGTAAAAATGAGGGGAGGAAGGAACTTTTAGATAGATACCTTCTAGTTTTCATATTCTTTGATTCTATTTCTCTCACTTTCCAGTTTCTTGGCAAACAAGGTAAACAAG
>CM053771.1:408299428-408324545 GCA_028658325.1 Potorous gilbertii | reverse complement strand
TGAACCCAAGGGGTAGCTATTTCAGATATTTGGGATACAGAGGCTTCGACTCCTACGTCTTTACCTGATGGTAAGCAGATCTCTTCCTCATCAGAGAGGAAGGGGGGAATCATCTTCTCGAGAAAATAACTTTCTATGGCTTAGTTTTTTTCCCTTTTCTGGGCATTTTCCCATCCAGTTACTTGACTTCTCTAAAAAGTACATATTCTCCGGACCAGAGATTCCACTACTAGGCATATCACACAAAGATGTCAATGACAGAGAAAAAGGCTCCAAATACACCAAAATATTTATAGTAGTACTTTTCATGGTAACAAAGAACTAGAAACAAAGTAGTTGCCTATTGGTTGGGAATGACTAAATAAATTGTGGTATGAGAATATAATGAAAAATCACTGTACTGTAAGTAGTCATGAACATGATGAATACAGAGAAGCACGGAAAGGAAGGGTGAAGTACGAAAAGACACAAAAACAATATACACAATGATTATTGTGAGGCAAACGAAAATAACAATAGCAAAAATAAAGCAACAGAAACTAAATGGTGCAAAATTAAAATGATCAGTTTGGTCCCAAAAAGGATATTTGAGAAGACACCTCAGCCTGGCTCCTTTATAGAAGTGAAAGTCCGTAAGTGTGAACACAATATCTAGTGTCAGAATTTTCATTATGTTGATCAGTTTTGCTGAATGGTTTTTCCTCTATTTCCTCTTTTTCTTAAGGAAAAATTCTATGTGATAAGGGATTACTCCTTGGGAGAAGGAGAAGGAGGTATAGAAAGGAAAATCTAGATGATGTGCAAATAATAGAATTCAATAAAAATCTATGTATAAAAGAAACTAAATGTTGCAAAATTTAATGATCTGCTGGACTCTAAAAAAGATATGAAAAGATACTTCCTTGATTCCATTTCAGAAGTGGGGGTCCATAAATGTGGAAAAATGCAAAAAATGCCAGAGCAATTTGATATGTTAATTAGATTTGCTGAAACTTTTTTCTTTTGTCTTTTTTTATTTTATATTGTTAAGGGATGGTTCACTAGGGGAGGACAAGGAAAAAATACAAGGGGAAATATAGGTGCTGCAGCAACAAAATACATCAACAAAAAAATTTTCAAGATATAATCTGTAGAATGAACAAAAAGGACAAATCAATTTTCTCTAAATATGAAGTCCTTTGTGATTCACGTTTTTAAAAATAACTTTCACTATGTGATAAATAGCCATGTATTCACATTGCTCATACATGCTCCATAATACATTTTAATGACATTGATACTAAAACAAATCAGAGCCACTAAAGTGCCCATTTTATAAAGCAACCATGTAATATAGACTACAGCCCCAGGTTTGTTTACCATAAATATATCGGCACATGCTAATATATGAGCAATTTTGCGAGATTCACTGCAATACTATTTTCAACATTAATTTCTACATGCATCATGAATATGAAATTTGGCACATTATCAGAGACAGTAGGACAACTAATTATACTCATTTGTATGCTCCATTTTTCCTAATGCAATAAGTAATCTCATTCAACGAATATGTGAAAGTGAAAAAGGACAAAGCACTACTGTATACTAAGAATTATGGGAAAATGAGACCCATTCCCTGCCTTCTACAAGTTCCATGAATGAGCAGAGCATTTAATTTTTTTTCTGTCTCCTCTAATATCCAATACAGTATGTGTGACTAAAGTAGAGATACTAGATCTAGTTTTGGAGACTTGAGTTTGAATCCTTATTCAGACAAGTATCTCTGTGAAAGCACAGATAAATCAGCTAAAGTCTTTAAAAGTCTTAGCTTCCTCATCTGTTCTCCTTATCTCATGTGGTTTTATGAACCTGAAAGTGTATGGTGTCATAGTTGAAAGGCTGGACTTGAATTCTGAAAGACCTTGGTTCAAATTTTGCCTGTGATATTTACTATTTAGGCAACAGTCTCAACCCCAGTTTCCACATCTATAAAAAGGAGATAAAAAAACCTGTAATCCCTACCTCCCCAAGGTCATTGTGACTCAAAAGAGATAATGTAGGTAAATAGCACTTTGCCAACTTCTTTAAAACACTATAAAATGTCAGTAGACATCTCAGTTGGATCTTACTAACTGCTTGTTGAATTTGAGTCTTACTCTAGTAGGAGAGATGATATATTTTGCTACTCTCACTATAACAATAGAAAGCAGAATTACGATGTGTGTCATAAGAAAGATACAAAGTGAAAAAGTTGAACAAAGAGATTCTTTTTGCTGGGATGAATGCCACTAAATTAATGGCATTGAAGCTCATCTTTGAAGGCCAGTACAGGATTGAGACAAGCAGAGATGGGAGGGAGGGTCTTTCAAGTGAAGGGATTTCAAGGAAAATTCTGGAAAAAGAGACAAGTCCATTGAGTTTGAATGTAAGATCCGTAGAGGAACAGTGGATGGAAAGTTTGGAAAGAGCTTGAAAAACCTAGAATGTTAATCTAAGAAAGCTATTCCTTATTCAATAAACAAGAGGAAACCACAGCAAGTTTTAGTAAGAGAGTGACAAATCAATGCATTCAAGAAATTCATTTGTCTGTGATGTACAAGATGACTTCTTCCACTGAAGTACTCTTGTGACACTTTTCTTCATGTAAGTAGGTGAGCCTGGGTTTGCAAAGGTTATGAAGACAAACTCTGGAAAACTTTTAAGTACCAACCTAGGGACTACCTTTATTAAGGGGTTCACAAGGGTTTATCATCAAGTGATGAGTTTTCATTTTTTGGCTATGTATGTCTACTCACAGACTAAATTAGTGGAAGAAAATATCCATTCCAATGAAATCACAAATCAAAGTAAACAAAATATACTTTTGTTCAAGGAGCAACACTGTATGGAATCACCATCAATAAAGTACTTTTACCTACAATCTTCAAAAACAATGTTCAGCTGTTAGCACTGAAACCCCCTAGGATCTTCATCCTGGACTCCCTAAATCAAAGATAATTCAAAGGTTTTTATAATTATGGGAAAAATTGAATAGTGGGAGGGGGAGTGGAAGGTTAGAGTCAGTATGGAAAAATTTTCCCACTTACCCAAGACATAGGAAGGGTAGAGGAACAGGGAGACAGAAAGATCACATAGTATTTCAACAGTCCAGTCAAAAAGAAATGACTTGAACTGGTGGCAATGGGAATGAAAGGAAAATTTTCCAATGTGACACTAAAATTTTGCTCTAAGTACTAGTAGGAATGAAAAAGCACAGAATCAATCCTTTTCATACCCAATGACTTTGCCCCTTACTCTTCTGCTGCTCATTTGATGACACAGTAGGAGCAAGTTCAAACCACAAAGTCAATCAACATGCATCATAGCGCCTATATTTCTAGGGGGAACTTTTTAAAAAGCCTAATGAAGTATGAAATTGTCTTCTAGAGTACATTAAATGCAATCCAGGTATAAGGCAATAATCAACATACTTGACCTTAATTAGTTGTTTCACATGAATCAACAATATGCTGAGTTTTAACAATTCTTCCTAGCTATGGAATGTCTAAGATGACCGGGAGAGACAGGTCAATCAAGGGATGAGATTTCTTTGTATAGGGAGCTGTTTTGGTTGTGACCCACTATTCTCTGAAGAAGTCAGACTTCTTGAGCTACTGATGTTGACTTCAGACTTTTCTATCCAACAACAGCCATGTTTAGTTTTACATTTATACCTCAGCAATACTGAAGCAAGAAGGTCAATGGTCATCATCATTAGAGAAACTAATAGTGACCTAAAAAGCCACAGAGGATTGGTGCACCCATTCAGAGTCCCAGATATCTTTGTTCAAAGGAGTAATACTGTAAAGAATCACCATCAGTAAAGTACTTTTACCTACAATCTTCAAAAACAATGTTTAGCTTCTAGCACCAAAGATCTTCAGCTTGGATTCCCTAAATCAAAAACTAATTCAAAGGTTTTTACAATTATGAGAAAAACTGAATAATGGGAGGGGAAGCTCATCCAAAACATAAGGAAAATGGTTCAGGACGCAACAAAAACTGGAAGAACATGAGACTTCAATTCAATCCATATTATTAAAAAAAATCATCTTCTATGTCCCAGGCACTGTGTTGAGTGCTGGGGCTACAGTATAGTGCTAATCAAACGAGTTATTCTTACGTAGCACTTGTGGTATAGACGCATAGGAAGATGAATAGAGGTGATCTAGGTCAACCTGGTCACTTTTTGTTGAGGAAACTGAAGCCCCAAAACACAATTAATGGTAGCCCAGTGCTCTTTGAAATTTTTTTTAACTGACTGTGATTAAATTGGCATCAGGAATTCCCAGTGATGAAACTCCCTCTGCCAATGCACAACAGCACTTCGTCTGCCATTCTGGGGGCACTAAGAGGTTCAGTATGTGTCAGAAGCGGGACTTGAACCCAGGTTGTCCTGATTCTGTGGCTGCTCCAATTAGCTTTTTTTCATCTAGTGCCCTATCAGACTTTGTGAGAGGACAGCAAAGTCAATGAATATATAACCATTCTCTGATGCTTATTACCTACAAGACTGAGCAAGACTCCTAATTTCCCTGGGCTTCAGTTTTTCCAACTATTTTATAGTTGAAGGAGTTGGACTAAGACTTTCAGCTCTAGGTCTGTGGTCTTTCATTTCCCAAACATCAAACCCTTAAAAGCTGTCACAGCAGCTTCACTCAATAAAAGGCCACGCTGCTAAGCCTCAGCATATTACACCTCAGCTCCACATTCTACACTACACTGCATTGGCTTCCACTGGCTTCCGAAGAATCACAGTCAGGTTTTCCAAAGTCAAAGGCGTTACAATTTTCACCAGTACTTGGGAGATGTCTAACTTCTCATTTAGAGGAGGGAATATCTTACAGAAGGACGTGCAGTGGAAATGGCCTTGAATTCTACAGGCCTGAACTGAAGTTTCTGCTTTTTACTAGATGTATGATGAGGAAGTCACTTTACCTCTAAGGGCCTGATTTTCCTAATCAAGAATAAATGAAGTGGGGTAGACTAGATGAGGCACCTAGGTGGTTCAGTGAACAGAGCTTTAAGCTTGGGGTCAAGAAGACATTCAGACTCAGACGCTTGCTGTGCGAACCTGGACAAGTCACGTAACTTCTGTTTGCCTCAGTTTCCTCAATAGTAAAATAGTTACTACAAGGATAAATTGAACTAAGATTTGTAAGGCACTTTGGAAACAGTGAGTGTTATATATAATTATTATTACAGTAATTTCTGTACATGTCTTAACTTCCCCTACTAGAATCTAAGTTCTTACACAGAAAAGATCGAGTCTTACTTATTTTTCTACGTGTTGACTATTGAGAAGCAGAAAGATGGAGTGGATTGAAAATTAGTCTTGGTGTCAGGAATACCCAGGTTCAAGTCCTTCCTCAAACACTGGACGACCCTGTAGGTCAGACAGCAGTTGTGGATTTACTTAGAGGGTGGATTTGTTTTGGTCGAGGGAGTTGCCCCCCCCCAAGGGATGCCTTCACAAATGAAGTCATGGGCCCATATATGCATGGAAATATTGATAGCAGCTCCTTTCTGGTGGCAGGGAGTTGGAAATTGGGAGGATACCCATCAAGTAGGGAAAGGCTGAACAAACTGTGGTATGTGATTGTGATGATATACTACTGCGCTGTAGGAAATGATGAAGAGGATGCTATCAGAAAATCTGGAAAGGCTTGTATGAACTGATGCAAAGTGAAATTACCGTACAAAGTACAGCAATATTGCAAGATGGTCCATGTGAATGCTGTGAATGGCTCAGCTGTTCTCAGTAATACAATCATCCAAGACAACTCTGAAGGACATAGGATGAAAAATGCTATCCATCCCCAGACAAAAACGGATGGCATCTGAATATAGATTGAAGCAGCCTTTTTTTTAACTTTACTTTTCTTGACGTTTCTTTGTGTATGTATGTTTTACTTCACAACATAACTAATATGAAAATATGTTTTATATGACTACACACATAAAACCTATATCAAATTGCTTATCTTCTCACTGAGGGAAAGAGGGAGGGAGGGAGAGAATTTGGAACTCAAAGAAAAACGAATGTGAAGAAATTAATTGAAGAAAAATAAAATAGCAAATAAATTTTTTAAAAAATGAAAGAAATCACAGATCCAACCCCCTTCTTCCCCAAAATGTCTATGATTTGCATCTCCAGGAGCTCCTAAAAAATATTTGTGGAATTAATGAAATAATGGAAAGAATCTACCCAACCCATCCACTCCCTCAAGACCCATCACAACAATATGAAAATTTCAAAGACAATTTCAAATCTCATTTAGGGTAGAGGCATCTGTTTTGCTCCTTCAGTGCTCTGAAGAATTCTGTCACCAATTTTGGCACATTTGATTGTGGAAGGAAGGATAGATGTGTGGAGACTCCAAAGCGCACCTAACGATTTTTCCAAAGAATATATTTCTTAGGACATCTTTTGGATGTCCCTCTCCTAGATCTCCCCTCCACAAAATAAGCTACAAATCACCTCTCTTCCAGGACAGCACCCAGTCCATGAGCTGAGAATGTCTGTATATCCACAGGCAGCAGAGCAACTAAGGCTTTTGAGCTGTTCTTAATAGGCTGCCAGTAATCACATTTTTTCTTTCCCAGATCAGTTTTGGTAGTTCACCTGAGGTCACTGGAGGCAAGGAAGGATTTCTTAGCCTAAAGCTATAGTTTGTTAAATATAATATCCTCTTATAGAATGCAAATAGAAAGTCCCTTAAAAAGAGAAACTACAGCAGTCCAAATTCTGTCTGAAATCCAAGCCCGAAGCAATCCAGATGTCAAGTTTCTGAATGGGTCAAAGCTTCGTATAAACATACCCTATCTCTACTTTATAGGCCCAGGTTTGGGTTGGAGGGAAGACATCCCAGGCTCATAAGAAGTAATACAGCCTCAGGCCTTAAGCTCAGAGCAATCTTTATTTCCTTGGGTCAACTCTAGAGTAGAGAATAAAATTCAACAAACAATTTTTAAGGCCCCCCCCCATCCACAAAGTATAGTGCTAGGCTAGAGGGTGGGGGTGGAAGTAAAAACCTCTAAACCCTGACCTGAAAAAAACTACCTGCCTACTAAATAAAGAAGGGTTCTTAATTTTTTTTGAGTCATGGACCTCTTGACAGTCTGGTAATGTTATTAATAAATTAATATACATAGGAATACAAAGGAAAAGAATAATATTAAACTACAATGATCCAATTGTAATTTTTTTTTAAGATCAAGAACCCCTGATTGAGAATCTCTGTCCTAAGGGGTATAAGTAGACAGCTAAACATATTAAAAACTAGAGTATGATGAGAACAAAGGAGATCCAGAAAAACCTGATCAAGGAAAATTTAAGAGACAAAAGACATTTGTTGAGGAGATCCAGAACCTGAGCTAAATAGGAAATGCATTCTAGGCAAGGGTGATGGCTGACCAGGCATTGCAATTCAACTCTATGAGAATTTTAAAGTGTTTACTACATGCCAGGCACAGTGCTGCCCCTGGGGATACAAAGATCAAAACAAGCACAGTCCCACAGATCCTGATCTCAAGACGCTTCTATTCTACTGAGATAAAATTTGTGAAGCCCTTAGCACCGCGTCTGGGCACAAAGAAAGCACTTAATAAATGCTGAATTCCTTCCCTCCTTCCTTCCTTCCTTCCTTCCTTCCTTCCTTCCTTCCCTCTTTCCTTCCTTCCCTCCTTCCTTCCTTCCTTTCTTCTTTCTTTCCTGCCTCTAGGGAGATGTAGACATATATCAATATAAAGTAATTTGGGGGAAAGTACTAATAACTGAGAGGGATGAGGAAAGGCCCTTTTAGAAAGTGTTACTTTAATTTAACCTTTAAGAGTCTGCAAGTCCAAGAGTCAGGGACAAAAAGGAAAGAGCATTTCAGGCATGGGAGACCACCTATACAAAGGTAAGGAAGTGGGGAAGGAATATCATAAACCAGGGAACAAACATAGGCTAGTCTGGCTGCAGTACAGAGTGGATGTACAGAGGGTGATGTCAATCAATCTAGAATGCAAGACTACGGGCTTAAAATACTGTACAAACCAGCAGGCAATAGTGAGCTATTGCAGGTTATTGAGTAAAAGAGTGTCAAGGACAGATCTCTGTTTTAGAATAGGAGGGAATAGAACAGAGAACAGCCAACCAAGTAGTAAGCTGTTGTAATAATCAAATCTAGAGATAACAAGTACATTTAATATCCAGGTCCTTCCTTAAATTCTCCACAAGGGAAACACCCAACAGGCTAAGAGCCTTCCTCAATTCTTTTCACATTGCTTGAATGTTGTTAGTCTCCTGAACTATCTGCTGGTTATCAGGGACCATCTTTTTTCCCCCAGGGCCATACATTTTTCTCTAATATCATAAACACCATTTCTCTTATGTAATTACTCCTTTGTGATGTGATGCAGCCTGTTCACACTAACCATTCATCCCCCTTTCCACTGCCTTTGGGTGAGCCTTAACTTCAACTCTTTGGATCTATGATTTATGAGAACTCACAGTCATGCAACGTTACCATAAGAACACTGGTGTTAAAAGGATAAGCTTTGGGAACATTACATCCGGAACCCAAACTATATTACAAATCAGCTTTCATCAAAATTATTTGGTATGAGTTAATTTTAAAGCAGATCAATGGAACAAATTTGACAAAGAAGATTCAGAAATAACTGAATTCAAATCAAACTTTGTTTATAAATATAGGAACATAAGTTACCTAAAAAAAAGAACTCACTATTTGAAAGAACTTCTGGGAATACTGGAAAGCAGTCTGGAAGAAATTATGTTTAGACTATCATCTTACAATACGTAACAGAATAAATGGATATGCAACCTGAATATTAAAGGTCATATCATTAAAAAAAACTTGATGATAAGTAGATCGTATAGCTTTCATTGCTTTGTGGAGAAGGTGTATTCTTAATCAAACAAGATATAGAGACCATTAAGAAAGAGAAAAAACACACAGAGAGAGAGGGAGAAAGAGACAGAGAGAAAGAGTGATCATTCTGATTACATAAAATTGAAAAGTTTTGAACACAAAAAATTAACGCATGTAGGATAAGAAGGGAATTGATTGGGGAAAAGTTGTATTAGATTTCTTCGATAAGGACTTGCTACCCAAGATATGGAAAGAACAGAATATCTAAGGTCAAAAATAGCTATAGCATGACAGAGAACTGAGCCTCATGTCAGGAACATTTGAGCTCAAAAACACACATTGGCCTCCAAACACACACTAGTTATGGGACCCTGAGCAAGTCACCTAACCCCTGCTTGCCTCAGCTTCCCTGTCTGTAAAATGGGAATAAAACAGCACCAACTCTTAGGGCTTCTGTGAGAATCAAATGACATAATAATTATAAAATATCCAGCACACAGTAAGCACTATAGAAGTCTTAGTTAATATTCTGAAAAGAATTGCCAATTATTACTACCCATATAAATAATACTCCAAATCACTTATAAGAAGAGAAATGTGAATCAAAGCCAGACTCCAAAGGCTGGCAAAAGTGATGAAAGAGGAGAATCGTCGATGTTGAGGGAGTTACAGAAAGAGAGGCGCACTAATACACTGTTGGTGGCCTTGCAAATTGGTACAATCATTCTGTAAGTGATTTAGAATTGTGCCATGAAAATGACTAAAATGTCTGTACTCTTTAACTCAGAGATTCCATTTTTAGATATATACCCCAAGGAGATCAATGATAAAGAGGAAGAATTCCTATACGCTAAAATAGTTATAAATACGTTTCTAATAGCAAAAGAGCAAAATTGATGCCTATCAACTAGGGATTTGCCAAATAAATTGTGATACATTAATAAACATGTTCAATTAGAATACTACAAAAAGATTATGATTACGAATATAGAAGGGTGTGGGAAGATCATATGAATTGATAAAGGAGAACCAAGAGAGCAGAACCAAGAAAAGAATATACACGATGTCTACCACAATGTAAATTTAAAAAAAAAACAACAACTAGACAGCAAAAACCAAATGTAGCAAAACTGTAAATAGCAGGAACCTCCTCCTACTTTCTTTGTAGAGATGAGGAGCTATGGATATAGAATACAGAATTTAAGGTTGGACTTTTTTCAGTACATTTGTTAGTTCTGCTAAGCTTTTCCCCTTTTTTTGTTATTAGAGATTGTTCTCTGGGAGAGGAAGGGAGTTATTGGGAAAGTTAGGTGATATGGAAAGGTATCAGTAGCCAGGGCAAGGCAGTACATGTCTGTAATCTCTATTTTTGGAGAAGTTGAGGCTTGCAGATTGCTTGAGCTGGGGAATTCTAAACTGCAGTGGATTAATCTGACCAAGTATCCTCACTAAAACTAGCACTAATATTGTATGCCTTTACTCTAAAGGTAGGTAGGAGAGAGAGACAGATAGACACAGGGACAGAAACAGAGAGAGAGACGGGGAGAGAGAGAGAGAGAGAGAGAGAGAGAGAGAGAGAGAGAGAGAGAGAGAGAGAGAGAGAGAGAAAGAGAGAGAGAGGGAGGGAGGGAAAGGGAGAAGAAGGGCGACAGAGACAGAGACAGAAAGAAACAGAAACAGAGAGAGAAGGAGGGAGCGAGGAAGGGAGAGGGAGGAGAGACAGAGAAAGCAGTAATGATACTTTTTAAGTAGACTTTAGTTTCAAGAAAAAATTCATAGTCATTAAAAGAACAGAATAATTTTCCAAAGGCAGTCCAACTTACTTAGGAAACAGTTAGATCATTGTTGATTTGTACCACATACTGATAGATAATTTCTAAAGATTATCTAACCAACTGCATATCATCACCTTAACAACAAGTTCCTTTTTACTCACTTGGTTTTTCTTGTGTGGTAGTTAGACAAAACTCTTTTGAGTAATTATGAATCTCCTTTAAAAGGATCTGCAATGTTCTTGGTCTTGAGGCAACCACCAAAATGTCATCCTTAAACAGGAACTTCAAAGCCCTCACCATCTAAGAAATCAATCTGTTTAAGTTTGAACTCTGTGCCTCTTCTACGATTTTCCTTAACACCTTGGAAAAATATGTATCTCTGTGTATTTTTCCTTGATTAATAAATAGAAGATTGTTGAAGAAAATTATTGCTGTTGTTCCATCCTTCAAGTTACCTTGCATGGCTCTGATATGTGCCTAGGAGACATCTTGTTGGAGGAGATCCCTTAAGGTGGCATTTTGCTATTCCAAATTATATGTATATTTCTATGCATATATAATTTATAAATTTATGTAGACTATAACTATATGTATACAAGATTAGACCTAGATTATAAAAGTAAAAAAACACAATGGGATTATGTTCTCTATATCTTTTAGTCAATTGTGTAATGATAAAGATATGGTCTACTATGAAATATCACCTACAAGAACCAGGAGAACAATTTATAGAACATCATTGTAAAGGCAAATAACTGAAAGACTTAGGAATTCCAATCAATGCAGTAGCCAGCTATAATTCTGGAGGAATTATAAATGCAAATCACGATATATTTGTAATGAGGAAATTAGTTTTGCTTGATTGCTCATACATGTTACAAGGCTTTTCTTTGTCTTTTTGTTACAACTGAGAAGAGGGGAAGTAGGACAGAGAGAAAATAAATGTTCACTTATTGAAAAGAATAAAGTTAAATTTTTTAAAATTATCTCATCTGCAAGCTTAACTATTCCATTCTGATAATCTCATCATGGATGCCAACTAAGCACATGTAGATTATTCTCACAAAGATTTTGCATGAAGAAGAAAATAATTTTAAAGGTTAGTAGTTACTAATAATCCCTCAGTTACCTCTATTTGGTAACAACTGGGATTTTTCGCTCATACCTCCACACTTTTAATTAACTAGGGAATCAAGATCTCAATGCCATCAAAACTGTGTTACCTCCAGTATAAATGATCTAGTCCAGCTGTTTTTCTCATCATGTTTTCTTCAGAGCTACTTCTACTTCCTCATATCACTCATCAGGCACTATAATATATTCTAGTCCAAATGTGTTGGCTCCATTCTCCTGGATGATAAAGAGTATGTTATGCAAAGACTCTTTTTCAATTTTTCGTATATTTGTTTTTCCCTTTCAAACCCATCCTTAAATGCTCTTGGAATAAATTTATTTAGCTGAGTCTCCTGACAAGCTTTCTGTAAAATTGTTTTTCTCTCCATTGATTCTCAATGTTTTATAGAGTAATACTGCCCATAATCTTTGTCTTAATGCAGACTTAGAAAGGTTCAGAATTCCAAGGTCCAGTAAAAGGAAACATGGATAATATATAAGACAGACTTAAGTGGCGCAAGGCAGCTTTATTGAGGGTAGATAATAACTGCGGGTGGTCAGGAATGAAGGACACGAGGCAGTCCAATGGGATCCTGCAAGGGGTTAGGCAACCTGCTGGGGCACTGAAGGGACTGGAGTTTACCACTTGAAATTTGGTGGACTTTTATAAGATTCTTATCTGAGTCCCCCCCCCTTGGGTGAGGAGCAAGGGATACAAACCCGGGGACTGGCACTGGTTCATGCTAGCGGGGGAAGAAAAGACTCCTGGGAAATTGTTGACTTGGTACTACTAAAAACTCCTCCACAAGTGGACCTTTTGAGTTATCACTTCTGGTATTACTCTGTCAGAGTGACTCAGGGCTTTTGAGCTTCAAAACCAAGGCTTTTTCATTTATGGGGTAAGGTTGCTATTGCTCTCCTTTCTGTAATATTTGACAAATGAATTTATTGTCTAATCCCATGTTGTCCTTGCTTGTCATGTCTCTCAGTTGGTTAAGGGGATTGAGTGTTGGCAAACTGCAATGGTTTCTAGACTCTTGGTCTCCCCTGTATGGTGACTGATGTATATTGGATAAAGATCTGTTTGAAATTTTTGTTTGGGCTCATGAAGACCAATAATAAATTCTAATTCCACACCAACTGCACCTAGTAGGGGGAAATTCAAAAAACTCTCCTGGGTTTGTTAACAGAATAACCTCTGATATCCATCTGGCTTCATGGAATAATGAATAGAAAGCTGGTCTTGGAGTGAGACATATTTGGCATCTTTCACCCAACACCAGAATAAAAGAGCAGCAGTTCTTCTAAAGTGTTCCCTTTCTAGAGGTTTGTGAGGTCAAAATTATTTTCACAACAATACTAAAATAATACTAAAAGTTTTAAATGGTAAATATCAATCAATCTAACCCATATTCAAAAGTTATCTGGGAAGGAATTTGCAATAATATTGAAAAGAATAAAGGGATTCTGAGACAAAAAGTTTGTAAACCACTTTTATAATATTATAGTATTATAATATAATATCTATATTTTATTATAGAGGATACTGAACTTGGGAGACAGGAAGATTTGGGTTCAAATCCTACCTCAGACACTACCTATGTGATTCCTGGATAAATCACCTAATTTCTCTGTGCCTCAGTTTCCTCATTTGCAAAATGAAGGGATTGAACCTGATGATCTGAGTCCCCTTCAGCTTCCAGAACTATGATCCTATGACCTTAAGGTGTTTCTGAAAAAGATGTCAGAATACATTCCCTTAGAACTTTACCTGCCATCCTTCTAACTTTCTAAATTAAAATACCCTTTCAGGTTATCACTGTCCCATAGCTATAGTTTCCACCATTAGAAGAATGTAAGCTCATTGAAGGAAGAAATTATTTTTTTCTTTCGTATTTCTATCACCAGTGCTTAACACAGAGTACATGCTTATTAAATGATTTTTATTCATTAATTCATTGGCCCTTTATTGAGGAGCTTCTAACTTAACAGTGCCAGTTCTCAGGCAACAGACACCACTGAGTGAATGCCTGAAGTCTTTTCAATTTAATAAAGCCTTCCCAGATTTCTTGCTCTAACTGATATGACCTTCGAGAAATCAGGGTCACTTCCAAGAAACAAAAGTGTTTCTAAATTCAGGAAATCAGTGATGTGGAAAGAGAGGAAGACTTTACTGACACTGCCTAGGCTTTCCTCACTGCTCCTCCTAATACTCCTAAATACAAACACTTGGCATTCTTCAAACAGCAGAAAAGAAACGAAACATCCAGGAAATCTCAGTGTGTTACAGCAGGAAACTCGGCAAAAATATCTAGGGCATCATCACATCAGCAGTATTTCAAAATTCTCTGGTGATTAATATGCTTGCTATAGATGTCCTTGGTTCTGATGAAGAAAATGCAAAAAGTAGTACTGAAATAAATACAACTGTTACTCCATACACTCTCAAACTTATTACTTGGACTCAGATACGCAGAAACACAACACATTATAGAAGTTTGATATCGGCCTCTGAGGAGGGTCCTGTTCCCTAACACCAGACCCCAGAGGGAACGCCACTAAACAAATTTTTCCCCCCCCACCTCAAGTAGAAATTAAGTTCCTTGAGGGTAGAGATGATTTTTACATTTTCTATTTATATCTCAAGGCTTACACACAAGTGTGCTGTTCAGTTGTTTCAGTCATTCCTGAATTTCTATGAGCCCATTTGGGGTTTTCTTGGCAAAGACACTGGAGTAGTTTGCCATTTCCTTTTCCAACTCATTTTACAGATGAGGAAACTGAGGCAAACAAGGTTAAACGACTTTCTCAGAGTCATACAGCTAGTAAGTGTATGAGGCCAGATTTGAACTCGGGAAGATGAGTCTTCCTGACTCCAGGACCAGTGCTCTATCTGATGTACCTTACTTTGGATTGGAATTTTACACTATTCCCAGCAAATAGACCAATCAGAAAGCAGTTACATGAGGATTACACATACCACCTTTCCCAAAATACCTGTTGATTATATATGACTACCCCTAGAGTTAAGATTGAATATTATTAAAGAAAAGAATAAGGAGGTATAGTTTTGGAACTCAATGAGTTTGTGCATAAAACAGAAGTAATGCCATACCTTGGAACTTCAGAGGGGGGAGTTTTTATATGGGTGAGTTCAGTTTCAAAGGATGGTTATGAAAACTATCTCCCCATTTTAATCAAAACCTTATTAAAAAAAGAAATGCAAATACAGTGCGATCCTGAACTTCATTAATTCAAATTCATTTGGTTTAACCAATTTAAAAAACAAGAGTCAATTAAAATCATGTTTACTCAGCAGAACTAGGGGCACACAGTCGGCAATTAAAAACCTTGGGCAGGATCCTTGTGCATTTGTCACTCTTTAAAACATTAGCATCAGAGAAGCTGCATCTTGAAGCTTCAACCACCAAAAAAAAAGTGGTACATTATTTCTTCATTTACTGATTTCATTCTTTTCGGGGGGAATGGGCAATTATCAGTTCCACTTTGTAGACTGAGAAAATTGAGACCTAAGTTTAGCCTCTAATAGCCTCTACATCTAAAAAAGTCATAAATCCCACCAAACAAGGAAAACCTCTCTCTCTCTCTCTCTGTCTCTCTCTCTCTCTCTCTCCCCCGCCTCCCTCCCTCCCTCCCTCTCTGTCTCTCTCTGTCTCTGTCTCTCTGTCTGTCTGTCTGTCTCTCTCCCTCTCTCTCTCTTTCTCTCTCTCTGTCTCTCTCTCTCCCCCTCCCTCTCTCTCTTCCCCTCCTTGCCTCCCTCCCTCCCTCTCTGTCTCTGTCTCTCTCTCTGTCTCTCTCTCTCTCTGTCTCTCTGTCTCTCTCTCTCTCTCTCTGTGTCTCTTCTACTCTAAGGGAAAGGAAAGTCTCAAATAGTCACTTATCTTACCTTATCAATGGTAAAAGAAAAAATAAGGTTATACTTGGCACTGTTACATGGCATGTGGAGAATATGATTACAATTCAGGTTTAAGGAATACAGTTCCTGGGTAGCCTCCATCTAGGGCCAAAGAAGAGAATCCCTAGGCAGATTCAAATGGAAGTACTACTTTAAAAGAGTAACTTGACAAAGGAATCGTTTAGCATGGTGATCTTTCACCTCCCCAGAGGTGCAAAGAAACGGAAGGAAAGGGAACTGCAGGACAGTATGGTTGAGAGGACAAGGAGGATGGGATAACTCCAGTTAGCTAGGAGACAGTGAGGAGTGAGCTAAGAGGAAGGCTGGTGCAACGAGAAAAGATTCGGAGCTAGAATATCCTAATTCCAACCAGCTTCTGCTACCAGTGTGACGCTGGAGAGCGTACCCTCAACTTCCCGGACCTCAGTTTCCACGTCTGTAAAACGACTGGGCCGAACTAGAGCTGCAAGATTTCTTAACCAGCTCGAAATCCTATCATTTCTCTGCAGAGATCCTTTTCTTTCTTTAAGACCTTTTCCTGAAGGGAAGCCTCCCTCCCAAATTTCTGTAGGAGTCGTGCCCCTGCTCCCAGAAGTGAGAGGCAGTATTGGTGTGCCATCACTTCAGCAAGCATGTATTGAGCCAGGGACTGAGCTAAGCGATGAGCATTCAAAGAAAAAGCGAAAATAATCTTTTCCCTCAAAGAGCTTACCTTCTAAAGAGGGGAGACAACATAAGCCCCTAGATTCGACTTAGGCAATGACTACCCCGGCCGTGTAAACTTCACCTTTCTGATCCTCGGGGTTTGGACCAGAAGACCTCTAAGGTTCGCACATAGTGTGTTGTTCAATTGTTTCAGTCGTTCCTGAATCTCCATGACCCCATTTGGGGTATTCTCGGCAAAGACACTGGAGTCGTTTGCCATTTCCTTCTCCAGCTCAGTTTACAGATGAGGAAACTGAGGCAAGCAAGGTTAAATGACTGTCTCAGGTTAAATGACTCTCAGCTTTTAAAGTTTTTAGAAAGGAAAGAGAGCAAGGCTGCCGGGGAGAAGCCCGGGCGAGGCAGTTACCTGCAGTGTCCCAGATGGAAATGTTGTAGGACCGCCACTGCTTCAGGTAGAAGGCTCCCCCGACCGTGCTGACAGTCTCTTGGAAGCGCCTCTCCATGTACCTGTGCAGCAGCGAGGTCTTGCCCACGTTCATGTCCCCCAGGAGCACAATCTTCACGTCTGGCTTCCTCATTTCCCCGAGATGAGCCACTCCGGGAGGCTTCTGCCACCCTGCACCCGAGGGACTCGGGCTGATGAAGGGGACCCGAAAGTCCAGTCCCTTTTCCTGGGGCCCTTCGAGCTTCTCGGGGCACTTTTTACCCCGCTGGTTGCACCTCGACTCTCGGGATATCCCTGCCAGGGGGCAGTCTAGGAGTGAGTCTCCCGACAGTCGCGATCTGAGGAGTGACAAGTTGCGAGGTCCTCCTACCCCTGCCGGGACTTTACCTCTGGGCTCCCGAGGAAGAGGAGGAGGAGAGTGGGGGGAGGACGGAAGAGGAAGCGCGCTTCCACGCAAAAGGGGGGCAGGAGCTGGGGAAGACCCAGCCCCGATGCCCACTCCGCCCCGCACCTCCCCGGCGGCCTTCAGTCCTCTGATTCCCCTCGCCTCATTCCCCTCGTCCCTTCCCGGCACTCAGCCACAGTCCACCCCACTCGGCCCGGGCTGGGCTCCTCCCTCTGGCCTCTTCCCCT
Organism: Potorous gilbertii; assembly: GCA_028658325.1. NCBI lineage: Eukaryota > Metazoa > Chordata > Mammalia > Diprotodontia > Potoroidae > Potorous > Potorous gilbertii. The sequence goes on along the minus strand of CM053771.1, from coordinate 408,307,097 downwards.
GCCGAGGCTGCCACCGCAGCGGCCCCTGGGGACACCCGAGGGCAGCGCAATGCCCAGCGAGCCCCCAACCCCGCTCCTCCCACCCCCGTGCCCAGACTCCCCTTCCCCCACACCCACACCCAACCCCACGGCTGGAGTTTGCGTTCTCCGAAGATGAGTAACCTTCCTTCTTTAGTCTGACTGTGCAGTGACAGGAAGAGGGGAGAACGAAGATTGGGGGGGGGGGGGGAGGACAGCGGCTGAGGAGAGGAGTTCCAAAAACCAGCCAAAGATCCGAAGAGGCTGGATTGTAGGCTGCCTGAGGGCAACGGCTCTTAGATTTTCATCTTTGCAGCCCCAGGGCCTGGCAAGCTGTAGCTGCTTCCTAAGATAGATTGATTTCATGGACACTGGGATGGGGGACGGGAGTTTAATTCATGCATGATTTCAACCACCTGTTATTAAGCTACTAATGGATGCAAATTGAGAATAAGGGAGGTATCCCCGGCGGGTCAGAAAGAGAAGATGCCCCCAGTATTTATGGAAAGCTAATGGTGGCACAGGAAAGACCAGCTGAGATGATGGATTGTGATCCTGGTAGTTGGAGGAAATGAACAGATGAGTTCACGGATCCACTGGATGCTGAGAATTTAAATTAAATCATGTCAAGCATTTGTTAAAGAGTTTATGTGCTAGGCACAGAGCAAAGCACTGTGAATACAAAAACAACCTGAGAAATGGGCAACTCCAGCCCTCAAGGAGCTATTTTCAAATGGAAGGTGTGTGTGTTCGTCCTTCTTGAGGAAGGAGACCATGGCATCAGAAAAATAATGACATGACTTGCACTTACTTTGTTTTGAGTGAGGGAGGGCTGTGCGGGTCACCAGCCTCACTTCTCCTCCACGGCTATCTGAATCCAGTGACCAGATATTCATCAGGATGACTGGAGATGACCCAGGATGAGTCAACTGAGGTTAAGTGACTTGCCCAAGGTCACAGAGCTAGTGAGTGTCAAGTGTCTGAGGTGAAATTTGAATTCAGGTCCTCCTGATTCCTGCACTGGTGCTCTATCCACTGCACCACCTAGCTGCCCAAATGGAGGGAGACAATGCATAAAAGAAAGGTGAAAGGGGTAAGGAGGGAGGAGATGATGAAGGTGCCTGACCTGGAGCCTGATTGAAAAAGACTAGAATTAGGAGTACAGCCTGGGGAAGAATGACCTGGCTAGCCTGGGCCTCCTTAAAATGCAGGTTCTGGACAAAAGCAGCCAGTCAGAGAGAGAAGTCACAGAAAGGTGGATTCTTCCAACGTGTGAAGTCCAAAGGTGAATTGAGTTTCCAAGGGGAAAAGGTTCCTGCTGTGTGATAGAGAAAGTGGGAGTATTTGAGAATGTGCCAGCCCCTCCAACACAATGAGACCCAAGCTAAGGCCAAGTCCATAGACAGTTAATTTAGCTTCTCCTCTCTCTCACACACAAAATTACTTAATTGGGTTAGCAATTCAGTCCTAGTTTGTTTTAAAATTGTGTTTCCTGTTGTACCATGGAAAAATATGGGTCATAAAAGTGAATCTAAGAATCCAGAAGTAAATTGTCCCCAGGGGAATGACTGATTTTTCTATCTTATCTTGGTCTTTTTCCATTTTATCCCTTTAGATTCATAGAACTCTCTCGTTTGACTTGTATTTTTAAACTTTTTATGGGGGGGATGGGTGTAGCTGAATAATACAGTGGATAGAGTGGAGCTTGAGTCAAACTCATCTTCCTGAGCTCAAATCTGGTCTCAGACATTTAGAAATTGTGTGACCCTGGGCAAATCACAACCATTTTCTTCAGTTTCCTCATCTGTAAAATGAGTTGAAGAAGGAAATGGCAAACCACTCCAATATCTTTGCCAAAAAAAACAAAAACAAACAAAAAAAAAACTAAATAGGGTCATGAAGAGTCAGACACAATTGAACAACAACCAAAAATGTTTAATTTTAAAATGTGTTCATAGGATCATAGACTGAGATCTGGAAATAACTCACAGCCCATATAATCCAGTGGTCGAGGGAAGTGACATGTCTTTCATTGGGACATAGTGTCAGGATGATTTTAAATCCAGTTCGCCTGACTCCAGAGCCAGTGTTCTTTCCACTGTGCAAAGCTATTACATTTACCATTATTTAATCTGTCAATGCATTTGAAAATATTTATCTACAAAACAGGGTCACTGTAAAAGCCATTAGTAACTGTAACGCTTATTACCATTCAGATTTATATAAAAGTTTTTATGGTTTATAAAGCATTGTCTTCTTAGTTCTGTGAGGTAGGTAGTACAAGTATTACACTTCCTTTAAGGGAAACAGTATTTCAATATAAAATAGTATAATGGGAAAATGACTAGCATTGCAACCCTTAGATCGGCACCTGGTTTTGCCAAGCATTCTGGGCTTCAGGTGCCATCAAATGGACAAAAACACTTCTAAAGTTCTTTCCAGTTTTAAAAGTGTATGCGTGCTTTATTAATATTATAATTGATTTTTAAAAGACTTAGAAGAGAGGAAAGAACATAGGAGAGGAATTTTCTATTCTTTTTGAAAATATTATTTCATTTTTATGTAGTACTTTGTAAGATCTTATCCCTGGAAAGTGATCAACCTTGACACTAACAACAACTTTAAGAGAAGAAAATTTAGGTTTGTTTTTCTGGAAGTGACCAGGAAACTGAATTCTTTTTGTTAGGGAGCAATTACAAAAATATTTTTCATCCTTGTTTTCAATGAGGGCTGATGACTTTTTTGAATGAAACTCTACCTCACTTAAATCCAGTTCATGCTTAAGTCAAGACATTACCCTTGGGATATCATTGGTCTTCTTTGAAAACAAAGGGCAGCACCAAAGACAATAGCACATTGAGAATAAAACCTTTGCTCAAATAATCTAACAGGCTTTTACAGCAAGTTTACAAACTCTACAGGACAATGCTCTCAAACATAACAAGTCAAGTCAGAAGGCATTTATAAAGTGCCGACTCTGTGCCCGACAACTGTGCTAAACACTGGAGATACAAACAGGGTCAAAAACAGCTCTCGCCTGCAGGGAGCTCAGATTCTAATGGGGGAGATAACACGCAAACAACTATATTCAAACAAGATATTTACAGGATAAATTGGAGATAGTCTCAGGGGAAGGCTTATGAATTGAAGGGGATCTGGAAGGAATGTGGTGATTGGAAAGCTGGGTCTTTTCTAAGGAAGCTGATGTAGAATGGAAAGCACATTGCCATCTTGGGCAAGTGAACTTCTCTAGGTCTCAGTTTTCTCATCTGGAAAACTGGAATACTATTTCCCATCCCCATAAAACTGTGCTGAAATTCAAATGAGATATAGATTTGAAAGTACTTTCATGGTGTTATATATAGTAAGAGCCATATGTACAAAAATATATCTAGTAGCTCTTTTTGTGATAACAGAAAACTAGAAGCTAAGAGATGACATCTATTGAATAAATTACAGGGTGAATAGATTACATTTGAATAAATCGTGGTATGTAAATGTAATGTAATACTATTGTACATTTAAAAAAGTGAAAGTTTGAGGGAATACTGGGAAGACTTGTATGGAACTGATGTGGAGTGAAATAAACAGAACCAAGAGAACAATACAATAAAAACACTGGGAAGACAAATAACTTAGAAAAATTTAAGAATTCTGATCAATGACCAACCATAATTCCGGAGAACTGACAATGAAAAACGCTACCCACCACCAAGAGGTGATGGATTCAGGATGTAGAATGAAATATATTTGGGGAAAATCATGCTTCTTGACCATTCATATTTGTTAGATAGTTTTGGTTTGTGCTTTCCAGTGGTGGCAGGGAGAGAAGTTGGAGGAAGAAAAATAAATTTTTATTCATTAAAAACTAAAATTTAACCTAGAAATGTTGCGGGTTTTAAAAAATTCCAAACTTAATAAACATCAAATAAAATGATCATTTCCACATACAGAACAGAACAGAAAAGGATGATCATATATGAAACTGCAAATTACACACAGATTGCTTTTCCTCTTAAACAGATAATAAATTAAGCTTGTAGCTTTCAAATGTCATCTACTTCTATCATTCCTACTAGTCTCTCCTATACATTTTTTTAAAAAGTACTTCAGTGAAGTCTTAGGAAATATGATGCACACAATGATTAATCATAATTCCAAAGGACTTGTGATGAAACAGGCTACCCACCTCCTAACAATGTGATGATAGACTTGGTGTAGAGTGAGACATATGGCTAATGAAAGAATTTCTTTTGCTTGACTGTATGTACTTGTAACAAGGAGTTTTGTTTTTCTTACTTTCTGTCGTAGGGGTAGGGATGGAGAAGAAAAAGTGGAACTTCATTTGAAAAAAAATATTTCTATGATCCCTTTTTCTTTCCTTTTTTCTTGCAACTGTCACTAACTACTCTCAACCCAACCTCTTCCTCATTTCAGAAAGAAAAACAAAAACAAAACCTTTGTACAAATATACATAGTCAAGCAAAAAGTTCCCACATTCACTGTGTCCAGAAATGGATGTCTTGTTCTACATCAATCTAAGTATTATTAATACTTAGGCACTTTTGGACCCTAGTAGGAATGAAAACTTCTGTTCTATTCCTTATATTTTTCAGAGAATACAATAGATTACTAAAAGAATATTGGACCAGGGTCCGAAGACCTAGGTTCAAGTACTATCCTTGCTACTACCTGGTTTGTCAAAGTTTCCTCCCCAATAAATTGAGAGGACTTGAAGGTACTTATAACTCTAATAGTATATTCATCTAAATCATAGGCTCCCAAAATGAGTAATACCTCCTTGGGGGTGCTGGAATGATCTAGGGGAGTGGTAGTAGCCTCAGGTGCAATTGGGGCGCATTGAATAAAAATAAGGGGACAGTGCAAGCATAAGAAAAGACAGGAAGAAAATTTTGAAAAACCATTTGCACATGTTTCATCTGTTGTATAACAGAGTTAAAGTTGTAGTGATTACATTATTTTCCAAATACACATACAAAATGCAAATTGTAACTCATCACTGGTCATGTCCCCAGACAGGTCTTAACAAGCAAGTGTTGTCGGGAAGTCTAACATTCATTGGTAGGAATATGTGGGTGTAATGATTTGTTTACAATACAGTACTATATGGTTAGATGATGTAACTTTGCATTATCAAAATTTCAATGCAGAAAAAAATACAAATTTATAATAAATTATTAAATTTAAAATGTATCCTTTTTAAAAATTACATTTTTATGAAATGACACAAATTTCAAAAAAAACTAAAGGGTTAAAGAAATTAGATTTCCAGGAGGGCACTGAGCAGTTTTTTTAAAGGTGGTGGTAGCTTAAAAAAGTTTGGGAACCTCTGATATAAATGCTTCTCTCTGGGAGTCTGCCTGTTCAGCCTCAGCTGCCTCTGCCTTTGGACAGAACAAAATATTTTCCCAAGGAGTAATGAATGAAAAAAGCTCCTGAATGTTGGCATAAGAAGCACTTTTTTTTTTCATTTTAAGAGTTAAATGCAGTTATGATACTGCTGAGAATAACTTAAATTACAACTGTCAGGGCTTATAGTGATAATGGAAAAATTTGTTCAAAACAAGTTGTTCCCTCAACACAAAATTACCTGGGAATAAAATTATCCTGTTGACAGTCTTGAAAAGTGTGATCTTTTGTTACAAAGAAAGGGTGAAGGAGTCATGGGGAAGTGACAGTGACATAAAAAGAAAAAAAAGAACATCAATAAAACATTTTTAAAAGAGGTTACTTTAGTATTTTTAATAAGTTTGATCTCCATTCTCTGAAAAAAAATAACAATGACCTTTTACAGGTTCTACCCCATCTAGCCACCATTATATTTCCTTAGATAGTTTTTACAGCCAAATAGCTCATACATGTGCCTCCATTTCCCTGACACCAGCTTCCTCTTTAATCCTGAATGATCTAACTTTATGCGTTCACAGAATCTACAAACTAGAAGGCATCCATCTATTCTAACTAGAATCCCGTTTACAACGTTCTTGACAAGTGATCATCCATTTTCCACTTGAAGCTCTCCAAAAGGGAAAATTTTCTATCTCTTCAGGCAATTCATTCCACTTTTGAACAGCTGTAATTGTTAAGGAGTTTTCCTTATATTAAACTGATATCCACTTCTGAGGTCAAGCAGATCAAGTCTCATCCCCTCTAACACCTGATTTGGAATCACTCTGTCCTCAATGGTGGTAGCCTCAGTTGCCTTTTATGTCTAGACTGGGTTCCAACTACTTTTCATTCTCAGACCAATTCCTGGCTAGATGCCATGTGGCCTGAGATGAACCCCTTCTCCCTTTCAGGTTCTGGAATTGAAATCCAATCAAACTAGTCATTGCAAAGAATGTATCCCACTCTGCCTTCTTTGCCTCACTCATCATCAGTAAAGTTTACAAAGCAAAATATTTGTGTTTTTTTTTTATTTAAATAGTATTTTATTTTTCCAGTTATATATAAAGACAGTTTTTAACATTCATTTTTTATAGAATTTTCATTTTCAAATTTTTTCCCTCCCTCCCTTTTCCCCTCCCTAAGACAGTAAGCAATTATATATATATATATATATACATACATACATATATGCAATCATGTAAACTATTTTTATATTAGTCATGTTGTGAAAGAAGAAACAGTTTGCAAAAAAATTAAAATTTAAGGCAAAATATCTTTCTGTAGCTATTACTGTTCAGTTGTTTTCAGCCCTGTTTTACTCTTTGTGACCCTATTTGGAGTTTCCTTGGCAGAGATGCTGAAGTGGTTGATCATTTCCTTCTCCAGCTCATTTTACAGATGAGGAAACTGAGGCAAACTGAGTTACGTGGTTTGTGCAAAGTCCCATAGCTAGTAAGTCTCTGAGGCCAGATTTGAAATTAAAATAATGAGTCTTCCTGATTCCAAGCCTAGGACTCTATCCACTGAGCCACCTAGTTGCCCAGTCATTTTTGTATTTATATTCTGAAAGTTTAGCTCTTTGCTTGGCACATAATAAACCCTTAATAAATGCTTTCTCACTCATTTTTCCATTCATTCCTTACAATCATTATAATTTTTTTAAAAAAATCAGTTGAGCGTTCATACCTACAAAAACCATGCTTTTAGGGGGGCAGAGCCAAGATGGCAGAGTAGAAAGACTCATCTATGCTCGCTCTGAACCCACAGCCCTTAATTATCTATAAAAAGAACTCTCAACAAATTCTGGAACAGTGGAGCCGCGCAGCAACAGGGTGAAGGAGATTTCCATTCCAGAGAGCCCTGAAAAGCTGATCCCAAAGGTCCATTGTTCACAGGACGGGAGCGGAGCCCAGCCCAGCCCTGCCCTCGCCACGCAGCACTGAGAGGAGCGAGCAGATCTGAGCAGGCTTCAGAGACTGAATCTCCAGCAGCCACGAAGGTCCCTCCATTCACAGACGCACAGGTAAGTGAAAGAGACGTCTGGACGGGCTGAGAGGGGGGCGAGGTATCTCCAGGACTCAGGCCGCCTCGGGAGGCAACAGCAGAGGCAGCAGGCAGCCAGAGGCTCCCAGAGCAGGCAGGAGCTCAGCAGGAGCTCCATTACAAAAGGTCTCTGCATAAACCCCCTGAGGGAACTGAGCCTGGGAGGCGGCCCTGCCCCCACGTGAGCACCAGAACTTAA
>CM053771.1:408271026-408298928 GCA_028658325.1 Potorous gilbertii | reverse complement strand
GGGCAGATTGGTGATAGGGGAAATTAGAATGCTCAGTGTACTGGGGTGGGGGGAGGGGACAAATGAGGAGAAAATTTTGGAACCCAAAATTTTGTGAAAATGAATGTAAAAAGTTAAATAAACAAATTTATATTAAAAACCATGCTTTTGCCAAAACATGCTCCCTCTACACCTGTAGTTATACATGTGTTATGATGTGTTATACATCATCTTTTGTTCTCCCTAGCAAAAATGGATCATTGTAACTCGTATAAAGTCTAGTGGCCTTTTAGCAAAATTTAGTTTATTGTTGTCATTCAATCCCTTTTCCATATGTCTGTACAAGATGGCTATCATGCTGTTTCCAAGTCTTCTGTTCTCCAAACTAGCCATTCTTCTTTTTTACTGATTTTTATAAGTCTAATCTTTCACCATCATCACCACCCACTTTTCTCTCCCTATGACTAATTTCCTCTGAGGTGGCTTCACGAGGACAGGTCAGGATTTCCACAGAGGAAAGAGAGCTACTACAAGTCCCTACTCTCAAGGTCCTAGGAGTAGCTTTTTGTGGGTGATTCACTAACACTTTAACCAGTAAGTTAGTAAACATGTATTAAGTGCCTAGTATGTGTTATACACTGTGCTAAAGGAAAGTGATACAAAAAAAACACAAAAGACAGTTGCTGTTCTCAAGGAGCTCATAATCCAATGGGACAGATAATAACCAAACAAATAGTTAAACACAACTATATATAGAAGAAATAGGAAATAATTAAGAGAAGAAAGTCACTAGAATTAGGAGGAAAGTTGGGAAAATCTTCAGGTAGAAGATGGGATTTCAGTTGGGAGTTGAATGAAGCTAGCAAAATGCAGTAAGAAGAAATGAGACAAAAAGCTTTCCATGCATAGGGCATGGCCAGAGGAAATCCTTAAAAGGAGATTTGGAGTGTCTTCTCTGAGGAATAGCCAGGACCTAGTGTCACTATATTAAAGAGTCCTGGTGGGGTATAAGGTTTAAGAAGACTGAAGAGATATGTGGGAAGGGAGGGAGAAAAAAGGTTATGAAAAGCCTTGAATGCCAGAGGATGTTATATTTAATCCTAGATTCCAACTTATCAATCTCCTTCCTGAACTGAACATAGTACTCCAGAAGTGGACAAACAAGGACAGAATACTATATAAATCACTTTCTTTGATTTTGGATTTCTATATTATATTTAATCCTAGAGTGATAGGGAACTGCTGGAGATTATTAAGTATCAGGGTGACATTGTTGCACCTGAGCTTTAGAAAAATCATTTTGGAGGTTGGATGGAAGATGGATTGGAGTGGAAAGAAACTGGAGACAGACAGGCGGACCCACCCACAGGTTATTGTAATAGTTTAATACTTTAGTGTGAGATTGAAAAAGGCTTGCCCCAGTGTAGTGGCAGTATCAGAGCCCTGACAGGTCTTTCCTTTAGCCATTGACCCTCAATTTACCTTAACCAAAACATTTATTGAAAATAGGAACAAGATAGTGGAGGAATAGGAAAGGGGAAAACATTTATTAAGCACTTCATATATTCCAGGCACTATACTAAGTGCTTTACAAATATTATTTAATCCTTCCAATAATTCTGTGAAGTAGGTGCTGTTATGATCCACATTTTACAGTTGAAGAAACTGAAGCAGACAAAGGTTAAATGATTTGTCCAGCTAGTAAGTATCTGAGGCTGGATTTGAACTCAGGTCTTCCTGACTCTGAGCCTAGAGCTCTATCTAGTGTTTTATCTAGCTGCCAACATTGTACCCATACACCTAGGTCACATTCTCCCAGCAAAGCACAGAGAACAGGTACACACATAAAGTCTCAGAATAGTTAAGAATGTATAGAGAATACATATGGCCATAGCAATGTACAATTCCAGGATTGTAAACTTCAGTAATGCTCTTTTCTATTTCAGGAACTGCTCCTAAACAATTCCTTGTTGAGTGTAATCTCTTTGTGATTAATTGTTTCCTCTGCTAAGCAGAACTAAGCTATACTCTACTGGACATCTTGCCAGACAAGGCATCTCAACTAGACTGATTGATCTACTGGGCCATGGATACTCCTCTTCCAAGCTATTTCTCTGGTCATCAGCTTTCTTCAGTGCTTACCCTTGTATGTCCTAGAAGATGCCTTCAGATGAGGTAGGGCTATGGTCTTTTAGGAAAAAGTAGGAGCCCTTATCCCAAATCAGAACTCTTTCACTTTACTCATTTGACAAGATTCTTTTGTCTTATACAAATGAAACTTTGAAGCACAAAGTTCACTTTGTCCAGTATTCACTCCAGAATTCTATGTACGGTCTGCCATTTGCAAATAAGCAACTGCTATCTCAGAACACTGATGATGCAAACAACTCAGCAACAATTTTCTCAAATCCTTGAAGCAAACTTATAACTCAGACAATTTAATTGTCTACCATAGCTTCAGGTTATCTGAATATCCTGGTCATTTTTCCTGGTCATTTTCAATTGGACTCCAACTTATCAGTCTCCTTCCTACAATGTGCTTTCCAGAACTGAACACAGTAGAAAAACAGAAGTAGAAAAACTAAGCACGATATAAATCACCTTCTTCAATTTTGAATGCCATGCTAATAAAGCCAGCCTAATAAAGCTCACATTTACACTGTTTGACCAATGTCTCTGAACCTCAGTTTCCTCATCTGTAAAATGGGATACTAATACCTCATGTATCTGCCTAACCAAGCCAACCTGAGAATCAAATGAAATAATGTATGTATAGGACCCAGCAAAAGTGACACATGATTATTCTGAGCTCTGACTTCATCTCAGAGATGTAGAGGAAACTTGAATAAAAAGTGCAATCCACAAAAGCATGTCTAGTGAAAAAGAATCAGACTCCTTGACCTGCACGTGGGACATTTAAAAGGTTATTCACAGAACTCGAGCTTTTGGTAATAAATGTCTTCACTGGAATGAATTCTAGCTATAATTTTATATCAATAATCTGTGAAAAAAAATATTTCTTAGGTTTAATTTTTGTTCTTGGCTAAGTCTCCTCTTTCCTTTTCTAGCTTGCTCAAATTTCTGCTCCAGAGGGCGGAGGTTATCTCTGCTTTTAAAAGTAATCTGTAGAATATTTATATTGCCAAGAGTAAAAGCAGAATATCACAAAAAAAAACCTCCCCAAGGATGGATTTGTGATGAAAGAACTTATTTTAGGCAAGCCAAAAAGAGATGAGGTGTTATAATCTAAGGAGAGAAAGAACAGATCAGATCAACATCCCTCCGTGACTTCATTGTAGATCACCAACCCTTCAAGTAATGAACTCCAGAATAGTCTTTGACTCATCCCCATTCTTCATTTTACTTAAACTAGGCCATTAACATGACCTATGATTTCTTCCTTCAGTGTTGCCTATGCACATCTTTCTACCAAGAGGTCTAAGTTCTGGTCATCTCACACACAGACTACTGAAAAATCTTTTTTCTAGTGAATTCTTGAAACTACAACCAGAGTCCAGTCTTAGGGGTGGGGAACTTCTAGGTCTTTGAGTGTGGTCTTTTGACTGGGTCCAAGTTTTATAGAACAAGTTTTTTTATTAAGGAGACTGTGAAGTTTGGATTCAGTCAAAGGGCCACACTTGAGGACCTAGAGGGCCACGTGTGGCCCTGAGACCACAGGTGCCTCACCCCTGTGACTCTTTCCCCTATACTATGCTGATTCTCTTTGACAAAGCTGTCATAAGAATCATAAGTGTAGAACTAGAAGAGACCTCAGAGACCATTCTAATCTAATCTGACCTCTTTTCTTCTCAGATCAGTCTACTTTCCATCCCTGTGACAGATGGGCTAATTCCTCTGTATTGTCAAGGTGGTGTTGTAGGAGACTGCCTTATCTACATTTTATATTTCTTCTAGTGCCTATAAAATAATGCCTACTTAGTGAAGACATTATTAAATGTTTGGGGAATTGAACCAAATATACAATCCAGGACTTAACATTTGCATATGTTGTGGGAGGAGCAGAGTTGGTGAGATCTTGGGAGAAGAGAGATTCTGACCTTCTGCCAAGAGCAGAGTGTGTCAGTCTCATGGCCCTCATCTCTTGCTCCTATCTAGACAGCAAAGTCTTACTCAGAGAGGGACTGAGAAGACTCCAAAAATATCTATTCATGCCCCACTATGAGCCAAACCTAGACAAACCCATGTGGATACATAAGCCAGTATGGGCAACACATATACTCTACAAATACAATTGTATCTGTTTTTATTTTCCTGTCTTTCCCTTGCTTAGATGAAGAGGAATTTTGATGTATTGTGATTAAAAGAATGGGAACACCTCCCCTCACACTATTCATGAAATTAAGGTGTATTGATTGATCAATACTGATTGAATTAAAATGAGCAAAAATTGATAGAATGGGTCACCTGGCTTAAATTTAAATAAAGTTTTATTGTACTTAAAAATGCAAAAAAAAATTCTTAGATCACAGGCTTAGAATATACAAAAACAGGTCAGATTTTGGCCCTCAGTAGGAGGTTGTGGGGAAGTTAGGTGACACTGTGCATAGAGGATTGGGCTTGGATTCAGGAAGTTCTGAGTTCAAATTCAGCCTCACACATTTACTAGTTGTGTAACCCTGGGCAAGTTACTTAACCACTATTTGCATCCTCATCTGTAAAATGGAGACACACTGGAGAAGAAAATGACAAACCATTCCAGTATCTTTGCAAGGAAACGTAAAGTCGGACATAAGTTAACAACCAAACCACAACAGGAAGTAGTTTGTGGATTCCTGGGCTAGAGCAGCGGTGGGGAACCAGCCATGTGGCCCTATAGGTCCACAAGTGTGGCCCTTTGACTGAATCCAAACTTCACAGAACAATTGGACCTAAGAGGGCCACAGGTTTACCACCCCTGGGCTAGAGTATCCAAGTGAGTCAATCTCAGTTTGGAGGGAGAAATGGATTGAGAAAGTAATAGGAGGATCCTAAGTTAAGAGACAACATTCTCTTCCAGGGGTAGGATCAATCTAAGCATAGTGGAGTAAGACCTTGGACCTAGACAGGTGACAAGGTAAACTTGGAAAACTAATCAGATAGAATAATTTACTGTTTAAGTAACCCTCTGAGACTCAGTAGATTTATTTTATTCATACTTCTAAATACCTTACCCTGGCATAGTATTGATGGATAGATAATAGATATTATATATGTCTATATCTATATTTACATATGAATGTGTGTGCATGCATATAAACACGCACTCTCTTTTTCCTTAGAAGTAGACTTGTCTGAGGTTTCAGGCTCCAGATTAAAACAAAATGAGACACACAGATCACCTAACGTTTGTGAATAGCAGAAGCCACTGGAGAATGTATCGTCACTAGAAGAAAGAGATGTGTTGAAGTGGAAAGTGGAAAATGGTCAGTATACCCCAGAATAATTAGGAGAGTTGGTAACGGAAATGCCAATGATGCAGAAGGAAGGAACACCAGCTATGAGATCCTCAGCACTAAAGTTACAGAACAGAGGGTAAGTAGGTAGATTATGCATGAGGATTGTCAGGATCTCCAAAACACCCCTGAGGCTACAAACCCAAGAAGGTTATTTCCCTATTTTCCTATCTCCTCTTTCTCTTTCTCTCTCCTTGGAGGATGTTGATTTCCTGAAACTTATCTCTGTGTTTTTTTTCCAAGTTTGTTTACCTCTCTGTCTGCATTTGTCTTTTAAGGTAGCTATTATAAACATGGCTAACCATTGCATTGGTAAGCTATGTGTCTCATTTCACAAATGCAGTGGAGAGGGGCCATTACGGAGCACCAGGAAGGGGAGAGAGAGAGAGAGAGATTGATTTACTGCTGTAGTGTTTGCCAGGTTGGGGGTGGGAGCAGGAAGAGGAGCTGAGAGGAAGGTCAGTCGGGTAGCTGAGGGCTTAGCATAGAAAAAAAAAGAGAAAGAATAATTGATTCTATTTTAACAGACTAATACGTGCCCATAAAACCTTTTTTGGGGCCAACATGTATCCGGAATGTTCCCAGTAGAAATAAGGCCCCTCCTAGTCCTTTCTACCTCATCAAAGTAAAACACTACTATTGGTTCCATTTCTACAAAATGGCAACTGGGAGCACAGTGAGAATATTTAAAATCTAGTAAATATCATGTATTAAGGAATCATGGGGAAATTCTTGGCTACTACAATGCACCGAATAGGAGGAACAGGAACTTTTAACTGAAGCTCATTTAATCACATCCTTCAGAATGAATTAGTTTCTTTGGTGTAAGGCCTGATAAGTGTTCAGTGCATGGGTTCTGTTTACCAGATCACAGATTTAGAGCTGGACAGGCTAAGTCCAAATCCCCTTCATTTTACAGATGAGGAAACTGAAACCCTAAGAGAAGTGACTTTTCCAAGCAAGAGAGATGGGATTTGCACCTGGGTACCCCAACTCCAAATTCAGCACACTTTCCACTAAAAGCTTAGTTTCTACTGCTTTAAATGAACTGGATTCAGCTGGGTTTAATTTTGATGAATCTAAATATTTTCTCACTAAGACTGGGGGTTAGAAAGGCCAGATCAATATATAAGAAAGCTGTCATCAGTCAATCAATAAGTATTTTTAAAGCATCTGCTATGTGCTAGGTTAGGTGGTGTAATGGATAGTGTGCTGGCTCTACAGACAGGTAGATTCATCTTCCTGAGTTCAAATCTGACCTCAGATACTAACTGTATTACCTGGGACAAGTCCTTTAACCCTGTCTGCCTCAGTTTCCTCATCTGTAAGATGAACTGGAAAAGGAAGGGGCAAACTGTTCTAATATGTTTGGCAAGAAAATCCCAAATGGGGTAATGAAGAATTGGACACAACTGAACAACCACAAAAATGTTTTAGGTGCTGGGGATATCATACATATTGTATGTACATTACAGATTCAAAATAAGGGAGAGGGAGGTGACATTTGAGGTGATCTTTCAAGAAAACTAGAGATTCTTAAGAGACTGAAGTGAAGAGGGACTACATTTCAAGTATGGGGAACAGTGTGTGAAAGGTCAGGGAGATAGGAGTAAGATTGCCTTATGCTGCCATAGCTTATAATACAGAGTATATGAAGATGAGTAACATACAAAGTGTTCCAAAAGTCTTGCACTTTTAAGTCATTAAAGCTTTGAAAGTCCATGAGACTTTTGGGATGCCCTGTACAGTAAGTAGTATGGAAGTACATAGCACTAAGACCTCTACTATGTTATAAAATATTGAGAAATAATATTAATACAGTGTCATGGTCTGAAATCTTTAGTCTCAGTTGAATCAAAGACCTAATCAATCTTCTTTTAATAGAAAATTACATATTTCAGGGAGAGATCTTAATTCTGTGACATTAGAGAGAAGTTCTATTGTCTTCCACTTTTTTGTTTAAATGATGTCCAAACTAAGGTTAAAAATATCTTTTTGATTAATATGATTTAGAGAGGTAGCTCATTGCCCTTTTATAGTCCAGGGAAGCCTATGAACTTCTTTTCAGAATAAAGTTTTTATGTTCTTAAAATAAAAAACATGAGATTACCAAGGAAACCACTTATATTAAAATACAGTTACCAATTTTTTTGGAAGTTCATAGATTGACGCAGCAATACTACTTCTAGGATTGTATCCCAAAAAGGTCATAAAAATGGGTAAAAGACCCATGTGTACAAAAATATTTATAATAGCTCTTTTTTTATGGTGGCCAGGAACTGCAATTCAAAGGGATGCCCATCCATTGGGGAATGGCTGACCAAATTGTTGAATATGAATGTAATGGAATACTCTTGTGCTATAAGAAATGATGAACAGGCGGATTTCAGAAAAACCTGGAAGACTTCTATGAACTGATGCTGAGTGAAGTGAGCAGAACCGGGAGAACAGTAACAGCCACATTGTGCAATGACTAACTTTCATAGACTTGACTCTTCTCATCAAGGCAAAGGTCTAAGACAATTCCAAAAAAAGACTCATGATGGAAAATGCTGTCCACATCTAGAGAAAGAACTATGGAGTTTGAATGAAAATTGAAACATATTATTGTTCTCTTTTTTCCTTAGTTGTTTTGTTTCTTCTTTCTCATAGTTCCTACTATTAATTAGTCACATGACTAATGTGAAAATATGCTTAATACAAAAATGCAATGAGAAAAAAAAAGAATTCCCTAGGGACTCATTAGGAGGGAATCAATTCCCCTTCTCCCTTTAGCATTACAATTGTTCTGTTTGGTAAATCAAAATCTGTCATTTAAGCTTTATATGTTTGTTTTATTTTGCTGTAAAGTTTTGTCTTTTGCATTAGGATTAGGAGGAAAAGTAAGCTGGACATAGTTTGGAGAATAAGGGAATTCTGATTAGCAAAATGAAGTTCTGTCTATCTGAAGCACACAAGCAAAATTGCTTGTAGGTTAATGATGGTTCCTGATTGGACTGAAATGCAGAGTATAGAATTTTTCTTCCACAGCAGTGGTATAAAATAAGCACAAACACGAATGACTGACCAATTAAAGTGAAACAAATATTTGAACTAGCAAGGAATGAATGGGAGAGGAAAAATCAAAAGCCAGAGATAGGAACTAAGGTCAGGACAAGGAGAAGTCAAGGTTCAGGATGAAAGCTGAGATTGTTGTTTGTCCTTTGTTTTCAAAGAGGACCATGATATCAGGATGGAGATGCCATGACTTTCAAGTGAATTGGATTGAAGTGAGAGAGGGCTGTGCAAAGTCACCAGCCTCACTTTCTCTTCTGGAGCCATCTGAGTCCAATGGCAAGATATAAATCAGGATGACTGGAGATGGCCTCCAAAAGCTGAGACCATTCATTAAAGTAAGCAATCAAAATGGAAATGGGCGGAAATTGGGGGAGGCTGATGGTGAATGCCAATTCTATATGGAAAAGAGAAACAGACAGCTGCATGGCTGAGTAAATATGGAAATCAAAGGAGCTGAGAAAAATCAGCAAGACGAGGACTGGATTATGGTCAGAAGCAGCAGTAATATAGACGAGAGGGTATATTTGACCAACAGAGATTTCCAGCTATGTGCCTACTTTTAACTCTTGTTCAGGGTTTTGGGGTATACCATCCAAGTCTTACAAGGTCTAGGATAGAATTTTCAAGAATTAATTTTGTATTACATACTTGACAATCATCAATAGACAAAATCATAAAGAAAGGTTGGAAGAAGAGGGTTATGAATGAAACCAAATTTCTATAATGAAGTTTTTTTAAGTAAATATTAAATTTAATACAGCAGTACCAACCCTTGTTCTTTGGCTCTTTTCTTCATTGTCTTCTTTTTTTACATGATCCCTAGAGTGGTACTTGAACTCTTTATTTTTTTTGGATGCTTGTAGTAAGTAGTTTTTCTTCAAACTGGAAGCTCTGGATTTTGGCTGTGACATTCATGAGTATTTTTAATTTGGAGTTATTTGCAAGAGATGAATTCTGTCTCTTGGATTTTTCCTCTTTTTTTGTTATGTGCTTGACAAGCATAAAAAATGAATATTTTCCTGTACAAAGAAGAACAGAAAATGAGAAATATTTATGAAACTGTGACTCTCTGCTATGTAAATTTGGTTTTTTTAGAATTCAAATTTAACCTGGTAGTTCCAAAACTGCTTTCTAAGTTCCCTTCTGTTTTCTTCAATTTATTTTTTAATGTTTCATGGATGTTTCTTCCTCTCTTTTTGGGGGGGGGAATTTATTAGTGCCCCTTCCAATCTCTCCTACCCAAATTAAAGAAATAAAGGTCCCCCATTGTAACAAACAAATGTAGTCAAACAAAATAAATCCACCTATTGACTGTGTCAGAAAACATAAATCTCATCCTACATCTCTAATTACCAATGCTGCCAAAAGGCAGGAAGCATGATTCATCCTAAATCTCCTGGAGTTATGCTTGATTATTGCATTAATGAGAGTTCTTAAGCTTACCACGGTTGTTTTCCCTTGTAATGTATTTGGTGTTGTATAAGTTGTTCTTCTGGTTCTGCTCATTTTACTCTACATCAGTTCATATAAATCCTTTTAATCCATCCCTTTTGTCATTTCTGACAGAGCAATAATATTCCACTATGTTTACCTACTATAATTTGTTTAACCATTCCCCTAATTAAGAGTTACCCAGTCACTTTCTGTCTAGATTTTTGATGCAAGAAGGAAGATGGAGGAGGATGTGAAGGGGAGGAAAAGGAATGCACATTTATACAACTCCTATATGTGCCACACACTCTGCTAAGTGTTTTTTAGAAATATTGTCCCATGATTCTTGCAACAACCCTGCAATATTATTTTTCCCATTTTACAATTGAGGAAACTGAGGCAAGTAGAAATTAGGTGACCTGACCAGGATCACACAGCTGGTACATATCCAAGGTCGGATTTGAACTCAGAATGTTTGGAACACTTCACATTTTACCCATCGTGCATTTGTGTACCTTTCTTCCCACAGACTCTCCAACATTGCCGTTTTCTTTATTTGTTATCTTTGCCCTTCTAAAGGGTATATAATAGAAGCTCAGACTTGTTTTATGTCATCTCTCTCTTATTACTAGGGATTTGGAGCATTTTTCCATGTGCTTGTTGATAGCTTGCTTTTCTTCTTTGAAAATTGACTTTTCATTATTCTTTGTCCATATATCTATTGGAGAATGGCTTTTGTTCTTGTGTATTTCTATTCATTCCCTGTATATCTTGAATATAAGATTTTTATCTGAGAAATCTGCTACAAAAAATTTTTCCCCAGTTAATCTTTTCCCTACTAATTTTAACTATATTCATCTTGTGAAAAACTTTTCATTTGTATGTAATCTAGTGGCCACCAGAGACCTATCAATGGGTGGGGGAGATTTTTAACTCCCATTACAGGACCATAAACCTGACACTTGTCATTATAGCAAAACGTCATGGCACTGGAAATCTGAATGGAGGCCCCACCTCAAGGTTGTGCAGGTGACAAGGGGCACCAAGGCACTTCCCCACATCCTCGGGGGTGCTCTGAGGAAGGTCTGCAGGATTTGGTCCCCCCTCTGCTTCTCTTTGCCCCTATCTTAACTAGGAGAGGTGCCCATGGTAATAGAGGGCCACCCCATCTCTGTCTTAGTGGATACAGGGGCCACCCTGTCAGTCTTGGATTCTTGGAAATTCTCTACCTCATCCTTTTCTCAGAATAATGATAGCCTGTTGGTGGTGGTTTCTAACAAGCCCCTCTGAACTTTTTGGACCTCCCTTCTCCCTGTCATTCTTGGAAAGGACCACTTCCTTTTTTTTCTGATTTTCACATAGTCATGTTGTGAAGAATTAGAACCAGTGGGAGCAAACACAAGAAAGAAGAAAAAAAAAGAGAGAGCAAATAGTGTGCTTTAATCTGCATTCAGACTCCATAGTAATTTGGTTGCTTTTTTTTTTATTTGGACAGCATTTTCCATCATGGGTCTTTTGGAGTTGTCTTAGATTTGAAAGAAGAAAAGTCATTCCTCAATTGATAAATGGTCAAAGGATATGAACAGGCAGTTTTCAGACTAAGATTAAAGCTATCTACAGTCATATGAAAAGATGCTCCAAATCACTATTGATTAGAGAGATGCAAATCAAAACACTGAGATACCACTTCACATCTATCAGATTGGCTAACATGACGAAATAGGAAAATGATAAATATTGGAAAAGATGTGAGAAAAGTTAGTCATTACATAATGTGGCTATTACTGTGCACAATGTTCTCCTGGTTCTGCTCCTTTCACTCAGCATCAGTTCATATAAGGTTTTTCTGGAGTCAGCTTATTCATCATTTCATATGGAACAATAGTATTCCATTACATTCATATATCACAACTTGTTCAACAATTTCCCAATTGATGGGCATTTCCTTAATTTCCAATTCTTGGCCACCACAAAAATAGGTGCTATTAATATTTTTGTACATGTGGGTCCCTTTTCCATTTTTATAATCTCTTTGGGATATAGCCTTAGAAGTGGTATTGCTGGATCAAAGGTACGCACAATTTTATAGTCCTTTGGACATAGTTCCAAATTTCTCTCCAGAAAGGTCTCATCAATTCACAACTCCACCTATAATGCATGTGTTCCAATTTTCTCATATCTTCTCCAATATTTATCATTTTCCTCTTTTGTTATGTTAGTCAATCTGATAGGTGTGATGTGGTACCTCAGAGTTGTTTTGCTTTTCATTTCTCTAATCAAGAGTGATTTAGAACATTTTTTCATATGACTATAGAGATCTTTAATCTTCATCTAAAATGGGGAATGGTTTGTATTCTTATAAATTCTTATAAATTATAAACTTATAATTCTGCATATTTTAGAAATATAAAATTGTTGTAAAAATTGTTTTGCAGTTTTCTACTTCCCTTCTAATCCTGGTTGCATGGGTTTTGTTTGGGCAACAACTTTTCAATTTAATGTAATGAAAATTATCCATTTTGCATTTCCATGTTCCATATTTCTTGCTTGACCATGAATTCTTCCATTCTCCATAAATCTGACAGCTAAACTATTCCTTGCTCTTCTAATTTGCTTATAGTATCAGCCTTTATATCTAAATTGTGTACCCACTTTGATTTTTATCTCGGTATACAGTGTGAGATATTGATCTATGCCTATTTCTGCCATATATTTTCCACTTTTCCTAGCAGTTTTTGTTAAATAGTGAGTTCTTATTCCAGAAGCTGGAATCTTTGGGTTTATCAAACAATAGATTGCTATAAACATTGACTACTGTGTCTTGTGTACCTGACCTATCCCACTGACCCACCACTCTATGTCTTAACCAGTATCAGGTAGTTTTGATGATTGCTGCTTTATAATACAATTTAAGATCTGGTGTGGTATAAGCACAAGCAAGGTAGAATTTTTATTGTTTCTTTTTTGGAGTTCAGTTTCCTAGACTCAGGCTAAATTGTAAACATCCACAGGATTAATCCCCTTTGAACCCTGAGAATTCACAGCTGTGCTGAGTCATGTAGGTATTGTGCCTTCTGGCTCTGAGCCAATCAGGAGCTGAGTCTTTGTTACATAGGCCAGAATTTTGCTTTGGGGCCTCCTGTTCATGAGAAGGACCTTTTGATTCCATGGACAGGACTCTGAGTAGTCATTTGTTAAGACCCCCTGACTACTCAGATGTTGGTGCTTTCCTGGTCTGTTGGTGTATTTAGGTGGTTGTGTTACTTTGTTGGAGTTCTGTCTGTTGAATCTCTGTGCTAATTTCTCTGTTTGTATTTTCTATACTCATTTTTTTCTACTCATCCGTGATTAAAGTAAGATTGTTGAAACTTTTAAGCTATCCTTCCTTTAAAAAAGCAAATCAAAGAACCTGTGCTAGCCACTCTGTGTGCTAGGGTGGTTGCCAATACGTATGGCTAGGCTACCTTCCCTTGCAGTTCTTTTCATAAATTCCCTTGGTATTCTGTACCTTTTATTCTTCCAAATGAATTTTGTTATAATTTTTTCTAGCTTTATAAAATAATTTTTGGTAATTTGATTCATATGGCACTGAATCAGTAAATTAATTTAGGTAGAATTGCAATTTTTATTAAATTAGCTGAAACTACCAACAAGCAACTGATTTTTTCCCAATTATTTAGATCTGACTTACTTTGTGTGAAAAGTGTTTTATAATTGTGCTCATATAGTTCCTGGGTTCATTTTGGCAGGTGGACGCCCAAATATTTTGTAACGCCTACAGTAACTTTAAATGGAATTTCTCTTTCTCTGTCTTGCTATTGGGCTTTGTTAGTAATATATGGAAATACTGGTGATTTATGTGGATTTTCTTTTATATCTTACAACTTTGCTAAAGTTATTTATTATTCCAAGTAGTTTTTATTTGATTCTCTAGGAGTATCTAAACATAGCATCATATTATCTGCAAAGAGTGTTAGCTTTGTTTCTTCTTTGCCTATTCTAATTCCTTTAATTTCTTTTTCTTATTGCTGAAGTTAACATTTCTAGCACAATACTGAATAACATTGGTGATACTGGACATCCTTGTTTCACCCTTGATCTTATTGGAAATGCTTATTGGAAATAGGTTTACCTCTATTATATATTATGCTTGCTGGTGGTTTTAGATAGATGCTACTTATTATTTTAAGGAAGAATCCATTTATTCCTATGCTCTATAATGTTTTTTAATAAGAATGGGTGTTGTATCTGGACAGGACCACTTTCAACACACCTTCCTCCTCATCCCTGAGGTCCTTTGTCACCTGCTTGGTTGCAATATCCTATCCTTTCTCTCCTCTGTGCTCAGTTTCACCCCAGTCAGCTTTTGACTTTCCTACCCCACACCTGTAGCTGCCCTATCCCTCTTGTCTTAGCCTCAGCAACTGGGACTCTTGAAGAACCACTGCCTCTCACCAAGGTCCCTCCCCAGTTATAGGTCATGGACCATACAGGCACTGGGTGCATCTCTTCAGATGCCCCTGTAGAAGTTCTAGTTGACCCTTCATGCCATCTCATGTCTCACTCAGTACCTGCTTCCCTGAGCTGCTATTGAAGGCGCTAGGCCCCTACTCCAGAGCTAAGTTTCAAAAGGATTAATTGCTCCCTGTACTTCCCCTTGGAAAACCCCCATCTTCCTGGTGAGCAGGTGCCTCCTCCAAGACCTTCATGCCATTAATGCCATTGTCTTGCTTACCCATGATCCCCATATCCTGTTATTTCTTATTCTTCCATCTACTACTATGTGCATCTTTGCAGTGCCTTTTTTGCTATCCCCACCCACCCCTCCAGTCAATACCTTTTTGCTTTTACTTGGGAAGGACAGCAGTAGACTGTCCTCCCTCAGGATTTCATTGAATCTCCTTCATACTGCTGCCATGTTCTGCAAGATAACCTTTTCTCTCTTATCCTCTCTTATCCCTCATTACTCCTCCAGTATGTAATGACCTGTTCCTCTGCTCCCCTGACCTAACCTTGGAGGTGGGAGATGCCACAGCCTTCTCACATTTCTAGCTTTGAATGCTCATAAGGCTTCCCAAGACAAACTCCAATTTTGCTTCCTCTCAGGCACTTCATATCTCAAGGGATTGTCTCCTTTGATCCTACACAAACCCAAGCTATTCAGAGTTTTCTCCTCCCATTGTCCAAAAGCTAACGAAGCTTTTTGGGGTCTCTCTGGATATTGCCCATCCTGATTATCTGAATTTTCTGTCCTAGACACCCCTCCACAAAGACTCGCAGTACCAAAGTCCCAGCCCCCTTTGCCTTTTCTAAGAACAGCACAAGGTTATGGAATCCACACAGGTCTCTATCTCTGAGCCCCCTGCTCTGGGCCTTCCCAACTATTTCCTGCCTTTTGTGCTATTCATGATGGAAAAAAAGGATTGGATGCAGTAGGAGTCTTAGCACAGAAACATGGGGATCCGTATAGACCAGTAGGATATTAGAGCCAACAACTGGATGTGCTAGCCAGAGATCTACCACCTTGCCTAAGGAGTATTGCTGCCATAGATGAGACTTTCAAGCAAAGTGAGGACATCATATTTGACTCCCCTGTAACACTTCTTGTACCTAGGTGGTTGAGGCCCTTCTAAACCCACATCACACCAAACACTTATCAAGCAGTTTCCTGGCAAAAATTGAAACCCAGCTACTGGCTCAGCTCCATGTCACTATCAAAATACTTAATGTACTAAACTCTACTGAGTTTTTAGACACTATCCCTAGCCTTGAAGCACACCAGTCTATGAGTGATCACAAATCTAACTCCACCGAACATGAATGCATCATGATCCTAGACTACTTGCTGACTCCAAGAGCTGACCTCTAAGAGACACCCATTCCAGATACCAACCTCATGGCTTTCACATATTGCTCCTCCCTATGGAACATCAAGGGACAAGTGACCACAGGGTTATGGCATCACTGTGTAACTGAGGTACTGGAGTCAGGTCCCCTACTCCATGCTCATTCCATACAACAGGCAAAGCTAGAGGCAGTGTCAAGGACCTGTGAACTGAGAAAGGGACTGAAAATTAATACCTACACAGATAGCAGGTATTCATGATTTTGGAATGTTGTAGAAGCCACTAGGATTCTTGAGCTCTACCAGACAACCCAAAAAGAATAGTGAGTGGGTTTCCAGATTACTAGAATATCTGTTACTCTCCAAGCAGGCCTTTGTAGAAACCACTGGTCACTCTCCTGAGGCCCAAGGAAACCAACTGTCAGACTAGGCAGCAAGGGAGACAATGCTCTCACCCCCAGTTCCTATAATGGTCCTATAATGCCTATTGATCTAGGAGTTTTAACAGAGGCCCAAACCCTGGTCTCTCCAGAGAGAGCACACCAATAGGAACTACAAAAGTGCCCCCCAAGATTCTGTAATGGGGATTTAGAAATATAGACAATGAGTTGTCCTCCCCCACCAGCTGTACCAGCCACTGCTGAGCCACCTGTATCACCTGTGCCACTGGGGATCAGATGAACTTTATAAACTTGCCACTCAACATTGGTGGGGAATATCCAAAAAGGAGGTTGAGGAAGTGGTGTCCACATAGCAGTCTTGTACCCTATATAATCCCTCCAAGCTCCTCAGTTCTCCCAAGGCCATTTCCTGCTCCCCTCCCCTACTTTTAGATCTGGCAGATTGGGTTCATCCAGTTTGCTGGCTATAAGCTCACTTTGGTTACGGCCTGTATATTGTTTTTAGCTGGGTAGAAGTCTTCCTCTGCATAGCCACCATGGAGGTGGTAGAGAAGGCCCTATGTAAGCACATAATCTCTTACTGGGGGGTCTCACAGGAGGTTCTTAGTGACTAGGGAACCCATTTTATAAGCCGGAAACCCAGGGCAATCTTCAAGAGCTAGGGAATCTGCTAGCACCTACATTATATTTATCACCCTCAGTCCTCAGGGCTGGTAGTGTGATTTAATGAGGTGTTGAAGGGATTACTAGGGAAATTAATCTCTGATTAACCTCTGACACCCTGGGTCAAGGTACCCCTTGTTGTTCTCCTTGCCCTCTGGTGGGCAAGACCAAACTTTCCCTGTACACAGTCATAACCGGGAGATCGATGTCCCTCACCCGATCTCTCCCCACTCATATTGCATTGTTTTTGGGAATACTGCAGGAAGTTTAGTCATCAGATTCAGCAAGCTCAAGATCTTGTCTCTCTGTTTCATTCCCTAGGTCTATCACCAGAAGCCAGTTCTCCTACTTGTCTACTGGAAACACCACCTGTGGAAACACTCCCGGGAACCCCAGAGGAAGGGGCCCTTCCAGGTGCTACTCACAACCTCCCCACCTGCCAAACTCCAGGGATAGACTCATGGATTCATCTATCACACCTAAAGACTGTCCCCACTCCTGAGTGGACAACTGAACCCATTGGAGGCCTTGCCCTTTGGCTTTTTAGGGGCCTAAAAAAGACAACATCTGAGGCAGATGGGCAGAAGGCCATCAGGCTGTTTAAGCAGGCCTGCTGTTGGCTATGCGTTGACCCTCTCTATAAGCCAATGTCACTATAAAACCTATTTCTGCCAGTGATTGGGGGTTTATTGAACTGGTCATCCAGGATCACCCCAGGAAGGGCTTAAGATTCTCCAAGACTAGAGACTCTGAAAAATGGATTTGATTCAGGAAGTGGGTGAAACTTAGCATGTTGAAGAGTTCAAACCCCGGTAAGGAGATTTGATCTTGTCTGATGTAATTACACAATCTGGGTTTGTCCAGGTAAACTACCTGCAACTACAGGAGAAGGTTCAAATTCAGTCTATGTAGCCCCGCCTTCTCCTTGGATCCCAGAAAGTAACAGGACTTAAGGAACCTCTGTCTCCCAGTTCTGCGCAGATTAATCCCTTGGCATTGGAAGCATTCCCTGCACCAGTGACTGGTTCCTTATTAATACCACTTTCTCAGCTGGGACCTACTTAAAACTCTGGCCTGGCAAACAGAGAGTGAAATCATGTACTGAGATCACTGCCAAGAGTACCTTTGGGCAGAACATCGGTATGGCCCTGTCTACAATGGTATGACCAATAACTCTGCCTAAACCCTTCCATGAGCATGCTTCTCTCGCAGTCCTGGCTCCTGTACAATGAAATTTCCAGGAACCTAAGCAGGAGGGGATTATTCTATTACTTATGGTCCAAGGTTAAATTCTACAGGCCCCTGAGTATCTTTTCCTTATCCTACCATCATTCCTGGGAATGTTCTTCCTGTGTGACATGTACATTTATCTGGTCCTTCTTTCCTGGTGGATGGGGCTGTGCACCATCATTTGACCAAACATTGGGGGTTGACACCTGTAAGGTAGATGCTATTGATATTACTATTTCACATTTGAAGAAATTGAGGCAGACAGAGGTTAGAGGATTTGCTCAGGCTCACACAGCTAATAAGGGTTTGAGGCTACATATGAACTCAGGTCTTCCTGACTCCAAGATCAGTGCTCCATCTACTGAGCCACCTAGTTGGGAAAATGAAGAAAAGGAAGTTGCTTAGGGCCTGTATGGATAAATAACAGATATATACAAAACAGTTCCAAAGCAGCATACAAGTAAAGGAATTATAAACTGTAATGACCAACTACATAGGCTCATAGCTATATTCAAGTGCAAAGAGTATTCAAAGCAAATGAAAAAAGTAGAGAAATGATGGCATTGATCATTGTGGATATCTGAAAATGAGAGTTCCTAAGCTAGGAAGAAAAAAAATATTTCTAAGAACACTGAAGTAGTAAACAGAAGGGTGGAAAAAAGGAATGAAGGAAGAAAAAGAAAGGAAGGAGGGAAGGAAGGAAAAAGAAAGAAAGAAAGGAAGGTCCAAGAAAGAGAACACTTTAGCAGGGATTTTAAAAATACTTCTATTTTTACCACTTACCACACACAATCAAATTCCCCTACATGAGTTCCTCAAGTGTTGAAATACTAAAAAGATATTGGGTAATGGGAGAATGATGGCTAGCTAAGTTACTCTTTTTGCCTCCAAAACTTCAATATTTCTTCAATCCAATTGCTGAACAATTGAGAAAGGTAATATCAAGGCTCAGGACTCTATCTGCTTCAGGGAAAAGAGTTTAAGGGTCTTTTAAAATAGGAAACTGAGTGGCTTAAAAAGAAAAGAGATTAACCCTAAACACTGGAACGCCATGATAATAAACAAAAGAAAAATGGTTAGTGCGTAGAGGGATTGAAAAACCAAATAAAAGGACCAACATAATACAGGAAGCTTCATATCAAGTGAGTTAGCACAAATCTTAGGACCGAAAAGATCAAAGACTATAAACATATACAGGCAGGGATTCTGATTATCAGAGCCAAGTACACACCCAAGGGATTAAAGCAAAGTTCCCAGACATAAAACTCAGATTAATTCTCTACTCTGAATATCTTGCCATCTGTCTTGCTGGAATTCCACTGCTCCAACCCAAAAAAGTCCCTCATTATCAGACCTTCAGAGATCATGCCTGGGGGAGTTAGTCCATTCAGTTTAGGAATTCTGAGATGGAGTGATCCTTGCTGGTTGAGTGGAGGGAGGACAAACATATATACGCACCTGCCTAAGGCATCTAGTCATCTGCCATACTATCCTATGTGTTCTCATATCCTACCGCTGCCTGGCCTTCCATTCTCCAATGCTTTCTAGCTCTTATTCTAGGGAGAATCATTAACATCAATATCTCCAGAAAGGATGTGTCAACTGACTTCATTCTGCATTACTATGGTCCTCATTAGACCTAAATTCTTTTCTCTAAGGTGGTTGTGTTCGTCCTTCATTTTTGAAGAAGACCATGACATGAGAGGAAATGATGACATGACTTGAACTTGACATTGTTTTGAGTGAGGGAGGGCTGTGCAAGTTCAGCAGCCTCACTTTCTCCTCCTGAGCCATCTGGATCCAGTGACCAGATAGTCATCAGGATGACTGGAGATGAGCCAGGATGCAATGGGAGACCTTGGCCTTTGCAGCTAAGGCACATTCAGATAGATATTCACTTAGAGTGAGGTAACGCCCATGCAGTGAACTGGATGGGTTTCTTTCTTTCTTTTTTTCTTTCTTCCTTCCTTCCTTCCTTCTTTTCTTTCCTTCCTTTATTTTCTTCCCCAAAACCTTAATGGGCACTCTGAAGCCCATAGATTAGACAACAATAAGTCCCTGCCCAAACTCCACTTAATGGCTGGAGCCTCCTGGCTTGAGAGTGATTATCAATAGTAACTATTGCTCTTTACCTTCCAGCTTAATTTAGTTATATTTTTTCTTTTGCTGATTAAAGGAGCCATTCCCTGACTACTTCTTAAAGAGGCCTAAAGATATCTAAAGCAGTACAGTGGAAAGAATGTTGTACTTAGAGTCAGAAAGTTCAAATCTGGCCTCAAACACTTACTAGCTGTGTGACCTTGGGCAAGTCACTCAAGCCAGTTTGCTTCAATTTCTCATCTGTATAATGATGTGGAGAAGAAAATGGCAAACCATTCCAGTATCTTTGCCAAGAAAACCCCAAATAAGATCATGAAGAGTCAGACATGACTGAAGTGACTCACAACAACAATGTTATGGGAAAAATATATCCTCTCTGAGTTCATGTGGGAGGTAATGATGCCAGATATATATTAACCACAATACAGAAATTTTAAAGGTAAAAACCTGACTTTATTCCTATGCTCAAAATAGGTTCAGAACTCGGAGATAACCATTAGGCTAGGATTCTAACAAGCCTTCTCATAGGCAAAATTACATCAGAGTAACAGAAATAATTCTTTTACATATTGCAATCTTGTACATTTCTCTTTAGCCATAAAAGTTAAAGAAAAGGCAGATTTATAATAGCATAAAAATTTACTTCAATGCCATAAAAGCTGAAAAATTTAAACAGTCCTAATCTCATACATCCCTTAAGGAGAAAAACTTTACCAAACAAATGCAATAAATAAACTAAATCAGGTTACATATTAAATTATATTCAAGGGCTTCACAAATAATTGAGTAGGAAGATTTACATATCACCAAGGAATTGGGGACAGTTGATATTCTTCCTTCAACTTTTTATCCAGGAAACATTTAAAACTTTAAGTAAATTTTTACATCCCATGGGACAGGTTTGGTCATGTGAGCTAAATATTAATAGAAGAAAGGCTTTCAGCTAACCAAAAATTGCAAGAGGAATGAAAGGAAATATAAAATTAAAAGTTCCCATTATATTAACTACCCCTCACCTATATACAAATATATATATTGCCTTCCCCATTGGAATGTAAGATCCTTAGGGAAAAAGAATATATCATTTTGTATTTGTATTCCCAGTGCCTAGAACAATGGAAAAATAGATAACAGTTTAATAACTGGGTTTTAAAAATTCATTTATTGATGAAATACTAAAAGTAACAGGGAACTGTTGCATTGCCAAGATAAGCATATCACATTATTTGAAGCAAGAGCAGACATTTTGAGAAAAAGACTAGAATAAAAGATCTAACAAAAGTCCTAGCGTCTGCATAAGTTAAGCGACATTTGGGACTTTCTTTGGTTTCATATCTGCAAATGAATCCACTCACATGTGGCAAATGTTGGTGTTAATACAGTTCACATGCTGAAGGCATTTGTAACATGGTTGAGTGGATAGAATACTCCCAGTTAGGAAAGATCCCATGCCTAACTCTAGCTGGTTATATGATCACGGACATGTCTGTTAAGCAATTGTGGTCCTCAATTCTCTCCTCTGTAAAATGGGGATAACAATATCTATAGGACTTAACTCAGAAGGTTGTTGTAAAAGTCTGGTATAAACTAATACAGAGGGAAGTGAGCAGAACCAGGACCAACTTATACAGTAACATCAGCCTCATAAAAATGAGCAATTTTGCAGCAATACAATGCTCCAAGACAATCCCAAAAGACTTTTTAAGTCTTCATGGAAATGTTTTACAAGATTGCCTATGTGTAACCTATATCTGATTGCTTATTTTTTTGTGGGGGGAGAGGGAAGGAGAGATAGAATTTGGAGTTCAAAACTTTAAAAAATTTTTTTACAAGTAATTGAATTAAAATATATATATGTATATATAGTTTTAAATGAGCAATTTTGAAAGCTTAAGAACTCTGATCATTAAAATGATCAATCACAATTTCAAAGGACCAATGATGAAGAAGAATACACATTTCCTATCAGAGAAGTGTTAGATTAATATGCAGCATGACACATTTTTGGATATGTTCAATATGGGGATTTATTTTTCTTGATTATGCATATTTGTCACAAGGGTTTTTTTCTTTTTATGGTAGAGATAAAGGGAAGAAAATGAAGTGGGAGGGAGAAAAAATGTTTCTTAATTGAAAAAATTTATTATATTTTTTAAAAAAATCAAAGTATGTAAGGTACTTTGCAAACCTCAAGGATGAAAAGTATTTTATTATTGTTGTAGGAGAGGAGAAAAAAATGAGAAAGAAAAACATGATGTGGACAAGAAAGTTTGACAGTTGGATGTGATAAAATCATAAATGTGGAACTGGAAATGGACTTAAGGTCATCTAGTCCAACCCCTTCATTTTAAAGATGAAGAAGTTAGCTTCATGATTAAGGTCACGTAGGCAGTAAGTCACAAAGCCAGGCTGTAGTTTTCTTTTCTGTAAAATGAAGAGGTTGAACTATAAAACCTTTAAGGTTGCTTCAAGTTATAGATCTATTTTCCTATCAGCCTGCTCTAAATCCATTACTGTCTAATATCATGGTTTCATCATTAGCAGCGAAGGGTGAAATCACCAAAGGAGAAGAAAATGTGGGAGCCAGTCTTCCATTTTTCTGGTTTCATGTATAGTGAGAATGCCAACTTGGATGTAGTTCTGTTAATCTAATTGTATGCTCATTTTTGCTGACTAGACAAAATTAAATATTAAAATTACAAAAAGTCATATGACTTTGTAGATTGTGTAAGAATTATGTGGTTCCTAATAACCTCTACCTTCTTCTTGAATACTACTAGAGTTGAGGAAGTGGTAGAGGGCCACATCCGGCTAAGGGCAATTTTTTATTTCCAGGATGTCTACACTTTTGCTTATGTAGCACTTATTGCTACATAATTTGTGGCAATTGTCATTTGTCTCATAGATATGATTAAAGCATCCTTGGTAAAGAACATGATTCAGAATCTCAAAATTTCTGTCATAACTGGGAGTTTATTCATATACTCAGGCAAGGACTTTGCTGGACAATGAGGTTATACTGTCCCCATTGAGTTGGGAAAAGGCTAGTTAAGAACATTACTTCTGATTGGATGTCAACAAACTGCTATTCCAGTGATATATTTCATATATTGAAAGTACTCTGCCCCTATACTTACATTAAGATATAACCAGTACATATGATGAAATATACCTTCTTTGTCTACAATTTCCCGCAAAGGAAGAAGACATTCCATCACAATTTGGGTAGGGTTGTGTATACTGGGAAGGGAAAGATTCACTTTTAATGAAGTTCTGGTTCCCTCTTCTAAAATTATGTGTGTATGTGTGTGCATGCATGTATGTATGTTGTATGTATGGATGTATACATATATACACACATACACACATATATATTCTAATATTTTGGCTCTAGAAATGGTAGAGCACCCAATTTCTGATCTTATTATATGAATCGCTGAAGGATTTAAAGTATTCACCTGAAATTACAGCACTCTAGACAATCAGGTGAAATAGCCTAGAATTACAAAGGATGGCCTAAACCTCTTCCAATTCTTAAATTCTGTGGGCCTTGGAACTTGAGGCTGGAAGGAATTTTAGAGATCATTTTGCTGGCTTCCTAATTCTATTTTACTTTTTCAAATACATTTTTGTTAATTTTTAAAAAAATCTTCACATCACTTACTACCCCCTCCAGATTGAACTTTTCCATGTAAATAAGCGAAATAACTAATCAAAAGCATTCTATACAGAGGCTCTATCTGACCATGTGTACAATATTTTTTCTTAATTATTTCTCAGTTCTTTACCATGATGGAAAAGGTCTGTTTCATTGTCTATTCTTTAGGACCTCCATTGAACAATTCCTTCATTTTACAAATAAAGAATCTGAAGTCCAGAGAATGATTTGTTCATAGTTTTCCAGGAATCGCTAAAAGAAAAAAAAAATGGATATGGTCACATTACTCAAAACAACAACGAAATAGCCCATACAATGCAAGTTCATTGTATAATTGTCCACTACTGAACTGTAAATGTTTTAAGTGAGTTTTGGTTCATTGTCACATTACCTAAGATGGACTCAACCCTTGTACAAGACACTAGAGACCTCTTTCTGGAAGAGGATGACTTGTGTTTCCCAATCATGTGGATGAGAGCACCCTCTTTCAGATGCGTAACCAAAACTGGCTGCTGTCATATGGGGACAGTTGTTTCTGTGTGTGTGTGTGTGTGTGTGTGTGTGTGTGTGTGTGTGTGTGGAGAAGAGAGGACTACCTTTCCTCAAGCCCCATGGTGTTTTGGTTTGTTTCATTTGTCCTTTCAATTTTAGGTTCAGGGAATGGAGCTCTGAACAGGGGAGCTTGAGCCACAGTGACCTTGGTGCCAGGATTCTAGTTCAGATGTTACCACCAGACTGGCAGAGAAACCCTGAGACCTCAGGATACCAGAACAAAAGCTGGGATTGAGGGAGGAGGAAAAATAAAACTTGACACTTGATTCGATTCATGCTACAAAGGAATTGAGCTAAACTGTGACCCTAATCCCTTCTCATAGACTTGGGGGGTATAGAATTATACCCCTCAGGCAGTAAGGAAAATATGTATATATTTGTTTTTCCTATACATTTAAGGTAGATATTCCTTTGTAAAACATAACAAAACAATACAAAACACTAGTTGGATTAAGTGGTTAAACGGAGCTGGGATGTTTGGACCCCTAAATTTTGGAGAACATAATTGGTGAAAAGAGCAGCTAGGCAGCACAGTGGATAGGGTGCTGGGCCTGGTGTCAGGAAGATTCATCATCCTGATTTCAAATCTGTTTCCAGATTTGTGACCTTGTATGACTGTGTGACCCTGTGTGATCCTGGGTAAGTCATTGTAATGGTAAAGGAATTTGAAGATCTTCCCTGCCCCTTAATGGGCCTCCATGTGACCTGCTTTGAGCTTTGGTCCGGCTCACAGCCTGAGTCACCTGAAGCCCATGTTGCTGAGTGGGTAGAGAAGGAAGGGTGCAACAGAGAGAGAGAGAGTGAGGCAGAGCTGAGAGAGCAGGCACAGCAGCTACCATGAGGGAGAGAGGGAGTGATTTTGCCTAAGGGAGCTTGTTTGTTGGAAGTTCTGATGGAGGAAAAACTTGCAGATGGTGGTCCTCCCTTAATTGATAATGTATACAAACTTTGTTGTAACCATGGTAGAATTGGCTTTCTAGTATCTGAGTAAATATTTTGGTTTCATCTTTGAGGAAGAGAGTTTATATTTTGTGAATTTACCCAGGAAGTATGCATACATATCCATAGCTGTGGGTATCACACCAGAAATACAATCACTTAACACTGTTTGCCTCAGTTTCTTCATCTGTCAAATGATCTGGAGAAGGAAACCTCAAACTACTCTAGTATCTTTGCCAAGAAAATCCCAAGTGGAACCATAAAGTATTGGCCATGACTGAAACAACTGAACAGCAACATTAATTGGTGGGAGCTTGATCCTATGGCAGAACAGGCACTGTCCCCAAACCCTCTAAGGGCAACTGGACTGAGTACCCTGGGAAAAGAGTGGAATGTAATATGCCTGGTCTTTAGGCAATGGGGGCCAAAGTAGTCACTTTTACATAAGTATCAAAGTGTTGCTGCAGGAAACTCAAAAGCAGAAGGTGCTGCCATATTCATGACTAAAAAGCTCTCTTCCAATGGGAACTATCCTTAACCTCACTGTGCCTCAATTTCCTCATCTGTAAATTCAAGGAGTTGGACTAGATGACCTCTGAGGTACTTTCAAGTTCTTGATAAATGTATCTCACTAGTAATTAAATTAAAAATCATTAGTGCTAGTCTTATTTTATGCTTTCCAAATCCAGCAAAGAGCATTTACATCTCAAGCCTCTATGGGGACGGTCGGTGGAGACTCTAAGGCGACAGTGATTAAAGGATGAGCCAATCCATCCATCTGCACTTCCTAAGACATAAAGACATATTTCTGTGTATGGAGAACTCTATTTGCCATCATCTGCCAGATAGTGTGTGAGTATAATCTCATCCACAAGAGATTACACTTTTTATTTATATCATATTTTTATTTACCTAAAAAAACTTACTCAAGACTGCATCACATTTTCATTCATTTGGGCAAGTTTTGTTATGTCTGTAAAGATAGAGCCAACAGTAGAGAGACTATCTGAAAAAACAGCAGTTAGTGAGATTAGAATTCACTTCATTGGCTTCATCAAAGTTATAAATAATACATCACTCACGTCGAAAAACAGAGGTGGGGAGTGGAATTGTGATTTTATCAGTATACAGAACTCATCCAGACACCATGGTTTGAACATTGTGTTCAGTGCCAGCCATCACATTTTGGGAAAGACACTGATCAACTGGAGAGTATCCAGAGATAGGCTACCAGGCTGATGAAGGTCCTCAAGGTCATGTGAAGATCAGGTGACGGAGCTAAGAATATTTCTCTATGAGAAGAGAAGACTTGGAGGAACAGGATAGTGATTTCCAGTATTTGAAGGGCTGATGTGCAGAAAAGGGAAAAGATTTTATTCTGCTTGGCTCCAATGGAACAGAGCTAGATAGAAGTATTGGGAGGAAATTACAAAGAAGAACATTCAGGCTTGCAGTAAATTTAACAGGAATGCAAGGAGATTTCTTACCTACCAGAAGACATAGATTTCTAAGCATTCTGTCAAGAAAAAACTTCCTCCCAATTAAAACAGTACAAAAAAATGGGCTACCTTGGGAGGTAGTGCACTTCTGAAGATCTCCAAGCAAAAACTGAAAAATCAGTTGTTGAATTCTGAGGTTGCTTCCAACAACATGATTCTGTGAATATTTATGTAAAGGTGGAGGGAGTCAGTTAAGTCAATCCCTTACCTTTGTTAGCCCAGATACATTTATCAAATAAGAACACAACTTATTTGAATAAATCAGAAATGACACCTAGTTAGGTGCGAAAACAAGATATAGAAACTTCTGATTCAATCAATCAAAGGCATTTCAACCAGGTGCAATAGGAAATCTGTTCTTATTGGTTGAGGAACTTTGTCACATCTGTAGGGTGTGGATAAAACTAATGAGCTAATATGGAATTTGGGATTTGAGTGTTTAGCAGCTAATGCTGGAAACCTTCTAGCTAGTCCCCAAGAAGGAATCACTTATGAGAAGAGACCCAGTCTCAGCCTTGGCTTTAGTTTTACTGTCCTGCCCTCATTCCCTTTTCCAGAGGAGGATCTTGCAAACTTCAAAGGAGCAAAGGATGTGTCTTTCTTTTTTTATCAATATCTTAGCAGTGCTTCAAGGACAGCAGAAATTTGTCTAGTGTTTGCATCGGGAGCCAAGAACCAAGAAGGCACAGTAAGCAAAAGTCACCTCAGGACTCTACAAGGAGCTCAGCAGAAGAAGTTACACTATGCCTAAAGTATCTTATGAGTATCTCATGAAGGAGAGAAAAGGGCTTCTGGCAACAAAAATCTAGCTCTTCACTACTTGGACTCCAAGCTTCAGTCTGTTTTCCCTTGGAGTCTATATTTACTGGTAGGACAATGTGTCAGAGACTTTTTCAAAGTTCTTACTATATGACTTTAAAAAATACTCCTTTCTAAAAGTGAGTTAAAGCTAGATGACTACAAAGGCCTCATTTCTAGAATATATAGAGAACTGACTCAAATATATAACCATACAAGTCATTCCCCAATTGATAAATGGTCAAAGGATATGAACAGACAATTTTCAGGGGAAGAAATTAAAGATATCTATAATCA
>CM053771.1:408217479-408270526 GCA_028658325.1 Potorous gilbertii | reverse complement strand
TGTGGGGGTATAAAATCTTAATTTTAAGGAAGTGATTGTAGAACATTTATAAATAAATAAAATAAAAATTTAAAAAATAAAAAATAAAAAAAAAAGCTAGATGACTGATATCAACTGACAATTATGGAGGGGAGAAGACATTGGTAGGGGTTCATATATATACTGGAGGGATACCCTAGAATCTTGAGAGGGAAATGTAGAAGCCATGCTCTGGGTACTGTCATTGTGATGACAGCTGTGAGAGTAGCCCTAGAGCATATGGTATACTTAAAACTTAGGCACTTCATTGTAACATTAGAATTAGTACAAAGGTATTAACAACGTTTGGGGATTTGAAAAGCTACCACTTGATGGAGCAAGTACTGGAAAGGCATTGTGCTTGAATTGTATTCATATCTGTAAACTATATAAATGAAATTTCATATTTATTGTTACAAAATACATACTTGGTTCAATGGTTCATTATCTTTCATCCTTTATCATTAAAGAGTTAATCTTTAAGCTGTTAGCCCAATGACATAGGATATCCAAAGAGCAATCCCATAAACATCAAATTGCAGAATTTGTACACAAAAACTCTGTCTCAAACAATATGGAGGATGTGTCTTTAAACAGTTAAGTGAGAGTCAGAGTACTTCAGTGTCTGATGTCCATTCCTGGAATAGCAGCTATTTCAATATCCAATTAAACACTCACTAAGTGCATTAAGGAAAGGTCTATATTCAGTTTTAAAGGAGGAAGTGATTACTCGGTTCCTAAGTGCTATGCTATTTTCCACTTCTAAACAATGGAATCAAAAGTATGCCCACAATAACATCCCAGTTTCATAAACTGTGAAGTGGGAAGGGAAGAAACTAAGTACATAGTGTCTATTATATTTAAAGCACTGAGTTAAGTACATTTTATAAATATCTCATTTGATCCTCAAAACAATCCTATAAGGTAGGTAACTATTTTTACTCCCATTTTAGAGTTAAGGAAACTGAGGCAAACAGAGGTTAAGTGATTTGCCCAGAGTCACTCAGCTGTGCGAGCCAGATTTGAACTGAGGTTCTCTGATTCCAAGTCCAGTGTTCTATCCACTGTGTCACCTAGCTGTCTGTAAACTGTGATACAAGATGAGTTATCATCACAGATGAAAGCAATTTTGTACTTCAAAGATTGTCATTTCTTAAAATACTAGAAGATCTTTTTAAAACTATACCAACAGATATGTTTTGCATGATTTCACATGTATGATCAATATCATTTTGTTGCTTTTTCAGCAACAAAATGGGGGAAGAATGGAAAGGAGAGAGAGAGAATTGGGAATTCAATTTAAAAAGAAAAAAAGTTAAAAATCAATAATTTTTTAAAAAGAAAAAAAAACTTTACTGATAAGAAAAAAAAGAATCTGAGACCAGAGCAGTCTATAGATTATTGCTTTAAGGTAATTTGTATCCTATAAGGACATCAAGGGGAAATGTAACCAAGTGACATGAAAAAATAAAGTTAGATATGGCTACCTTTGTCATTATATTTAATAGATGTTAAGATGTATAACAATTACTGAATCAAATGTAATAAAGCATATAAACCCCGCTGCAAATCACAAAGTACCATATTAGCCCAACACTAAGTTAATAACTTCATTTTATGCTTTTATTTTCTTCTTAATATGAAAAATTCAAATTAAACAGTTGGTTTTTGAAGTATGAAAAATGTCCATTTCCTCAAATAAATTGTGACATACACATAAAACCGAAGAAAATGAAAAATTCAAAAAGGCATAGGAAGTTTTGTAAAACTAATGCAAAGAAAAATAAGCGAAACCAGTAATATTCATAATGTAAACAACTACATTGTATTTACATTAAAAAAATCCCTAAAGGGAAGTCAAACTCTGAATAGCTGAAAAAAAAATTGCCACAGAGAACGAAACATACCTCCCTTGCCGAAAGGAAGAGGCCAACTGGGGCAGAATGTTCTATAAATTGTCAAATGGGGTCATTGTATCAGATGTTTTTCCTTAATTGTTTTCTGTATTACAAAAGATCAAGGGGGCAGGCTGAGGGTGAAAAGATTTTCAGAAATGACACTGATGCATAAAACAAAAGGCATAAATTTTAAAAAAAGGAGGTTAAGCAAGGAAAATATCAGTTGGAGAATGGCTGACTAAATTAAATAGCTGTTGTTTATTCATGTAAAGGAGTAGAATTAATGTAAAGAAATAGGTGAACTCATATTACCAAAAAAACGCAAAAACCCAATAACTTAACCTTCCCATTTCTTTAATGGCACCATCTTTGTTTCAATTGCTCAAGCTCAAAACTTTGCAGTTATTTTTTGTTCTTTCTTTTCCTTTCTATACATTCTATATAGTCTTTTCTTTCTATATATCCTATATATTCAATCAATCACTACACACACACACGTCTGTGTACTGTGTGTGTATGTGTGTGTTACCAACTACTAGAGGGAGAAACTGGGAACAGGATGACCAAATAGAAAATTACAGCAGTAATCTAGGCTGGAGGTGATAAAGACTTCTCTGATAACAGTAGGAATGGGGAAGAAGGAATGAACCTAGAAAACATTATGAAAAGAAGACTCAAAGAGGCTCAGTGATTGATTGAATATATAGGATAAAGTGAAAGGAACTACAAAGGAACTCACAAAGTTGTGAGCTTGAGCAGCTCAGAGAATGATGGTACCATTAATAGAAATGGGAAGGCGAGCTTGGGTGAGTTGTTCACTTTGGTTTGTTTTTCGGTTTTGGTAAGGTGAATTCAGCCTTATAAATGTTTAAGTTTGGACTCACTACTCAATCTAGCTCAGATTCTATCTGGATGCTTGTCAATAAAAGTATCACAAATGGTGAGACTTCTTAAGAGTCAGCCCAATATGTTGAATCTTTAATAAGCTTTGTTTTTCTTTAGCTGTAAAACAAAAAGAAATGTTTAAGCTTGAGGTAATGGTAGATTATTTCAATGGAAAGGTCATAGGATCATAGATTTAGCACCGTGTGTGTGTGTGTGTGTGTGTGTGTGTGTGTGTGTGTGCTATATATACATACATACATACATATATATATATATATATATATATATATATATATATATATATACATATATGTGAATACATAAGCCAATTGCTAGAATAATTTCTCCAAAACACCAACTTGGTTCCTTCTCCTATACCAAGGGTGGGGAACCTGCACCCTCCACACCACATGTGACTCTCTAGGCCTCAATAAAAGAATTTGTTCTGTAAAACTTGAACTCAGTCAAAAGGCTGCACCCAAGGACCTAGAAGGCCACATACAGTCTTGAGGCTGCAGGTTCACCATCCCTGTCCTACAAACTAGATCACCCAGTGGATAGTGCACTTGACTTGGAGTCAGGAAAACTTAATTTCACTTAGGTACTTAAACATTTACTAGCTGTGTGACTGTGGGCAATTTTACTTACCCTCTGTCTGCCTCAGTTTCCTTATTTGTAAAATGGAGATTAAAAAAAAACACCTCCCAGGATTGTTAGAAGAATCAAATGAAATAATATTTGTAAAAGATAATATTTGAAAAATATTGGTAAAGCCTAAAGGTTATATAAATGCTGGCTGCTATTAGGTGTTATTTCTCAAGAGTTTATTATTTTTCACTATTTATAGGATCAGCTTCAAATTCTGTACTTTATAACAGTGAAATGACATATAAATGTGATAATCACAGTTTAAGGGCATAATAACCCCAAAACAGACTGCCTCAGAAGGTTGTGGGTTCATCTTCATTGGAGCTCCTCAAACAAAGTTTGAGTGACCACTTCTTCGTGATGTAGAGGGAGCCCTTTTTCAGGTGTGAGTTGCACTACATGGTTTCTGAGGTCTCTTCCAACTAAAATTCTGTGAAAACTCTAAGTTACCACTATTATGGAAATTACAGTAAGTAAGTTTCACTTACATAAGAGACAAGGAAATGGGTAGAGGTGAGAATGCATAAGAGTCAAGGAATTGAGATCTAGGCCAGATGGAAGGACGCACGGACGTAAGCTGAGTGCTATAGTAGAGGATAGTATGTTGGGCTGGGAAAGGGGAAGAACTAATTCGAGTCTTGCCTCAGGTACTTGCTAACTGTGTGACTCTGGGCAAGGTTCTTGGCTTCCATTTCCTCATCTGTAAAAAGAGATTAAAATAGCAGATATTTTCAAAAGGTTGTTGTGAGGATTAATTGAGATAATATATGCAAAATACTTCATAAACTTCATATCCTATATTAATTCTATCATAATTATTATAAGGGAAGAAGAGGGGGAAAGGGTACTAAAAACATGTATTAGAGATGGGGAGGTGGATAAACTTCCTCCGGTTTTCAAAATTAGACTGTACCCAATGTGTCATAGAGAAAGAACCATGTTTATCCAAACTTTGGATGTCACTTAGAATAGTACTCCATATATAGGTTCATAATTATTTTTTAAAATTTTATTAAATACCTATAGCAATTATTCAATTTAGCCACTGAGAGTCTGCTTCATGACTAGCTAGCACTGTACACTGCATTTGTCACTCACTGTTTATGCCACTTATTCTGAATTTAATTTTATATAGCCTTGAATTGTGGTATTTAACTGCCATTTAAGCAGATATACTTTGTCTAATTCTCTCTACCAGACTATACTCTCCTTGAGAGCAGGACTCGTAGCTTATATTTCTTTTATATCCACAAGGTCATATTAGAAACTTAATAAAGATTGTTGAATTGAATGAAACCAAACTTTCTATGTCTTCTAGACTTGCTATAATTCACCATTTTGATTAGTATGAACTTCTAGAAAATGGAGACCATTTCTAGGAGTAGTATTTTTTCCACTGCATTACTCAGTGTAATTCAGTTTTCTTTTGAAAGCCTGAAGATGTTCACATTTTCTCTATCTGAAAAGAATGAGCAAATTTTTCTGTATTTTAATGCAATTTGAGTGGTTATGGGAGTTCTAAGATCTTATCAGGCTTCTTTTTTACAGCATCACTACATGAGAGCCACAAAGAGTAATCATATTATTATAAGACAAGTTGAGAAGATGAAAAGAGTGCCCTAAAATGTGCATTAGGGATGGAGAGATGTTTATCTGTCTCCTCTAACTGAAATTTTAGGTAGCATTTCATATTCCTTTGAAGAAGGTCACTATGAAAATTTTTTAAAATTATCTGATATGATAATAACTGATATTTAAATAGATAATGAGAGAGAGAGAGAGAGAGAGAGAGAGAGAGAGAGAGAGAGAGAGAGATTACTCTGTCGCAGGTAATGCGCTATGGGGTTGGGAATCCAAATAGAAGCAAAAATAGACAGTCTCTGTTCCCAAAAATCTTCCAATACAATGGGGGAAGGTGACACAAAAAGGTGGAGCTGGAATGAAGAGGTCGAAGGAAAGGTGCCCACTGCTGCTGGAAAGTAGATATAAAAGCTGAGTCAAAAGGAGAACTGGGGGTGAAATTAGCGTGGTCTAGGTACCTCATGAAATAAAAGGGGGTCAGGGCCAGACACTCACCAATCAGAGGAAAGGGCCACAAGATGGAGGCATCTCCAAGGTGAGAATTTATAATGTTGCTTTAAGGTTTAAGCACTCGGCATGTATCATTTCATCAATCCTCGTAACACCCATGTGAGGAATTCCATTTTACGGATAAAGAGTTTGAATCTCAGGGGAATTAAGTGATTTGCCCATGTCACAGGGCAAGTGCCAGAGGTCATGCGATCTCCTGAATCCAAATCCAATATTCTATCCATTATGTCACACTACCTCCACCTCCCTCCAAAACCGAAAGAAATTATTTCTCACATAGATGCATATTTTAAGGTTTCCAAAGCACTTTCCTCAAAACAATCCTTTGAAGTAAGCAATACAAATGTTACCTATTTAATTCTTGTAACAATCCTGTAAGGTAGGTACTAGTCTCACTTTTACAAATGGGGAAACTGAGGCTGAGATTTTAAGTGAATCATACAGCTAATAATTATCTAAGGGAAGAGTTCATAATTATCTAATTAGTTTAATTAATAATTACCTAATTAATATTATCTAACTATTAATCTAAGCAATCAAATTAATATTATTAATTTATGCTAATAATTAATCTAATTAATAATTCTCTAAGGCAAGATTTGACCCAGATATCTTGGGTCCAAGTTCAATGTGCTTTTCCCTAAGCCTCCTAATCATACTAGTTAATACTCCTTGGAAGTAATTCTTAAGTAGTTTCATATTAAAAGACTACTAGATAGGACTGTGCTTACACTGGGACTTTTGGCCTTTTTTCCCTTATAACCTTATCTGGAAGTCCCTGTTTCTTCTACATGTAATACATTTTGATGGGCACCATAGTTATTTGGGAGGGGTGAGGACAAGTGTTACAAAAGTCCTACATATTCCCTTGCCATTAGACAGGCCTGCTTGTTTAAATTTTTCCCTTTATGACCCTCCTACAGTAAAGTGTAAAAACTAACAGATTTGGTCAGAAAACTTGAGTTTGAGTCCTGGCTTTACCACTTACCAGTTGTGTGATCTTAGTCTTGTACTTAACTTGTATGCTTTAGTTTCTTCCCCTATAAAATTAAGAAAATAAAAATGTATGTAATACCTCTGTCACAAGACTGTTCTGAGGAGCAAATAAACTACTGGATAAAAACACTTTGTAAAAGTGTTTTAAACATAAATATATAAACATACATACATATATGTGTGTACATACACACATATTTCTAAAATTGTCAACTATTATTTTTTGTGCTTATTTTCCACCCTTAACTACAGTTCTCTTTTGACTAAGGGGCAGCAGCAGTAACTCTCCATCACTTCCTAACTGTTTCTGGTTTGTGGAACATAGTTTGAAAGTCAATGACAGAAGGCACTCAGTTGTGTGTTCTAATAGCTTTTTACTCTTACAGATAAGCAGGCTATCTAACTGCATCTCCATTCCCTTTATGACAGTACTGGGCAAACATCCTTTAAAGAAATGAGTCAAG
This sequence comes from Potorous gilbertii, assembly GCA_028658325.1. Classification (NCBI taxonomy): domain Eukaryota; kingdom Metazoa; phylum Chordata; class Mammalia; order Diprotodontia; family Potoroidae; genus Potorous; species Potorous gilbertii. Next base: position 408,263,526 of record CM053771.1, on the reverse strand, counting down.
GTTTGAGGGTTAAAGAAATGATTCATGTTTCAAGTTTCTAGAATAAATATTAACTCAACTCTTGAATGCTTTGGAGTATAAGTGAAGGACTATCCATAACCTAAAGTCAGCTCTTTCAATTATTAACTACTGGCCTGAATCCTGGGTGAGATGAGTATGTTAAAATGTGAACAGAAAGCAAACTTGCATTTTAACCTGGCCCTAACAGTTTGAAGGAAGACAGGAATGAAGAAAGAAAAGCCTATTGTTTTTATTTCTTCTTGCAATCCAATTTCTTAATCATATTAAAGGTCTTTTAATGCTTTTTATGTGGTTTGTGACAACTGATTAACCTGTAAATTATTACAGCATAAATTATTACATATATTGAAGTATTATAGTGGGTAGTTCCTAAAAGCACCCTATTTAGGAGGCTAGTTAAAAATACGATTGAATGATAATGAAAATACAAAAGGTGTAAGAAGACTAGAGGAGTTTCATTAAAGAATGTCGATCTTTCACCTCTGTCAAATATGAAAATTAAATAGAGCTAAAAGCCATCATAGGGATCATCTACTATAGCACTCTCATTTTATGGTTTGAACCAAACAAGGCCTAGAGAAAGCATAAGAAACTGAAATCCAAATTTCCTAACTGAAAGACCATTGTTCTTACCAGAAAGCTGTACTGTCTAATAATGTTTTCAATCTATTCTCTCATATTCTAACCCTGCACCAAAAAAGGAAGAATATTTAGGCAAAAATTCATGGCTACTGTGACCCCTAAGTGAGTATGCACCCCTTATATTTTATCAATACAGGTTCTCCAAGAAGCTGTAGCATTCACAGGAGCCACATAGGGTAAAAAACCATCTTGGCAGATGGGCTAAACCAGGTTGAGGGTAACTGACAAGTCTGAAACCTATCAGTGAGTCCCAAGCCTGAGAAGACTTTCTCTGATGGAATAGGTGGATATATTCTAAAATATTTATAGCAGCTCTCTTAGTGGTGGCAAAGAACTGGAAAATACAAGGATGCCCATCAGTTGGGGAATGACTGAACAAGTTGAGGCATATAATTTTGCTGTAAGAAATGATGAGTTTGATGATCTTAGAAAAACATGGATAGACTTGCATAGAATAAACTAGAGTGAAATGAGTAAAATCAAGAGAATGTTGTATGCAGTCCAGATACACACACACACACACACACACACACACACACACACACACACACACACGATATGCATAGTTTGAGTAGGGAGTAGTATTTTAATGGGCAGGTAATGTCAGCAGTATTATGAAAATAGTTTTGACCTGGATAATCACTTGAAAGGGGGAGCTCACACTTTGAAAACTAGTACCCTCATCTCCTAGAAGGTTCTCCTAAACAACTATAAAGCTATCACTACACTGATGCCAGGAATTTCATCTTTTCCTTTTAGCAAGCATTTTCCTAGTACCTAGATCAGACATATATAATTGCAAGAGCATTCCAGAGCACTCCATAGCCAGAAAATTCAGTAAAGACAGCCACTGGGAATTTGGGCATGTTGCAACAGGAAGTGAGTGGGTAGGAGGAAGACGAGGACAAGGAAGAGACTTGATATGTGAGAGAGAAGGTGCTTAATTTCTCATTTTTTTCCATACCTCCAGAAAGGAATTTGCTTTAAAGCAGAGGTTCCTAAACTTATTTTGTCCACTACCCTCTTTTTTAAAAAAAAATTATTCAACACCCCCTGTACTTTCTTTAACCCTTCAATGGATTGGGGTATTTTTTAGAAATCTGCATCATTTCAAAAAATATATAATTTTTTTAAATGACACATTTTAAATTTAATAACTTATTGTACATTTGTGGGGGTTTTCCAGCATTGAAATTTCGATGATGCAACATTTTGTCTGGTAACCACATAGTATTGTATTGTAAACAAATCATTATGTGCGCATATTCCTGCTGATACATGCTGGACTTCCTGACAATGTGTGACATGCTTATCTGCCAACACTTGCTTGTTAAGACTTGTCGGCGGACTTGACCACTGAGGGGTTATAATTTGCATTTTGTGTGTTTATTTGGAAAATCATGTAATCACTATGACTTTAACTCCGTTACATGACAGATAAAACATGTACAAATGGTTTTTCTCTTTCCTTATGCTTCCACCACTTTCTTATTTTTATTCAATGCTCTCTCAATTGCACCCAAGGCTACTACCACATACTCTCATGGTTCCAGTGCCCCCCAGGAGGTGGTACTGCTCACTTTGGGAATCCTATGAAAGGCTAAGTAGCAGAAGACTCAAAATGATAATTATATTCATCTCTGATCATGGAAGCCAGAAGAAGAGAAGCTCATCTGTTGCTTGTCTCTATCTATGTACTAGAAAGAGAGGTTCTTCCAGGGAGGAAAAAGGTGGGCTGAGTCAGTGGGTAGTAACAATGATTCAGGAGGGAAAAAAAGAAAGAAAAGAGTGTCAACAAAATATTTTAAAACACACACACACACACACACACACACACATATATATATATATATATATATATGAGAAAACAAGAAAGTGCAGAAAGCTTCGCAAACAAAGCAGGATGAGGAAAGCCTTGTGAATAAGGTGGTACCCAAGCTAAGGATGCTAGAAATATTGGAAGCCAAAGATCAAGAAGGAGGTAATCCATTTTCTAACTTTTCCAGCCTATGATAATTTCTCCTTGCTCTGAACTACAGCACTTATAGTTTATGTCTCCTAATTTAGCATTTAGTGTTTGCCCACCAAGTGTGTAGGACTTCCTAATACGTTCTCGTTCCTTCAATTTGACAGTAAAACCCACTGTGCTATGTCCATCATGGGTACTTCATAGATAGCTTTTCATTAGAATGATGTCACTTTCTGAACTCTTTTTCATAGTAAAGATAGGGGCTGGGATGGTTCTGGAACTATTTTAATATCTATAGATTCAGGAAAAGTGGGAAATGTATTCTGTCCAGGAAGTTAATTACTTAACTATCATTCATTAATTCAGCAAGCATTTTAGATGTTCCCACTAGATTGTATGGGGAGGATGAAAAAGTGAAAGAATAAATTACCAGGAGTTTCAAGTAATTTACTGTCTGGCTCACAGCTTCTACATAATCAGGTGTCAGATCTCAGTAGAAGTATTTTTTGTGTGTGTCTCTTCTTCCTTTACAAGTATATTTACTATACTTACAAAGTCAGCAACACTGTACTGTGGAAAGAACTGAAGAAATTACTGACTGAAATATGAGTTAATTTCATTTCCTACCTTTTGTTGCTGTTGTTCAGTGATTCAGTAGTGTCTTACTCTTTATGACTCCATGGACCCATAGCATAGTCCTTCTGGCCTCCACTAGATCTCAAAGTCCATCCAACTTCATATTTGTTGTTTCTATGACACTATCTATCCATCTCATCCTCTGTCATCTCCTTTTTTTGCTTTCAATCTTTTCCAATAAGTCCCAACTTCTCATTATGTGGCCAAAGAGTTTAAGCTTCACCTTCAATATTTGACCTTCCAGTGAAGAGCCTGAATTAATTTATTTAAGTATAAGCTGATTTGACCTCCTTGCTGCCCAAGGGACTCTCAAAAATCTCCAGTATCGCAATTTGAAAGTGACAATTCTTCAGCGTTCAGCTTTCCTTATGGTCCAACTCTCACAGCTATACATTGCCACTGGAAAAACCATAGCTTTGACTATACAGAACTTTGTAAGCAAGGTGACATCTCTACATTTTAGGATGCTGTCCAGATCTGCTATAGCTTTCCCTCCAAGGAGCAAGTGTCTTTTATTTTCACAGCTGCAGCCACCGTCTGCAGTGATCTTTGAGCCCAAGAATATAAAATCTGACCCTGCTTCCAATTCTTCTCGCTTTCTTTGCCAGGAAGTGATGGGAGTAGTTGACAAGATCTTGGTGCTGTTTTTTGGGATTTTTTATGTTAAGTTTCAAGCCAGTTTTTACACTCTCCTCTTTCACCCTCATCAGGAGGCTTCTTAATTCCTCTTCACTTTCTGCCATCACAGTGGTATTGTTGGCATTTCTAAAATTGTTGATATCTCTCTCAACAACCTTAATTCCAGCTTTTGATTCATCCAGATGGCATTTTACATTATGTACTCTACATATAAGTTAACATCTTTACATATGCCTGAAATACTGTCTCTTTTCACCTCTACCTTTTGGAGTTCCTAACTTCCTTCAAGGCTCAGCTAAAGTTACCTCCTTTAAGACTTTCCCTGATTCTTCCAGTTTTTATTGTTGCCACCATTCCACCCTGAAAACACTGTGTATCTACCTATATTTACTTATCTGTGAACATGCCATATCCTTCCAAATGCTGTAAACTCCTTGCAGGAATGGATTTCCTATTTTTGTATTTGTAGGAACAATACCTAACACAGCATCCGGCAGATATTTTATTAAAAGCTTGTTGATTGTTTAATTAACAAAAGTACTTCTAAGTGCAGATGTTTATCTCATAAACACTCATAAACTCACATAAATTGCTGCTGCCTTCATGACAAATCCCAGTTTGAGGAAGCATTGTCAGCTAGTAGCATTGGTAGCATATTCCAACTTCCTCTTGAAAACAAAAGCTGTTATTGTAGAAATCTTCTTTGCTTGTTAGTCTATTCTCTTTCTGGTTAATGATTTCACAAGTGAAATCCGCAGAAGAAACCACAGAAAAACATTTTGACTGAATCAATCAGGACTAGCATGGTTCTTCCTAAAGGAAGGAAAGTTTTATTCGGTTTAAAAAAACATATTGAATCCTATGATTTCATTGGTTCAAGGGACTTATGGTAAGACAACTCCTTTTGCCCATTGAGGTTTTACCCAATTTTATCCAGTTGCAGCTCAGCAATTACTCTATAATTTATAATGTGTCTTGGTAATGGTCACACAGTCAGCGTGTGTCAGGGAGATCTGAACCTAGGTCTTCCTGACCTCTAAGATCTACTCTTGACCTGCTGTGGTAGGCTACCTCTCTGTAAAACAACTTTAAGTATATGCAGTTATGGTAGCCTTTTTTTGATGACAGGAAACACTGTAGGTATTTTTTAAAACCTTTTGTAAATACATTATCTTAGAGCCATCATCAAACTTTGCATAATTTTGCTTGTCTCCCTTGAAGAATAAATATATATTTATGTCGGGGGCTGGTCCAAGTAGATAGAGCACTAGACCAGAGTTCAAATGTAGTCTCAGACACTTGCTACCTGTGTGACCCTGGGCTGGTCATTGAACCTTTGAAATTTCCTCAGCTATCAAATGGGGATAACCGTAACACCTATCTGCCAGGGTTGCTGTGAGCATAAAGGGAGATAATGTTCGTAAAACACTTTGAGAATTTCAAAGTACTATTTAAACCCAGTTGTTGCTATCATTACCCCCTACTATCATTAGTATTACATTCTAAATTTGCATTCACCTGCTTCTGCAGTTCTTTTCATTTTAATTTGCCATTTTTCTTACTCTGGCATAATACGATCTTTGAAATATGACTACTTTAGAATGAAAGAGGAGATGGTTTCTCCTCTTATTATTCAAATGCACATACCTGAAAAGCAGAGATTATGGGTGGGCTGCCAGAGATTTCAACTGATGTTTCATGGAGCTTGCACCTGGTCCTGGACTCTATGCATCTCTTAGAATTCAGACTGAGGTGTCATTAACCCATGTCACACTGGTATTTTAGACTTGAAGTACTTTGAAATCCACAGGTAGTTTTGGTTTTTAAGAAAGAGAAACAGAGAAAGACAGAGATAGATACAAAGACAGACTGTAAAAAGAACTGGATAGATGGAAATCTATATAATATAGATTTGTTAAAGTCTTACAAGCTGGATAGATACAGCTATAGATATATAGACATGTCATTTTCAAAGACTTTAAAAACATGGAAATGTATGTCTGTGCATATGTATATGTACGTGTATAGTATCTGCTCTAAGATTAAGATGACTTTCTCTTTTCCTTCCTGTCTTCATGCTGGTTTGCTTTGCTACAATTATGCCCTATGTATCTAAAACTGCCCAGTTAAGTCTACTTTCTTGTCCTAGAGGCTATCCAACCATAAGCTTCTCCTTCAGATTCTTTTAAAAATTTCTCCTTTCTTTTTAGTTAGTTTAATTTTTCTCAACTTCAAGATCCTAGCCCTCTTCCAACCCTCAAGGTCATTGTGCCCCTTCTCTTCTTTCATCATGCCCTCTTATCTCAAATTATACTGTTTCAGGTTTTTCCACTTTATAGCTTCCACTGTTTTTGTCTTACTCCCTCCTCACATATACATATATAATATATATACTAAATCTTTTCTTCAATCACCCCTATTTGGGGTTTTTTGGGGCAAAGATACTGTAAGGGTTTGCCATTTCCTTCTCCAACTCATTTTATAGATGAGGAAACTGAAGCAAACAAGACTAAGTGACTTGCCCAGGGTCACACAGCTAGGAAGTGTGTGAGGCCAGATTTGAACTCAGGAAGATGAGTGTTTCTGACTGCAGTCCTGGCACTGTATCCTCTAGCTTCCCTACATATACATGTTTGTTAAGCTGATATTTCTATATATCTATATATCTATCCAACTTCTAAGACTTTAACAAATACATACATATATATAATCTTCCTATACAGTCCTCTCTCTCTCCGTCTCCCTCTGTGTCTCTGTCTCTGTCTCTCTTCTCTCCTTTTCTACCCTTCCCACTCTCTGAAGTCTGCCTTCTTACTGGTATCTTTTTGTGTCTGGCCAGTCTCTCTGCTTCCTCACTTTTCTTTCTACTCTCTCTTGCGAGTTCTTTTTCTTTGAAGTAGCCTACCTCAAAAATAAATAAATAAAGCCAAAAACCTCAGACTTGTGTCATTTAGAATATTGCTATGTTTATCATGTTTTTTTGAAGACAGATGATATACCTTCTGTGTAGTATCAGAGGCCAAGTCTTTTCATGGGTTCTATAAAGTGAAATATACATTGGCTGCTAGTAGCCACCTTGGATACTGTATGATCCCGTGAGAAATTAAAAAAAAAAAAAGATGCATTATTGTTTTGGATTTCCAAAGTGTTCCAAATATCTCATTAGGACTCTAGGCATGTTTCATTTAAAGCAAAACAAACCAATCAACAAAAACCAAGTCAGACAACTCATTTATCACTGTGGCTCTGGAGAGAGAGTTTATTGCTATGTATCTTAGAGGAAGTACAGTATACTGAAAAGGGCACTCAAGTGAGATAAAAAATCTGGGTCCCCAGACTCATGAATGACCTTAGGCAAGGCAGAAGAAAGACTGTTTGGTGATAGGGTAGGAAGGGCCCTGAGGCAGCTTTACTGGGGATTTCTCCTCCACATCCCCTTGGATTCTATGCCTCAGGATATATACTCTAGCTGGAGGACATCACACTGCTTGTGCTGGGGAGAAAACACTTCCTTCCTTGACCTTCTCCACATTTAGTTTAGCACCCAAGGTCTATGTCATAGTGTTTCAAGGTAACTCAGAGACCATCTGCTTCAATATCTTACCCAATGAAATGATTCTCCATCCAATATTTTAAACAGGTTTAAGCACTTTCATTTACAGAAATTCATGAATTCACACAAATAATAGCTCAGAGAAGAGTTTCAAATGACCAGAAAGAAAAAAAAATCTAATTGTCATTATTTATTTATTTTAGATGGATTTTCCCCATTTATGATAAAAGACTTTGAATAGGGTATTGTTGGGATGATAGGGTAAATGTTTGACCAGTTATGACCCCATTTGGGATTTTCTTGGCAAAGATATAGGAGCAGTTTGCCGTTTCCTTCTCCAGCTCATTTTTACAGATGAGAAAACTGATACAAACAGGTTAAGTGACTTGATCAGGGTCACACAGTAAGCGTTAGGGAGCGATGGTGCTGGAAGGCAGTATGGTATAATTACTGAAGGCACATGGGACTTTGGGAGTCCCAGGAAACATTAGTTTTATTCACAGCCCACGTATACTAAATAGCTAGGACATTTGAGGGGCAGCTAGGTGCCACAGTGGTTAGTGCATTGAGCTTGGAATTAGGAAGACTAATCTTCATGAGTTCAAATCTGGCCTCAAATACACTCTGTCTGTGTGATCCTGGGCAAGTCACTTAAACCTGTTTGTTTCAGTTTCCTCATAGGTAAAATGAGCTGGAGAAGAAAATGGTGAACATTCCAAGATCTTTGCCAAGAAAACCCTACATGAGGTCTTGCCTGAAATAAAAAAGATTGAAAAATAACAAAGGGCATATGAAGTTCCTAAGCCTCAGTTTCTACACTTGTAAAATGATGGCCTTAGTGAATAGGATCTCCAGGTCACTAGGAGGTACAGTAGGTAAGAGTGCTAGACTTGGAATCAAAAAGAACTAACTTCAAATCTCCCAACTCAAATCTAAGGTCAATGACCCTTCCTCCCCATTCCTCACCAGACATAGGATTTTCCTCATTTGCACCCTTGGCTCTACCTTGTTTCATCTGAATTTGTTTGCCACAAATATTACCCAAACCTATGGACACCAATTGCCCATTTAATCTTTCCTCATTTGTGTTCTATTTCTTCAAGATACAGTTTATAAGATCATAGATTTAATGCTAGAAGAGACTAATCTCATCCTATCCTCTGATTTTACAGATGGGGAAACTGAAACTTTATCCATAGCAGACAGTGAACTGAATCAATTAGGTGATTTGATATTTCATTTTTATAGAAGTACAAGGATTCTTAGATAGACAAGGGGATGATGATAGGACCAGGTGACCAGTGACACAACTTTCTCCCTCCCACCCATAATATGGAAAGACTTTACCTAAAAGAAGACAAAGCTTCCTTGGGCCTTGATTGACCTTGACTTCTTTGATGCAGTTTCCTGATCGTGTTGTCTTTGTCTGACTCTTCATGACCCCATTTGGGTTTGGTTTTGCTTTGTTTGGCAAAGGTCCTAGAGTGGTTTGCCATTTCCTTTCCCAGCTCATTTTGCAGATCAGAAAACTGAAGCAAACAGAGTCAGGTGATTTGCCTGGGGTCATATAGCTTGTAAGTGACTGAGGTTAGATCTGAACTCAGGTCTTCCTGATTCCAGGCCCAGCGCTGCACCATCCAGATGCTGCTCCTAGTCATACAGGAGAATAAAAAATCCCAGTCATATGGAGTCCAAGACTCTCAGGCTTTATGTTGTGGGCGCCTAAGATCACAGGAGTCACCATTTTCTGAAGACTTAATGATGGAGACAAAGGGAACCACATCCAGAGAAGCTAACTGTATCCACTGTATTATTGCTGCATATCCTTACTGTGCTAGAAAACCTCCTTTGTTAAACGTTCAATAATTTATTCATGCCTCACTTTGCCATAACATCCAATCTCAACTAAGAGGGTCCTGCCATGAGAGGTGCACATCCAGTGGGGATCATGTGGTTCTTTCTTCAAAAGCCTGATCCTCTGGAACAGGATGAATTAGAGTATCGAATGTCTGGAATCTTGGACCACAACCTCAAGAAGAAAAAGGCTAATTTCTCAAGTGTTTTTCCTAGGCTTAGAAATTTCCTAACTCAGTAGAGGAGTTTACAGGCTTCACTTCCTGAGAGTTCATGGAAGGCCACTAGGGGGCAGCAATCATTCTCCTCTCTCTAGGCAGCAAGACTCATGTAAAATGATGAATTCATAGCAAATCTGAGTTTTCTCTTTGGCAGTGCTTGGGATGGGCCCTGAGCCATGCTGCTGTCTAAGTCTCTTTAAAATTTTAAACTATATACTTTCAGACTCTGTTCCTTGCCTGTATTTGTAGAAATCAAGTTAGCATGCCAGCAGCAGAAATATTAACCTATCAGGTTTTCAAAATGAGAAATTCAAATTGCTTTTCAAAAAGAATAAGTGGCTAAAATCTCCAGTTCTTTCCCTTTCATCCACCTTCAACTTACCTATTTCTACTTTCACATTTACTTACCACATTGAAAGCCCAAACTCCTTAAGCATTAAAAACTTTCTATCCTCTTCACCTAATATTCCATAATTCTCTGATATAACCCCTTTCATTCAGTCAGATTGACGTCTTCACTGTCCCAAATACTATGTCCATTGTCACCTTTTCAGGACTTCCTTTCTTGATGGAAGGCTATAGGATCGTAGAAATGGATAGACCTCAGAAACCAACTAGCCCAACTGCCATATTTACAGATGGGAAAAACTGAGGCTAAGGGAGATTAAGTGACTTGCCCAAGATTACAAATAAATATCAGAGAGGGAATTTGAATCCAGCTCTCTTAAACTGAATGCTCTTCCTTCATAGCATACTTTCATCCAATCCTATTCACCTTATCTGCAACTCTGGATCTCATTGGAGCCTTCCTGAACTGTGCTGGCCCTTAGGCATCACTCTCTTTTCTTCTAGGACTAGTACTCTATAGCATTCAGTTGAACTTCAGTATATCTCATCTTATATCTTTATTCACCTTTTTATGCACACATACAACCTCCCAAACTGTACAAATTAATTCCTCTCAGGAAAGTGTCGGGTCTTAAACTTTTCTGTATGCTTAGTGCTTGACACAAAGCTTGGTATTCAACAAATTTTTGTAAATGGTAATAGTTTTTCCCCATCCTCTAATTACTTCTAGAATTCTTTCCTTAATTCTATCATCCTTCATTCTTCAGATCCCCTTTACTGATTTTTGTTTGTCCTTTGTTGCCGAAGAAGACCACACCATCAGAGAAATGATAACATGACTTGCACTTGACTTTGATTTGAGTGAGGGAGGACTGTGCAGGTCAGCAGCCTCACTTCTCCTCCAGAGCCATCTGAATCCAGTGACCAGATATTCATCAGGATGACTGGAGATGGCCCAGGATGCAAGGGAGACCTTGGCCACTTTAGATCAAGGGCTATTCAGGTACTCACTTAGGGTGAGGCCCATTCAGTGAATAGGCCAGTTTAAGAAGTCAGGAGATGGCCCCTTTAATGAAGCAAAGAAAAATAACTAAACCAAGTTGGGAGGAAAACAGCAACAGTTACTACTGATAATCACTCTTAAGCCAGGAGGGTCCATCCCCTGTGACCTTCCCCAGTAACTGTTACCTCCCCAACCATTAGTATTCTCCTTGAAGATACTGACTGTCTGGATCGTCACTTGGGCTTTTGTATCCCTAGTAGTGTGTTTGGCATATTTCAAGTATGCCTTTCAAAAATTCATTCCTTTATTGCATCATTCATTCGTTCAGTCTTATTCAAAAGTCAGTTCTAAAGTGTTTGGTTTGTTTTCTGGATTGGAGGCTGTGATGGGTCTACTTAACAGGAGAGCCAGAATAGCCCCAAGTCTGTGATCTAGATATGGGGTTCTTAACCTGTGGCCTATGAATTTGTTTTAAAATATGTATATATTTTAAAATAACTATATCAACATAATTGATTTTTATTCATAAAATAACATTATTTCGAGGAGCTCATGAGTTTCATCAGACATCCAAAGAGTCCCTGACATAAAAACGATTAAGAATCCCTGGTGTAGATGTATTTTTTTAAATGAGAAAAGTTAACCAGCTTGCCTAGAATCACATAGTTAGAAAGTGTTAAAAGAAGGATTTGAATTCAGATCTTCTTGACTCCAAATACAATACTCAATCCACTCTATGCTGCTAACTGACACATCTGTAGTCTATATTAGATTTCTCCCATATTCAGGTGTATAAAATAGGAATAGTACAAGTACATTTGCACAGCTATTCTCTTATATTCTTAGGCAAAATTATCTCAGATAATTTTTATTTTAGAATGTCATTATTACAATCTCTAAGAGGATAATTTCTTCATTTTTCATTTTTCTTCTACCCATAATCGGTAAGCAGTTCTCCTTCACCATAAATGCATTCAGCCATTTTCCATCTCCTTATCTTTGCACAGGCTATCTCCCATGCCTGAAATTCCTTTCCACCACCTTACCTCACCGGTTTGAACGTAAGTTCTTTAAGGATGGGCTTTTAAAAGTTTGATCTCAGAATTCTGAACACCTAGAAAGTGGCCTTAAAAAATACTTGTTGATGGATTAGCTCCAATCAAAGCTCAGGCCAGGATTCACTGGCAACACTTTTCAAGATATGTCAGTTCTGTTTCTCCCTTCTTAAATTATCTTGTGTTTACCTATCTTTATACACATTGAATTCCCCTCTAATAGAATATGACAAACACAATTGACTAAGAACTGACAGAAGCTGACCTGGACCATTCCAGGACCAATGAATTGCCCAAAACCGACCAGAACTCCTCACTCTCAGTCTCTAATTATTTTGTAAATCTCCCAAAACTCTCCCCCCAGATTCCCTTAGACTTTCCTTGTGGGCTTTTGCTTATTTTGAAAAACAACTCACCTAGCAACTGGGAGATGCTGAACCCCTCCCACCTGCACTCTGGTCTTTCTCTTGGGCCCCTCCTCAGGAACCCCAGCACTTGCTTTGTGGCTCCCCAAGTTGCAGCTAACTTGCCCCAATTAAAGACCTCACTTTTGTTGTATTGACTATTTGCATTTAAATTCAAGTTGAAAAATATAATTTCTTGAAGTTATAAACGGTTTCATTTTTGCTTCAAATGCTCAATTCTTAGCACATTTTCTTTCTTACTTTTTGTGAAAATATTGAATTTCTAAAATCTTTCACATCATGATTCTGAAACCAAGATCATGAATTTGATCCCTGAAGTCGTTTAACTTTGAACAGAAAACTAAAATTTTTCTCCAGTCATATAACCAGTGATTAGATAGTAACTCTTTCCTTTCATCACAAAAGTGATCAGAGAGAATCTTGTGTCTCAATTCAGAATCACCACTATTAAAAGAGTACATCTTCCAGATAAAAGATTAGGAAGCTCATTTTCACTCAGGATGTACCCTGTAAACATACCCTCTGGAGGAGGGAGAGTGTCCTTCTTTCCCCTAGAGCTTATGGAGGAGGCTGAACCTTAACTAAAATCTCTGAGAGTTGGAACTGTGGCTCAGTTTCCCAGCAGAGATCTGGAGATTGTAGAGAGATTTCTCAGCCCACTATTTCTAGGCAAGGATATAGGAGAAGAGGGACCTAAATTAAATGACCTGTTATACTCTACCCCTTATTTTAGTTAACAAAAGAAGGGAAAAGATGTGCATAAAATAAAGAGAAAAATGAAGGATGAAAGAAAAGACATCCTATACTAGCCTCAGAACCAACGTTTTAGAAGTTTTCTGTCGAACTTTTTCTACTTTGGGGAACAGTGAGAATCCAATAGGATCAAAGGGTCACAACAGCATCCCTCTCCAAAGAGAACAGAAGTTTTAGTCAATATTCTAAAGATAAGCCTAAAGTGAAGATGGTAGATGGGCTTCATTCACCGGCTTTTGCTTTTTCATAGTGACTATTGAAGTACTCTGAGGAAAGAATTTACATAAAAATCAGTCAAAATGTTATTGCTTTGCAAAATAGAGTTAGAAAGCATTAGGATCAATTTTACCCCCAGAAAATCTGGCTTTCTCTACATTCCCAAAGAGCTTGGAGATTGATAACATCCCTTAAGGAAAGGGAAAACAAAGCATTTGTCTTTTAAATCTCATTTCGTTGTCTCTTTATGAATGCTTGAAGATCTTTCTTTCAGGTGGTTTCCATATCTATACCTTGCTGTCAACAAGTAAGTGGAAGTTCCTGTTACTGATGCTAGATATTATCTATGATCCAACACAGCAAACTATTCCCCAAAGCTACACTTTTTGGTGTTTGAACCCAGAATCATCTCTAGCATTTGCTTTCCTGAGTATACATTTTTTAAAATTTTATTCAAAACTGAACTTTTAAAATTTTGAACACTAAATAAAATGGACATTTCCACATACGTAGTAGAACAGAAGAAGAGGGTTGCACATGAAATTCTTTCTCTATTATATGAAGCTTACTTTTCTTTTGAAATATGTAATAAATTCATCCTATTGCTTTCAAAGCTACACTGCTTGTCTGTGATATTTTCTGGCCTCTCATGTTCTTTCCAAGGAATTAGAATTTCCAAGGATCTCTTACAACGTTGCCTGAATGATCTTCCTCCTTCTCCTCCTTCTTCATCTTCCTCCTATCTTATCTCTATCCTCTTTCTCTCCCTACTTTGTCCCATTGGAACAAATAAGCAGAATTAATAAAAAAAAATCCCTACATTGGCTATGTCCAAAAATATGTCTTATTTTGCATCTTTAGTACATCACCTCTCCATCAAGAGGTGAAGAGTATGCTTCCTCATTCATCCAGTCATGCTTGGTAATTACAGTGATCAGGGTTCTCTGGTGTTTAAAAGTTGTTTCTCTTTATGATATTGTTATTATATAAATCATTCTTTTGCTTTTGCTCACTTGCTTGTGCACAAATCGGTTCATATAAGTCTTCTTAGTTTAGTTTGAAACTGTTCCTTCTGTCATTTCTTAAGTCACAAGTCATTACATTCATGTACCATAACTTTTCAACCATTCCCCAAATGATGGACACCACCTTAATTTCCAGTTCTTTTACCATTACAAACATTTTTGTAGCATGTCCTTGTCTTCTTTCTTTGATCTCTTAAAAAAATAAAGGCCTAGTCCAGGTATTGGATGATCAAAAGGTATGCATGAGTCAGTGACATAGTTCCACATTGATTTCCAAACTGGCTGACCCAATCTGGGTATAAAAGAAAAATGACAGTTTCACACCTGAGGACATCAATTTCCCATTCATCATGCTACGGAGAAGCAGCCCATAATAAAGGGATAGTTTGGGGGTCAAAATGATGTGAGTTCAAGACTTGACTGCCACACACTAGCTGTGTGATCATGGATAAATCCCTCAACTTCTCAGTGCCTTGGACAACTCTAAGAAGAAATCGCTGAGAGTTACCTTTCTGTATTTGTGGAGGGAGTTTCTGCATCAGATGTCTCTATCAATGAACTCACATGATCATAGATATAGAGCCAGAAGGAACATTGGAAGCCACCCAGTCTAACCCCCTCGTTTAACAGGTGAGGAAACTAAAGCCAAGAGATTAAATGGTTGGCCAAGGTCACACAAGTAGTAAATGACATATCTGGCACTGGAATCTAGGTTTTCTGACTCCAAATCTCATGTTCATTCCTTTGCACCTGCTATTACCTTATGGTTATAATTTTTTTTAAATCTCTCTGACACACCAATCGTTGGATGAGGAAAAAACCTTTATGATACTGAAATAAGCTGACTTTTGTTTGATCAATACAAACTAGTCTAAGATTTGTGTCTGAAGGTTCCCTCTTGTGGGAAAATCATAGAACAGCTAAACCCCTTAGGACAATGGTTCTTTACTTCCCTGTTGTGTCTCTGCATCTTGAAATACCCTTTCAGACCACGTGTATCTGAAGCTAAGCTAAGATTAAGAATGATAGCTAGCATCTGAATAGAACAAGAAGGTTTGAAGTTCATTTAATCACCACTACCACCCTTACTGACTAGACATGACTTGGTCATTTTAATATGCCTTAGTTTCCACATTGATAGAAGGAGGCAACAAACCAGATCACCCCTGAGACTCCTTAGAGCTCCAAATCTATGATGCTGTATTTGAAGGACTGACGGAATTGCCTTTGGAAGATGAGTTGTGAAAGGGACTTGCCCAGGGTCTGAGGCAGGATTCAAACTTAGTTCTTTCTGATTTCAAGTCTAACACTCCTCTCCCTACGACATAGCTAGAATAGGCAATGGCCTGTGTTGTGTGATTTTAGGGGCTCTGGGAAAGTTTAGTCCCCCCTCCCCCCAAAAAAGCTCTTTCCTCTAAGGAAGGCAAGAACGATAATGCCTAAAATTCCTTTGTGTTAAATATTCCTCCCTAGACCTCTCAGAAAAATGTGGTGTGCCCAAGGATAGGGATATTAAGTTATTGATATTTTAGTGTAATTTTCTCTGAAGTTTTTGGGAAAGGAGGCTAATTGGAGGTTACCATGAAGTGCCAGCAGCTGTGGCAATGAGGAGAGGAGATGGAATAGAGGGAAAGGGGGGCACAAGAGCTCAGACCTGACAAGGGAGCTGTATGTAGAGCAAGTTTTGCCTACATGCCCAGTGTTGTCTAGAGTCCACTTCACCGAAAGAGATCCTTCATTTTTTATGGAGGTCTTTTATTTTTTTATTACAACTGTGAGAAATGATTATTTCTATGGTATTAATAATTAACTATTTAATTGGAACCAAGGTTTTTCCCCTTTTCTACTTACTCATCCAGAAATCAACCAGTGTGGAAAATCTCTCTTAAATATTTACTCATACCAAGATCTAATCAGACAGTAAGTTTAGAATTGGTGGATTCCTGAAGGAATTCCTTCTCATTGTGTTTACTCAGACAAAGGGAGAAGAAAGTGAGGCTGGTGTCCTTGCGTAGCCCTCCCTCACTCAAATCAAAGTCAACTGCAAGTCATGTCATCAACTCCCTGATGTCATGGTCCTCTGAGAACGAAGGACAAACAGAACTCAGACACATCTGGGAAAGCACTGATCCTCCCTTTTGTCAGATAGGTGATATGGAAATTGGTAAATTTCTTTGATCAAGGTTTAGGTAATCCAAGTCATGTACCCCAAGACCCTCATTGTAATATGGCCCAGTTTCTGACTGTAATATTCATTTTTCTCATTAATTGAATTCTCATTCATTTTCTCATTAATTCTCATCAATTAACAGAGTTAATTGATACCTCAGGAACACCTACTTTTCCAAGAGCACATAAACTTTCAGCCCCCATCATGAGGGGTCTTTGGTCTAAGAGAGAGGTGGCCAAATGATCACCCTTTTATCAAAATGCTGGCATTATTAATAAAATGAGCAATTACCTAGAAACTGGAAATTGTGTCTCTTGGACTTTTTATATGCCACACAACCATTGCCACATTTACCCTGTTACCTTCACCTCTCTCAAATAAATTCCTCCTTTGTACCAAAAACAGTTATTCAAAACCAACTCCAGGAGCCACCACAACTGAGAGTTTATGCAACATTCAACACTTGTAGTCCTTCAACTCTCTAAGGAAGGTGTGGAGCATCATCTGTTCTCCAGGTCCCCTAAGGTCATTGAGGGTAAACTTGTTGCTGGACAAGATCTGCCCTACAACATATCTAACAAGTAGTCATCCCACCTTTGTTTGAAGAGGGGGCTACCCACTACTTCCTCAGGTGGAATCTTCATTATTGGAAAGCTTTCATTATTAAGAATTTTTCTTTATGTCAAATTGAAATCTATTTCCCTGTAACTTTCCCCAGTGTTCCTCATCTGAACCCAAACAGTATGTGAGAGACCTTTAAATACTTGAACACAGTTAAAGACCCTGGAATCCCAGGAACAGAGATTTAGAGACTGAAGGAGTCTCAGAGGTGATCTAGTCTGATGTCTTCTTTTATAGGTGAAGAAGCATGGTAATCACTTCAAGTCAACAAGACTTTATTAAGAACCTACTCTGTCCCTGTTCTCAGGGAGCTCCCAGTCTAATGGCAGAGACAATATGCAATTGACTACATACAAATGAGAGATAGAAAAATTAGAGATAATCTTAGAGAAAAAGCACTAAAATTAAGGAGGACCAGGAAAGGCTTCTTGCAAAAGGTATGACGTTAGCTGAGGCTTGAAGAAAACCAGGAGGCAGAAATGAGGAGGAGAAAGTTCCATGTAGAGGGGAAAGCCAGTGCTGTACAGGAGGAGCTACAGAAATGATGGCAGATTTGTCCAAATATTAGATAGTAAAACATAGGCAGTAAGTAACCAAGGAAGGCTATGTGCCACACTGCCTCATTCCTTCAGTTACTCCTCCTATGGAATGATCTTTGACCATCTGGTTGCTCTCCTCTGGACGTGCTGAAGCTGGTCAATGCTCTTCCTAAAACTTGATATCCATTGCCTTTAGGCCCCTGAGTCTTTTTTGATTCATATTCCTCTTTATCTATTTAATTCTAACTATCTAGGCAATTTAATGTTATGTAAGGCAGCTAGGTGGCACAACGGATAGAGTGCTGGATCTGGACTCCGGAAGACCTGAGTTCAAATCTGGTCTTAGACATTTAACTAATTACGTGACCCTGAGCAATTCACTTCACCCTGTTTGCCTCAGTTTCCTCATCTGTAAAATGAGCTAGAGAAGGAAATGGCAAACCACTGCAGTCTATTTACCAAGAAAACACCAAATGGGGTCATGAAGAGTCTGACGTGACTGAAACAATCAAACAGCAACAATCTAGGTAATGTCACATGGTGAAAAGAGCACTAGACTCCAAACCAGAAGGTCTGGATCTTTTCACAACCACTAACCAGCTGTGTGACCTCAGTTAAGTCATGCAACCATTCTGAATCTGAGTGTCCTCAATTATAAAATGCAAATAGTAATATTTGTTCTACCCATCTGGTCAGATTATGGTAGCACCATGTGAGATAATGCCCAGAGGAATTCTTTGTAACCTTAAACTGTCATATACCTATAAGCTATTGTTTAGGAAGAAGCTGATGTTCAATAAATATGAAATAAAAATGTAATGTTACTAAATATTATTAACAAAAGCATTAAGAAAAGAGGACTTATACGAACTGATGCAAAGTGAAGTGAGCAGAACCAACATCGTTTATACAATGACTACAACATTGTAAAGGAAGATAGTTCTAAAAGGCTTAAGCATTCCATTCAATGTAATGCCCAACCAGGACTCCAGGGAACTCCTGATGAAACATGATTCTCACCTCTTGAAATAAAAGGTAAATGAACTAAAGGTGAAGAATGAAACTTACGTTTATAGGCATGTGGCTTTGTTTTACTTGATTATGCTTATTGATTATGAGAAGTTTTTGTTTTGCTTTGCGGAGGGGGGGAAGAATATGGGAAAAAGAAGATGGGTTCTAATCAGTGAGTAAGGATTTTAAAAAACAATGACAAGAACTTCAAAGAAACATTTTTATGTTTATATTTTATGTGTATGGAACAGAACAGAAGGCTCAGAAAATTGGGGCAACTTTAGAACAAAAGTAATGAATATATTCTATGTTTAAAGAACTCAAGCTGTACATGATGGAGATTCAGTTTCATGTACAGTTCTCTTGTCCTCTTATTTGTACATGGAAATGCTCATTTTTCTTAGTGTTTGTCAAGCTCACAAAAATAAAAAATATATTTTTTCTAGAAGAGAAAGGAAAGTTTTGTATTGGTAAAGGACAACTTTTTTTTTAAGTGCCTGAAGCTATTGAGTGGATAAGAAAATCTTAGAGCCCATGGTCAAAAGAAAATGGAAAGCAATTTATAGAGGGAGAACTGTAGTGAGGAAAAGGCTTATTGGGTTATGGCAAGAAAACATAAAGTCAAAAATACATTTTTGCAACAAAATATAGACCCCCTCTTAAGGAATTTTGGTACATAATGATAAAGAGCAGGAAAAATTCAAAACACATGTTTGGCGGTGTCCTTATGTGTTAAAGTCAGTGCATTAGATATTGAACTATATAAGTAATATATGAGTAAGATAATATCAACGGCCCCTTTGAACCCTAAACCTGTGAATTCCAGAGTGGCACTCTGTTGGTTATCCTTTGTTTTTAAAGAGGACCAGACATCAGGTGTGATGTCTTGTCTTGGGAGTGAATTGGATTTGAGTGACCCAGAGTTGCACAGTCATCAGCCTCTCTTCTGGAGTCATTGAAGCCCAGTGGCAGAACAAAAGTTAATGTAGTACGTTACACAAAGTAGGTATTTAATGAATGTGAATGGGATTAGAATGAATTGGACTGAGTAGCATAGATTCACCCTAGCATAGGAGGCATCAGTGATTAGGATAGACATGTTCAAATCCAGCCTCAGACACTTACTGACTGTGTGACCCTGGGAAAGTTACTTAACCTCTTTTTGCCTTAATCTATTGGAGAAGGAAATGGTAAAACACTCCAGTATCCTTGCTAAAAACAAAACAACACAAAAAGTCATGGACAGTATGGTCCACAGTCATGAAGAGTTGGACAGGACAGCATGACAACAAGTATGGGAGACCGTTATAGTAGCTACCAGATTTATCCTGCCTCTCCTGTGTTACTAGCATAATCCTGAGGCTTCTGTAAGCCTCGGGGAAATCTGTAGGATCTGGTGCTAATTAGGAGAGCAGCTGGTTAGTAGAGGGGGAAGAGACTCCAGCCATTACAAAGATAAATGTTAACTTTAAAAAGACTCCATGGGACATATGTACTCCATGGGAGTATGTACACAACTGCCTGACTCCAGAGGAGGAAGAACCAAACCACCCTAATTCTGATAGGAGGCCTTTGGTTTGTCTACAAAGCAGGGCAATGGTCATAGCTAACAAAGCCTTATACCTGTATTAACTAGACGTTCCTCATTAAATGCAGTAAAGAAATTTGGATCTGGACCAAGCAGGGAAGTTCTTGAATCACCCTGAGGAGTTTCTGATGCAAGTTGGAGCCAAGCATCAGGAGGCAGGAGACAGAAGGGAAAACTTGGGCCCTGTCCTTTGTTTAATGGTACTGAGAGTCATATGGACTGTCCATGTTGAGAGAAGTGTGTGGTCAATTCTTTAACAGCCCTGAGTTCTTTTTCCCATGGAAAGGGAGGAAGAGAGGGCATTTGTGGTAGGAAGAGTGCCAAATTTGGAGTGAGAAGCCTGTGTTTAAATACTGGCTCTATTAGTTACTTCCTGTGCAGCCTTGGGTATATAACTTGACTACTATAGACCTCAGTATCCTCACTTATCAAATGAAGGACTTGAATGAGATAACATCAAAGACACCTTTGAACTCTAAATGTGCGAATTCCAAGGTGCACTTTGTTGTATTCATCCTTTGTTTTCTAAGAGGCCCAAAGACATCAAGGGTGATATGTTGTCTTGGGTGAATTGGATTTGAGTGACCCAGAGTTGCACAAAGTCATCAGCCTCACCCTCTCTTCCAGAGTCATTGAAGTCCAGTGGCGAGATGAAAGTCAAAATGACTGGCAGTGACCAGGGATGCAGTGGATGACCTTAGAATCTTTCATGTTTGACCAAGCTCTAAGCACTCCCTAGAGCCAGCTTTAGTCTCCTTCATGGCCTTTAGAACAAATCGTTCTCATCCACTCATTCTGTCAGGGGAAGGGGTGGGGGTAGATTTCACATGTTTGGAGTAGACATCTCCCTAGCTCACTGACAGATTTGATGCCTGTAGTTTACCTAACCTGGTTTAGCCAACTGCCAAGATGGTTTTACTATATGTAATGTTAATAGAATAGGAAGATCTTCCCTGGCCATTAATAGACCTAACATTTGGAACCTATGATCACACAGAGCTCAGACTGGGAGAAGTTTGCCCGAGAGAGAGAGAGAGAGATTGAGAGAGAGAGAGAGAGAGATATTGCACAAGTAGAGAATGAGAGCAGGCAGAGCAGAGAGAGAGAAGCAAGCAGTGAGTGAGAGGAGGGAGGAATTTGTCTAGGGGAAATTATTTTTGTAGGAAGGCCTGACAGAAAGAAGGTTTAAGATGTCAGTGCTCCCTGAATTAGTGACAAGTACCCTGTTAAGTCTTACCTCCTGGTATTTTAGTGATGACCCAAATAAATATTTTAGTTTTGCCTTTGAGGAAGAGAATTGTTTATATTTGTGAATTTACCATGGAAATATGCATGCATATTCGTAGTGGTTGCTATGGGTATCGCATTGGCATTACAAATGGTGACAAGATAGGATCACAAAATATAAAACCTCTACTTGGAAACAGGAAAGCTCTAGGGAAGGAAATAGATATCCTGGAATGGGAAGATTTACCTTATTCCTCCTTGGCAAGAGAATGGGCTAAAAGCACAGGATCTTGGGAAAATTGGGAAGCTCATTGAATATTGTTGGGAAGTCCAGCATGCACTGGCAGGAATATGTGTGTGTAACCACCTTTCAAGAGAAGCTGTTTCACTTTTGGACAACCCTAAATATTAGGAAGGGCCATGTGTAATGACTTGTTTACAATATGATTGTATTATATTGTATTATGTATTTTGTAATATATTGTATTATAAACAAATCATTATACACACATATTCCTGCTGATTCATGCTGGACTTTCTGACAACATGTGATATGCTCACTTGCTAACACTTGCTTGTTAAGACCTAGTGGTAGATTATGGGCTATGTGGATTATTATGGGTTAACTGATGAGTTTTAACTTCTATTTTGTGTGTTTATTTGGAAAATAATGTAATCACTAGGACTTTAACTCTGTTACACAACAGATGAAACATGTACAAACAGTTTTTCAAAATTTTCTTCTCTTCTTCCCTTATGCTTCCATCACCCTCTTATTTTTATTCAACAGCCCCCAATTATACCCAAGGCTACTACCATCACCCTGGATCACTCTAGCATGCCATAGAGGGCAGTATCACTCTGGGATGATGGTCTACAGACTAGATGGTCTCTATAATTCCTCACAACTTTTTATCTGATTCTATGACTACAAAGCAACCAATTACGGGTAAATCCTTTCAGAAATCCTTCTTAACTTCTCAGCTAGCACACTGAACTTGAAATCATAAAGACCAGATTTCAAAAGAGTGTTGATAAACTGGAGAGTGTCTAGGGCAGAGCAATCACATTGGGGAAAAGGTCTGTAATCTTAACATATAAAGATTAGCTGAAGGAAGTGGGCATTTTTATCTCGAAGCCAAGAATACGGGGGTGGGGATAAAATAGCTATGTTTAAGTATATTTGAAGGGCTGTCTGTCATGTGTAAGAGGAATCAGATTGATTCTGTTTGGTCCCAGAAAGCAGAACCAAGAATAGTTGTACGGAAGTTGTAAAGAAGCCGGTTTAGGCTTTGAGGCAAAAAAAAAAGCCCTTCCTAATATTTAGGGTTGTCCAAAAGTGAAACAGCTTCTCTTGAAAGGTAGTGACTTCCTTGGAGGTCTTTAGGAAGGAGATGGATAACCAACTCTTTAGGTATATTATGGTGAAGAATCCTTTGAGTAGGGCTTAAATTAGGTGGCTACTGAGAACCCTTCCAATTCTCAGATTCTGTGATTCTTTAAGTTCCAATTTCAGACACACTAATTGTGTGATTCTAGTGAATTAATTTGGCCTCTCAGGGTCTCAGTTTCCTTATCTGTAAAAAAATGGATTTCCTCGTGATGACCTCTGAGGTTCCTTTCTGCTCTAAATCTGTTATCCTAAAGATACTTTAAGTCCCTCTGTTTACCTCCTGCCAAATTCTCAGAGTTCAGAATGGTCCTTAGAGACCACAGGAGTTCCTTAATATGAGATCCCCAGAACTCTTTGGGGGCTTCAGGGGAATTTGTGAACTTAGAAGATAAAAATTTAGATAATTATTTTTACTAGTCTTTAACTGAAATTTCACATTTCCTTCAATTATGAATTCCAAACAAAACAAAAAACTTTTATTCTGAGAAGGGGTCCATAGGCTTTACCATACTTTCAGAAGGAATCTATGACACACAAAAATAGCTGAGAACCCTGCCTTAGTCCAACCCTTTCCTTTTTACAAATGAGGAAATTAAAATATAGAAAGATTAGGTGACTTACCAGTCATATAGGAGGTAAGTAGATGAAGCAGATTTCACACCCTTATCTTTCGATTCTAAATAGACCCTTCTTTCTCCAAGTCTCAGCTAGAATCCCACATTCTACAAGGAATTCTTTCCTGATCTCCCTTAATTCTTCCCTCTATTGATTATCTCCAATTTATCCCATCTGTAGTCTATGCATAGTTATTTGCATGGCACCTCTCCCATTAGATTGTATGCTTCTTAAGAAGAGGGATTATCTTTGACTTTTCTTTGCATCACTAAGCCCTTAAGCACAGTGCTTGGCATATAAGTATTTATAAATAACTTTCCACTATGCCATTCTGCCTCTTTGGGCTTTCTTTTAAAATCAAATTGTATTAATGTATATCTTTATTCTGTATTGAAAGCTACTTATCAACATTATTTCTTCAGTCTTCACTAGGAGACTTGACAAGGTGGGGTATAAAGCATGGAGTACAGAGAAAGGAGTTATTGCTTATTAAATAGGTAAGGCAAATGTGCCATGGAATAATTAAGCAATTGACTGCATGTCAAAAAGGAGTCAACATTTGAGTCCAGTCCTAGAGCTACTTAAATCTTCAGATAATGGATAGATCACATACCTTTTCTTAGCAGACACTTATTATAGACCCCAATACTATTAAGTACTTGATCAGATTTTTGAGTATCAGAAAATATGAGTTCAACTCCTGACTCTGTGACTTTGAGCTGGTTTCTTAACTTTTCTGGTTCTCCACTTCATTTCTCTTAAAAATAAAGGGGTTGGATTAGTTGATCTCTTGGATGTCTTCTCACTCAAAATTCTGCTTATTATATATTTTTGTTCTAGACCTGTGATTTCATTGGCATAGAAAATGCCTTGTAAAGAAACACTTTCAACCAAAGTAAATCTCCACCTACCCTACAGCTTACAATTTTAGATGTTTGGGGGTACTGAGAATTTGTGACTTTTCAGGGAATCACCCAAGCAGGGTTTCAGAGGCAGGATTTGAACTCAGTCTGTAAAATGAGGAAGGTGAACAAAGATAGTTTCTAAGGTCCATTCCAACTCTAAACCTTCAAATATAATAATAATAGTATTTATATAGCACTTACTATGTGCCAGACACTGGGCTAAAAGCTTTACAAAGTACCTAGATCTTAATTCTGTGATTCAAGTGTTCCTGACTCCAAAATTCCTTATAATTCTTCTACAAATGCACTTTACACAAACCTTATTGCATGATAGGCATCTACTCTCCAGATTGTAGACATCCATTTCAAAGCCTAAACAATAAATCTCAAGACAACTATCATGTTTATGGTTATCATGGTTACCCAGCTGGAACTAATCTCACAAGAAATTGGCAAATGCTACAAATCAGGGCTTGATATCTGTTGTCTAGACTTTAAATTGTGATAAAAAAATGCTAATAAAGCAGATTAAACTTAAAAATGTGTCATGGGTACATCTCCTACCCACCTCTCCTCCAGAGTGCTTGTTGTTAAACATTTACAAGCCCACCTCTGACTATATGCCTGTAGTTATATCATGGTTTCAATTTTCCAGCAGTCTTCTATCTTGATTGTTTCCGGGACTATCTGTCTATTATAAATATACAGAAGATACACAAACACCCTGAATCATGACGGTTTGGGTTGGAAACTCAATCATGCATCAGAGACAGGGCTCTAGAAGGGCTGTCAGAATTTGAGAGAGGTAGATCTGTGAAGCCTTTCTCAGGCTGCTGAGCATTCCTAATTTTGATTCATTGGTTTGGCATTTTAAACTGAAGGTGAGAACAAGGCAATAGTAAACCATACATGCTTTCTTTTAAAGCATTCATTTGTGATCTCTGTCCAAGGTCTTTAGTCTTACCTTCTAATTATTCTTCATTTCTACTAATGTAGAGAGGGAAGCAGTAACAGAGGTTTTGTACTCTTATTTATCAGATATCGAAAAGAAGCAAGAGACTAGCTTATTCCATAAAATTATGCCTATGTCTATGCCTTCTTCTACCCAACTGTGAGTTTTAATGAATCCAGATATAGAACTGAAAGTCTAATGGGGTTTAATGTTACCATCTCCTGCATGTAGAATTTAGTCTGTATGTCCTCGCTGCTTTCTCACCTGCTGCCACATAAATTACTGGAAACAACTCTTCCCCATAAAATCATCATCTCTGCTATGAGTAGAAAATAGAAACTCTCAAAAAGCCCAAGCTGCTTTATTAGTTTTCTACAGCCTTCTGGATTGAATTTAAACTCCTTTTCCCATTTTCATGGAGGTCTGCCATTCTACAAAAAAGGTCTTAGACTCATGTGTAGGTTTTTGAATGGTTCGCTTGTTACCCTGTTACTTTACTCTAGAAAAGAAGGCCTGTAGCTATGCTCATTAGATGTGAGAAACCAATGGCAAAGCATAAAAATCAGCTCCAACAAGAGAAAAACAAAATGTAGTAGAAACAGGAAGTAGGCCCCAGAGAATCTATACTCATATTCATTGCTAGCACACAATGCCATAAGTCTCTCTTGGGTAAAACTCCAATTATTTCCGGCAGGAGTCTTGAAAACATGAGGAATCAGACCCATAAGTTATACCTCCTTTCCTAACTACCTTGTATTGATTCTCTTTGTAAGTATTCTCATGTACTTACATATAAACTCATCTCCTTTATTGGGGTATATTGGGTCTCCAGGGAGGACTAGCACTTCTGGTGTGAGGGCTTGCTGAGCCCTTCTCAAGACTACTCATCCACCTTTCGTATCCACCTGTCACCCAACTCTTACCTGTGACTCTAAGAAGCTGTAGCATGTGCAATGACCATACTCTGGTAAAAATCATCTTGGCAGACAAGTTACACCAAGTTGAGTGTAACTTATGGGCCTCAAACCTGTGAGTGAGTTGGGGTGTCTACCCCAAGCATGTGAAGACCTCCCTTGGTGGAATGGAAGAATAAGAATTTGTTCCAACAACCATGAAGGAGGCTGAAGCAGGTACTGTGGAGTGCTTAGAGCTTGATCATACATGGAAGAAGTCAAGGTCATCCACTGCTGGTCATCCTGACTTTTGTCTTGCCACTGGACTTTGACAACTCTGGAAAAGAAAGTGAGGAAGACAGCGTTGTACAACTTTACCTCACTTGAACCTACTTCAAATGTAAGTAAAGACCTCACCCTATGATGCCATGGTTCTCTTCTAAAACAAAGGATGAAAAAATAACAACATCCTGCATATATTTACATATAAACTCATCTCCTCTATTGGAAAATAAGTTTCTTGAGACCAAAGATTGTTTCATTTTCAATATTTATCACCCTAGGGTCTAGGATAGTGCCTGGCACATTAAGTATCATCTTACTAGTAACTGGTAGATCTTTTGATTTGCACTAGACCAGTGATTGATTTCTAGGTGTAGGAAATTGTTGTTTAAAAAAAATACAATCTACCAATTCAGATATGAAGCTATTCTAAAACTTATAATCTTAGAAAGTTATTTGGGAGTGCTGAGAGGTTATGACACAGGTCTCAGAGCCAGAACATGTCAGAGGTTGTACTTGAGTCCAACGCATCCTGACTGGCTCTGTCCTCCAGGAGACGGTACCTTGCACATAACAGTCACTTACTGAAAATTACTAATTGAATTGAGATGCTTCAATTTCATTCATCTAAACTATAGAAGGATGGGGCAGGTTAAATCACAAAAGATCCTAAACCTATCTGCCAAATGTTAAATGAATAGGCCTCCATGAATTTTCCTGCGTATGCTATTTTAACTTCCAAAATTAGGTTTGAGGGCCTGTTGTCTTCCTAGATTCCTAATCTGATTCCTCATGATTTGGAGGGCAACATCTATGGACAGCAGTTTTTGGGAGGACATATCAAGTTAAAAAGGCTTTAAGAGCAGCTTAGAGAGAGAGTGTATGTATATGTGTGTATATATGCATGTATATGCATGTGTGTATATGTACATGCATATATATGTATGTATTGTATATGTATACAACATAGATATACATATAAGCATATACATGTATACATATATTGTCCAAAGGCTGTTATTCATAGACAAGTATATAGACACTTATCAGAGTTTAGCCACCAAGGGAAGAATTTTATTGGCTACAACTCAAAAAGATGGTCAAGCTGGAGGGACAGTCCCCACTGATGAAAACTCAGCTAAATGATATATCAAAGAGCCCCAGCCCTGAGTATATCAGTAACAACTCTAAAAAATTAGAGCACACCATTTAATAAATATCGAGCTAAAGTGAAGAAAAGATCCCAAGTAAAAGTTGAGTGGTAGCTGAATTGTGTCTCTCTCTAGTGAGATGCTTTGTGTATCATCATCATCGTGACTCAAATTCACATAGTACTCTAACATTTGCAAACCACTTTTCCTCAGAACAGACGTCATCTTTACCTCCTCACCATTCCTCACCCCACGTTATCTAATCTGTTGCCAAATCATGTTGTTTCTACATTCACATCTCTATGCTCACATCATATAGCAGAGATGCTATATGTCTGCTCTCTCCATCTCCATAGCTATGCAACTGCACAGGTCCTTATCCATTCATGTCTAGACTGTGACATTAGCCCTCTAATTTATCTCAGGTCTCTCTTAACTCGAATTCGTCCTCCACTCAGCTATGACAGTGATTTTCCTAAGTCAAAGGTCTTGCCATTTCATTCCCCTATTCAATAAACCACAGTGATTCTTTCTTATTCCCAGGATCAGATGTAAAGTCCTCTATTTGGCATTTAAAGCTCTGCATTACCAGCTCCCTTCCAACCTTTTCTTCTTATAGCTGGTTTCCTTCTACTCACTGGGCAGTCTAGCTATGTTGGTCTGACCTATTTGCTGTTCCTTGCTCAGGACATTTTGCCTTAGTTCTCTGCCTTTACACTGGCTGACCTCCATGCCTGGAATCTTCTCCCTTATAACTTGGAGCTTTTCTGACTTGTTTCAAGACTGTTCCAATACTACCTTCTGTAAAAGATCTTTCCTAGCTGTCCTTCCTCTTCCTTCCAGCGTCTTCCTCAGAGATTACCTCCCACCCATTCCATATATATTTCATCCATATCTTATCATATCCATATATTATATGTTGTCTCCCCCACTGGAATGTGAGGTCTTTCAGGGCTGGGATGGTGCTTTGTTTTTCTTTGTACCACCTGCACTTGGTACATAATAAATCTGCCTAGAACAGTGCTTGGATTTTTTGGTGGTTGGCTGACTGTAAAACATTTTTTAAAAGGTAATTTTTATGATAATCTTAAACATAAAAAGAACCTTTCTATGTGTACAGCACAATACAAAAGGAGAATTGCATATGAAATCATGAATCTCCATTTTATGCCACTTGCTTTCTTTAAAAGTAAATTATAAATTCCATGTTATTTTCTTTTTTCCTTTAAATATTATTTTATTATGATGAGGCTAGGGCTATGGTGCCATTTTCCTGTGGTCTAGCTCTGACCAGACCAGACCACAGTGAAAAGTTAGAACCACTAAAATCCTCCTCCCTGGAGACCAAGGTCTTCCCAGGCTAAGGCTACAGGGTATTCTCCCTGTCATCCTGACTCTGACAGAGCTAAGGCTGCAGTGAAAAGTTACAACAACTAAACTAAACTAACTAAACAACTAACTAAAACTAACTAAATTAAAACTAACTAACAACTAACTAAAAATACTTAGCAGATTCTGTTTAACTATCCTCATCCCAGATCAGATTAAGGAAAGAAAAGGTTGAAGAATGGTAAGGAATTTGAGTTAACCTCCTCCACCTGTCAAAAGGAAAGAGGTAGAAAAATATAGCAGCTACAGCAGAGACACCATTGGCAAACTGTTTAAAACCAGTTATGTCATTTTATTAAGCTCTACTAACCCTGTCTTACAGCTTAAACCATTTAGCTCTCACTTGTGAAAATTGTAAGATTGTTAATTAAGTTATTTGGGATTATTGCTATAATGTTAAAACCTAAAATTGATCCCACAACAGCTCTAAGGATAGACAGGGTAAATAAAAATAAAATAAAAATAGAATATGGGAACCCTGAAAGACATCCTGGCAAGGAAAAAGGAAAATCAGTCAGGGCAAAACAAATTAAATTAAGATTGAAACTAGGGGACTTGACACACTGAAAGTATGTGGTTTTCATCAGTCCAGAGGAAGAATATCATAGGGTAGACAGCCATATCAGCCCCTTTTTTGGGGTCCCTGTCAATTTCTTCTTATTTATAAACTTGCCAGATCCCCAGAAAGGGGCAAGGTCATCAGTCCCGGGGGGAAAAAAGAACTTGGGTTATGGAGTTACTAAACAATGAACTTACTGATAAAGGAAATCTCTTACATATGTCAGTCATGGTAAATTTTTGTTGTTTACCACAACTCTACAAAAGTAAAAACAATTGTATCCAGTCCGAAGCCCTAATGAGACTGCATTTGAGATAAAAGCCTTTGGGACTGTACTGATTTTATTGTGAGTTTGAATTTAGATATAGTTGTCTGCATTAAATCAGGATCTGAGAGATGTCACAAGCTACTCAGAAGGAATTCTGCTACAGGTGGAGGTTTGTCTGGGAAAAGCTGAGAGGGCCATCTTAGCTTAAATCTAAGATGGCACCCAACTGGCTCTGTTTCCCCATTGTCTTCCTTTGAGAAGGAATACTTTCCAGCTGGCCATTCCTCAGTCTGGCTATGAGATGGAATGGAAGTGATTCTAATCTGAATTCAAACAGAGCTAAAGATGTTTTATCCTGTCATATCTGACATGTCCCTGCTTTTTCCTTTAAAGCAAATGTCTCTAATTAGGGCAAACGGTCAGTAAAAGATATGAGGACAATGCAGGTATGTGAAATTTTGCTGTTTTCAATCTGAATGTGTCCACATTCCATATTCCAAACAACTGGGTAAATTAGCACTCAGACTTGTCATCTGCCTCCATGCATAATCAAGTGAAAAGAAGTTTGTGAAACAAAGGTACAAACACAATGTTAATCGTTATTCCATATACTAAGGCTAAGATATATCTGAGCTACTAAAATGTGTGTAAAATCTGAGCTATTCAGCCTAAAATTATATTCCTTTCTACAGCCTAAATAATTTAGTAAATAGGTACTTGGGTCAACTGCCTGTTACTAGGTATATTTCTTTCTCCTTATATCAGGGGACTTGCGTGTTGAACTTGCCTATCAGATTTTTATCTCCCAGACTAGAGGACAATTTACTTACCATCAGCGGCAAACAGTGGATACCAGTCCATACTTACCCATCATCCCCTGGATGTAGGCTATGCACCTCTTCTGTGGGACCCATTGAGGCAGGGAGAGCTCTAAGGCCCTTTTCAGCTTGAAGAAGCTACAGAAACCAAGACCTTTGTCCCTTTCCAAAATGAATTT
The DNA here is from genome assembly GCA_028658325.1 of Potorous gilbertii. NCBI lineage: Eukaryota > Metazoa > Chordata > Mammalia > Diprotodontia > Potoroidae > Potorous > Potorous gilbertii. The sequence goes on along the minus strand of CM053771.1, from coordinate 408,232,606 downwards.
GGGCCCCAGATCTTTGATGGGACAATGATGGAATCCTAATAAAGCTGCCCGCAGCACCAGTAGTCTAACTTCCTTATAGGCTCCACTGAATAGCAGTCTCACTATACCTATCTAGTCACTCACACACACACATTCAGTATCCTAACGTCTTCATATATATGCCACACTAGAACAACAGATGTGTCTATAAACTCATATTTCTCATGAAAACAGCAGGAGTGGCATTGCCTCTACCTAGGCACTGCCCCCAGACACATTCCTTATATTTCCCACGGAAACAGAAGGTGTGTTCATGCACTCAACTGCAACCACATCCATCTAGTCTCAGACAGGACTATAACATGCCGCCAATCAGAAAGCAGCACTACCAGGATGCCCAAGCAGGATGTGGACCCCAAAACAACAGAAGGGACATTCCCTAAGTAGTCACCTGGGCAGTAATAGTAAAGAAATGACCTGGAGTAACTTATGATGTAGAGAGGCTTATTATAATATCATTAACATATATACATACTCCCCCCCAAAATAAGTTTCTCTGTATGCTTTGTAGGTAATTGCATGTACAATCCCACTGTGACTGGGACCCCTCCCCCTTTTACCTAATTCCTTAACAAACCCCTCCTGCCTTTTGAACATTCATAATTTCTGTTATGTAATTGCATCTTGCAATGTAAAAATCCATCTTGCTCTCTCTGAAGTTGCTGGCTCCTCTTGGAAATTAGCCAACTTCATGAGAGGTGTCAGTCTCAACAAATGCCTATACTTGGATTAGAGGTGGTCTGACTTCGAATGCTTTAAGACAATTCTAACACAACACATCATGAAACTGAAACAATTTTGGGTGTCCTAGAGTTTAAATTGCAACATAAATATATGTAAAGAGAAATTTTAAGGTTCATTTTTAAAATAAAATTGTGATTTCTATTTCCCTTCCTTTTCCTTCCTCCAAGATCAGGAAGTTTATTTTGCTTTCAACTATTTTCTCCCAGGTATTCTTCTCAACCCTGTCTCATGTCCTCTATCCGTGTTTGTTTCCCTTTTAAATGTAATGTATTACTACACCATACTCTGCATGTGTGTGTGTGTGTGTGTATGTGTGTGTGTGTGTGTGTGTTCAACCCTCCTTTGTCTATATTAGGTGTGTGACCTGTTTTTCTTGTTTAATTCACTGGAATTGGAAAAATTAGGATTATGGAGGGATATGTTTCTTTTCCTATTAAAATGATCATACTATATTATCATACAGCCTCTTGCAATTGCTGAAACAATTTACCTTTCTAAGTTTTATTTTTTTACTCTTGTATTTCAAAGTTCCTATTCAGCTGTGGCATTTTCATCAAAAATACTTGAAAGCCATTTATTTCAGAGTGAGCTACCAGAGTTCCAGGAAATCAATTACATATTCAGTTAGGAGTGAAGTCCTGAGCAACCTGCCTGCTTGATCCAAGATAGTCATGCATCAAAGGCAACTTAGAGGAAGTGACAGTAACTTATCTATCAGTTCTGCTGCATTTGGGAAAGCATCTGGAGTAAATATTTTGTAGGAAATGCTTTAAGCATAAAAATACAAGTCATTCCCCAACTGATGAATGGTCAAAGGATATGAATAGGCAGTTTTCAGAGGAAAAAGTTAAAGATATCTAGTCACACGAAAAAAATGCTCTAAATCACTATTGGTTAGAGAGATGCAAATCAAAAAACTCTGAGGTACCATATCACACCTATCAGATTGGCAAACATGACAGAACAGGAAGATAATAAATGTTGGAGAGGATGTGGGAGAGTTGGAACACTAATTCATTGTTGGTGGAGCTGTGAGCTGATCCAACCATTCTGGAGAGCAATTTGGAACTATGCACAAAGGGCTACAAAAATATGCATACCCTTTGACCCAGCAATAGTACTTCTAGGACTATATTCCCAAGAGGTCATAAAAATGGAAAGGGGTCCCACCACTTATACAAAAATATTTATAGCAGCACTCTTTGTGGTGGCCAAAAACTGGAAATCAAGGGGATGCCCATCAATTGGGGAATGGCTGAATAATGTAATGGAATACTATCGTGCTGTAAGAAATGATGAACAGGATGACTTCAGAGAGGCCTGAAAAGACTTATATGATCTGATGCTGAGTGAAAGGAGAAGAACCAGGGGAACTTTGTACACAGCAATAACCACAGTGTGCTAGAGTTTCTTCTGATAGACTTGGAACTTCATTGCAATGTGAGGACTTAAAAAAATTCCCAATGGTCTTTTAAGGCAAAATGCCTTCCATACCCAGAGAAAGAACTATGGAATTCAGTCACAGAATGTAGCAGATCATTTGTGTGTGTGTGTGTGTGTGTGTGTGTGTGTGTGTATTACATTTTGGTTTGTCATATGATTTCTCCCATTCATTTTAATTCTTCTACACAGCATGACTATAGTGAAAATGTGTTTAATAGGCATGTATGTGTGGAAACTATATAAAATTATATGCCATCTCAGAGAGGGAGAGGGGAGGGAGAGAGAAAAAAAGTCTGAGTTATATGGTAGTGATTGTAGAACACTGAAAATTAATAAAATTTAAAAAAGAAAAAAAATGCTTTAAGGTTGAGCTTACTCTATCAAGAGACCAAGGTAGAATAAAGGAGAATGTGTCCCCCAGTGTATGTACGTGTGGGCAAAATGTTTTGAACTTCCATTCTTGCTGTAGCTTCTCAATAAATCTATTTTTGTGAAATCCAATTGATGGTAATTAGTTAAATGGCACCAGAGTGCTAATCACAAGAGTGTGTTGCTGTAAGGGAGATATTAACTGTTAATTGATCATTAATATAATGGAAAACACACTGCAATGAGGATTCAAACCAGTGGCATTAGATATTTCCAGTGTCTCAAGAGGATCCCTAGAACCCTGAGGTTAAAAGTGTAGTCACCTGCAAAGTTTTTTGTGCAAACAGGAATTGGGATAAGAATCCCCCAGAAGCTTTATTAGAACCTCACTTATTTACAGGAAGTTAGTTATTTTGTTAAGATTTTCCTTCTCTTCTATGCTATTTATTCTCTTTTCAATTCTTTCCTCCAGAGCTTTTATTTAATGCTTTATGTCTTGCTTTGTTTCTTCTACAAATTCACATAGTCGCTGTGGAAAGTCTATTTTGAGGCTTTGAGCATCAGCTTGTAGTTGCTACAGATTTATTGTCTCTTTCTTTGGAGAGGTCTTATATCTAAAATAATTATCCTGATCAGTATCTTTTTAGGTTTACTCATATCTCCAGCCTTAATTCATGAACTGGGTCTTTGTTCCAGGAAAAGGCTCTACTTCCAGCCGCATTTTGGGGTGGAGTGATATCCTTGGTTAGTTTGTGGCCTTAGCCTAGGTTCCCTGCGTTCTTTTGCTGACTTCCACCTTCTGAAGCTAGGCATCCACAGGTCTTTGAAGTTAGAGGTCTGGATCTTCAGAGCTTTCTATGGAATCCTAGTACATAGTACAAAGGACCTGGAAACCCCTGAGTACCTGAGCTATTCCCCTCTCCCCCATCCTGCAGGTTCAGCACACCTCACTGGTCCTGCCACTCCTCTGGGCTTCTACGCTCCTCTCCTGGGCTTTTCTTAGTGTAATCCTCCACTTTTGCCACCTCCAGACGTAAAGCCTTGTAGGTTACATGTGTCTCTATCCCCTGCTCCGGGGCTAATCATCCCTTTGACCCCATTGCCTGTGGTCTTGTAGCTTCTTGTGCTTTTCTGGAATGATACAAGCCATTTATTACGCTTCGGATTTCTTGATCATTACCCGACTGGTATGAATTTCAGGTTTTTGCTGGAGTTGATGTATGAGAGTTGAGAGCTCTGACTCTGCTCGGGCAGACATCTTAGCTGGACTTAATAAATTCTTCTCGACTGGCTGAATGACAACAATCCTGTTGGGCAGATAATACAAGCATTATCAATCCCACTCTAAAGATGAAAAAACTAAGGGTCTGAGTGGTAATTTGACAAGCCCATGATCTTGCAAGTAGTCAGTTTCTGAGGCAGTCTCCTAATTTGAAGTTGGTACTCTACTGTTACTGGTTCCTGGTTCTCTGGCAGTAATTCTTAATTATCACTATACCATAACCTACTAGGAATAAATTAGAATTGATAAAATAGCACGAGGTTAATGATGATTGGTCCAAAGTGTTTTGATTATATATGATGATGGTCATGGAACTAAAGTCAATTGGAACTCAATAATATTAATTCTAATAGTATTACTAATAACTACAGTTTTCCAACTGCAAGACTTTCTATAGACATGATGAATATATACCATGAGAAAGAAAATGTGGATGTTATGATCTCTCTTTTATAGAGGAGGAAAGTAAGTCTCAGAGAGATTAACTTGTTCAAGGTCTCACTATTTCCGCCACCACTAACCCCCTTTCTGTCATAGGCTTTGGACCTAGAGTTTCATTGGTGTGAGAAACTCCCACTGTACAGACTCAGGGGCAGGTCTTGAACCAGGCTGTCTTGACCCTAAACCCTTTAGTCTCTCTACCATTCCTGGTTTTCACATATTGCAAAAGAGGAAACTGAAACTCAAAGATGTTAAGTATTAGGTCCAAGGTCACATAGTAAATGGCAGAGCTCCATGTGACTCAGGCTCAATGTAATCACAGGCTCCATGTGTTAGGCCTATTGATGGGTGGAGAAGATCTTCCCAACTGCATGTCTAGTGATGCTTTCAAAAGCTTTGCTGTTTTGATGTGCTAAGAAATTCTTAAAGACTCCATCCTTGAGTTAAAAAAAAATAGAATTAGATTCTAAAATCTCTTACATGTCATCCTACCTTTGTGTATACAAAATTATTTACAACCAAATACTATCTCTGTATAAATAAACGCTGCTGGACACTAGGCTGGGTGAATCTGGGAAAGTATAACTTCTCAGAGCCTCAGGCAACTAAGACACCAAGTTGCAGAGGAGTTGGTTATCTGTATCCTTGGAGGAAAAAAACCTACCTTGAGATTTCCCCAAGAACTCATGGCAGATAAAAAGGTATTAGACTGATGGTTAAAGCTTCAATGGACACAGAATCTGTTCGTTTACTGATTTTTTTTGTTGGACTGACTCATTCGCTTTCCTAATGGAATGATCCATTTCCATACACAAAAGCAGGAGGAGGTGCCATGTTTTCACAAAAAGTAATTTGTTATGCAGTCCTCAGGTTGTTAGAATGACAGAGTCTCAAAGCTAGTGAATTGGTTTCAAGGAGACCAGCTGAGGAAAGGTGCCCTTGGCTGACCTGAGGAAGAGTGTATATGATAGTTCTAACCACGGTCCCTCATGCAAAAAGGCCCTTGCTAAATGCTTTTACAATATGGGGATTTGCTTAAGATTTACTACCTTTTGCATCATTAAGTCCATGAAGTTGACTGGAAGAAATTAAAATGGGAGGCAAGAAACTGATCAATGTCCCCATATTTCTCTTGTATAGCCCCTACAGTCTTCTCTGCAGCTGCCACATTATAATTGAGGAGTTGGAGAGTCTATCCCATCATGGAGTAAATCAATAAGTGAATCTACATTTTAATAGGTTGTTTTACATTTGTGCTTTTCAAAAAAAACTCTGTAATCACTTGGAAACTGCAGCCAACTTAATTTTTTCAGTGTGTTATAATTCCAAATCATCCCTTGGAAAAGCAAAAGCTAACTAAGCTCTGACTGGTTATTCATAGTCCTAAGAATATTAAATTTGCTGACCCTGGATATAAATACAATTTTTTTCCTTCTGGCTATAACACCAATCTTATTCTTCTCAGTAGAAGAGCTAAAAATGAACACTTAATGTGTCACCAGGGACAGATCTAAAATTTAAGGCTCTTTCCTACACATTATTGCTTGCTATGATGAGTAGCTACTCCTAGTTAGATAATGAAATTAACAGCCTATATTGCTTATTAGGAATGTAAATTACTTTGTCAGTTCTAATGGTTAATCCAAGCTCTTAACCTCAATCAGTTTTCAGTTTCTTCTCTTAAACCATTCATCTCTGCCCCTAGCTGGCTTCTAAATCACTATTTCAAGTAACATTTCTAAGTTTCATAGGTCTATATTAAGAAAACTATTTTCTCCTCCAGTGCTTCTAGAAAAGTAGCAAGTATTATCAATTCACCTCCAACACAAGAAAAGGATTTTCAGCCAATGAGATACTTCTATGATTTGTTATTTACTCCCTTAATGACCCCTTCAGCTAAGTATTATTTTCTTCATTGATGATGACAGACTGATTCAGTGTTGTGCCACATCAAAACTGAGCAAGGGGAATGAGGAGGGGAAAAAAAGATGTGGAATGTTTTCCCATTGACCTTGCTCTAATCGATTATCTATCCTGCCCCCTTCCTACCTATCTAAATTTGCCACAAGTGCCTGAATTTCCAGTTATGGTTCTGCTGGTGAAATCTGGCTACTATACACATCTAGAGTGACAAGGTAGATGAGGTTCAGGTCAATTTGTCTGGAAAGAATTCAGGAGGCAGACTTCTCCCAGTCAAAAGAGTTTTATTGCTAGGTACATTTCAAAACATTCCAAGGATGTAGTCAAAAATGTGGTCACCAAACAAGGATATGGTCATCAACTATGGAGGTTAATCACATACACAGTTAACAGGTAGTACCACCTGTTACTGGGCAGATTTATATTTAGGCAAGCTTTTCATTGTTGCTAGGCTGAAGTCAGTCTCATCAAAGGGTAGCCTGAAAGGAAAAAAAAATGGATGTTACTAAAGGACATTATATAGCCTGAGAGGTCTTTTGTCTGTGTGAGAAATGGAGCAGGGTAGTAGCATTCCAAGGCAATCCCCTGCTTCCCCCTTACATGCTGATCTTACATGATAATGTAGGGGTTCTATTGTCCCTTTTCACATGTTAGCAATTTGGTTGTTGAAAGGAACAGAAAAGGAACTTTTTCATAAATAAATTTTTAAAAAATCAACTCAATCTGAGAAAGATGCAAAATACTGCCCCTTCCATAGTGGAAAAGTCTGATTGCTAGAAGGGGCAAAAAAAGAACTTTTGTTCCCCATGGCTCCCTGTGAAGCATTGCTTTCTGCTAGGTCAATTTTCTCCTGGGTGCCATGTTGCTGGGCGCTGCAGTGACAATCAATCAACAGTTGGTCTGGGTAATAGCTAGTGTAATGGGTTTGTTTTCCATAGTTTTTCTCACAGGATGAGGACTTCTGAGGGTGGCCTAGAAGAAGGGCTATTGTGAAGAAGCACTAATTCAAGTTTATTTTTCATATTCATCATTTCTTAAAATAATATTCTATTACATTCATATACTACACTTTACAACTGGATATGCAATTGATGGGAACCTATGTTGTTGAAGTTCTTTAGCAAATTCTTCTGATATGGTTGGGGCCACAGGATTCCCCCAAAAGGGTTAAGTGGGAGTTACAAGGTCTTTCCAACCCTAAATCATAAAAATCTTGGGGTAACCTTAAATGATTAAGATCTTAATCCTGCTAATAAGAGAAAGTAAAGTTAAAAAACAATCTAAATGTCCATCAACTCTGATTAGCTGTCTAAATATTTTGTATTCCAAAAAAGCTTGGCCCCTGGAGGCTAAAACTCTTAGAGCTAAGAATTCCTCTCCTTATGGAGAGAAAGCTACTTTTTCCTAGTGCAAATGCTAGCCTATATGTGTGAGGGTCCCCCTTTTATAAAAGAGTAAAAGTTTAGCATCTGGGCTTTAAGCTAAAGAGATATGGTGGATCCTACTTCTCTTCCCTGAGGGAGGAATTGGTACCTCAGTGGATTTCAGCTAAAACCTAGCAGCTGGCATCAGAGTGGGGCAGCAGGAAGGCAATACCCAGAAGCAAGAAGCAGCCACAATATAACACCTAACAGAAAGTTGTCCTAGAAGATACCTAGCAAAACCTCATATGAAGCAGGCCTCACAAAAATACAACAACATTGCCAGAAAAAATCAGCAGCCCTGCAGTGTTGAAAGAATGAGTTACCTACCTTGCCATATATCTGTCCTGGTTAACACACGTTCTCCAAGTGTGTGTCCCTTAAATATTAAATATGTCCCTATGTGTGTCTTCTCCTACTGAAGTTGTATGTATTTATGGGAGGGAATAGGAGAGAATAAGCATTTATCAAGTGCCTTCTATCTGCCAGGCACTATACTAAGCACTTTTTGCAAATACAATGTCAAATACGATGTCACCCAATAATAATGTAGGTGCTGTTATCCCCATTTTACAGTTGAGGGAATTGAGGCAAATAGATATTCTCCACCCATCAATAGGCCTAACACATGGAGCTTGTGATTACATTGAGCCTGGGTCACATGGAGCTCAGACTGGGAAGAGGTTGCCCAAGGAGGAGAGAGAGAGAGTACAAGTGGAGAGTGAGAGTAGAGCACAGGGAGAAGCAAGCCGTGAGTAGGAGCCACTGGCTCAAAGAATCTGTTTTTAATGGGAGGCCTGACAGAAAGAAAGTTTAAGATGTCCAGTGCTCCCTTGAGTAGTGACAAGTACCCTGTTAAAACTTACCTCCTGCTATTCTAATGATGCTCCAAATAAATATTTTGGTTTTGCCTTTGAGGAAGAGAGTTTATTATGTTTTGTGAATTTGCCCTAGAAATATGCATGCGTATTCATAGTGGCTGCAATGAGCATTGCACTGGCTTTACAATCCAGTGCTCTATCGAGTTCCAACTCTGTGGGGAAGATGTTGTGTTATTACTTTTCTTGTTATGGTGTTACACTAGACATATTATGCTATTTCATCAATGCCCTTTCTTTAAGCTAACTCTTTCCTCTGGTTGGCCAGTACGAGTAAGACATTGGTAGGGGATCATTAGCTATATTTTTGAGAGGTTGTTGACCCACAAAGGACTTTAAATCTGGGGCCGCTTTTCTGAAGGTCCTACATGGAAGGAGAGTAGCCCAGGTGCTAGCTACATCTCCATTGGGAAAGGTAAGTGGTGCTGAATTTAGAGTCAGAAATACTCAGATTTGAATTTCATCTTTGATACTTACTAGTTCTATGACCATGAGGAGGTTGCTTCACCTTTACAAGCTTCAAGAAAATTCCCTAGGTTTTTAATGATCTGCGATCTTCCAAACATATTGAAAAAGGACAGTTTGAAATGGGACAAAACTCAAAATTCCTATCTTTCAATTAGGGATCTGACAAGATGGGACCTGTCAACCTTAAGGTTAAACTGGGAATTATTTCTTTTTTTCATCTTCTAACCTAACAACTAATTATCCTTAGACATCTGAATTATATGTAGAGGAAGGGCCTTTATTTGGGAAATTTCTAGTTTCTAAAACGCTGATTGCATTCTGACACTGAGACATTCAGAAAGAAATACAAGGAGTCATCTTACCTGGAAGGCCATTAAGTTCATGGAATTTTTGTTCTTTCATTTGTTTATTATGGTTGTTGTTCAATTCAACAAACATTTATTGAGTACCTATTATGTACAAGGCACCATACTAAAGCTATGGAGGATTTGAAGATAAATTAAGACAATATTCCCGACCCGACCTTCAGTCTATCTTAAGCTAAGCAAATATTTTGTTATATGTTTGTCTTTCTTTTTAAAACCTCACTCTTCCCCCCTCCTCATCCTCTCTTTTAACAGTATAATTAAATAAAATAAATTGTCACATGGTAGTAAAAACACTGCCTTTGAAGTTAAAGGGCCTGGGTTCAAAGCTTGGTTCTACTACTTACTATTTCTACAATCATGGGAATTCACTTTCCCCCTCTGGGACTCAGTTTCTTAGTATGTAAATGGGAAAATAGGGCTAAATGACTTTCAAGATACCTTTCAGCTCTAAATCTATAATCATGTCCACCAGCATTTTGTACCTGTCCTCCCTCTGCTGCTCTACTGAGAAGATAGATTTAATGAGTTGCTAATCAACAATCAACAAATCAGCCAATCAACAAACATCTATCAAAGGCTTAATATGTGCCAGGCTATGTGCTGAGTCCACAATATCCCAAAGAAATTCATCTAAATGTTTTTGTCTCCTGCTTCACAAAAACTTCTTGAGAAGTAGTTTGGTGAAGGAAAGCTTAGAACAAGGAGAACCAGGCTTGATTTCCTGCTCTGCCACTTACTAGGTGGTCAACCTCAGATGGCAACCTTTGGGAGCCCCCATTTTCTCACCATAAAATAGACTTAAAGATCTATATTTTACTTCAATTACAACAACACTGGGAGCTTCAGATGAGACACAGTATAGTGTAGTGGAAGGAGGGCAGGATTTAGAGTCCAGGGAGCTGAGTTCAAATGTTGGCTCCATCTCAAGCAAAACTCTTCACTTCTATAGACCTCCTTAGTTTCCTTCCCTATAGAATGAAGAGTTTGGAAATGGATGCCTCTAAGGTCGAATTTTTCTTCCTTTTCTTTGAAATCAGATATGTGAAAGCTCTTTGGGAATGATAAAATGATGAACAATTGTATTATGATTCTTAACCTGAGCTCAGAAAATATCTTGAACAAAAAAGAAAGTCATGACATTTGGAATTTGTTTTAATAAATAATAGTAATGTGGGGACAGAGACTTTATTTAAGAAACAGTAAATGCAGATCTTTATTCAATAAGACAATAAAAATATTGTGAGCAAGGGAATAGCAAATCTGTCTGGAGGCTTAAATAAAGCATACACAACAGCTCTGCAGCTAGTACCTTAAAGATTTATATGGATAAATACAGGATACGCTTTATCGGGCATATGAAGATGTCATTAGATCCTTCCCAGGCAAAGTTGTCAGCAAGTTATTGTTTGGCCTTCGTTTTCAAGGAGGACCAGGACATTAAGACAATGATGCTAGGACTTGCAAGTGAATTGGATTTAAGGCATGGAGGGCTTTGCAAGGTCATCAGCCTCACTTTCTGCTCTGGAGCCATCTGAGCCCAGTGGCAAGATAATAGGTTAGGATGGCTGGAGATGGCCCCCATGCAAACAATTCTATCATAATTCTATCATGAAACACCCTAGCACATCCTGGACTCAGTGGTATGCACTTATGCTGACTACTCTATGGTTGCCCTGTAATGGTAATTTAAATGGAAAGATCTTTCCCATTTATTAATAGGCCCATGTGACCTGCCTGGGTTACATGGAAGTCTGAGTCACATGGAGCCTGTGATGGGAGGAGTTTGTTGAATGGGTGGAACAGGAAGAGGTGGAGCTAGAGCAGAGCTGAGAGAGTCAGAGCTAGGAAAGATGCAGGCCCCTGGCTAGTGTGAGTGAAAGAGTTTGTGATATGTTTAATGGAGCTGGTTTGTGGGAAGCCTATCTGGGGGAAGGCTTAGAGACAGTGCTGTTCTCTGCATTGTTATTGTGTGCAGGTCACCAGCCTCATTTCTCCTCTAGAGACATCTGAATCCAGTGACCAGATATTCCTCAGGATGACTGGAGATGACCCAGGAGGTACTGGGAGACCTTGGGCCCTTTAGGCCAAGGTCTTTGCAGGTACTCTCTTAGGGTGAGGCAATGCCCATTCATTGAATAGGCCTGTTTAAGAAGTAGCCAGGGCACGGCCCCTTAAATGAGGTCAAGACAAAGAAAGACATGAGGCTGGGTGGGAACCAGCAACAGTTACTATTGATAATGACTCTCAAGCTAGGAGGGTCCAGAAGAGCCCTCAGGCAGGGAGGGCCCAATGGAGTCCCAGTTTCAGAGTACTGTAGGTTTAATGTTTTAGGACAGGAGAGGAGGGGAAGGAAGGGGAGGGGGGGAGGGGAGAGAAGGGGAGGGGACGAGAGGAGAGCATTCTGAATAAATGCTTTGGTTCTACCTTCCATGTGGAGCATCTGTTGTATTTTGCAGTTCAGAATTGCTCTGGGATATTCATGGTGCTATGAATATCACATTGGTGCTACATGGCCAAAACATTTTGGGGAAACTCTTTTTTTGGATTGATGTCTAGGAGTCACTAAAGGACTGAAACATCATTTCTTTACAGTCACATTTTGTTTTTGTTTTGCACCAAATACCAAAAATAACATCTTCCACCTTGATGACTCAATTTATTCAATAGACTTGTCTTTAAATTTGTGGTTGTTGTTATTGTTGAGTCATATCAGTTGTGTCTGACTCTTCATGATCCCATTTGAGATTTTCTTGGCAAGAGTGTTGGACTGGTTTGCCATTTCTTTCTTTAGTTCAATTTTCAGATGAGGAAACTGGGGCAAACAGAGTTAACTGGCTCTCCCAGGGTCATATAACTAGTAAGTATCTGAGGCTAGATTTGAACTCATGTCTTCCTTGTTCCTGACATTGCATTAGGTAGCTGCCCTCTAAGTCTGGGTGAGCTCTAAATCACCCTATGACATTTAAGCTTGATACATAGACTAGGTGAGAACATGTCTCAATCAGACCATCACTCATAAGTCCTAGAACAGGGATTCTTATCCTGTGGTCCACAGATACCCAAGGGAGCCACACCTAGATTTCAGGGTGCTTATGAATTTGAATAGGAAAAATTTACATCTTTATTGTCTCTAACCTAAATGAAATTTGACATTTCTTTCAATTATGAATATAGACTAAATTTCATAAACCATTCTGACAAAAGGTCCATAGGATTCACTAGACTGCCCAAAGGGTCCATGACACACAAAACATTATAAAGACTAAAAGGCCTTAAAACTGAAATCATGTTCAGAGCGGTCAGGCAATTTGGCCATACCCAAGGGATTGTCTATAAATTAACATGTGAATTGACAAGGGATTAAATTCCAGAAATTGGAGAAAGTGTGACTTCCTAGCATACTGTTAAGTAGAAACATCCTCAGGAGAAGGAGTGGGGTGAAGACGCTTTGATTTTTCCGTGGCCAAGTCTACTTTCCCTCTTTACAGAATTGTTGGTTCATGACTGTTTGTGAGTGGAAAGAAAAGGATGGATACAAGAGATGTTGAGAGGGTAGAAACAAGGTTTGACAGTGGACTGGATATGTGGAATGAGTAAGAGGAAAACTCATTGAGGTCAAGAGTCTGAATGATTGACATCCTTGATTCCTTGATATCCTTAGGAAAGTTGGGAAGAGAGTGGAAGGTAACGATTTCAACGTCGGTGATGTAAGTCTGAGAGACGCATGTTCTATCTAGTTCAAGATGTCCAAAAGGCCTTTGGGGACTATAGTTCAAGAGGCAGAATAGAGTTGCACACTTACACACACTTACACACACACATATACACACACACACACACACTTACACACACACATACACACACACACACATACACACACACACTCAGGAATCACCTGAATAATATGGATAGAAATGATCATTTCATCTCATGAAATTAGATGAAACTGCCAAGTGAGAGAGCATGGACCAAAAAGAGAAAAGGGCCCAGGACAGAACCTTGGAGAGCAGTCATCCCAGGGGAACTAAGCACATTGTGGAAGAGTCACCTGAGGGAGAGCAGTGTCATAAAAATCCAGAGAAGAGAAAATATTCAGAAGGAGAATGTGATTAAAAATGTTAACTACCATAGAACAATCAAGAAGGATGGGTAAGGAAAACGTCATTAGGGGGACAGAGCCAAGATGGCGGTGTAGAAAGACACATATATGCAGGGTCTCCCCACATGGCCCATAAAATACCTGTAGAGAGGAACTCTCAACAAATTTTGGAGCAGGAGAAGTGGAGAACAACAGAGTAGAAGATATTGCCAGCCCAGGTGACCTGAAAGGCCAGTGGGAAAAGTCTGTTACAGCAGGCTCGGAGCAGAGCCCAGCCCAGCCCAGCCTTGGCCGAGTGGAGCCCAGCTTGTGAATAGCCCTCGGGGGTGGAATCTCCAGTCGCAGAATTCCCAGTCCAGCAGCAGTGGGTTTGAAGACCCCTCAACCCACAGGTGCCAAAGGTCAGTGACAGGGCTTTTTTCAGCTGACCGGGAAGGGAGAAGGGCCTTCCCATAGCTGTGGCCTCAGGCAGCAGCATCAGAGGCCACATCAGGCGGGCAGCAGCAGTTCTCAGGCAGCCCCTACAGCAGCTGGCAAACATTATTGGACCGTAAAACCCCTGGGGGCACGGAGGAGCTGAGTCTTACCTCAGCCATGTGTGGAGGCCCTGGGGGAGCTGGTCTTTGTCTCACACTGCATGGCGGCCCTGCCCATCCAGTTTATCTAAAAATCAATCCCCAGTGTTGACTTGGTGGAACTGGAGGCCAGGGGGCTGTGGAGAGGTAACTGCTAAGATTCTGGGCACAAAAATCCTCTCTGCATCCAGACCAGTACACACTTGATTGTGCCACCTTGGAGGAACTGAGATTTTACAGATTCCCAGAGTACACCCTACTCTTGACAAAGGACCCAAAATTCAAGTGACTGGTTGGGAAAATACCCCAAAAAGGGGAAAAAAAATAAGACCATAGAAGGTTACTTTCTTGGTGAACAGATATCTCCTCCTATCCTTTCTGATGAGGAAGAACGATGCTTACCATCAGGGAAAGACATAGAAGTCAAGGCTTCCATATCCCAAATATCCACAATAAATATTCAATGGGTTTAGGCCACGGAAGAGCTCAAAAAGGATTTTGAAAACTAATTGAGAGAGGTGGAGGGAAAAATGGGAAGAGAAATGAGAGAGATGCAAGAAAAGCATGAAAAGCAGGTCAACATCCTGCTAAAGGAGACCCAAAAAAATGCTCAAGAAAATAACACCTTGAAAAATAGGCTAACTCCATTGGCAAAAGAGGTTCAAAAAAGCCAATGAGAATGCTTTCAAAAGCAGAATTAGTCAAATGGAAAAGGAAGTCCAAAACTCACTGAAGAAAATAGTTCTTTAAAAATTCGAATGGAACAGATGGAGGCTAATGACTTTTTGAGAAACCAAGAAATTATAAAACAAAACTAAAAGAATGAAAAAATGGAAAATAATGTGAAATATCTCATTGGAAAAATAACTGACCTGGAAAATAGATCCAGGAGAGACAACTTAAAAATTATGGGACTACCTGAAAGCCATGATCAAAAAAAGAGCCTAGACATCATCTTTCATGAAATTATTAAGAAAAACTGTGCTGATATTCTAGAACCAGAGGGCAAAATAATTATTCAAGGAATCCACTGATCACCGCCTGAAAGAGATCCAAAAAGAGAAACTCCTAGGAACATTG
>CM053771.1:408189885-408216979 GCA_028658325.1 Potorous gilbertii | reverse complement strand
CACCAGCGGTGGGCGGGGCGGAGGGAGGGGAGGGGCGCGTCTGTGCACCGGAGGTGGGCGGGGCGGAGGGGGGAGGGGAGGGGCGCGTCTGTGCACCGGAGGTGGGCGGGGCGGAGGGAGGGGAGGGGCGCGTCTGTGCACCAGCGGTGGGCGGGGCGGAGGGGGGAGGGGAGGGGCGCGTCTGTGCACCGGAGGTGGGCGGGGCGGGGAGGCCGGCCCGGTGCTGCCCAGCCTGCCTGCCAGCGAGCTGGGAGCGTCCCGGGGAGAAGGGGAGGCGGAGGCGGGGACCTGGCGGAGCGTCCGCTGAGCCGGGCCGGACCACCGGCGGCGGAGGAGCCGAGCCCCGGGCGACCCAGGGCGTGGAGCTGCGCCGGGCGCGGGGCGCGGGGCGGGGAGGCTGGCGGAGCAGGGCAGCGGGGAGCGGCCGGGGAGGCTGGGCTTGGAGCGTCGATGAGCTGCGCAGACGGCCGCGGCGGCCCAGACCGAGCGGGAGGCTGGAGCTCTGCCGCCTCCGAGCCCCTTTAAACTTGGAGGAGAGGAACGGAGAGGGGCCGGCCCTGGCTCCCTTAGCTTCCCCAGCCTGAAGCGTCAAAACCCCGAGGGTGCTTTGTCTCTGCGACGGACAGCCGGCTCCCCAGCTCGGGGTCGGATGTGTTTGCGGATTGCCGTTTGCTCCCCATTTTTCTGATGCACCTGTGTCTTTTTCCGTCTCCCCCAAATCCTGGAAGAGGACTGGGGGCAACTGGACTGGACGACCCCCCGATTCCATCCTGGGGAGGACGTAGTGATTATGATCCGCACCCGGGAGGGTGCTGTGGTCTGACCCGGAGACCCGTGCCCTCCTGGGCACCGGGGCGAAGCAGAAGTTCGGTCGGCTCTAGCGGGCAGCTTGGGGAACGGCCATGTATCCCGGGAGGCGGCCCGTAGCCTGGGGGAAATGGATTTCGGTACCGGACCCCGGAGCAGCGCGGGAGCCGCATTCAAGGCAGTAGCCCCTGCGAAAGGACCGCCCCAGGAAGAGCGGGCTTGCGTGCCAGATCTGCCAGTCCCACGATGAGCCGGGAGTGCCCCGACCGCTCTGAGCAGGACCTTGGCGCAGGCTATGTCCTCCTGCGGCTGCCGTGCCAGCCTGGAGAGGTCGCAAGGGAAGATGGTCTGGAGCAGGCTGGACACTGCCCAGGAGAACCTGGCGAGCGAGCGCCCCATGCAAGTGGAGCATCCCCCTTTTGGCCATCCAGGTGAGTCCTGTGCCCAGCGCCTGCCAATCCTAGGGGGGATGGAGCACCGTCATACCTTTCTCGGTCTCTTGGTTAACTAGAGTCGGCCCTGGATGCTCACCTCTCCCTACCTAGTACCTGTTGTAAGGATTCATCACTAGATGGCTTCTGGGGGTAAGGGTCCCACTGACTTTTAGAAATATCTTTGCCTTAAACTTCAGTGTTTGCTTCTCCGTTTGTAAGCTCCATTTCAATGTTTCTTCTACTCTACCTTGAGATAACGAATATAAAAGGTCATAACCTTTTAAAAAATTATCTTGTTAAGCATGAAAATTTTTTATTTTCGATTCTTTGGCAATTACATTTCCTAATTGACTTGTAAAAGCTCTTTTCTGGAACAGCTGCTTGATTGTAGTCAGTTTAGATGTTTTCTTACCTTGATCTAACCACTAGAAATCTCAGCAAGTCTTATTTCAGTGGGCACTTCTAAATATATTTCTTGTGTATTTGAATTTTTGTTTTCTTTAAACTTTTTTTTGTAGTTATTTGGGAGGAAATTTTAAAAATTCACTTGCAAAAACTAAAAAATTAGAGCCCCAAAGCCCAGGTTAGTGATTCCTTGACCCTACTTTGGAGGCATACCCCACCCCAGGATGCTCCAGTTATCCCAAACTAGAGAAGTGAGAAGGATTCTCAAAAGAAAATTAATTGATGCACTTTAAAATTTCCCATTTGGCATACTTAGGAGGAAGAGAGAGCAATTACAGAAGGTTACACCTTCAAAAAAGTTGAAATTTATTGGTATGGATAATTCTAGAAAGCAACCCAGTGGAAGTGTGTATACTTTCCTGACATTCTAGTTCCTTAATCGTTTTTGTTTTTTAATTTTTTTTCTGAAACCTAAAGTTGTCATCATGATACAGCTCATAAGATATCTGAGCTGTCACTTCTTGAAGCCTGCATTCCTTCAAAAGCTAATGCTTATACTGAAGTACTTCTGAATACAAATCCAATGAATTTATGAAAGTAGACTTAAGACCTAGTGTGATTGAGGAAAGTTTTTGCTGACTGACTTAACTGAACTTCCATGTACAGTCTTTGGCATTCCTTTACCAGAAAAATACTTTACTATCTTGTTTAACTTTCAGATTGAAGCCCAAGATTTTAAGAGATTGTACTTTTTTTTTATACAAACTGGTACTCTGGGATGAGTGAGAATGCAGTGTATCTGAAGGAGAGATGTTTTTTCTGCACATTTTTAAAGTGCCCTTATGAAATACATTACTCTGCACTAAAACTTAGACCCAGATCTCCCACTAAAAGTATGTTGTGCTCTTGCCTTCACTATTTTCACAATTTTTTTTCCTCTAGAGTACTAAAAACATTTCTGTGTGATTGCAAGCAGAGTTCTTTTTTTCTCAGATGGAGGTTTTTAAAAAAAACAAAAAAAACAAATCAGAAAATCTCTTCTATGTTAATAGTTGTAGCCATATCTGAAAATGTGACACTGGTTAATATATAATATATATATATATATATAATATATATGAAATATTCATATATATATATATATATATATATATATATATATATATAATACAATCTTGGTATATATTTGCCAACTAAGTCCTAATTAATTATTGTCCAAGTGTTTTAATCAAAGTTTCTATTGAGTTGAAGTCCAGTGACTTGATCAAAGCTGATTTTTTATGTGTATGTGCTTATTCATATCTATTTTTTGATTCAGGCTTGAAGTGCATCTATGCAGAGACCAACATATTACCTTTGCCTCAATGGAAAAGATTTTTAAAAAGCCATACCAACAATGACGCTGGACAAAATGATGGAGAAGTTCTTGCAACAAAGTATGGATATACAAGAAAAGTTTTACAGATATGAGGAGCAGAGGCTCAGAATTGAGGACAAAAGTTGAGAAACTTCGAATGCTTGAGAGCTGTGGATTTTACAAGCGTTGGGGCAGATAATTAGCTGCTATTTCTTCAGCCATGACTCAAAGGTCACGATCCAGACTACCCAATCCACCTCAGAGAGCAAACTATCCATCCTATAGAAAGAACATTAATTATAATACTCTAGCAGCAACACTTTCTCCACCAATAGGTACTGAATTTTGTAGTATAGCTAAAGAGTATTTTTATTTGAAAAGCATTTACAATTATTCCTTCCACATTGAGGTAGGTGGAGGGGACAGTTAGTGGTGCAGTGCCCCCTTCAATCTGGAAAATCCATGTAGAAATTTTTGGTCCTCCCTTCTTCAAACCAGAGAAGTCTGATTTTTTTTCTTTTATGGAGTATTTACAGTATCTTATTGTGAAATTTGGGCTAAGTATTTGGTTGTAGACTCTGTGTCATCTCTTGGCCTTTGTGTATCGTCTCCAGCTCCTGCAAAACTCCTCAAAAATTCCTTTTTAATTTCTTAGGCCAACTCATGATATATCAAAGCCTCCACAGGGGAAAGTTGAGATGTGGAAGGGATAATTGTAGCAATCCAAGTTTTCTAGTGGAACAAAAGGAAGTGGAAAGGTACCTGAATATGGGATTGTGATTTATGTACTTTCTTTTTGTATTTGATATAAAATATTTTATGCTTTGTCTGTAATGCTGATTTTCTGGAGAAAATGAGATTTACATTATTAGTAATAAAGGCAAGTGTTACACAATGTAAGCACATTATAAATCTAACAGAAGGTGCTTGTCTAAGAAATTTATTACCCACTGGTCTGTTCCTTAATTCCTCTTGTTAGTGCCAAGAATAAAAGAAGACATTTTCCAAATTTAAATCTCCCTTTCAGGGTATTTTTCATCTGGGGCTGTTTGTTATAAATGTTAAAGGCTAACCTCAAGCAATAAATTAAGCTCTAAGCAAATTGCTATCATCTGTTGTGTTTTAGTAATATTACATTTTACTGGGTTATAAATATTTAAATTGAAGTGCTTGTCACAGATGTTTAGATCACAGGTATATTTTTAAGACTTTGAAAGTAAGTTAAAATAATGTTTGCACCACTATGTGTAAGTGCTTTAATAGAATACAAATAAATAGTTTATTTCAGATGATAATTTAATTAGGATAATTTATTACTGTGGTCAAGGCGCTCCTCTTTTGCAAGTTAATGTTCCTGATATCTAAATCTCCTCTTTCTTCTTTCTCTATGAACAGTGGAGATTGCTTGATACCCCAGCTTTTTCCATCTAATAATCCCATAGAATTTCTTTGTGGAAATATTGCTCTTTTCAGTTATAAATGACCTTTACAAGCTAGTGGACTGTTTTGAGACTTAATAGAGAAAGAATGAATATATTCCTGAATACTGGAAAATATGATATATTTCACAATTAATCATTTTGCCTGTGTAAAAAATATTTCACTTTGTAGAGACTCTCTTGGAGTAGAGAAACATTTAATTGGATATTTAATCCTGCTTTTATGCATGATTATACCCCATGTACCCGTTGGCTTGAGCAGGGATTTTTTTTAACCATTTTTGTGTCATACCCCCTTTTGACAATCAAAACCATGGACTCCTGCTTGGAATAATATTTTATTTTTTAAATTAAAATAGAAGAAAATGGTATATTTTAGTTAGAGGCTAGTTAACCTAAAGGTGGAATTTTTTTCATTACAAGTTCAGGGTCTCTGAGCAATCTATGCTTTAACCACTTGGGGTCCATGCATGATAGATTAAGATTCTTTGGGATGGACCTTAGACTAGTGTTAGAAAATATGAGATACTTCAGTAATTAACATGTATTATACATTTGATATGCAAATAATTCTTAGTTTTTCTTCCCCCAGTTATTCATTTTCAGGTAAGAGTGTTGGGTGAATTATATGTAAGGATGACATTTTTAAGTGTATGATTTATCTTTTTTACTTAGAAAAAGTAGTACTATAGAATGATATACTATTAAATATCAAAGATCTTGGAGAATGTATTTCCTAATGTTTTCAAATTTTGACAGTTCTGTAAAAGATTGGCATCATTACTACATAGTCATTGTAGTCTAGTGATTACATTTGCCTTTGAAATGATATGATGTTAAAGACTGCTATAGTAAGTCACATAATAGCTGTTGCTATATTTGTGTAAATATATAGTCAATCAAATTGGATAACTTCTAAAATATATAGTATATTTAAATATATTTTTGTATGTTTGAAAAATTAACCTTCTTGAATATAAATCTCTATTTGGGTCCATATATAAATAAGCCACCATGGATACACACACACACACACACACACACACACACACACACACCACACATACATGCATACATACACACACAGAGTTATCCCTTCTACACCTCAACTTTCCCCATTGTGATTTCAGTATTATCTCAGAAATTACTGTAAATGGGAATTTTTTTTGAATTTTGTGGAAGCCACAAATAAACAGGAAAGTTTTTGCTGTCTGACTTAACTGAAAAAGTCTAGAAACTCAGAAATGCAAAAAAAAAATGTATAATAACATTTTATCTTTCGGTACTGTAAATATACAGTTTCTTTTTTAAAGTTAAAGTTTGCAGAAGCCAGCAGACAATACACAAAGACTAGAAATGTAGAGATATCTTTAAAAGTTTAGTAACTCATAAATGCATAAACTATGTTACTGTTATGTCTAGTATTACTTGTACAGTATGTATTTTACTGTTTAACAACATAAATGAGCAGCTACACATTCTTTTTCCTTAAAATTAAATTTATGGTAAAAGAACTGCGATTCCACACACTGGTTTGGGGATGCCAAGCGTGTTTACAGCAATCTCTCATGTGACATCTCACAGTGATCTCAAGTGATCTTTGCATCTCAAGTTTCTCATGTCTTGTTGTATTTAAACTCCATAAACTATTAAAATCATGGGTCCCAAGCGTAGTGTTCCTAGTGGTTCGAAAAATGTTGCCAAGAAACAGAGGAGAGTGATGAACTTGAAGGAAAAAGTAGAATTATTAGATATGCTTCATTCAGGCAAAACAGCTGCTGCAGTTGGCTGTCATTACTGCATTAATGAGTCTATGGTAAGGCACATCAAGAAAAAAGAGAAGGAAATCCGTGAAGCCATTGCTGCAGCTGCACCAACAACTGCAAAGTATTTACATAAACCTCGAGATCCAAATCTGTCTCAAGTAGAAAGTGCAACATTCTTTTGGGTGCTGGATTGTTATAAGAAAGGCATTCCAGTAGGCTCTGGCATCATACGAGAAAAGGCTAAGTCCTTATATGATTTCTTAAAGGAAAATGAAGGTGAAGGGTCTACTTCTACAGATTTTCAGGCCAGCAAAGGTTGGTTTGAAAATTTTAAAAAAAGGTTTAGCCTAAGCAGTGCACAAGTATTGGGAG
The DNA here is from genome assembly GCA_028658325.1 of Potorous gilbertii. Classification (NCBI taxonomy): domain Eukaryota; kingdom Metazoa; phylum Chordata; class Mammalia; order Diprotodontia; family Potoroidae; genus Potorous; species Potorous gilbertii. The sequence continues at coordinate 408,210,399 of CM053771.1, read as the reverse complement.
AGGCAGCATCTGCCCATCAAGAGACAGCATCTGTCATTCAACAGGAAGCTAGGGGGGGTTCCTGAAACCCCGAAGAAACTGATCCAAGAGAAAGGCAGTGTTCAACTTCTTCCTTTCAAGTTAGATTGCAGAGATGTACCACCACAGGTTAATAGTGAGTACAAGTAGGGAATTTCAAAGGTTATTTTTCAAATTTTTTTTTGTTGTTGTACATGCAGTATGTTCAGTATTCTCTTCCAGTTTGTTTCATTTTAATTTTTTACATTTCATATATTTTCATACGATATTTTTACTTGATATTGACCTATACATATAGCTCATGAACAAATAGCCCAAATTTTACAGTAAACACCCCATTAAATAAGAAAAGAAATTCAGACCTGTTTTCTGTAACCTAGGGAGAGCAAAAAATTGTACTTGAATTTTCCAGATCATGGGGACATTGTGCCCTAGTCCTTCATGATGTGGAAGGGATACCTACACACACACACACACACACACACACACACACACACACACACACACAGAGTAATACTCTCTCACACACTCACACACACTCACATGTTTTTTTTTGATCCATGTATAAAGAGCCAGTATGGTATCAAACTCAAAAAGAAACAGATCCCTGTGGTCTGCATAGTGACTTAGAAAATAATTTAATTTATTTTGTTAAACATTTTCCAATTCATTTTAATTTGATTTGGGTCACAGTAAATTTTGCAGTGGCCTATAAAAAGCCTCATCTTTGATACTTCTAGTTTGGTGCATAAAATGCTGTTATTTGAAGGACGATCTGAGATCTTAACCTTCCAACATCAACTATGTGGAGCATACTTTGGGCAAGTCACTTAACCTTTGAGTCTCGGGCAATTCCTAAAACATATCCTACATTACTGAAGGATTACTACGTCTCTGCTTCTGTGATATAGATACTTTGGTGAAACTGACAAAACTTTGATCCTTTACATATTTACCTATGTAAATTGTATCTTGTTTTTATAACACCGTGATTGGAAATAGTTGATTTTTTTTGTACTTTCTGTTCCTTAACAAAAGAAAACAAGATTCTTTTAAGTGATGCAATTGATTATACTTGGACCATTCTAGGTCATGAACCTGTTACTTTAACATTTGCCTTTACTATTACTTAGCTGGTAATCATGCCATTTGATGTTAAAATGAGGACATTAATTTTTCCATGAGATACCTGCAAAGATGTTTGTTGTAGTTATAGTGGAATTAACAGTTCCTGCAGTGGTAGCTAAATCTAATTAATATAAGTTTTTCTTTCACATAGGGGGAAAAAAATCTATTTAGAAAGTAATAGTCTGTGAGATACATTTTTTTTTTTGTAGTTCTACTAGTGGAAAAATCAGGGAGCAGGGAAAGAATGAAGAGCCTGAAAGATGTGTAAAATTTAAATGAAGTGTGGGGAACTGAAAGATTTAGTCTTGGGTTCCAAGAAGTTAGATGGAGACTTTGATCACTTCAGGTCTCCTGTACTGCTTGTGTGGCAGGTCTAGAAGTAAGGGGGACTGGGTTGAGAATGTTTTTTCCCTTAGTTCATTGGGTCCATCCATTTTAATGAAAGACTTATGGGGATGTATGGAGGAATTAGCCAGGTGTTTATTATTGGAACAGAGTTGTTGACAACTGAAGATTTATATAGTAATTATGTTTTGAGTCATTTTGTGAATATTGTGAGGGCACATCCTCACAATTGTGAGGGGAAAAGGTGATACTGTTGACCTGACATTTCCAATGTGACAAGTAGAGTTTATCTCTAGCCTAGGGAGGGGGAATGAGTCTGTTTTTTCATTCCTATAGAGAACTTAGTTGAGGAAATTCCCTTCACCAGTGGAAGTTGGCACGTTCTTCTGGTACTTAGGCACATTATAACTGTTCATAGATTACTCTGTGCAGTTGACAATCTTGGAGAATTGCCTAGAGCTCTGAGAGGTTATGTGACTTGCCCGTGGGGACATAACTCTTATTTCAGAGACAAGATTTGAACTTAGGTCTTCTGGGCTTTTAACTCTCTAAGCACTATACTATGTCTGTCTCTTTCTGACACTTTTTATTCTAAATTAACTATGTTAAGTTTTTTTGAATCCATAAAGGTATCCAGGATGATTTTAACTGAATTAATGTTTTACCAACATTTATGAAAATGTAGCTAAATCTCATTATGGTAGCTATTCTCTGCATTATATTATCTCTAGATTATAAAAATCAAGTGAGTAAGAAATAAACTTGGAAGAGGGTCTAAAAATATAAACCTTTTCTAGGAGAAAGTCTTTTGGCAGCTTTCTGCCTTCAGTTGAACTTGCTAAAGCTCCTTTTAATTTTCTCAGCAAAAGAGTTAATTGTAGTGGGTAGTGTTTTTGGCAGAAAGCTAAGAAAATGTGGCATATGTTTGTAAAATTCCTTTTTTTAGTTCCAATTTGTGATGTCTCTATTTCCCAGCTGACACTTTGGACTCTGAACCTGTGGCCAAAGTCTTTTGACTATGAAACTACAAAGGACTTTGCAAAAGAAAATTTATCAAGCAGCACCAATTAAGAAAATTTCAGAAGTGTTAACTGATTTTAAATGCCACTTAAATTAGATTAAAATCAATTGAATGGTCTATCTTTGGAACACCAGTTGTTCCCTACTACTTAGGATAATTAGTGCCCAAACAAGTTTTAGAAATACACTTGGAAAAGCTTTTCAAAATGGGGTAAAAAGAACACCTAACTTATCAGTAAAATATAGCAAATACATATTTGGTACTCTTACTTTAATTGGTTGGCATGCCTTTCAAAACATCATCATAGTAATAAATCTAACATTTTTATCATGCTTACTATGGCCAGGCACGTGCTAAACACTTTACAATTGTTATTTCGATTCATTGTTAGAGCAGCTCTGGGAGGCAGGAGCTGGTTATCCCCATGTTAGAGATGAAACTGAAACAGGTTAAATGACTTGCCCAGAGTCACACAGCTAGTAAGCTTCTGAGACTGGATTTGAACTTCGGTCTTCTGTTTCCAAGCATTTATGTTTTTAAGATGATTTCTTGGGAATGGGGAAGGGAAGCATCAGATCTTTCTATTTCCTGGTATTTTTCAAATTTTTGTCCAAAATGTCTGGTGGTTGAAAGTAAAGTTTTTGAAACCTAAATGTATACATCAGTTTTACGTGAAAAATAATTGTTTCTATAAATATATCAGAATTCTTAGAAATTTTTAAAGACTATGTTAAAAGTGTCAAGGCATGGCAATATGTGAAAAACTTTTTTAAAAAAGAAAATACTAATAACCTAAAAGCTGTTAGAGTTTTCAAGAAAATCAACATTCTGAAAGTTTTTGTCATATGTCTGTACATCCTCTACACTAAAATTAGAGATTATTTATCTGTAATAATGATATATTTTTCTTTTTTTTCCTCTTTTAGTGAGATCACTTTCATTACACAAAACGTACTCAGCAAAGAATATGGAGAATATTTTTCAGCTGGTGAGAAATGTTATACCTCCTCTAACTACCAAAAAGCGTAAAGGTCAAGACGGAAGAATAGGTATCGTTGGAGGCTGCCAAGAGTAAGTTGAAATGTTTTAAACATTTTATTTTAAATTACTTTCAGGGCCATATGGTAACTTTTTTTTTAGTCTCCAAAGATATCATTAAAATATTCAGTTATGAGGAGGTAGCTGTTGGTGCAGTGAATTACTGGGCTGGGGGATCAGACCAGAATTCATTGACCTGGTCTCCCTTTTGTTTTTAACTTTCTGTGTGGTCTTGGGCAAGTCACTTTTTCTCAATGTGCTTCCATTTTCTTATCTGTAAGAAGGGGATTGGAATAAATCAGAAGTGTCAGACTCACAGCCACAAAACTCCCCAGTGTGGTCTGAACCAGATTAAAATATTGTGTGACAAATGTTTAACAAAGTTTTTTAAAAATACAGTACAACATAAAGTGATGTTAATTTGTAGTTTTCTAAGTCAATGGGTGGTTCCTGGGGATCAGTTTCTATTTTTTAAGTTTGATACCACAGACCCCTCTAACTCTCAAATTGTATGATTCCCCTCCCCCAATAATGAATGATAAATTGAATTGGCAGAAAATACTCTTAAAGTCTTCAGTTTTTATATAAAAATTTTCTGTCAGCTCCACCACAGTGAATTGATGAATTTGCTAAGAATCATATGTAGGAATATGAACAGGTACTAACTTTTGGGGGGCAGAGTGGGGTACAGTGGATAGAACTATGTGACCCTGGGCAAGTCACTGTACCTCTCTTTGCCACTGGAGAAGGAAATGGCAAACTATGCCAGTATCTTTGCCAGGAAAACCCCATGCACAGAGATCACAGGTTCACCAAGAGTCCAACATGACTGAGTAACATCAACTACTAACTGTTATCTTTTGGGTAAGATTCATGGGAGGAACTGAATTTATTTTTTTCTTTCCAAATAATCAGTCTTCATGAGGCATATATGAGTTAGTCTTGAAAATAGTACATCAGTTTTCATTGTCACCAAAAGGTAACCAAAGAGTAACAAGAGACTATTAAATGGACCTGAAAATGATCTTTTCTCTCATGCTGCTGCTTTTTAAAAAAAAATTACTTATTTTCAAACAAAAATCTCCTTTGTCTCTTATCTTTTCATTGCCACCTCTGTATTTTTTAGAAAAGAAAAAAACAGAAACCCCTGTTACAAATATGTATGGCTAAGCATAGCAAATCCTCCCATTGACCGTGGCCAAAGAAATCATCTTTCACATTGTAGTATGTGTGTCTATCCCGTCTCTATCAGGATCTGGGTAACGTGTTTTATCGCAAGTCCTCTGGAATTGTTTGTTTCTCTGTGGATCAGATTTCCTCACTTATTCAAAAATGTCTTTACAACATTGTTTTTATTGTATAAGTTGTTCTCCTGGTTCTGCTTACTTCTATTGGCATTAGTTTCTCTGAAACCATGCCTTTCATCATTTCTTACAAGCTCCTACGTACGGACTGTCTGTGCCCAACCTGTGCGAGAGCATTCTGAGCCCATACGGGTCTCATCAGCCACAGTTGGACACACTGAAACTTCACTTTATCGTGGTGATGTCACTTTGGTTCTCTTTGAGAACCGAGGGGAGCAGCCCACAACCCACAATTCCACATTTATGTACTGTTGGTTAGCCATTTCTCAGTAGATGGGCTCCCCTTCCATTACCAAGTCTTTGCCATCCCCAAAACAGGTAGCATATGCTTATTCATATGAGCTCTTTTTCCTTGATCTCTTTGGGTTATAGACCGAGTATTGGTATCACAGGCTCAAAGGATATACACAATTTTAACAGCTTTTGGGGCATAGTTACAAGTGCTTTCCAGAATGATTGTACTAATTCACAAATCTACTAATAGTGCATTAATGTATCTGTTTTCCCACAGCTCTCTCGCGTTTGTCATTTTCCTTTATTGTCAACTTTGCCAGTCCAATGAGTGTGAGGTGGTACCTTAGAGTTGTTTTAATTTACATTTCTCTTATCAGTAGTGATTTAGAGCATTTTTTTCAGGTGGTTATTGATAACCTGGATTTTTAGCCCTGAAAACTGTCTGTTCATATCCTGTGACCATTTGTCAGTTGGGGAATGGTTCTAATTCTTAAAAATTTGAGTAAGTTTTCCATATATCCCCAAAAAGAGACCTCTCTTATGCTCCTATTAGGGTATTCTCTCTACCTTTCAAATGCCACCTTTTTCTTAAAGAGTCCTTTTAAAAAAAATTAAATATTATATTTTCCATTTGACAAAAACAGATCTCTCCCTCCTGCTATTATCCCCACCATCTAAAAGGAACAAACAAAAAGCAAAATCTTGGTAACAAAAAAGGATAGTCAAGCAAGACAAATTTCTACATGGGACCTATCTTTAAAAAAAATCTCATTATGTCCTTGTCTATCACCTGTGTGACAGGAGTTATGTAGCATGCTTTATATGCCATTTGGTATCCTGGAATCTTGAGTTCATTTTTACAGTGCAGTTTTTATTGTATAAATTGTTCTTGTACTGGTTACTTTGCATCAATTGATGCAAGTCTTACAAGTTTCACTGAAACCATCAAAAGGACTATGTATTGATAGTTTTCTTAATAAGATGGAAGCTAGTACAAATAATATTATTCATTGTTTATCCGGAATAAACTGCATTCAGTTATGTGCACATGTTGTTTGTCAACTCTGATAACTATTTTTATGAGTTTGGTAACTGAGATTTTTGGAAGCTCAACGTGCGTGCATGCATGTGTGTGTGTGTGTGTGTGTGTGTGTGTGTTACTAGGATAGTGGTGAGTACTATTGAACCTAAAGAAATATTGAATGAAAGATCACATAAAATCATTCTTAATTTAAACCTAGTATTATTGACACTTTAAGATGATACAATCAATTCTTTTATTGTGTTATTGAGAGGCTGATAGTGCAGTAGATGGAGGACCAGTCTCAGAGTCTGAAATATATGGGTTCTTCTTCACACGTATTTTAGTTTTTGAGACATGGGACAAATCACTTAATTTGACAATGTCCCAGGCACCTTTCTAAGACTATCTGTATATTATAGATAAGTTGTGGCTCTGCATTGGTAATGGGAATTTCTGTATTATGAGTTCCCTCAACTAATGAAATCACACATCAAGGGGTCCACACCTTTTCCTTTCCCAGAATTTAATAAGTCACAATTTGACCACTGTCTTAACACAGAATTTTCATATGCCATTGAATTTTCCAGTTAAGCAAAAGAACATAGCAATATGAATAGTTTTTGACTGTTAACTTTAACCTCATGAGAACATGTTGGTAACAATTGATGTGTCATTTTTCAGTCATGTCTGATTCTTCTTGGTTTTCATTAGAGATACTTGAGTAGTTTGCCATTTCCTTCTCCAGGATAAGGCAAATGAGACAAACAGGGTTAAGTGACTTGCCCAGGATCACACGGCTAGTGTCTGAGGCCAGATTTGAATTCAGGAAGATAAGTCTTCCTGCCTCCAGGCCAGGCACTTCATCCCCTGTCCCACCTAACTGCCTTAATTGACATTTATATAGTGATTTAAGATTTGAGAAGCACTTGATGCATATATCATTTGATCTATGCTAGTAGATATGGTATAATTTATGCAAATTTTAGGTAAGCCAGTAGAATAAATGAAAGCAAATCATACTTGTTGTTCTCCTACATTTGATGTTAAGAATTGTTTGTTATTATGTATAATATTTTTATGGATGAGCCTTAAGTGGTGGTTGTTGCTAATTTATTTGATTTTACATTTTGCATGGTCTCCATTTGGTCACTGTCTAAATGAATTTTGGAGATTCCTGGGGAGTCTACAAGATTCCTGAGTTTAAACATATAAATGTCTCTTTTTTTTAGGTACACAGGAGCTCCATACTTTGCAGCAATTTCAGCCCTCAAAGTGGTATGTTTATTTAAATTTCTTAATTGCATGTCTGTGTGTCTTATCCGAACCAGAACTTAAATGATACAATCTTAATAAAACATTTGTTTTATAATGGAGTACTAAAAATTGTGTGATGTTTTGTTTTGATGATTTCAATCGGTAGAATTACTTTGTAAAGTTCTGGGACTTTTTTAGTTTTATATCACCTTTATTTTCATATTTATCCTTCCCCTACTGTGAGAGTTATTACTCATAACGAAGAATTTTTTTAAAAAAGGAAGGGGTATAACATGTATAATAAAGTTGACCACACTTAACTTATAGGTCTCTCTTCAGCCAACCACTTGATTCATTCCATATGTAATCCTATTATCCTAAGATGTAGAATAATCTAGGGATATGTTTTGATATTGTCTTATTAATAAACACATCTTTTTCATTAAACTCTTTCCCTAGTTCATTAAACATTATTTATTGAATAAACTAGAGAGACCTCCTTTTCTAATGGTAGTTATTCTCTACATAATAAATATCTTAATCTTCTATGATTTAAAAAATTAAAATTACTGAATATGTGTTATTAACTAATGAGTAATAAAAAGACAAAATTGCTTAGAGTATTTTGGTTGTGTGAAAGATTTCAGCCAGTCACCTTAAATCCTCACCATTTCAGGAGGCAACTTTTCTCTACTTTTGAAAACATTCAGCTCATTCACTATACATATTAGTTTCTCAAGAATCTTCTTTATTATTTCTTATTAATATGAGTTAATTTACTTCCTCTATTTAGCCATCACAGTAACAATCTCTCAGGATTGTGCTATTAAATACTAATTTTGCACATAGATTTTTTTAAGTTTCTTCATAAAATAAATTGTTATTTCTCATAAGAAAGAAGCATCTCCTCCCTTTTGTTCTGTCTTCTTCAGAATTTATTTCTAGTTTTATAAATTAAAAAAATTTTTCCTGGTGCCATCAGGAGAAGTTCCTTATAAAGGAACGATGGTTGCAACTGTAACAAAAACGTGCCCTTTTCTCAACATTCCATTTGACTATTAAAGATACTGTAACAGTATTTGTAGCCTTTGTGGAATACCTTGTTGCAGGAGGTGTTAAATTTTTTTGAGTTATGAATCTTTTTACAGAACAATGTTTGTAGACACATAAACTATTTTTTAAAAAATAAACAGGATTGCAAAAGAAACCAATTACATTGAAAGATGGTCATCAGAATATAAAAAAAATTAAAGAACCAAATTCTCAGACTTCAGGTTAAGACCCTCTACCCTGGTGGAACAGATGTTAGAAACTAAGCAAGCAGTAACCAACAAATATGTCAGCTGAGTCTCATGGTGTATGCAATCTTTCATAATCATAACATCACATCTCTACAAAGAGGGAAGAGAGAGGTGCATTTTCTTAAGCATTCTTCAGAATCACACTTCTTGATCACTCTAATTATACAGCACTCAGGCTTTTGTTATCCTTCCCTTTACTTTTTAGCATTTATATAGCCCTTTAAGTTTTGCATAGTGCTTTAGAAATTACCTCATTTTATCCTTCCATTAACCCTGAGATACAGGAGTCCTTATTACCCCCACTTTATAGATGAGGAAACTGAGGCAGACAGAGTCAATGACTTGCTCGAGTCACAAAGCTAGTAAGTACTTGGGGCAGGATTTGAACTTAAGTCTTCCTGACTTACCTATCTATCCACTGTACCACATAGCTACCTATAGTCATTGTGTATAGTTTTCCTTGTTTTGGTTATTTCACTCTATCAGTTACTGTTAAGTTTTCCTATGCATTATTTTTTGTTTCACAATAGTATTTCATTACATTCATATACCATATGGTTTAGCCATTCCCCAATCAATGGGCATCTGCTGTTGTTTCCAGTTACTGGATACCACAAAAAGAGCTATTATGAATTTTTTGATCTGTATGGGATCTTTCCTCCTTTCTTTGACCTCCTCCTTATTCAAAGAACCATTTTATCTTTGAGTTAAAGGATATGGATGTTTTTGTCAACTTTTAAAAAATATAATTCCAAATTGCTTTTTAAAATGGCTCTATTTACAACTTCACCACTAGTCTTTTAATGTGCCTGTCCTTCTGCAGTCCCTTCAGTACTATTTCCATTTTTTTCATCTTTGTTAATTTGCTGGATGTGAAGTGAAATCTCAGAGTTTGTTTTAATTTTCATTTCTCTTACCAGTTATTTTTAGCAACCTATCATATTAATATGAAAAATTTGTAATATTTTTCAGTTCTGTTGAGAACTGTTGGGCAAAATTCCATTTGTTGAGACTAGAATATTGCTTTAACTGAGCAATATTGGAAGATTAGTTTTGAATTTTATAAATAAGTGCCATCAATGAGGATATTTTGCTCATTTAAAAACTTCTTCAATTTCTAGTTTTTGTTTTTAGAGAAATTAAGTCTGGCATTTCTTCATGCATTTTGAGCAATTCTGAGGGTACTATTTCACTGCCAAGTAAAACACAATGCAAACCCTAGTACATTCATGACCACAAACCTTCAGAGAACACCATAAGCTAGTTTGAAAAATGAAAAGCATTTGAAATTGCATTTATGGGACTAAAAACTGAGGAATTTGTTATACACCTCCTCTTACATGTTGTGTATAGGTTTAATTTGATCTTTAATTTATAGCCACTTAGGTAGTAATACCCACCTTACATCCTTTTTTCTCTTAGACTCTTTTCACTTGGATCATGCTTAATTTACATATTCTCTACTCCATAATTATATGTGTTAATTATGTATATCTCTATGCAAATAAAAATATTAATGAACAGCCAGAACCAATTTCTGATAAAAGGCTTTTTCTTCTATTATTTCATATAGTGACTCATTGAATATTAACCGAGTTGTTCTTAAGTGAGATGTTCATGATAACTAGTTTTGTTATTTAATAGGTGAACCAGCTTACATTAAAGCTTTTGTCTTTTGCTAATTATTTCCTAGGGTGCCGATCTCTCCCATATATTCTGTACCAAAGAAGCAGCCCCTGTGATTAAGTCATATAGTCCAGAGTTGATTGTTCACCCTGTTCTGTAAGTATATCTGTTTTGATTCACTTAAGGAAACTCCCTTTGAGTTTTGGGAAATTTGATTTCCATGAATAAATTAATAAGCACTTACTGAGTGAATGCAGGCCATGGATCACTACCAGTTGCTATGGGAAGATGTAAGAAAATAAGCATGTAGGGGCAGCTAAGTGACACCATGGGCAGAGTGCCAGTCCTGAAGTCAGAAAGACTTATCTTCCTAAGTTCAAACCTGACCTTAGATGCTTGTTAGCTGTGTGACCATAGGCAAGTCACTTTGCCCTATTTGCCTCAAGTTTCCTCATCTGTAAAATGAGCTGGAGATGGAAATGGCAAACCACTGTAGTATCTATGTCAAGAAAACCTCATATGGGGTCATGAAGAGTTGGAAACACCTGAACTACAACAAAATAGACAACCAGAAAGGAAATAAAATGTTATTTTTGTCTTCAAAAGGCTTATCTTCTCAAAGAAACAAAATACCAGAGCTAGCATTTAATAGTACATTAAGGTTGCAAGGAACTGTACATATATTATTGATTTGATATAAATTAGATAGATACATTTGATATAAATAACAAAATAGGTTGATCACCTGTAGTTAATATAGGATAAGTATAAGACAATATTCAGCATGTTGAACACGTAGTGACTGATACCACTACTTTCTGGCCTAAATACTAGCTAGTTATCATTGTAACTGCTTCCATATTTCTCACACTTAAACTTTCAGTGATTTTGCAGTATCAGGAGGTTCTTGGTGGTCCTGAAAATCCAGAATGCTCTGTTTCTGTCATCATTCTATAAAGGGAAAAGTCAGATAAGTTTATGAATACCTTTTCAATGCTTGTTCCCAGCTGTTTTTGCTGTCTCATCTGGAGATAAGTCCTGCCTATCTCCCTCTGATTTCATGGACATGAGTCTTGACCTGAAACTTAGAGTATTAGAGAGTTGCCAAGGGCACTGTGATATTAAGTGACTTACTCAGGGCTGCCCAAAGCATCTATTTTCCTAAAACCAAGTCCAGCTCTCTCTATCCACTTTGTCTTTTTACCTCTCATGTAGCTTGGAAAATGGAGGAAAAAGTAACAGAAAGGAAGGTGGAAGCTTCAGCTGTTAATCTAAAAAGAGTTAAAAGTCTTCAGGGCTCATCAACCCCTGGAATGTTCACTACTGTAGAGCTTTGGAATTACTCAGTGTTTTACCATACATAGGCAGATGTTGATTATATGGTGGGGTAGGGTGGAACACCTTCAGCCACTACCCATGTACTCACCTTCCCTCTTGTGGAGACAGGTATGTTTCATTTCAAATAGACTCTAAGCTTCTGGATGATGGGGTGTGTCACCTTTATCCTCGAATCCCCAAGACCTGGCATGATGCTTTGGACAGCGTAGGTGCTTAATAAATGTTGAATTCACGTGAACATAAGAACATTCATAGAACAACAAAGTAGCGTACTGACAAAATGCAAATTCTAGCACTATTCTTGGCCATTGTAATTTTGTTTTGAATTCTAAAACAAGTAATCATACCTGTTTTACATTATAATGCCTATTATACATTATAATCTTGTCATCATAAGGATTTGAGATCCCTGTTTTTAGAATGTAGAAAATGGAATCCTGGAAATAATTCATGTCAGAGTTGGGCCATTCCCACCCCAGGATGGCTCATTGGACTTTTTCACTCATACTGGTGCATAAATGAATGGTGGCTAATTTTTGGTATCTACACTCTGACTTACAGAAATTGGCAGAGTATGCTGTTCTAACTTTTCTTTATCAGTTAGTTCTTGTCATTTTTTCCGATGGACAAAATTAACTTGCTTTCCCTGATGCATTCCTCATTACCATGTCTGTATGTGGTAGACAACTTGTTATGAAGTAACATTTATTAACCATATATAATGAGAGGTAACCACCTCTATAGAAGGTTAAAGTGAGATTTAGGATGGGCGAGCTAGACACGTAAAAGGTTATATTTAGTCATAGAGTCAGAACTGTGTATGTAAGTGATACCTTTAAAAAAAGATGCACAACATTTAGTTAAGGAAAAAATTTGTGGTGAAATGAAATCTATTTATATATAATTTATTTATAATATATATTTATATATGCAATTATATATGATATATATCACATATGTATAATTTATATATAATATATCCTCTTCTGTGATTAAAAAATTAGAGATTTATTTGATGTATACACAATATATGATGGGTACAGCTATATATGTATATATGTATACACAATATGGGATAGGTGGCACAATGGATAGGATTGGAGTTGGGAGGATCTGAGTTCAAATCTGCTATCAGAATCTTACTAGTTATGTGACCCTGGGCAAATCGTTTAAACCCTAATTGCCTCAGTTTCCTCATCAGTAAAATGAGCTGGAGAAGGAAATGGCAAACCACTCCAGGGTCTTTGCCAAGAAGACCCCACATGGGATCATAAAGTCAGACAAGACTGAAACAGTTTAGCAGCAACCACAGAAGTGGCCATTCCAGACCACTTTAACTCTCGAGCCCCATCTGTGCTTTGCGTTGATACACAATCAGTCACGATAAATCAATGACTCCCAAACATGAAACGGTTATTATATGAGAAGGCAGAAGCAAGACTGGAATCAACATTCACTCAGTAGAAGGCCAGAGCATTAATAATCAACTTCTAATAATTCATCTATAAACATGGTCACACTCTCCAGTATAATCAGAGCACATCAGTGGAAAGAGTGGGCATATATAGAAATCTAGCAGTGAAACACATGTGTAGGAAAGCCATGTGCCTGGGACTGCTTACCACTGGTAGGCCTTCATTTCCTTGATCTTTTTAGAACATTCTAGTCTGGCTCCATGTGTCACCTGCTCGGCAAAATACTTTTTTTTTTTGTTAGCTTCTCCCCTTCTCATCCTGAAGCTTCTTTCCTGCGCAAAACTGTTTCTTTACCAGTGAGCACTTTTTAGCATCCATCCACCCTTGGCAGAAGAAAACGTTGTGTTCTTTGAAAAAAATATCAGTATAATTCAAAACAGCTATAAAACTTGTTTTCAAAGAAAATTTGTTATTTGTAACTCTTAATTTAATGGGCACCCCCCCAGGAAAATATTTCCATATAACAAAGAGGATTATATGTGAAATTCTAAATCTCCATTCCCTATAGCTTGATTTTTTAAAAATGCATATAATAAATTCAACACATTATTTTAAAAGTTGTTTCGCTTGTTTGTTTTGCCCCTGGAGCTTCCCCCTGTGGATTTTTAAGGATATTTCCATGATTCTCTCTTCTTTTCAACACTACTACTCTTAAATCCCATACTTCAGATAAAAATGGGGGAGGGACTCATAGCCTTTGAAACACATAGGCATAGACAAGCAAAAAAAAATTGAACATTCTCTCCATCTAATATTCTGCAACTTAGCATCATCACCCAAGTCATAAAGTGGCTACCACGCTTCATCTTCTGTCCTTTCCAGTTGTGGTTGGTCACTATTAATAGGAAATTTTAAGCCTTTCTAAGGTGTTTTTATTTATAAATTTTTCTGGTTTTATTGTCTTCACTCTGGAATAGTTCATAAAAATTTCCCAGATTTCTCAGATAGTCACTTTTGTAATTTCTTATGGTGCGATAATATTCCATCATATTTGCATGCCTTAATTTGTTCATCTACTCCCCAAGACGTGAGTACCCTTTTAATTTATAGTTCTTTGCTACCCCCAAAAAGCTGCTATAAATATTTTGGTCTTTTTTTTCTCTTTCTCTGATCTTTGGGCTACAGGCATGGTTCCAGATTGCTTTCCAGAATGGCTAGACCAATTCATAGCTCTACCATCTGTCTTCCTGCAATCCTTCCAACAATTGTCATTTTCTTTGTTTTAAATCATCTTTACCAATTTTATAAGAGGTAAAACCTCAAAGTTGTTTCAACTTGCTGTTGATTGCTTAGATAGTTTCTTTTAAGAGCTATCTGTTCATGTCCTTTGTTCATTTTCCTATGAGGGAATGGCTGTCATTCTTATATATTTGAATAGGTTCCTTATGTATCTTGGAAGACATCTTTATCAGAAAAACTTGCTGCAAAGAGCCCTTTGCGTATTTAACTGCTTTCCTTCTCATTTAACAGCATCGATTTTGTGCAAAAATTTTTCACTTTTATTATTAAAAATTGACCATTTTATTTCTGTGATCTCCTCTATCCCTTAGCTAATCATAAACTCTTCTCCCATCCATAGTTGTTAAAGGTATTCTTTCCCCTTTCTCCTCTAATTTGTTTATGATAGGATTTTTTATGTCCAGATTATGTATCCATTTGGAGTTTATTGTGGGATATAGTATGAGATCTTGACCTAATTTATTTTCTGCTCTTTCTTCTTTCCTTTCTTTTTTTTTATTTTTATTTTATTTTATTTATTTATAAATGTTCTACAATCACTTCCTTAAAATTAAGATTTTATACCCCCACACCTTCCCCCCACCCCACTCCCTCCCCGTGACAGCATACAATTCTGTATAGGTTCGACATATACTTTCCTATTGAGCATATTTTCACTATAGTGATGTTATGTAGTCACACTGACATAAGTGGAAGAAATCATATAACAAATCAAAACATAATACACTAAAACCCCCACGCACACAAACATGATCTGCTACATTCTGCGAATGACTTCCATATTTCTTTCTCTGAGTGTGGAAGGCATTTTGCCTTAGAGAATCGATAATGGGATTTTTAAGCTATAGAGGGCAACATGGGGACTCTGGAGAGATTTC
Organism: Potorous gilbertii; assembly: GCA_028658325.1. NCBI lineage: Eukaryota > Metazoa > Chordata > Mammalia > Diprotodontia > Potoroidae > Potorous > Potorous gilbertii. The sequence continues at coordinate 408,195,116 of CM053771.1, read as the reverse complement.
CCTTTTCACAGTTTGTAGATGTCACAAGAAGCCAAGATAGCTTTCCTTCAGTAATCTTCTAATAGCCAGAGACACTGATTGGCTTTAGTAAGTTCTTTCAGCTGACTTGGCTTTTCTTCATTACAGCAAAACAATGCCTTGTTTCCAATTATCTGCAGCGTTCCTTTGTCAGTTGAGTGTTTCTTTTCACCAAGTTCTTATGCGCAGTTTCTTATCTTGTTTCCTTCCTTCTTCATATGGTCATCTTGTAACACTCCTATAATTTCTGTTAAAAAATTCACTTTGTATTCATTTGTAAAAATAATTATATTATCTTTTGTTTTTACATCACCTAGATTTTCCCCTGTATCCTTTCCCCTCCTCCCTGAGTCATCATAGTAAACAAAGAATATTTTTTTTAAAGAGAAAAGAAAAAGAGGAAGAAGAGAAATTAATCAGTAAAACCAGTGAATGCATCAGGAATCTGAAAACATATGCAATATCCCAAATCTTTGGACTTCCACTCTCTGCAAAAGACCATGAGAGCTAGGTGGGGGGGTGAGGGAGAATGGTGGAGAGAGATGGGGATAAAATTGTGAATTCAAATTCTTGTGGAAGTGAATGTTGAGAACTGAAAATAAACAAATTTTATAAAATTTAAAAAATGGCCATGGGAAGTATCATCTCATGTATTTTCCTTGGGGCCATACTGCTTCTTTGTAATTTTGCAACATTCCCTTTCAGTTGTTTTATTGTTGATTCCATTTAAGTTGTTGTAGTTATTGTGGAAATTGTTTTCTCGGCTATGCTTACTTCCTTCTGTCTCATTTCATGTAAGTCTTTCTATACTTTTCTATATTCATCATATTTGTCATTTCTCACAGAATAGTAATATACTATTACGGTTATGTATCACAGTTTGTTTCGTTGTTTCAGGTTCGTTCGTTTCAGGTTTTCTTGGCAAAGATACTGGAGTGGTTTTCCATTTCCTTTTCCAGTTCATTTTACAGTTGAGGAATTGAGGCAAACTAGGGTTAAGTGATTGCCCAGGATCACACAGCTAATAAGTGCCTGAGGCTGGATTTGAACTCATGAAGATAAGTCTTCCTGACTGCAGACCTAATGCTCTATCCACTGTTGTCACCTAACAGCCCTTTTCTTACTGGGTATCTATCTACTTTGTTTCCAGGTCTTTGTAACCACAAAAAGTGCTACTGTAAAATATTTTGCTATATATGGGGACAATTTTTTTGAAAAAAATTAATGACCTCTATGGGATATATACCTAATAATCTCTGGGCTAAAGATGTGAATATTTTAGTCATTTTATTGGAATGATTCTAAATTGTTTTTTGATCATGGCTGTACTCATTCACAGCTTCACCACCAATGTCTAGCATGCTTGTTTTTCCATAGTCCCTTCAACATTAACTATTCTTATCTTTTGTCACCTTTGCTGTTTTGCTGGATGTGATGGGTTATTTCATTTTGATTTCTATTATTAGTTATTTTGAACATTTTTCACATGATAGTTAATAGTGCCTATAGTTCTTTTTGAGAACTGTTTGTTTATGTCCTTTAACTATTGGAGAATGGCTCTTGGTCTTATATATTTCTATTACTTGATAGCTTGGATATCATACCTTTATCAAAAGTATTTGATTTAATGATTTTTTTTCCCAATTGATGACTTCCCTTTTTACCATAGATGCATTAATTTTGTTTGTATAAATGCTTTACACTTCATTTGAATTATACTTAATTTTCTGTATGTTTTGGTTGCTAAATCAGATTTTGGTTGCAAAATTAGATACAAAGATTTTTTCCTTTTAAATTTAATATTTTATTTTCCCCCAATGACATGTAAAAACAATTTTTAACATCCATTTTTTTAAGACTTTGAGTTCCAAATTCTCTCTCTTCTTCCCTCCCTACCACCACTTGAGAAGGCAATATATGAGAAGGTTATACATGTGTAGTCATGCAAAAGATATCCATTACAGTCATGTTGTAAAAGAAAACAGTCAAAAAAACTTAAGAAAAATAAAGTAAAAAAAAAGTATGTTTCAGTCTGTATTCAGACACCATCAGTTCTTTCTCTGGGGATGGATAGTATTTTTCAGCTTAAGTCCTTCAGGGTTGTCTTGGATCATTGTATTGCTGAGAATAGCTAAGCTGTTCACAGCTGATCATCTTAAAATATTGCTGTTACTTTGTACACGGCATATTTCACTTTGCATCAGCTCATGCAAGTCTTTCCAGGTTTTTCTGAAAGCATCTTCCTTATCATTTCTTATAGTACAATAGTATTCAATCATAAATACATACTACAGCTTGTTCAGCATTCTCCAATTGATGGGTATTCCCTCAATTTCCAATTCTTCGTCCCCAGAAAAGAGGTGCTATAAATATTTGTACATATAGTGTACAAATATTGTACATTTCCTTTTGGTTTTTTATCTGTTTTGAGATACAGACCTAGTAGTGGTATTACTAGCCCTATGAGCCTAGTTCCAAAGTGCTCTACAGACTGGTTCAGGGCTTTTGTGCAGCTGTTTTCAGAGATACTTCTGGAGACCTGTAAGTTTTCAGTTTTTCCAAGGTGGTATGACTTAAGGAGAGGTGTTTATGATTCTCCTGACCTGTGTTCTGGTCTCTGACCACAAGCACTCTTTTCTGCCCTGGAACTCTGAGGAGGGTCTCCCCTCCACTGCTGCTGCAAGTTGTTCCATGCCAGTGCTTCTCCTTGCCCTGAGATTGCCACCCAAGACTGTGAGCTGGATCTGTGTATGACCAAAGTAACAGCATCCTTCCTCAGTGCTAGCAAAAATACCCCTGTAATTTCCTTCTGATGAGTTGTTCTACCCCCTTACTGCTTGTGGACTGAGAACTCCAGAAGCAGCTGCTGCCACTGCTGATTCAGTCACTCCCAAGGCCTGCTCCTGGTTTCCTGGGGCCAGAGTTGTGCTAGACTTCGCTTCACTCTCACTCAGGTGTGACAGACCTTTCCTGCTGACCTTCTAAGCTGTCTTTGGCATGTGAGCTGAGAGGTCCAGAAGCCACTACAGCTGCAAATGATTCAGTTGCCCTGAGGCCTGCCCTGCGCTGGACTGTGGTCCTTTCTTCCCTGGTGCAACAGACCTTTCCTGCAAACTTTCCAAGTTGTCTGAGGCTGGAAATTTTTTTCACTCCATCTTTTTGTGGATTTTGCTGCTCTGGAATTTATTTAGTCATTTTTTAAAGATATTTGGAGGAGTTTGGGGAGAGCTCAGGCAAGTCCCTTCCTTTACGCCACCATCTTGGCTCCACTCTCCAACTACTTCCTTTTCTTATCCTAGCTGTATTATGCTTCTCCTGAAGCTTTTCAGTTTCATGTAATCAAAATATCTATTTTTACCTTTTCTATTTGCCTAATTTTGTCTAAGAACACATTTTACCTACATTCTTATTTGCCCTAAGAATGCCTTTCATACTCATAGCTATAAAAAGTACATGATCTACTTCATCTCTAATTTTTAGTGCTATGATCTGTAATATTAAGGTCTCATCTGTTTTGAATTTAATATGAAATATGTTATAAGATGTTGATCTGAGCCTCATCTCCCATGCCTCAAATACCTCCTCATAAGGAATGACCCATCACTCTTGTATTGTGAAAATGAATAAATACAGCAGTCATCCTTATATAAATGTCCCAGACTACCCAAATTGTTATTTCATTTTTAATTTCTCAGTTATAACCTTAACAACTCTGAATTCATGTAAATTAGCTATTGGACCATGATACCTTATAGCTGGCTTCTCAATTCAGTTCATGCTTTGTTTTTAAATAGATCTGCTTAGTACAGATATCTGAGATTTTTCTCTCAGGTTCTCAGAACAGTCTGTGTCTCTCTGATTTTTTATCCGAGACACAATGTTTTTTTCTGAGTCTAATTCTTACTAGTGTTCGTTCCCTACATAAATGTCCTCTTTCTCTGCCTTTAGTGAGCTGAAATATCTACACATGAAAGACATAGTTCTTTAGAATGTGAGTGATTTTTTTAGGTTTTAAACAGAATGTTTCAATTATAAAAACTCATTGAGTTTTTAGCAAATTAAGGTATCCTTCTCTATGGCTTACCAAAAAGTAAGAGCTTCATAAATGTTTTTCATTTGCTCTGTTGTATAACAAACAACTAACACTTATACTGTGCTTACTATGTGCAGACGCAGTAATCAGCAATTTTACAATTCTATCTCATTTGACCTCCACCGCAACCACAGGAGGCAGGTGCTATTATTCCATATTACGGATGAGGAAATTGAGGCAATCAGAGGTTGAGTGACTTGCCCAAGGTCATCCAGTTTCTAAGTTATCTGAGGTTGGATTTCAATTCAGGGCTTCCTCACTCTAGGTCCATCATTGTGTCCAGCCCAAATCTTAAGTTTTAAAATACTGCCAAGATTTGATGCTTCTAATTTTTATATTAGAATATTATATTTTCTATAGCACATGTACCATATTAGTTAGCAGTAGGCTAAAACCTTAAAGATACAAAATAGAAAAGTGAGAAAGTTACTTCTCCCAAAGAACTCATTAAATTCTAATGGGGAGAGAGCACATGTATAGGAGGGTTCTTCTGCAGGGTGGATGGGAATTGTGTGGATCCTTTGGATCCAGTGGCCCTGTGGTTTGAAGAGCCTGGCAGTAGTGAAGATGGTAAAGTCCAGTGGTCTAGAGGGCATGTTGGCAAGGGAAGGTGATAAACTCGGGGTTTATGAGGGAACTAAACCAGCAGTATTCTGATGCTAGCATTTCATGCACAGATAACATGCATTTTCAGAGTAGAATATGCTCCACTTTTTCCCACGGTGTCTCCATGGACTTGAGTGTATTTAGCATTGTGGTTGCAAGAGATAGCGGCTGTCATTTGCATCCTGGGTGACCTTGAGCATTAAATGCTTTTCTCTTCTGGGTCTCACTCATCTCTAAAACTGGGGGATTGGACTAGATGACCTCAAAGGTTCATTTCAGCTCTAAATCTATGATGCTTTGATCCTGTGTCTCAGAAATCAATGTAGAAGTTTTAAAAGTACATCATGTGGAGGAGCTGATTACAAGAATATATATTGTACCAACAGGCAGAAATATCTGCCATATTATGAGCTGGCAGTAATCTTGAAAACCAGTTGTAATAATAGCAATGACGTACTTGTATAGCATTTTATATATATATATATATATATATATATATATATATATAATTGTG
>CM053771.1:408132393-408189785 GCA_028658325.1 Potorous gilbertii | reverse complement strand
ACTTACTAGTTAAATGATTTGCCCAGCATCACAGGGTTAAGTGTCTAAGGCCAGATTTGAACTTAGGTCTTGGTGCCTCTGGGTCTAATGCTTTCATTATGCCACTTTCCCAAGCCCAGGGCTTTTTCACTATTACACTACAATCTTGTGTAAGACAAACTCCTTGTACACCCATGGATTTCTTCAGATACATTACTAAACTTTGCCTATAGGAAACCAGACACCTAGAAAATGTAGCTTATCATGTCTTTTGGATGCACTGGCAGATGATCTAGTTGTAGTGAAGTGTAAGATTTCAGACCCAAGTTTACACTTTAATTATAACGTGATTGACATACTGTCATATTGACAAAAGAACAGATTTTGGAAAAGGTCATTTGCTAAAACAATGCTTCATATTAGCCTCAGACTGAAGGACAAAGGCTGCAAAATGAGATTCTGGGATATTGTTGGTCTTACAGGCAGGCGTTGCTGCTTTGTTCATTGTGGCCATGACATGTGGTACTGAAATGGCTATGTTAATTAGCGTGTTTATAGAGAGCAGCTGCTGGTCAACACACAGAAGAAATGCTAATGAAAGGTTTGAAACAGAATTTGTAGCACTATTGATAGAGAGGGAATGTGTTGCCCTTTTAAAATAGCTACGTTGCTGGCTGACTTACCTTAAGACAGTTGGGACGTGCCCTTGGAGTTTGTAGCAAGTTACTTGGCTCTCCCCTAGCTGTTGGCACCAGCAGTACCAAAGGCTTGTAGGTCAGAATTTTTCTTCAAGGAGCCCCTGATGTAGCTGTAACCTACTCATGAAGGGGGAGTTCAGAAAGGGGCTGATTTATGTTGTCTCTGCATTGTGGTGTTATTCAGGAAGGAGAGACATGAACTTGACAGGATTTTTTTAAATGTAGAGTAACTTCATTTGTATAATAGATATCACATTTCTTGCCTTTTCAGTGAGTAGGAAAAGGGGGTAGGGGGAAGGAGAGAATTTGGAATTGAAAATAAAAAAATAAATTGATGCAGAAATCTAAATCTCATCGATATCCAGTGTTTCAAATGTATTTATTTGTTCTGTGGCCAGTTTAATATAATTAGAACTACTTTTCTCAGTTAAAAGATTTTTTTTTGCTTAGTTGTTTCAGTCATGTCTGATTTTTTGTGACCTCTTTTGAGGTTTTCTTGGTCAAAATATTGCGCTGGTTTGCTCTTTCCTTCTCTAGCTCATTTTACAGATGAGAAACCAAGGCAAGCATAGTTAAGTGACTTGCCCAGGTCACACAGCTAGTAAGTGTCTGAGGCCAGATTTGAAATTGGGTCTTCCTGGCCTGGTGCTTTATCCTCTATATCACTTAGCTTCCCCAGTTTTAAATGAAATAGGATACAAGTATGCTTAAAGAAGGTTAGGTAAGTTATTCTTTGAGGAGAGGAGACAGTGTACAACAAAAACAAGTGTAGGAATCATTAACATGGGAGATGGGTCACAAGTTAGGGAAAGGTAATCATCACATTTGAGTTTTCTTCCACAACACGACTAACATGGAAATTTGTTTTACATGATTGATTGCACATATGTAACCTATATCAGATTGCTTACCATCTCAGAGAAGGGAGAGGAGGAGAATAGGGAGAGAATTTGATAATCAAAATTTTTAAAATGCCAATATTGAAGATTGGTTTTAGATGCAACTGGAGAAAAAAATAAAATACTGTTTTTAAAAAGACAATTATTACAGCATACTTTGTTTTCTGAACCATAGTTAAACAGGAATGTGTCTGTGCTCTTCACCTCTGGTTATTACAGTGTGTGTGTGTGTGTTCATCCTTCATTACTGAAGAAGACCGTGCTATCACAGAAATGATGACATGACTTGCACTTGACTTTGTTTTGAGTGAGGGAGGGCTGTGCAGGTCACCAGCCTCACTTCTCCTCCTGAGCCATCTGGATCCAGTGACCAGATGCTCATCAGGATGACAGTAATATATGTGGGAAACAGGGTGACATAATCAATGACTTAGAGAGCTGGCCTTGGAGCTAGAGACCGGGTTCATGTCCTGCTACATCAGTGTGACCATTGACAAGTTACCTAACCTCTTCTCAGTGTCCCAAGCAGCCCAACTTACTGTGAATTACAAAGGAGTTAAGGTCTGCATAGGTAGAGTTTCCATACTTGGAAATCTTCACACTGATATGAATCACAGCTGTTCCTCCCACAGCTGTGTGTGTGTGTGTGTGTGTGTGTGTGTGTGTGTGTGTGTGTGATAAATGGAACTTCCATATGTGTTTCTGTGTATGTACATAAGTATACATTTCCCTAATATTTAGCGAGATGTTTGCCACAAAGGAAGTGCTTGATCAGTGTTTATTTCTGGATGAAATGATATATTAAAACTATAAGAAAAGTAGATTCCTTTTATAGGACTGTAATGGCTGCTAATTGATGTTCACAATGATGACTCCAAGTCACTGAAAATTAGAAATACTTTCTGATCAAAGAAAGATTTAATCTTATTCATTACAGTTTTAGTATAAAGTGTTTGATTGTTTTCAGTTTTTCATAATGTTTGGAATATTCGTAATCCTTATTACATATGTTCATGTCATTGTTGTTGAGTCTTTCAGTCATGTGCAACTTGTCATGATCCCATGGGTCAGACTTTTCTATCCTCCACTGTCTCTTGAAGTCTAAGTTCATGTTCATTGCTCCTTGACACTCTCTGTCCATCTTATCTTCTGCCATCCCTTTTTGTTTTGCCTTCAATCTTTCCCAATATCACGGTCTTTTCCAGTGAGTCCTGTCTTCTCATTGTGTGGCCGAAGGATTTATGCTTCAGTATTTGACCTTCCAGTGGATAGTCCGAATTAATTTCTGTAAATATTGACTGGTTTGATGTCGTTGTCCATGGAACTCTCAAAAGTCTTCTCCAGCATCACAATTCAAAAGCATCAATTCTGCAGCACTCAACTTTCCTTATGTTTTGTCTAAATACATTTCCCAGTCATTCTAAATAAAGAGGAAATTAATCTAGGTTTGGTTGTAAAATGCATTACTTTTTCAAGGTTGAAGTTCTTAATCTTTTTTGGGTCATGGACCCTTTTGGCAGTGTAGTGGTCAATGGACTCCTCAGAATGATGTTTTTAAAATGCATAAAATTCAATACTTATAAGATCTCAAAGGAAACCAGTGAAATACAATTATCAAAATAATACAGAAACAGTTTTATGGACCTTAGGTTGATAACCCCTGCGCCAAGAGGAAGAAATCAGTGAATAAATACACAGCAGGAATGATTCCAGATTTTTTCCCTTTGTGTCATGCGTTATGATTTTATATTAACAAATCTTTCTTCTTAATTATGTTTTACATTGTCTGAAATTAAAACTAATTTGCATTTCCCAAGCAAACACCAGCAGGTCTGTGCTGGATAACAGAATGAAGAAGCCATCCTTAGAGTTAAAATTGCTATGGATAATTAAAGATGGTAATTAACATGTAGACAGCTTGGATTGTAAATGATCACCTTGGAGGTGATTGTATATATGTTGAAGGTGGGGAGGGAGAGAGGAGAATAAATTAGCTGCACTGTTTCTTAGTTTGGGAAACCCGTAAGTTTCATTGTGGAAGTCTAACATAATTGTGGAACTAGAAAGATATTTCCATTTATCCCAGTTACTGAGGGCTCTAATTAACTGTAGAATCTCTTACTTAAGCAATTAGTCCTGTCTGAGGAAGTATAGGCAACAGTCTAATCATTCACATTATCATTTATTTCCTTTTATGTGGGGAATTATTCAGTGTTTCTTAAGTATTTATTTGTCTTATGGGCTTTTAAATAGCAATATGTTTCTGAGTTAAATGAATTAGGATACAAAGGTAAGTTATCTTTGAAGAGAAGAGAGAGGATACACCAAAAACTAAATTATTGCTTCCTCACATTGCAAATGTTCTGAGTGATCTTACTCATTAGAGATCTAATTTGAGCCCGGATTGTGCATAGTTGATCTTATATTCTGTTAAGAGACAGTGTTGTGTGGAGGAAAGAAACTTGGCCTCTAAGCCAGGAAAACTTGGGTTCTAGTTCTGTTTCTAACTCATTCTGGTGGTGTGACTCTGGGACAAGTCATAAAGTCTTTTGTCAAGTGTGAGACTCAACATTTTAGAGATGGTGTTCAGCTCCACTGGTCATAGAAGTTTGCTTTTGTGGGCATTCTATATACTATTGAAATGGCGAATCCAGTTCCTATTCTGTCTGTTGTATATTTTACATAGGGCTATCGCAAAGTGGAATGGGATGCCTCAGGAAATGGTGAGATTCTATTATTTTAGGCTTTTAAGGAAAGACTGGATGATTACTTGTCAGAGAAATTGTTGAAGAGATTTTTATTTGGGTATGAGTTAGATAAGATTGAGGTGGTTTATACAGCTTTAAATAAAGTTTTATTTTACTTGACCATGTAAAAACTATTCTTAGCTCCCCTTCAACACCCCAAAACTCCTAACTATTTGGCTCTCAAGGCAGTCATTTGAGGACCCTTCCTGGCATTCCTCTCCAAGCTGAAATTTGGTGATGCTGTAATAGAATTTACTAGTAGTATGTAGATTTAATTTGACATTCATGTTTCCCTTAAAGATTCCTGTTTCATGATGCATTTTTTCGGCTTTGTGTTTTGTTGTACTTCCTTTCTGGAATGCTAACATTCATAATGGAAGGATGCCTCTCTGAGACCATTCCAGTAGAAAACCAAGGTAAAATTCATGTCCCAATGATAAGGCTTGAGTCCAGAGGACTGAAGATGAATCCTTCCACCCACATTCTGCAATCCAGAATGAGGTAGACATTTTTGGACATGGCTAAGAATGGGAATTTATTTTGCCTTGAGAATGTGTGTTGGGAGAGCATTTTTAAAAAGATAGTTAAGTGGGGATAAGGGGAAGAAGACATAATAAATTAAAATAAATAAAAAATGGAACTCATATCTACTGATTGTTCAAATATCTCTCCTATAGTAACCAAGAAAGGTTACTGAAGAAAGCAAATGCCTTACTCAAAGAGTTGTATCTCATCAGAGAATTGTTCCCTATAGTGACACAGATCTACAGGTTATAAACTACCCGTACCTGCCCATCCTGGGTTAACTCTTGTCTGTGTCCTGCCATAAGTTTTCACAATGGGGATCCACTAATGTTCTGGACACCTTCCTTGATTTCTTTTGCAAAGATACCTCTGGAGCACATGGGTTGTCTGTTCATTAACTCATGCCATCACTGGATGACCGACCTACCTTCCCCCTTTTTGTTCATAAATTTGATAGTGTCTTTTTTTTCCCCTCTTCTTTATAAATTCTCATGCACCATGCCAGTGCCCTTGGGGTGACCTTCAGTTTAATTTCTTCAAGGCCCCTAGGACTTGGGGCCATACAACCCCAGAAGAACACTGGCATTAAAAAGGTGGACTTTTGTTTCTGAGAGAAACTTGGAGTCATTACAAGGACTCTGAAATTTCTTAGGTGCTCAAAATGGTTTTAAAGGATATGTAAAGAATTTTCTTTTGCTTTGCATTTTTCTTGTGATTGAATTTTGGAAATACTAACAAAGCCAAATAGCATGGAAGTATGACAGGCACTCCTTTACAATTGTGCATATTTGATTTTCCCAAGTAAGAGAGGCAGCATTGTGTAGTGGAAAGAAAGCTGGCCTCTAACAACTTACCTTTCAGATTTCTTTGAAATCATTCCAATAAATTTATTTCTAAAAAATTATAAATTCTAGTAAGTAAAACAAATATTCTAATAAATTATAATAAATAATATATTTATATTAAATCATTCTAAGTTTATTTCTAATAAATTATAAATTCTAATAAATAAGACAAATAATATAAGCAATCATAATACATTTCTAATAAATCATATATTTTCTAATTAATTTATTTCTAATATAAATGCTAATAAATAAAATAAACATTCTAATAAATAATCGTAATAAATTCATGTTATTCTAATAAATTATACCTTCTAATAAATAAAAGAAATAACATTAATAAATAATAATGACAAATTTCTAATATACATTTTAATAAATTTCTAATTATTTCTAATAAATTGTAGTCTAATAAAACACATAATCTGATAAATTATGATATACAATAAATTTCTAATAAAGTTTCTAATAAGTTTATTTTAACAAATTGCAAATTCTCATAAATGAAATAAAATTCAATAAATTCTCACAAATGTTAAATAAATTATTTTAATAAATAAATACATCCTAATAAATCATGGAATTGAAAAACTTAAAAAGCACTAAGTTCCCTATTATCAGACTTGTTCAGGCAGTGATTATATGACTGTCTGATGCCTCAGGAGACAAGTTGGACCTGATGATTTCTTAAAGTATCTTCTTTTTGTAAGATTCTGTAATTCAGCTGAATGGGAAAGCACAAAGTGCTCTCCACAAGGATTTTTTTCCTTAACTGAAGGATTCATCATAGTACTCTATAAATAGTGAGTTCCTTCAAGTGCATTTACAATATGATTTGGCTTAGGAAACCTGATTTGAAGAGATACATGGGATCATCAATCTAGAGCTGCAAGGGACCTCTGTGGCCATAGAACACAACCCTGTCCTTACATCACAGATGAGGATTATGAGGCACAGACAGGTTTACGTAACTTGCCTGACGGTCACTAAACAAGAGAGGAGCCTTTTAAACTCAAGTCAATCAGTAAACATTTCTAACGCTCCCACTATGTGACAGGCACTGTGGTAGATGCTGGAAATCTTCTGACTTCAGAACCAGTCCTTTCCCCACTGTATTGTACTGTCTCCATGTCCCCACTTTTCAAAAAATGCCCTTGTGTAAAGTTACGTGTGATGCAAGCAAACAGTATGAGTGACATACCTAGGACACTTCTTGAGTAGGGATTATTGCATTCTATCTTCTAATGCAGCATCTGGCACCTACTGAGTGCTTAATAAGTACTTATTACTATGTGGCACAGTGAATAAAGAATTGGGCCTGGAGTCAGAAAGACTCAAGTTCAAATCTGGCCTCTGACATACACTACTGTGATCCTGGGGAAAGTCACTTAACCCTATTTGCCTCAGTTTCCTCATCTGTAAAAATGAGGTAGAGAAGGAAATGGCAAACCACTCTAGTGTCTTTGCCAAGAAAACCCCAAATGGGGTCACAAAAAGTTGGACACAACTGAAATATGACTGAGTAACAGCACTCAGATTATATACTGTTATCATAGGACTGGACTTAGGCAGAGATGAAGCACTTGACTTTTGATGTCAATTTAACTTTTAGTTTGAGTAACTTTTGAAACTAGTTGATTAACTTGTAGAAGGCAAAGGTAACTGAAATTATCAGCAATTTCTTGCTCTAATCGTGTGTGAGTTTTAAATTACTTCAGGACCTAGAGTATCTGTGATTTCCTCAGTCTTTATCATATAATATTCCTGTCAGTGATGCAGATTATAGACCCTTGTAGCCTTATTAGCTGGTCTTCATGAGTTAATATAAACAAAAATTCATCACTTTTCACCAGACTTTTGATGTGACAAACCTTACCCAACTTCCATAGGCTGGCCTTATCTTGTCAAATGTACGGTACATCATTTGGGCTCAAGAGCTTTCCAGTTTTCTTGGACAAAGAGTATAGCTTTTAGTCACCTCTACTCTAAAACAAGGCTTTAATGGAGGGATAAAATTATGCTCTAATTTTGTACTTTTTTTCTATTTAGTGATAATTCTAATGCTGTTCAAGAAGTTGATAAGTGGTTACCCAGATTACATACCATTGTCATAGGACCGGGCTTAGGCAGAGATGATGCCTTACTAGAGAATGCTAAGGTAATGTATCATTGGTTCTCTCCTTTAATCATTAAATTTTAATGCTCTACACCTAAGTCAAATTTTTTAAATTTTCCTTATTTTTCAGTGTTAAAAGTGTTTCCTTTGTTTAGCATGCCAGGCCTTTGTTGTGGAATAAATATGATAATTTAATAATTGAGGAAGTAAATCTAAATTAATATAATAATGAGGTATTTCCATAAATTATATGAAAGCAATCTGTCTAAATATGTTTGCATATTTAAAAAATCTTTTTGAATATAAACAGAAAAGAAGCACAGAAGTGCTCACTCAGGCTTTTAAAAAAATCAACTACAGGGCCTTTTTTTCACACATTTTCATTTTTACATTTTACATATACCTTAAACTTATGTGATCTTATTCAAAGACCCAAGTAAGTCACTTTTAAAATTTTCATTCTTAGTAGATAAACTTGGAAAATGTTAAAAGCACAAATGGTCCAAGTTCATGTCCTCTGTGAGTTAATATTTTAAATTATGATTTTTTTCAATAAGGGTTTACTAAGCTCATACTGATAAATTGAGGATTTAATATCACTTCCTCATATATTCTTTATATTCATGAAAAAAAGTTCCAGAGATGTTTGTACTATGTGTGTGTCTGTGTGTGTGTGTTTGTACAATGTGATAAATGATATGCATAGCATATAAAATGATGCTGTCTATGAGGAAAAACTTTGGGGGAAGATGGACAAGTGCCAAACATTTCAAATTGCTTCCATTCTATAAGGAGACTACGTAGATATATAAGTTGTTAGAAGGTAATTTTTAGTGGAAGACTCTTACAACCGGGGAGAATCGAAAAAGGGCTGATATAGAAGGTAGTATTCAAGCTAAGCTTCGAAGAAAACTAGAAATTCTAAGAGATGGAGAGAAGGATGGAGAGTGCATTCTAGGCATGAGGGGCACAACCTAAGCAAAGGCATGGAGATAGGAGAAGTGTCATGTGTTTTAAGCAAAAGAATGCAAGTTTGACCACACCACAGAAAATGTAAAGGGGACCAGTCTATAATGTACTAGGATTGTGGGTTGGAATCCATACCTATATGGAAATTCTTCTCTAGTCTACTAAAGCAGTAATTTTGGATTTTAAATCCAGATGAGCATTCATGGGACCTATTGGAGGAATGAGAAATTGGCTGTGACACAGGTTTCCTGCTTCCTTTTCTGTCTCTCAGGACGGACTTCCATCGACTAGACTCCTTAGTCAACAAAAGCTACTTTTCCTTTCTGGAACCTATTCATCAGGAGTAGAGTCTTGACCTTAGACACTTTATGAGTTTGAGGTCCCTTCTGATTTACTTTTCTCTCACTCAGCATTCAAGGTCACCACCAATTTCTTAATTATCAGCTGTCTTTTTTTCAGTCTTTGTACTTCTTGACCTCTCTTGCTTTGGACCCTGGTGACAAGTCTCTTGCCCTAAATGCTCTCTTGGGTTTCTTCTCACCTATCTGACTACTCTTCAGCCTCCTTTGCTGGTTTATTGTCTTTAACTGTGGGTGTACCTAATTCAGGTCCCTAGTCCCTTTTTACACCTTGCTGTATGACCTCATCAGTTTTCATGGATTAAATTACCATCTCTGAAGAGACCGAGATGTCCAAACTTACTCTCTGCTGGAGTTTCAGTCTCATATCTTCCGCTACATATCAGACATTTCAGATTTGGGCATCCCTGAGACATTTTAAATGCAACATATTCAAAACAGAATTCATTATCTTTCACTTCAAGCTTTTACAAAAACCCTCTTTCACACTTCCCTTTTCTGTTGAAGACACCACCAATTCTTCTAGTGTCCACACTGGCAAACTTACTTGTCCTCAGTTTCCCTCTCTCTCACCCCACATATCCAATTATTTACAAAGTCTCATTGGTTGTACAACATTTCTGTCATCAAGACCTCTTTTTTCAGTTGATAAAGCCCTCATGCTGGTTCCGACCTTCGTTACCTCTCTTTTCTTGACTTTTGCAGTGACTTTCTCCATGGGTCTTCCTGCCACAAGCCTCTCTGTGCTCCAGTTCACATTCCACACACGTGCTCAGGTGATTTTACATCAACATAGCCCTGACCATGTCACTCTGCTTCTTAGGACACCTCAGTGGCTCCCTGTTGCCCCTGCGATCACATATAAATCCCTGTTTGGCTTTTAAAGTCTTTCACAAGCAGTCTAGCTAACCTCATTATTCATTATCCCCCTTCCTGTATTTTCTGCTCTAGCTAAACTTGCCTTCCCTTTAGTCATAGATGATATTCTATCTGCTGTTTCTGTCCCTTTCTACTGGCCATCCCCCATACCAGCAATGGGCTCTTTGCTTCCTTCTGTCTCTATGAGTCACTCACTACTTTCTACATGAAGCCTTTTCCAATTAACCTAGTCTTTTCTGATAGTACCCTCCTTTCCTATCAACTTTTTACTTAACTACCTTGAATTTTATGTGTGTGCATGTGTGTATATATGTATGTATACATAATATATGTGGGTAGGTATATATGTAGATATGTATGTATATTATATACCCATATACATGTTACATAAAATATGTATGTAACATTCTGTAGATACTTACACTTGTATATTTTATTTTCCCTATTCAAATATAAGCTCTTTGAAGGAAGAATTTATTTTTTTTTTTTGTCTTTTGAATCCCCTGTGTCTAAAACAGTGCATGATACATAGCAGGAGCTTAATAAATGTGTGTTCATGGATGGCCTTTATCAGTGAAAAAGATAGTTCCTGTTGTTCTGTCACAGAATAAAGGTTCCTCTCCCCACATCTGCCAGTGTTCAGGACTTTTTGTTTCCTTGTGAATCTAAATACTCCATGTTAGTTCTTTCTTTCTTTGATGATAAAGGAACTCAATTTACATACATCACCAGTTAGGTGGTGCAGTGAGACAGGAGGAACTGAATTCAACTCTGACCTCAGACACTTGACACTTACTAGCTGTGTGACCTTGAGCAAAGCTTTTAGCCCCAATTGCCTTGCCTTCCCCCCTCCAAAAAGAAAATTACATCACCAACCAGCACAGAGAGTTTCCATGAAGTATTCCTATGTTACATATTTCATCAGTGTTCAATATAGACAAGATCCATTTAAAAGTTTTTAACAGAATTTGTTTAGAATAGCTTTAAACAGTTTTATTTCAATTTAATTAGATCAGTAGATGCTACTACACAGACCTAATTTAGAACTATTGATAACTCCTAGGTTGGCAGCTGGAAAGTAATATTTCTCATTTCAGTCATTGTCTTGCAAAATTTTCCATGGACAAATAAAGTCTCTGATTTGAAAAACCATTTCAAGGACTATTTTTATTAATCGTACATACCATGATAACTGGAAGAGAACTTGGAGCATGTCAAAAGCAGGGAAATGAGAAGTGTGTGTCTGGTTCAGAGTAATTGTGATTATAAATCAGAGCACTAGATAAGGTCATAAATTATCTGCTGTTGAGAATTTCATTTTAAATAGCTCTTTTGTCACTTTCCAGTCTGCCTTTTTCTGTAATGAATTGTTTTTCTTCCTTGCCTTCTCAGATGGCCCAGATCTGACATAGTTTAGTTATCACTAACGAACACTAACAGCAAAAATAAAAGATCTATTGATGTTTTCATTGATTGAGATGAACTTAAATTTCTTTATTTAGCAGTGACTCATTCAGTATTGGACATATTCAGTACTGGCCCCATTCATTGATCATTAATTTTGCAAGAAAAAGGTACCCTAAGTTACAAGCTCTTTGCAAGTGTGAATTCATGCATAATGCTGTGTTGCTACAGTAATGAATGAAAGGACAGAACCTTAAACCTTGTAATCCACGTGTGCTGCTACCACTCCGGTTGTCAAAACATAATCAGTTTGCGTTCATGGAAATGCCCAAATTTGGGATGCTGTCAGCGAAGGATTTGTTGTTTAGACCTGGAAGTAGTGATAAGAAAGGAGACACAGCATCCCACTTCTGGATGTCGATTGAGAGAACAGGAAGGAGGATGAGAGTTGTGAACAGATTGCCTGTGTGCTTCAGAAGGAGGTGATGGTTCAATCCTGAAATAAGAAGCTGTGATCATAAAAGCCTCGGTGGTGGAACAAGTAGCTATTCATTTCTTTTTTAAAAGGGTTGAGAGAATAGAGAGTGATTAATGAGCCAGCAGTGGGTGCATTCAGGAAAAATAATTTGAGAGACAATCAAATACAATTTAAAAGTAGCACTGGATGACACGTCGTGCAAATCAAAGGCATTGAAGATTCTGCTAGTTTTGAAGGGATGTGGAATTAGCATGGTGAGTGTAAGTAGTTTGTCAGGTGGTGCCATTCAGATGCTTTAAATTTTATCCACTTACCAAAAAATGGAATTTAATAATAGTTTAGAGGAGATGGATTTTGTCTCATGGTGGGGTAGGGAGATGGGGGAAGAATTCTCACTAGGGAATTCCCATTTGTGAACAGCATGGTTGTTTTTGCCAAGCATATCTTGAGTCTGCATTGTTGCCTTCTTTCATCCAGTAGTACTTGGTACTCTTGGGTTGTTTGTTATCCTAGCTTTTCCAGCTTTGGCAGATCATAGGGGGGAAAAATGAGTAGTAACCAAGAAACAAGTCACACTGTACCTTCAGTAAACAGAGTTGAGGAAGGCCTCTCTTACCAGGACCCTCAGTCAGGTACTATTCCATCCCCCAAGGAGACTCCTAACATGATTGTTGAAAGATACTTGATCTTTGAATATTATGTCCCTGGCTCAGTGTGTTGATAGTTTAGTTGGTCATTATGGCAAATTATTGGGCCATCATTGTTGACCCTGGACCCCTTAATATTCTTGTCAACAGTCATCCTAGAGTTAAGTAGACCAACTCTTGCTAAAGGTTTTGGGAAAGACTGCATGCTTTATATTGCTACATCTTACTTTTATTTTATAGTAGGTACAGGATATAAAGTAGGAGGTAAAAATGGTGGAAACTTTGTGGGAAGGTGACCATTCCATCTTAGAATTTGTACTGAAGAATGAAAGGAAAGCCAAGCATAGATGAAATGACTCTACCTTGTATTTAAGAGAGTAGGTTTCTTCCGAAAGAAGTTAAGTAAAGACTCCGTTGACTAAAATTCTACAGAAGAATTAGCCTGGGAGGATTGGAAAGATCTTCTAAAAAATTCTAAAGACACAAAGAGAAACAGATCTGATGTAGAAAATTCAGGGAATTGTTTCAAGAGATCGCAAAGGGTGCCGGGAAGAATTTGTTGATCATGTCCCTTTTTATTTATTTGTTTATTTCTAAGTGAAATTTTATTTTATTTTCAAAGATTGACCTTCCCTCTCTCCCCTTCCCAACTTTTTTCCTCCCCATTGAGAAAGCAAGAAAAATCAAAATATGTATAGCTATTAATGTCATTTTGTTTTAATCACTGAGAATACAAGAAAAGCAAATTACCGATTACAAATATACCTCATGATGTTATCGGCTTCTCTTCGATCCATTCTCATTTTTAAGGAGTTTATGGCTTAGGTGGGGTTTTTGTACATCTTGTGCCAAGCTCTTAATTCCTTCTCCAATGCTTTCTTTCATGACTTTCATTTCTTTTTCAATTTTTCCCTCAAGCACTCTCATTTCATTTATGAAAACATTTTTAACTCTTTTTCAACTCTTACTTCACCTCTTTCAGGAATTCTAGTTGAGTTTGTGCTCAGGAAACCTTTTTCCCTGAGAAGTTGCTTGTACATGTTTTGCAGTCATTTTCTTCTGGGATTGGGTCTTGAGAGTCCCTGACACTGTAATAACTCATTATGTTGGGGTTCTTTTTAATTTTTTTTAATTTGCCATTCTTTTAGACTACTTCCCTATTTGAGACTAGATGTTAGGATTGGACATTGTGATACCTCTGAAGGGAAGGCTTTATGCTAGCCTGTTTGCAGCTTTCTTGGGCTCTTGAGTACTGGATCATTTCAGAATCTCAGGGAAAGATTGGGAACCTGCAGGCTTTTCAACATTCCCAAAGTGGTCTGATCTAGGATAGCTGCCCCCTTGGTCTGAGCTTTGCACGTTCTTGACCTGGGTTTAGGATTGTACAGATGTAAACTGCTCCTGGGCTCAGCCTTTATCAGGTAGCTAGAAAGCTCTGTTGACCTGGAAGGGCTGAACTGTAGATCCTCCTTTGGTCTGGGATTTCTACCCTGGTTATCCCTTTCTAGGTCAAGTTGAGACCCTGCTTTGTGCCACAATACTACTGCTGGCTTCTGAATTTCCTTCTTTCTCCATACACAGCCCAGGGCTTCCTTTCCTGCAAATACCACCCCCCTACCCAAGTCCTCTTCTCATTCTGTCCTGTATCTGTGACCTGGAGCTGGGGAGAGGGTACCAGAGCTGCCAGTTTTCACCTTTCCCATTATAGTGCCTAGGGGTGTGTCTGAGGCCTTCTCTTGCCCTGGTGCATTGCCTCTCCCTGGGGGCTGCCTGCGCATCGTTCCTACCTGCCCCTGGTGTCTACAGACCTCCCTGTCTCCCTGTGCCAAGATGAGCCGGACAAATGGCTCATGTGACTTTTTCTAGATTTTTTCCAACAGGATTCAGTCTGGTTTATTTTCTAGATATGATTGGAGGAGTTTTGTGAAGGAGAATTGCTTCCTATCACTCCGTCATCTTTCTTGGCTTCATTCCCTACATCCATTTTTAAAGTACATGTAGATAAGATTTTTTTAGGCCAGATCATGGAAGATGAATTTAAAAACATGTCATCATCTTATAAGAATAGTTTTAAGAAAAAAATGTTGGTCCCTAAAACAGATAATGAAACTCACTGCTTTGGAGTGGAGACTAAGGGTACAGAATGTTGTTTAGTCTGTCAATCCAACAAGTATTTACTAAAGGCCTGCTATTGACCAAAAGTGTTGTGACCCAAAAACAAAATGAAAAATTGTCCCTGCCCTCATGGATCTTATATTCCTCTGAGAAGGGGGATACAGCAGTCACTCGCTAAGTACTCAGCTATGTACTGGGCAGATAAGCATATCCACAGTAATTTGAGGAGAAAGAGAAGACTTTTTGTTGTTGGTGTCACATGAGTTGAGCCTGGAAGGAAATTATGGATTGTAATAGATAGAGGGATGAAGCAAATATGTACCAGGCATGAGGGGTCTGTCTAAACACCTTACACAAAGTTAAAAAGGAGAGAGATGAAGTTCCAAATTCAGGGAACATCAGGTAGGTCAGTTTGGCTGTAATTTTGAACGCAAAGCACTAAATAATGTATAGTAAACCTGGAGAGGTAAACTCCTGCCAGATGGTGAAGGATTTGAAATGACAAACAGGAAGTTTGTATTTTGTCCTGGAGCAGACATGCACAACTTGGCAGTAGGAAGGAGCCAAAATTAAAATAGGCTAAATTTCTTTAGACTGCAGATGGGTTTTTTAGCAGCTCACTTTCCAAGTAAAGGTATAATTGATGACTAAACTATTTTTGCAAATAAGCCATATTTTGTAAAAGGGAAATTTCAATTAATATCAATTAATTACACTTATTACTTAAGATTTTTATTTATCATGAAATCCTTCCTCTTAGACTAGGGACAAAAGTCAGGTGACAAAAGGGAGAGAGTGCACAGTGACAGCCCCTCCACCAAGTTACATGACGAGTACAGTAATGAAGGCAGGTTAAGTGGGGCACTAATGAGTGGAAGCTATTAAGCAGATTTAGGCTTAATATAAATAAAGACATAGAACTCTCTAAATGTCAAATGTGCTGCCTTGGGAGGTTTTAGGTCTCTTGTCAGTAGAAGTCTTCAAATAGAGCTTGTATGATTCTAGTCAGTATGTTGTATAAGGGGATTCTTGTTCAGGTATGTGTCAAAATTAATTTGACTTTTTATGGGCACTTATAATAACTCAGACCAGTGAGGTAGCACAGTGGATAGCATGCCAGATTCACCTTCCTGAGTTCACATCTTACCTCAGATACTTACTAGCTGTGTGACCCGGGGCAAGTCACTTAACCCTGTTTCCCTCAGTTTCTGCATCAGTAAAATGAGCTGGTGAAAGAAATGGCAAAACAGTATTTTTGCTAAGAAAATACCCTGAAGGGTAGTGAAAAGTGAGCACAACTGAAAAATGACTAAAACCAATAACTGACTTTGTAATCCTTGCCTCAGTTATACTAACTCATAGGGTAGACCCATGATTTGGCTGTAACTTGCCTTGAGAAGCTAGTATAGCAGAGATGTCTTCTGACTAATGATACCTTTTGAATATAGTATTCTAATACACTTTCAGTAGGTTATCATTGCCCACTATTTAATCTGTCCAGATTGAAGAATAAACAAGTATAATGTAGGCCAGATTATTTTCTGCTCTGAAGTTTTTAGTTCTAAGTAAGCTAATAACTTCTCATAGAAAAGTCAGGCACCCAGGAAACAAACTGGGAGGGCCCCCTGTTAGGAGGGAGTAAGGAGGCATAGGAGATTTGAAAATAGCAAAGTGGCTTTTAAATTTTTTTGCTTTTTAAAAAACATTATTTTTAAGTGTTCTTTTTTTAAATAAATTTTTAGTTCCAAATTTTCTCTCCTCACACCCCTCCCCCACTCGCTGAGAAGGCAAACGATGTGATATTAATTATACATGTGAAGTCGTGCAAAACTGTATTTCCATATTAGCCATATTTTTTTTAAAAGCAAGAAAATTAAAGTGAGAAAATGATGTTCAGTTTGCATCAGTTCTGTCTCTGGAAGTGGATAGTATTTTCTCATCATGAGTACTTTGGAATTTGGAATGGCTTGGGAACAACTTCTGTGAAAAGTGGAATAGGCTGGTGGGGTGGAAGGGTTGTCATATTAAGAAGGAAGGAAAGGAAACAACCGTTTACCAAGCACATTTTATGGTCCTAGGCACTTGGACAAAAATTATCAAATAGGGGATAATAGGTGCTGTTATTGTGACAGTTGAAGAAACCAAGGCAGAGTGGTTAAGCAACTTACTCAGGGTCACAAGCTAATAATAAGTATGGTTGTGGTGGTTGTTGAGTGAGACGGCCATCTCTTCCTGCCATGTTGCTAAACAATGCTGGACAGCATTTGCTGGTGGTAAGATAAGCAAGAAGGGATTTGAGGTTATCTAATAAGTCTGTGGTTGAATTGGTCAAACTTGGATTGGCCTAAAAGAAAGGTAATTTGAAGCTAGAGAAGGAAGAGTAGACAGGGATGAAGGAACTGGAGGTCAGCATGAGAACAAACTATAGGTTAAGGAAGAATCTATTTTTATCCTAGAGTCAATAAGGAGACACTCAAGATTTTTGACCAGGACATTAACCTGAGCAAGACTTAGGAATATTAATGGCGGTAAGAGAAAAGACTTGAAAAATGGAAAGGCAAGCTTAATCGGTAGAGTTGTAATAAACATGTAAGTAAGCACTGCATTTTTGGAGTTAGGATATTTGATTTGTATTTAAGAGACTTGCCAAGTAAATGGATGGAAGGAGAGGTGACACAGTTCTTAGTATGAGCCCATGCAAATGTTGGTCAGTCCCGTTATGTTAACAAAATTAGTTCCAACCAGTCAAAATACACTAATTGCAATAACTTAAAGTCATACTATCTGAAACATTGAATTATCAAGTCATTCGGTCCCTTGGAGGAAATGGGAGAACCATGTCCTTACTAGGGTACTATCAACTCATCAACAAATCCATGGGCTAATCAATCTTTCTGGGCCTCAGATTCCTAGGATGGATTAGGTAATTGCTGATGTTTTCCCCCAGGTTCTGGGAATTCTGTATGTTAAGAAGTTGTTCCAGTTACAAACACCTAATTTGGGGAGATTTTGTATGAATGGTTGTATACTACCCTCATTCAGTTGCCTAGAGGGCATTCTGTTCCCCCAACTCATTCAGGCTAGCATGGGTGCTGTCTTATATCCAACCTGCTATGTGATGGCTGATAGGAGGATCTGTCTGGGCCAACATTTCTGCCATGTTCTCTCTTCCTTCTCAGGAGTATAATCTGCATATTCTTCTCTTCCCTTTTTCTTGTGTTTTTGCTTTCAACTCAGTTAATTATGCTTTGGGCAGTTTTATTTCTCAAATATATTCCCTTTCTTTTCTAATTCTTGTTCATTTACCCAGGAAAAAACTGCCTTCTCCTAATGCTTCCTTTCCCCCTTCCCCATGCTTCATTACTCTTGTGAATCAAAAAATGATTGAAAACTTGATGAAATATGAAAAGTAGTACTAGTGATAGTGAGGAAATGAAAAACCATACATTTTGAACTAGAGTTAGAATTAATAAAAAGCCACTGGAGATCCTCATGCAAAGTTTTCCTCTACCTCCTTATCTTCCTCTATCTTTCCTAAATTAATAGTGCTGAGAATGAATTTTTAGACATGTGGGTTTTTAAAAATTCTATTGTTATTTTCTCCTTTAGTTGTTTATTGTTGCCAAGATATCATTTTGTGCCTTTATCATTGTAAATATATAGTATCTTAGCTACATTGTGGGTTTAAATAGACTTTTGTAAGCATCATATATAACCAGACATTCTGAACTTTAAATAACTGATTTAAACATTTATTTTTGTTAAGTTGGGGGATTAACTATTCACTTCAGTACTGGTTCAGTCTTGCTCTAGAGTAGCCAACTTTCTTCTTCTTTTGAGAACAGTTAAGTTCTACAGTTCTGTTATTTTTGATTCAGCAAGTACATTAATTTTCACTAGCAAATGCTTTGGGTTTGAGGTTTAATCTGTGTAGACTATCTGGTTTATTGACGGTATGACCCTTATTCTCAATTGAGAACTTTTCAGTAGCTGGATTTTCTTCTTTCTCCTTCAGAGAGGAAAATGATAAATATCTTAACATAAATTTCCTCTCTCCTAGGGCATTATAGAAAAATCCAAGGTCAGGGGTATTCCTGTGGTCATTGATGCTGTAAGTACCATTTTCCTTGTTTTTCATTTCCTATGCTGTGCTAAGGAACCCTTTTAAATTCTACCGAATAAACAACTGTTAACTGTTTTTTGCAGGATGGGTTATGGCTCATTGCTCAAGAGCCTTCCATTATTCAAGGCTATCAGAAGGCAATTCTCACACCCAACTATTTGGAGTTCAGCAGACTCTATGAAACCGTGGTAAGTTCACTGACCAGAGACAAGGCAGCAACATATAACAGACCCAGGTTTGAGGTCAGTGCTGTCCCTTGCTGGTTTTAAGCTCTACTCGTTAGTTTCCTCCAGTGCAAGATGAAAGGGTTAGAGTAGGTGATGTTAAAAGTCCTTTCTAGCTCGGTGATCCTCAATTACAAGATATATTCTATTTTCATCTTCTGAAGTACAGAAATTTCATTTGCAAATGTTTAATATTAAACTTTTTCATTACTTCCTACAGATCATATAGGACAGGATAAATCTTCACATTATGATTTATTGTAGAGCTGTAAACATTTTAGTAGACTTTTATTCATTTAAAATTTTTATTGATTTTTTTACCTTATCTTCGTTTTAAAATATATCCCTCTCTTCTTCCCTACTCGTTTGCTCGTTGAGCAAAGAACTGTAGCAAAGAATAAGAAAAGAGAAGAAAACCAGTTCAGCAAAACCAGCGAGCGCATCTACTAATTCTGACAGTCTGTGCCAGGGGTGAGGAACTTGTGGCCCTTTAGGTCCTCAAGTGCAGCCCTTTGACTGAATCCAAACTTCATAGAACAAATCCCCTAATAAATAAAATCCCCAAATAAAAGTATTTGTTCTGTAAAGCTTGGACTCAGTCAAAAGGCTTCACCCAAGGACGTAGAAGGCCACATGTGACCTCCAGGCTGCCAGCTCCCCACTGCTAGTATGCAGTACAAACCCTCAGCCAGGAAGGGAGAGAAGCCTAATAGACTTCTTAACGCAGTCGCTCTGTGTTGTTGCTCAGTTGTTTTTCCGTTGCTTTTGACTCTTCATATTATAGTCACTGTACTCACCGGTTCTTTAATTTTTTTCTTCCTTGTGTTGTAGCTTAGAACCTCAGTGGATAGTAATGACAATCATAGATGTGTGCTGAAACTCAGCCAAGCTTTAGGGAATCTTACAGTTGTTCAGAAAGGAGAGAAAGATATAATTTCGGATGGCGAAAAGGGTAAGTAATGAGTTTTTACTTAATTGTGACATCTCATTTAGAGATGAGCTTAAGACTGTCTGTTCTTTCTGTAGATTATATCAGCATTCTCTAGAGAGATTTTATTGTTTTTTAAAAGGAAATTATTTTAATTTTTTTAACATTCATTGTTAAATTTTGAGGTCCAAATTCTCCCTCTCCCCAGCCCCTTTCACCCACTGAGAAGGCAAGCAATATAATACCCATTATACACGTGAAATGAAGCAAACCATATTTCCATATTAGCCATGTGGCAAGGAACCAACAAGAAATATAAAGTGAAAACAACTATGCTTCAGTCTGTACTCAGAGTTTGTAAGTGCTTTCATAGGAGTAGACAGTATTTTTTGTTATGAGTCCTTTGGAATTGTCATGGATCATTGTATTGATAGAGTAGCCAAGTCTTTCACAGCTGATAATTCATCTCCTGCTTCTGCTTACTTGACTTTGTATTAATTCACATAAGGTTTCCCAGGTATTTCTAAAACTGTCCCTTTCATTATTAGTTTTTTTGGAGGCAGTTGGGATCAAGTGACTTGCCCATGTTCACACAGGTAGTAAAAGTTCGAGGCTGGATTTGAACTCAGGTTCCCCTGAGTCCACCCACCGACACCCTTTCGTTATTTCTTACAGCACAATATTAATCCATCAGTCATATGCCACAACTTGTTCAACCATTCTGTAATTGATGAACATTCCCTCAATTTCCAGTTCTTTGCCACCACAAAAAGAGCTGCTACCAGTATTTTTGTACAGATAGGTCCTTTTCACTTTGATTTCTTTGTGATGCTACATTTGCATTTTCCTTTTCTGTCGTGTTAACCAATTTGATAGGTATGAGGTTGTTTCAATTTTAATTTTCCTAATTATTGGTAATTTAAAGCATTTTTTATATGACTATTGATAATGTTGATTTATTCTGAAAACTGCCTGTTCATGTCCTTTGACCTTTTATCAATTAGGGAGGAGCTTTTATTGTTAGAAACTTGACTTGGTTCCGTGTATGTTTGAGATATGAGACCTGTATAACAGAAAGTTGCTATAAATTTTTCTCCAGTCCCTGCGTTCCTTCTAGCTTTGGCTACATTGGTTTTGTTTGTACAAAAACTCTTTAATTTCATCAAATCAATAAAAAAATTTTTTTTTTGCCTCCCATGATCCTCTCTATCTCTTGTTTGGTTATAAACTCTTTCCTTATCCAAAGATCTGACAGGTTTTTTTTTCTATGTTCCCTTAATTTGCTTCTCATATCATCTATGTCTAAATCATGCACTTATTTTGATCTTATCTTGGTATATACAGTGTGAAATGTTGGTCTGTGCCTGCTTTCTGCCAGACTGCTTTACAGTTTTCCCTGCAGTTTTTGTGGAATAATGAGTTCTTTCCCCAAAAGCTTAGATCTTTGGTTTTATCCAACACTAGTCACTTACTTCTATATATTGTGTATCTAATCTATTCCACAGATCTATCACTCTGTCTCTTAGCCAGTACTAGATTGTTTTGATGGTTTCCACGTAATAATATAGTTTGAATTCTGGTACTTCTAAACTGCCTTAATTCACATTTTTTTCATTGATTCCCTTAATATTTTTTATCTTCCAGATGAATTTTGTTATTTTTTTCTAGCCCTATAAAATAATTCTTTAGTACTTTGATTCCTACGGCATTGTCTAAGTAAATTAATTTAGAAGAATTGCCATTTTTATTATATTGACTCTGTCTACCCATGAGCAATTAATAAATACTTCTCCAATTGTTTAGATGTCTTTATTTGTGTGAAAAGTGTTTTGTAATTGTGTTTATATAGTTCCTGAGTCTGTCTTGGCAAGTAGACTCCCAAATATTTTTTTCTGCCTGCAGTTACTTTAAATGGAATTTCTCTTTCTCTCTTCTGCTGGGTTTTACTGCTAATATATAAAAATGCTGATGATTTGTATAGATTTATATCTTGCAACTTTACTAAAGTTGTTAATTATTTCAGTTACTTTTTAAGTTGATTCTCCAGGGTTCTCTAAATATACCATCATGTCATCCATGATGGAGTAATAGTTTTTATTTTTCAAAAAGTGCTAGTTTTGTTTCTTGGTTGATTATTTTTATTCCTTTTTCTAGTTTTATTGCTATGGCTAGGATTTCTAATACAATGTTGAATAATAGTACTGATAATAAACATCTTTGCTCTACCCCTGATTTTATTGGGAAGCCTTCTAGTTTATCCTCATTATAGAAAATTCTTGCTCTTGGTTTTATATATATACCATTTGCCATTTTAAGAAAAACTCCATTTATTCCTGTGCTTCCTAGTAATTTTAATAGGAATTGTCAAAATTTTGTCAAAAGTTTTTTCTGCATCTAATGATATAATAAATTATAAATTTATAAATAAATCATAAAAAAGTCAAATGATAATGATATAAAAGTCATATAAATGATATGATTTTTGATGTTTTTTATTAACGTGATCATTTTTGTGCTTATAGTTTTCATAATATTTAACCAGCTCTGCATTCCTGGTAAAAATCCCACCTGGTCATAGTGCATGATCTTTGTGATTTATTGCAGTTGTTACCTTGCTGGTATTTTATTTAAAATTTTTGCATCCGTATTTATTAGGGAAATTTTCTTTGTCTTTGCTCTCCCTGGTTTAGGTATCAAAACCATATTTGTTTTATTGAAGGAATTTGGTAGAAACATTTTCTTATCAATTTTTAAAAGTAGTTTATAATAGCATTGATATTAGTTATTTAAATAGTTGATAGAATTTGCCTATAAATCTCTCTGGTAGTAGGGATTTTTTCTTTGGAAGCCATGTACGACTGAGAAAAAGATATATTTCTTCCTATTCCCATTCAATTTTCTTCAAGGAGTTATATTTTAACTTTTCTATAATTCTGTTCATCTCTTTAACTTCTTTCTTATTTTATGGTTAGATTTATCTAGTTCTGAGAGGTGAATTGAGTTCCCCCACTAGCATAGTTTTGCTATCTATTTCCTTCTCTAATTCATATAACTTTTCCTTTAAGAATTTGGTTGCTATGACATTTGGTGCATATATGTTTAGTATTGATATCACTTTATTTTCTTTTGGCAAAATGTCGTCTCCCTGATTATCTCTTTTAGTATGGTCTATTTTTACTTTTATTTTGTCTTTCATCATGATTGCTACCCATGCCATTTCACTTCAACTGAAGCAGAAAAGATTTAGCTTTAGCCTCATATTTTAACTGAATCTCTTCTGTTTTAAGTGTGTTTCTTATAAACAACATACTTTTGGATTCTGGTTTTTAATCCTCTCTGTTGACTGTTTCTTTTTTATAGGTGAGTTCACTTGGAGGGGATTTCCATTTGAGGCATATTAGGGAAATTTGTTGACTGGTTAAATCTAGTATTTTTATTTTTATTGTATTTTATTATTTATTTAATATTTTCATTTATATATCACAATATAAATATGTATTTGGCTATATACAATATATAATCATTTATTCTTTTATTGATTAATTTTACTTTTTTAGTATTATACTTTATTAAATATATATGTGTATATGTACACACACATATATTCCCACTCATATAACATATTTTGATGCTTTTTTCTTTTTTTTAATGTCACTAACTTTCCATTGACTTCCCTGTCCTCTACAATTAACAAATGAGCAAAAAAAAATTTAACTTTATAACAAATAAGCATAGTCTGAAAAAATAACAGAGGAAATAGCTACCTTAGTACAGACCTGCACAACTTGGCAGTAGGAAGGGGCCAAAATTAAAACAGGCTAAACTTCTTCAGGCTGCAGATAGGTAAGACTAGAAATAGATGGACAATATTAGTTGCCAGGCTGCCTGAAATTCTTTGATGGGCTGCAAGTGGCCTGCAGGCTGTATGTTGTAATATAAAAATAAGGGGGATCTTAAAAGTCTTAGTGCCTTCTTAGGCTAGAGACACCATGGATAGGTCCATAATTAGGATTTGTTTAATAATAAACAATGACATGTAATTCACATTTGCTTTAATCTTGCTTCTCACTTAACGCTTCACCTAATTGACTTTAACACTTGATTATTTAAAACTATTCTAGATTTTTAAAAAAACTAAATGAAATTACTTTTTCATTACTTGTGGGAAAATCTCGTTTGAAATTGTTTTTGCGTTGATATTTATATCCAGATCCTGTCAAAATTCACAAAATTGATTGAATTAGTAAGTCAGTTTGAATTAAAAGTCATTGAAGATTAATTTAGGCTCTCTAGAATAAGTATGCTTTGAGAGCTTCAGAGCTTCATTAATCTTTAAAAACAAGATTTTACTCTTAAGGTTTTATATGTTGGTGTGCCCTGAGATGTGTCTTTGGTCTCAACCATTTCTGAAGGAAAATCAGAAATTGTAATTGTAGCCTTTTCCCTGGGCAGTCACTCAGGGCTGAGAGCACAGATGATCCCAGTTTGTCACTGACATGGTTTCACCTGGATATTTTTCTGGTGATCTGTTCAGTCCTGCAGTTTAAAACTATCCTTGACTCAATTCACTTCCTAGGAAGATCAGCCCTTGTCGGTCATTTTGTCCAAGAAGAGGCTAGATTAAAAATGGGTCCCTGGGCCAAAGATTCTGCCTCATGTGCCTCTGGACATTTCCTGTTGGTCTCCCCTCATGACATTGGCAGTCAACAAAGATAAAAGAAAATGGAAGAAAACATACTGTTCCCAGATGCAGCCCCCAGGTTTAGTAGCTTCTTAAAACATGGCTGAAAGGCTTTCTGCTTACAGGAGTCCCTCCGAGAACTGGGAAAGTATAGACAATAGGCTAATTTAAGACAGCCTCTAGTTCTGAGAATTAGAAAAATTTGCCTCAGTTTTTCTGTCAAACAGCCCAGATCTAGAATGATGCTGTGCTTAAAAATGTTATGACTTTCTAAAGAGACCTGTCACATTTCTATCACGTTTTAAGGCTGACAAACAGTTCACCGCAACCTGTGTGAATTAGATGGTACAAGTATTATTGAAGCCATGTTCAGGATGAGGTAGGGAAATGATTTGTCAGCAGTCATATGACCAGAATTCATCCTCACAGTCAGGATCCCCTGAGTGCCAGGTCCCCGGCTGCTTCCTGGGTTGGCACTCTGCAGCATGCCCGGGACAACACTGATGACCAGGAGTCTGTTTTCACACTTGCAAGATGTCTTTGCTTTTCAGGGATCAAATGAGAGCAGGTCTGAGAATGCCCTTGGCAAAGTGACAAGTCTTTTTATTAGTATAAAATAATGAAATAAAATAAAAAACTTCCCCCAACCTTTCAAACTCCCACTGAAGACTGTTTTGGCAGCTGCAGAACCAGGACTTAAGTATTCCAGGCAGAATGTCCCCCCAGAATGAATGAGTTAATGTACTTCTCCCAGCACTTGACAATTTACAAGTTTTCCTTAATCAGATTCTGGAGCATGTTCCCCAGCTGGAGAAGCAGTGGGAGTATATTGTTGCCTCAAAGAAAAATCACTTCAAAGACCCCTTGTTTCAATTAGGAAAATAGCAGTTGATTAAAGAAGCAATTAAAGGAATAAACAGAGGAGGCAGGTAAACAATTTAATGTCAATACATCACCATCCTATTTGCATTGTCTCACCTCTCAGTTCTGTTTGGAAATGAATAGTATGCCTCCAGCTAGTCTAGAAAGTGTACCTGAGTTCAAATCCAGCCTCAGATACTTGCTAGCTGTTTGACCCCAGGCAAGTCACTTAACCCTGCTTGCCTCAGTTTCCTCAGCTGGAGAAGGAAATGGCAAACCACTTCCGTATTGTTGCCAAGAAAACACCAAAAGGGGTCACAGAGAGTTTGACACAACTCAAACAACTTGACACAACAACAGCTAGCCCCTCAAGTTCCAAAACTGCCTATCTTTTGACCCAGCGATACCATATACCCCAAAGAGATAAAAAATAAAAAGAGGAATGGACTCGTACAAAAATATGTAGAGATGCTCTTTGTGGTGGCGAAGAACTAGAGGGTGTGCCCATCAATTGTGGAATGGTTGAACAAATTATGACATATGAATGTAAAGGGATACTGTTGTGTTTTAAGAAATAATGAAGGGAATGTTTCAGAGACCTGAGAAAACAGATATGAACTGATACAGAGTGAAATGAACAGAACCAGGATAATTTCTACAACAATAACAGTATTACAAAGATAGATAATTTGGAAATATTTCATGTTGGAAGAATCCATGACAAACCATACCACTCATATTTTGACTGAGAGATGATGGACTTATAATGTAACCTGAGACAAACCTTTTGGACAAGGCCAATATGGGAATTTGTTTTGCTTGATTCTTATTAAAAGGTTTTTTGGTTTTTTGTTTTTGTTTTTTTCCCAATGGAAGGAGGTGGTGGGAGGGAGAGAAAATAGATTTTTGGGAAATTGAAAAAAAAATTTCCCTAGTCATATGGTGAATTAACATCAAAAGATATGAGTAATACTTCAACATTCAAGTCTCAAAGAATCCATGAAAGCTCCCACTGTAATTACTTATGAAATGTTTTAATATATGTATGTTTAAGTGCACGGAAATATCGTGTAGATTGCCTATTTAGAAGAATGGAGGTTTACAGAAATGACCTTAAAGGTTATACACCCTTTGAGAAATATGAAGCCTAGAGCAGGTTATACAAAGCAACTTTTCCAGAAGCACAACCCATATTAACTAATTTTTCATCCAGTGGTTTTTCAATCACACTAAGACAGTTTCTTTTGGCCTGCTTTTTCTTCAGGGTTTCTTTGGACAAGTTAAAGAGACATAGACTCAAATTTCATAGGGTAGAAATTTCTAGTTAGCATTAGGATTCTTAAATGTGCTTTTTACTTTGTTATAGGACCTAATTTCTAAAAATATAGTGGAGGCTTAGGAGAAGTTATGATTTTATGTATGTACATATATATATACACACATATGTTTACACACATACTGCATGTACACTGTTTTCAAGTAAGAGCCAGCTATAAAAGGAGTTTATTATTTTAGGACATCAGATTGTGTTCCACAACAAAAAAAAAAAGGATGTGTCTAAGTATAAATAAGATGGTATAGAATATCTAAAGTTACTGAATCAAAGACTTCATTTTTTTCCAACTTTTTTTCTGACAGTGGATTAATCTAAATGAGATGTGTCGGCCTATGAAATAAGAATACACAAAATAATTTTTTTTATTCTTTTATTTAGAGATATGAAAGAAATACTAGACTTAAAACGTTTTAAAAAGTGAAAGTAAAAAAACCCTTCCCAAGACACGGAGTCCTCTTAATAGACTAGCTATCTTACCTGTTTAATGTCAGTCCGATGCTGTGGTTTGTCCTTGGTTCTTGAAGAAAACCATGACATCAGGGAGACAATGACATGACTTGCGGTTGAATTCTAGTTGAGTGAGAAAGGGCTGTGCAAAGTCACCAGCCTTACTTTTTCTCCAGCCATCTGGGTCCAGTGGCCAGATATGGGTCAGGAGGACTAGCGATGGCCCAAAATGCAGTGGGAGACCTTGGCCTTATTAAGGTACCATCTTTTCAAGTTCTCACTTTGAGTGAGGCAATGCCCATCCAACAAATAGCCCTCTTTAAGAAGTGAGTCAAGGGACAACATCTCCAAAGATTTCTAAAGTATTTCAAAGTGGTTTCTTTTTGTCTTCAGAAGCATCCCTTAAATTTAATACACACAGCACATTTATTTTCCTAACAATTGCAGAGAGAAATGTTCTTTGGTATTTTATTGATTCCCCCTTACCACCACCACCATTTTAAACCTGTTCTAGAATCTAGGTACTCCAATATAAAATGATGAGGATCTCATAGTAACTCAAATCCCTCAATTCCTCCCCCCCCCCAAATGTTTAGTACCATGAAAAAGATTTATATAAAGTTTTATTGTTTTTTAAAAAAAAATAAAATCACTTTTTGGAGGAATGAGGACTCTTTCCTTAGCATGTAGCTCACCTCCATTTGTTTTTTTTTTAAAGTACAATTTATAATAATTCCATATTTTCCATCTATCCCCCTCTTTTCTCCAGCAATTCAGATTTGTAAAACATAGAAAACACAATTCATGTCTATTTCATATCTGTTTTTGTTTAGTGCTTGTGTGTAGTCATGAAGGAAGCAGTAGAAGGTGTGGTGGACAAGGAGACCTTCTGTCAGGCTCACTTGGAGTCTTAGTACACTGGGCGTTTCTTGCTGGACCCGATAAAACAAATGGGTATGATTATGTTTTTGCTTTATTTTACTATAGTGGTAAATATGATTTTCTCAAGCTAATTATTCTTTCCTTGATGTTTTTTCTTCCTAACTATCCCCACCATTCTTCCTCTCTCCCTTCCTAATCGCACAAGCAATTGATATCCAGTGTATTTTTGGTTCTCTTTTTAAAATACCAGATTTAATTAAAGATAATTTAAGCATTCTAAATAGCAAATTAATGTCATGGGGCATGACTGGTTGAATTTTATATATTCTTAAAAACATGACTACATAAATTAGGTTAACCCTTAAAAAGCAAGTTATTTAAGAAAGAACACATGAAAACACTTTTAAAATTTCTCAGGGGTATTCAAGTGAAATATTCTTGCCACAGAAGTTTAGAAACAAAGCCAGATTTTCCCAGTGCCCAACACAGACCCTGCTTGTAGTCTAGATTTGTGTAGCAGTTAGGGTTAGTGAAAGCTCTGATTATATATACATATACATGTATATATATATACATGTATATATATAATTCTATCTGTTTATCCATCCACCCATCTATTTACCTACATATGTAAAACACTTTGCAAAGCCCTCTATAAATGACAGCTATTAGGATAATTTCCTTCCAAACTTGCTCATAGTAAAAGAAACTACCACATCAGCAAGAGAATTAATTTTATAATAAGACTTCTATATAGCACCACAACCATGGTGGTGTGGTTGATTGGATTATCTAGAGCAGAGATATCAAGCAGGAGACCTGCTGCAGTGAGCAGGAACCAGATTAAAATATAATTGGGAATTGTTCAACAAAATAAATAAAAATACAGTACAACACAGATAATGTTTGAGTTTGATACAGAAATGACTTTCAGCTTCTTCCTCTCAAACTGATAGAACTGCTTTCAAATCAGTATGAATTGTTACTAAGTTCTAGCACAGAAGAGCCCCGCCCTGTATCCAGGCTCCACCCTAAAGCCTCATTGGAGCACAAGCTCTATCAGCTCCTACCCACCTCCCACAAAAGGTTTCCCACAGGAGCGTGGTGCTGAGGACCAGTCTAGATGAGTTAGGAAAGGCAAATCACCAGAGTGATGACTTTTTAGTCATAGCAGTGCTCAAAGACCTATCCCAGAACAAGTTCAGTATCTGTTAGTGGAGAGATCACAGGGTCATAGCTCTCGAGCTGGAAGGGACTCGAGGTCATCTGGTCAAACCCCTTCATTTTGGAGTTGAGGAAAAAAGGAGGCCAGGGAAGTTAAGTGACTTGCCCAAAGTAATTATGTAGTATCAATCAGGCAGTCAATAAACGTTTATTAAGCACTGATTATGTGCAGCCATGGGGATCCAAACATATGCAGGACAGTTTCTGTCCTCAGGGAGCTCACAATGTGATGGAGACAATATGTAAATAAAGATATACATAGAAGCTCTCTACAGAATAAATGGTAAGTAATTAACAAAGGAAGGGGCACTAGAAATAAGAGAAGTTGTGAAAAGTATCCTGGGAAGGGTTGGATTTTAACTTAAGGAAGCCAAGGAAATCAGTAGGTAGAGTTGAGAAGGGAGATGATTACGGGCTTGTAGGGCAGAAGCAAGAGATGGAGTGTCGTATTTGTGGAACAGAACTGGACTGAAGAGTGTCAGGGGGTAATATAGAAGAAGACTGGAAAGACTGAGGGGGACTTTCATGCTCCAAATGCCAAAGGCTTTGTATTTGGTCCAAAGAGGACTGTGTACTTGTTTGGGGGGGGGTGGCAATAGGGTGGTACCCACACTTTAGGAAAATCGCTTCAGTGGCTGAATGGAGCGTGGGTTGGAGTAGGGAGTGACCCAGGCTGCCAGGCTGCTGCAGCAGTCCAGACATGAGGCGATGAGGGTCTGAACCTGTGTGATGGCAAGTATCAGAAGAGAGGAGGAGGTTTACTCAAGAAAGATTGCGTAGATGACAGGTCTTGGCAACAGTGCGGATGTGGGGAGTGGGGGGGTAGATGGGTGGAGTAGAGATAATGAGGAGTCCAGAGTGACTCCTAGGTTGTGAGCCTGAGGGGCCAGGAGGCTAGTGTTGCCTTACATACTGATAGGGAAGGATGCGGGAGGGGTTAAGGTTCAGGGGGAAGATAAGGAGTTGTTTTGGACTGATGTCTGAAAGGCGGCTGGAGATGCAAGATCAGCAGAGGTATCAGAAGTGATGATTAGATCCTGTTGGAGAAGAACCCCCAGGGCAGAACCTGGAGGGACACCTCTGGAGGAGGATCAGCCAAGGAGACCGGACTGGCCAGACAGGAAGGAGGAGCCACCTGAGAGGGTGAAAGCCTACAGAGAAGAGGGTGCTCAGTAGAGAAAAAGCCCTTGGATTTGGCAACTAAGAGATCATTAGTGACTTTGGAAAAAGCAATTTCACGGAAATGGGAGAAGTCAGGTTGTTAGGAGAATGAAAGAGAAAGTGGAGGCATCTACTGCAAACGGCCTTTCCAAGGAATTTAGTCACAAAGGCCAGAAGAGATAGAGAACAATAATTAGTGGGGGTGGAAGGGTCAAAGGTGTTTTCAGGATGGGAGAGAGAATGAAAATGAGGGATAAGAATAGGGAGACGGTGGGGGGGGGGGGGAGGTGAGAGCTGGAAGGGGGCTCCAGCGGGTAGAGGGGTGAGGTTATCAAAGGCAGGACTTGGATCCAGTTCCTCTGACTCCTGAGTTACTATTAACCATCAGTTCCCCCCCCCCATCTTTTATTTTAGTCTTTCTTGGTAACTAATTTTTACTACAAATTCCTGAACATTAATGGTTTTTGTTAACAGCTTTGTTCCCACATTTATAAATACTAGAAGTTTTTATTTCTATAAAAAATTAGTTGTTTTCACCCTAAAATGGGCGATATTTTCATGGCATTTTCGGAGGGGGGAGGAGAGTAAACTAAGGCTAGTGATACATTTTTAAACTGTGAGACATCAAGATCGTAGACCCCACGACACTAAATTTGAGATCCAAGAATACCTCCCCTAAGGTGTCCCGAGAGATATTTCTAAACAAGCTCTAGATCAAAAATACTAAGACGTGGTCAATGATAGGACTGACTTACCACTGACATCTTTACAAACCTGATGTTTAATGGTTTCGAATGACTCTTGCCTTGCAGCTTTCCATATAAGGAACATTTTACTAACGGACCTCTTCACTCTCTAGTCAGAACCCTTTCCTCGTGGCTGCCTTTGGGGCATGTTCTCTCACACGGCAGTGTAATTACCAGGCCTTTCAGAAATATAGGCGCTCGATGACCACCACCGACATGATTGGCGAAGTGGGCCTGGCATTCAGCAAGCTGTTTGAAACTTGAAGCAAGGGGAGCAAGACACCCTGGGAAGCAAAGCATCTCTGGCTGTGGGAGTCCCCTGGGCAGAAGACGTGCTCTGGCAGCACCCGTTTCTTATTTTTAACAATAGGAATTAAGGTGATTTCTTGAGTTTGGAATACGGGAAGCATTGGCTGAAATAAGACGTAGCTGTAAATGGTCTAATAAAACTAAACTGAAAGTATTCCTCTTACTTTTTAGTTATTCAGCACTAACCTGCAGAAACACATCATTTGAAGATGAGAATAAAATTCTTCCATGAGCTTGACTGTTCTTGGTTTGCACCTGAACCAGGACAGTCTCTATTTTTTACTTCTTTACACTGGGCTTGGGCTAACATATCAAATCACACTTTTCCAATTCTTGGATAATCCTTGGGTTAAAAAAAATTCAGATTTTGGGGGCACATTTCTCATCACTAAAGACTATGGGAATTAGAATTTATCACTGAAATCTCAGAGCTTGAGCACCACTTGCAGTCTGAAAGTTATTGTTCAAAAGACCATCATCACATGCTCAGTTGGATGGAGTAACTTTTGAAATGCTGAGCCTTGTTTGACATGAGTGATCAGTGGAATATTTCAGAAAAGCCTGGAATGATGTGCTTGTTAGGAATGAATGTTTACAGGCATGATAAAATTAAGAAATAGAGGCCTCTTGGTGGGTGTGGTGCTAAACATGAAGACAAAAACATTCGATAACTGTAGCTAAGTCTATGGGGAGGTAAATTAGGAGGATAGGTAAGGCAGTTTGTAGTTCTTTTGCCTCTGAGGTGGCCAGAAGCTAAAATTATTTGAAGACTGAAGTTAAATTTTGCATTTTTTGATCAAGTTGTTTTTGAAGGCTTGTTTGGGCAGTGTAGCCTTGGCAACAAATCATAGCACTTATTGTCTACCAAGGATGGAATAATTTAATCAATGTTGTGTCCTCCTGGTGGCATGAGACCCATCTGCCTGGCTTACCATCCATCCCCCGCACCCCATACTTGCACCTTTAATCCTTAGGAAACACTTAAACTAGCGGTAATAGAGGTGTTATTACAGTTAGTTTGAGTTTGTAGTTTATTGTACCTGAACATCCAGAGGATGGACACATTTCCTGAAAGTATTTTCTATTCTCAAATGCCACCAGGTATTCACTACCATTACTTTTTCTAGTGGCCTGCATCTTAAAATGATATTTTGTACTTTATTTGAATTTTAATTGCACTTCTACACTTTACTATTTCAAAGAAAAAAGGACAAAAATCAACAATATTTTCTTAGATATTTTTTCAGTGAAAACTGGTCTTTTGGACACACTGCAACTTCTACCTCACTCCCAAAACAAGGAATTTTCTTTAAAATTGGTAAATTTTAAAATGCTTGATACAATTTGCTCAGGGTTCTAACTATATACTTAGCTATAATCGAAGTGTGTGTTTCCATGAACTTCTTTGGGGAAAACAACTTCTTCCCTGGGAAATTACTTCAGAGCCCTGATAAGCAGCCTTAAAAGTGAGCAACTGCTGCTTTTATTTTAGAAGTATAACTCTGTACTTGTTTCTAAATTTCAGTTTTGTTGAGTAAAGCCAAGAGTCCAATCCACTCACACTTTAGGTTCTTTAAATTGCCATAGCCAGATTCTTAAAGTCAGTATACATTTCACTGTCTTGGTTTTTAACTATATTCAAAAACTGATCTCTCATTCATCCATGCATATAGATGTTCTCTTGTAGCCCTTTCTTTACAAAATAAATTATGCCCAATGGAATTGTATTTTTTGCTTATCAATGACTAAAACTTGAGGAAAGTTTTGTTTCTTTATGAAAATGGTATAAAACATAACTGTTTCAATGTCCTCTCTCTTTCACAAACTAGCAATCATAAAATAAACTGCCTCAGTCCTCCAGGAAGCCTAGAACCACTGAAGACAGATTAATTGGTACAGTCGATCCTTGCTGACTTAACTGGGGTGGACGCTTCAAGGCTCCTTCTTTAAGGAGTATTCTGAGCTATGCCAGGTTTTTCTTCTACCCATGGTACAATTCTTACAGAAGGACCTCACAGACTTAAATGACTAGAGAAGGTCACTGAGGATAAGAAACCTGATCCAGATGGACATTTCTGAATAAACCAGCAGATTATACAGAAAGGGAAATGGCCTGAAAGCTGCCTAGTTACCTTGGGGTTTCCTGGCTAGACTTCTTTCTCAGAAACTAAGCCATAAACCCAATTCACTGTGGAGTTTGTGGTTTGGAAAAATAGGTTGGTGCCCATTTCCCACTCTCATTTTACAAATTTGGAAACAGGCTAAGAAAGTTGTGAACTGTTCAAATAAACAATCTCAAAACAAGGAAGGACTGCAGCACACTTGGTGCATGCTTTACACGAACATCAGTTTATCTACAACCTACTGAACAAGGTCATCCAACCTTGCTTGAAGTTCAGTGAAGGGGCACCTGTTATTCCTTCATAAAGGAAGCAGCTTATTTCACGTTTAGATAGCTCTAATTGTTGGGAAGTTATTTCTTACATCAAGCCTAATTCTGCCTTGGAGGACCATGCCATCTTTTCTTCAGGCCACCTACCTAATCAATTATTCTGACAATTCTGGCCTTCCCAAAAAATGATGCCCCAAACTAAGCTCCACCCCTCATTTTTGGTCTCATCAGGGCAGACTATAATCAGATGTCCCACAAGAGAGGTGGATACTGTCTCTCTCTATGACCTAACACCATACTTCTTGGCTGCTCTCATGTCATTCATATTGAGTTTGTATTAAAAACACCAGATCAAAAAAACAAAACAAAAAACAAACCCACAAACTTCCTAATTCCAGCCTGTCAGAATCTTTTTAGATCCTACCTCCAGTAAGTTAGCTATCTCCAGATTTGTCTCACTTGCAAATCTGATGAACTGGCCACCATCCCTTTATTCAAATCACTCTTAAGTGTTAAACAACAAAACCCAGAGGTATTCCATTAGAAATCTCCCCAGTTGACATCAAATCATTAATAGCAGAGCAAGGTTCCAAACTTGGGTCTTCAGGCTTAAGACAACTTTCCTTTTCGCCTGATCAGCAATATTATGTATCACACCCATGTGGCAGAGAAACCTTCAAAACCCCGTGGCTACTAAATAAAAGAAAGACTGCTTAGCTTAGTTTTAAGGCCCTTCTGAATCTTGCCTCAGATTGCTCTTTTAGGCCAACCTCCATCCATCCATGGTTCTAATACAGACTCACCCTCCTCCAAAACCAAGGGGGCTGATCGCATCCTAACTTCCCTAAAATGCCTCACCTTTACTCATCTTTCTTGGCACATGCCATTCTTTCTACCAATCGCAATCCTATCCATCCTTCAAAATCTAGCAATTATCATGACTCTTGGAAACTTTCATTGATCCCTTCTGATTTAGACAGTACCACTTCTCTAAACTCAGTCAAAACTGATCATTTTTACTGGGCAAGATGGTGTGAATGGACACAACTAAGCCTCCTTACGTACCAAATAAAAGAATAATGCCCTGGACATCCCCTCCCTTAAAAGAGGAGAAAGAAATTTTGCCAGGAAAACCTTACAGGCAACCTCTTTGTCCTTGGGCCTCAATTTCCTTATCTGTAAAATGAGATTAGACTAGCAGGCCTGAAGTGTCTTCCAGCTTTCTATCTATAAACCTATGAAGAAAGGTCAAAGAAATGAATTAAGCAAAAAAAAGAAAATATAAATAAAAAAAACTACAAGAAAGAGAATAAGACTGCAACAACTATACCAATAACATGGCCCAACAACCTCCCAACTAGTTTTAAATCATAAGGAGATATTAAGGTAGATATTTCAGCATCTAAAACACTGGAAATCAGATGGCTCCAGAATTCAAGAAGACTATCACAATAACTGACAATCAAAAAAAGACAGGGGACACATGACAAAGTAGTGGACTCGAGCACAGCAGCTCAACTAAGACTGACAGGACAGCAAAAAAAGGACAAAATTTTAAAATATTCTACAATAGGAAAAAAATATAAACTATTAGAGCTAATCTAATCAAAGTTATTGATCCCCTCTAAAGCAAAGAAAAACAAACTCTCATGTACCTAAAAGTATTATAAATAGGAAAAAAATATAAACTATTAGAGCTAATCTAATCAAAGTTATTGATCCCCTCTAAAGCACAGAAAAACAAAGTATGAATAGCTACTCTCTCATGTACCTAAAAGTATTTATAAATAGGAAAAAAATATAAACTATTAGAGCTAATCTAATCAAAGTTATTGATCCCCTCTAAAGCACAGAAAAACAAAGTATGAATAGCTATTCTCTCATGTACCTAAAAGTATTATAAATAGGATAAAATGCAAGTTGATAGAATCCATAACATACTGAGAACCTAAGAATGCTAATACAAGCAAAATGGAGAAGTTGAAAGAGAAATAATTCTAAGGGGAACACAGTGGGAGGAAACGGGCACAAAGGGCTTTAGTTTTACCAGATCCTAAATTATAATATAAAGCAAGACTTATCAAAACTATGTGGTACCTAGATTAAAAAAAGGGCAAAGATGTAATCAGGAGACTTAAGTGTCTAACCTTCCATAAATCAGAAAACACTGACAAGAAGGAAAGAACTCTATTCAACAAGAACTACTGGAAAAATTTAGGAAAGCATTCTACAATATATACCATATTAAACTGAAATGGATAAATGAGCTAAGAAATCAAGAACAGAATGGGAGTTTATATTTCTCATCTCTGGATAGGAGATGTCTGCCAAAGCAAAGAGATAAAAAAATGTAAGTTGAATAAGAAGATAACAAACTGGGGGGAAAAGTCTGCACAGAATTTCTCTGAAAAAGTCTTATGTAGTACACTGACAAAAAATACAGATTAAGAGCCATTCCCCAACAGGTAAACTGTTTTAAAAAAAAAAATTAACAAAGAGGTCTTAAAAGAAGAAATCCAACTGTCAACTACTTAAAGGGCAAAAATCATTTCAAGAAAGGCACACTGAAACTTACATCGAATTGCCTGGGAAAACAGAATTAGGAACATTTATGCACTCCATGTAGGCTATGAATAGGTCCAACCTTTTTGGGAAACAATTGGGAATTACTGAGATACAAAATTGTTCCTATTTTTGGCCCAGTGAACCATTAGGTTCACATTCCAAGGATGCTGACAAGAAGACACCTATCCAAATGGAAATATTTGAAGCAACACTACTTAAAAATTTGTAAGAGCAAAAAGTTGTAACAAAACCACATGACCCATTATGATTGGGAGAACAAATTATATTATAGGAATGCAATAGAGTATTACTGTGACACAAGTAAGGATGAATTTGAAAAATTAAGAGAAATATGTGAAGACATAAAGTGATTCAAATTGGAAAAAAAATTGAACCAAAATGGTGTGTGTGTGTGTGTGTACGTGATTGCAAGAACTACATAAAAGATCAAAACTTTAACAAAATATAGATTTAAAAAATTACTGGACACCCCCAACTTTACTCCATAACTTCTCCTGGGTTGAACACCAACCCCCAGTGCCATTTTCATCACCATCACCAACCTAGAAATTCATGGCCACAACCAACCTGTAGAGTTCTTTGGCAGTACAGTTAATATAACAAGTCCCTGGGAAGCAGTCAAGGTGGCAGAGGGGCAGGAGGAAAGACAATGAGCTCTGCCCCCATAACTCCTCTACAAAGATCTAGAAAATGCAGCAGACTGAATGCTGACCAAAAAATTCAAGAAAAAATTAGTAAATCATTTTTCAAGTCCAGATTATATAGGAAGACAAGAGGTCTACAGACACCAAGGACA
The DNA here is from genome assembly GCA_028658325.1 of Potorous gilbertii. NCBI lineage: Eukaryota > Metazoa > Chordata > Mammalia > Diprotodontia > Potoroidae > Potorous > Potorous gilbertii. The sequence continues at coordinate 408,152,429 of CM053771.1, read as the reverse complement.
GAGTCTGGTTAGGAATGTGCCATGTAGAGCACTTCTGTGTAAGGAGAAGCTATGCACCAGGGGAAAGAGATGTTAGATCCAGTAACAGAGAGGCCCAAACTTGTATAAGCTGCTGGGACAGGGGCCAACTGGCAGCTCCACCACTCACAACCCAGTGCTAGGCAGATTCAAGGTGAACTGAAGAAGGAACCTGTGCTTAGAGGTGACATTCTGAGGGGAGAAGCAGTAGAAAATCCTAGATTTTGTAGCAAAGCAAGGAGCAAGTTTTAGAAGCAAGGAGTAACTGCGTGGCTTGAACTGCAAGAGTGGAGTGATGTCTCAGTTCCAGATTCTAGCCTAGTCTGAAGTCTACAGAGAAACAGAACCTGACAGGCAAATGTAGAAGTCAAGATAAACACAAAAAGGTAAACATGAATGATCATAAGGGACTAAACAAGGATAAATTGTTTATGTTTTAATGTAGGTGGGATGAAATGTGTTCTTAGAGAATCTTGTCAACTTTAGAGATCATAAAGAGAGTCTAATTAGACAGAAGGCTTAACTTCTATCTTAATCTTAAAGAGAAGGGAAGAGGAATACATGGTGGGGAGAGGGGAGGAGATAGAGAGAGGAAAGTCAGGAGAAAATTATTTAACAATCAGACTGTGCAAGTAGAACTCTAAACAAATATGGAGGAATAAGTAAGTGGCCCAGCTAACACATAGACTTCACTCTCATCTGAAATGGTTAAAGGAGGAATATAAACAGCTGGATATAGAAATACATTTCGCAAAATAGGGAAATGGGATGGAAAGCAGAGAAGGGACAAGGGAGAGAAAGACAGTAAGAGGGAGAAAAGATTAAAGGATGAATGACTCCCAAGCAAAATAAACTCCAAAGATGTAGGAGAATGCTTACAGTGGCAGAGAAATAGAAACAGAGTGGAAATCTATTGGGGCACAGCTGAACAAGGGATGGTATACAAATGGGATGGACACTTTTGCTCTACGAAATAATGAAGAGAATGGTTGCAGGGAACATTGGGCAGATTTCCATGAACAGAGAGAGTGAAGTAAGAAGAACCAGAAGAAGTTATACAAGGCTTAGGAAACCGGATTGGTACAGTACATGATTCCAGAGACCTCATGATAAAACATGCTGCCCACCTGCAGAATTAGACATTTTTTTTTTGACATGACCAATGCAGAGATGTATTTTGCCTGACTACACTTTAACAGGAGCTCTGTATTTTCCTTCTTTTTTCAATTTGGAGATGGGAGAAGGAAGAAGATGGACTTCTGCTGATTGAAGGGGAGGGCACAGTGACTAGAGCACTGGTCCTGGAGTCAGGAGGACCTGAGTTCAAATCCAGCCTGACACTTGACACTTACTAGCTGTGTGACCTTCAGCAAGTCATTTAACCTTCTCCCCCTCAAAAAAACCCCCAAAAACTGGTCCATGGGGCCCTATCAACTTTCAACTATTTGCAGACAAGGTCCAAAGACAACAAAAATGACCGTGCTTTGGACAATGGAGAAAGAAGGATTTGGTTACATAGTCTTTTGCTTTCACCACATCACTCCTGAGTTCATGCATCAAATGGTGACCTCACCTCATAGTAGCACTGATGTATTGTCAGTCTATGGGGAGAAAGTCACCAATGAGAACTTCATTCTGAAGCGCAGTGGGCCTGGCCCAACACAAAGAGCTCTCATGTCTTCATCTGTCCTAAACCTGACTGACCGGATGGCAAATATAGTGTATGGTCTCTGGCCAGGTGGCAGAAGGCATGCACACTATGGAAGTCACCAAGGGCTACGCTCATGCAGTGCCAAGACTAACGTTGCTGAATATGGACAACTCTCATGATATGCTCTGTCTTAATCACCCTTAAAGCATTCCCTAACTGAAAACACTGGCCCACCTCCCCAGCCTATCCTCATGTCCTATAATCCTTGGGCTCTCGGGTGCTTGTGTTTAATACTGCAAACCAACTTGAAGGGGAGTGTGGCATAGCAGACAGAAAACTGGCCTCAACTAGAAGACTTGAGTTCAAGTCTTGCCAGTGATACATACTGGCTGTGTCCTTTGGGTAAGTCATGAAACCTCTTAGTATTCTAAGCAATTCTCAAACAGAGAATATGCTGTCTGATCTACATTGTTATAGGAAGTTCTCTCACTTGAGAGTTCTTTTTAACCAATAAAATCACAGGCATAGTCCTCCTCTTTAACTAAGCTGAACATTCTACTTACAATGCAAACTAAGTCAGTCATTATAAACGGTATTATACAGCTAACAAAAGTGAAAATCTCAAGCATATTAATTAATAGAAACAAACATTAACAGAAACAAAACAACTTCTACCAGTTTAAAATTTAGTTTTAATGTTGATTTAACAGCAGAAAGGAAAACTTTAATGTAAAGTTTTATTCTTCCAATAGTAAATCTTGAATTATATGTCCATGAAAGAACACATTCATTAAATCCATTTCAATTCCTAGTTTTTTGCTCCTCTGTTCCTGGTTCCAGCAATTCCCATGTAGAAATATTGCTTCTGTCCTATAAATCAAAATTTAAAAAGAAAATTGCCTTTAAAAAGCTATCTTTTTTCACATAAGCACTCTTTTCTTAAAATAATATTTTATTTTTTTCAATTACAGGTAAAGACAATTTTTAACATTCATTTGTGCAAAATTTTGAGTTCCAAATTTTCTTCTTCCTCTCACCTTTTTTAAAATGATAAGCAATTTGATATAGGTTATATATATATATATATATATATATATATATATATATATATACACATACAATCTTATAAGACATATTAGTCACAGTTGTAAAAGAGAAAACAGAGCAAAAGGAAAAAACATAAACTTTCTTAATGGCAAGATTTTCAATAAAATTAAAAAAAAAAGGTTCAGAAGGACCTTATGAACCTTTATAATTTTTCCTGGTGAGAACTTTGGTGCCTTTCAGCCTCAGGGACTCCTTAAAGAAAAGTAGCTTGTAAGCTACATAAAGACAACTACTCAAATATTCCTTTTAAGAAACTGTCAAATAAAATGCACATATTTCTTCTCTCCAGTTAACCCACAGAATTTAACATACATGATAGCAACACCTCCAATCTCAATATACGGAATTTAAAAATCTATTCCTTCTGGCATATCCCCCAAAAAGCAGGCATTTCCCCCTCTCCCCTTTCAGAAAATTCTGAAGCATATTTTACACGAAGCATAAGATGTTTGACTAACCTTAATATTGATGCCATAAGCAGCAAGGTTATGCCGGAGGTTATCACAAGCTTGGAGCAGCGGTTCCCTTTCTAATAGCAGCTGTTGCCTTTTCTCTCTCTGTAGCTTCTTGGCTTCTTTGGACAGGTCAGATGTGGCACTGTCTGTGCCTTCTGGTACAGCCAGGGAATACTGACGAACCTTGGAACGAAACTGTACTAGCTCATCAACCACACTGTGCAGAGTAGCTGAGCTCCTATTTTCTGAAATAAACTAAACACAGGCAAAATTTCATTACCAAAAAAACACAGCTACGTCTGGGTTTTGATAAACAGCTCAGAGAAACAGTAATTTTCTTGATTTGGTTCAATAAAGTTGATGCAATGACTAGTTCAACAGTAAGCATTTTTTTTTTGGTCTGGATTTATATAAAGAAAGTGCTTGATTATAGAGTATTGGTATTTCAGACAGCAAGAACAACAAAACTGCAGCAAAAGCTATTTATAAATATTTTGTCCAGCCATCAAGCATCTACTAGCTTTCAACTCCCCTTAAATATTTTATGTCCTCATTCCATACTTGACAAAACTAAACTCTCAAACCAGCAACCAAAATAAAAATATCAAGCTGAGCAAAGGTTATAAATTGAAGTTTTTAGTTTTCAGAGTCATAGATAAGGGAAAAATTCACAATTACCAGTGGAGGACAGAAAAGATATAAAACAAAAAAGACCATCTCAATCACATAAAATTTCCATAACAAAAAATTAGAAATCGATGAAGCTAAAACCTGGATACAAATTGTGATCAAAATCATACTAAATAACTGACAAAAAGTCTGACACATAAACTCTAAACAGAATTGACAAATACAGATTTGAATACTGAATCTAATTAAATGCTCAAAATTATGAACAAAACAACTTTCAAAAGAAATTTAAAATCGTCAATAATCAACTGAAAAAAATGTTCAAAATCACAAAAAAATCAGAGAAATACAATTTGGAACAACAATGAGGTAACTACTTCTCACTGATCGTTAACAAAGATGGCAAAAAATGGGAAAACTCATTGTTGAAATACAGAAATAATTCTGCCTCCTTTTGGCCAATGAACACCTCTTTAATTTCTTTGTCTTTATTGATAGGATTAGTTTTGCTAATATTACATCAACTAATAGCCATGACAGCAGACATCTTTGCTTCATGCCCATCTTGATGACAAAGCTTTCAATACTTCTCCATTAGAAATGATTAGAGTGCAAAGAATTGGCCACAAAGTAGATGTCCATCAATCAGCAAATGGCTAACCTAACTGGGGTCCATGAACGTAACGGGATGTTAACTGCGTGGTGAGAAATGACAAAGAGGAAGCCTACAGAAGAATAGGAAGAAAACAGACCAGCGCTTCCCAAGCCTGGTAACTACGTTACCCTGAGGTCTCGTCTCTTCCAGCTAACCATCTCGATGCTCACAAGGTACAGTATCCAGTCCTAACACCAGCCTGTGATCTTCGCAGAGCATTCCAGCTTATCAATGTGCTTCCTAAAGTGACACTCAGATGTGAACGCAAGCATGGTCTAACAGAGCCCAGGAGGACCATCCCCTCCTAGCTCACTCTGGACACCGCTTTTCTTCTCATGCAGCCTAAGATCATACTAACTTTTTGGCAGTCATGCTACACTAAGGACTCATGAAAGGCAAGTATTCCAATGATGTCATGGAAGTCATCAGACCTTTTCGAATCTCAGTATCCCTACATGTAAAATGAGAAGCTGAAGAATGTGAGCATTTCCTACCGCACATGACTGATGCAAGGGAAAAGTGTGCCCAAGCTTAAAGTGCTATAATTAATCGATTAAACAATTAGCATCCTTTGTGGTTATTTATTCCCTGATTTGAAAACTGTTTTGTTACAGAGACCAAAGTGAAAGAGCCAGATCAGTCCTGAGCAGTGGGGAAAAGGGTAATTAGCTACTTCTGAAAAAGAGAGGAAACAGCATGGGAGTGCCCCTGTCCTTTCACGATTTCATCCTGAGATGGAAATGACCCAAAAAACCCAACAGGGTCTTCTGGACACTCTTAAATGCAGGCTTCAAAATCTGCAGAACGTAAACAGTGCTTAAAGAACTGAGAGAGTGGAAGGGGGGTGGGGGGAGTAGGGTGGGAAAGTTGGAAGAGCACTGGTTAGACTAGAGTAAGGCAACTGGGGTCATCATTCTGGCAGAACCAGTCTTTGTGTTCAGAGTAAAAGACAGACTCATTCTGAGAAAAAAGAAACAAAACTTTTTTGTATAATGTGCTGCAACAAGTCAAATACTCCCTGAGAAAAGGAATGATTCCTTCCTCATTTCTGTATCCTCCACAACACCTGCCAGAAAGGTTTACATTTTGTCAGTTTAGTTTCTCTATTGAATGAATGAGTATAAATTCTGGTACGCTTTTTAAAAATGTCATTAATGGAAGCAGAGCAAAGATGATGGAGAAAAGGCAGGAAGGTGAATGAGCTCTCCCCAGTTTCCCTCCAAACAACTTTAAATCAGGCCTCAAAACAAATTCTGGAGTGACAGAACTCACAAAAGGACAAGGTCAAACAATTTTCCAGCCCCAGGTAACTTAGAGGGACTTCAGAAATGGTTTGTCTCACTTGGTTAAAGAGGGAGTGCAGCTCAGTGCAGGAAGTGTCCAGCTCAGCAGGCTAGAGGCATACAGGAGGCCAGCTGTGAGGCCTCTAGTCCCAGTGCAACAGGTAAACTGACAGCCCCCAACCCCTATGCAACAGGTACAAGTAGGCTGGGCAACCCCAGCACAATGGGCAAACCACCAGCTCTGGAGGTCCTGAAACAGCAAGCCAGTGACCAAATCCCTGACTTCCAGCACAAGAAGCTTGGGACAATGTTCCCTGTGACCCAGGAGCAGCGCTCAATGTTTAAGTCAAGAAATAAATTGGAAAATGAGAAAAAAACAACCAAACAAAAAAAGCCCTGATGATAGAAAAATACTATGGTTACAGGAAAGATCAAAACACAAACTCCGAAGAGGACAACAATGTCGAAACACCTACATGCGAAGCCTCAAAGAGGAATATGAATTGATCTGACATCCAAAAAGTCCTCCCAGAGTTCAAAAAGGATTTTAAAAATCAAATAAGAGAGGTAGAAGAAAAATTGGGAGAAGAAATGAGAGGTGCAAAAGAATTATGAAAAACCATCAACAGCTTGGTAAAAGAAGCACAAAAATTCACTGAAGAAAACAATTCCTTAAAAAGTAGAATTGGCCAAATGGGAAAGGAGGTACAAAACTAACTGAAGAAAGTAATTCCTTAAAAATCAGAATTGAACAAATGGAAGCTAATGACTCTATGAGATATCAAGAATCAACCAAACAGAATCAAAAGAATGAAAAAACAGAAGAAAATGTAGAAAGCTTCGCTGGAAAAACAAGTGACCTGAAAAACAGATGCAGGAGAGATAATTTATTACTGGACCGCCTGAAAGCCAAAATAAAAAAAAAAAGGGCTGGACAACATCTTTAGAATATCCTACTACATTATTTATGTAGTAATTATCCTAATTTATTATCCTAAGAAATTATCCTAAAATATATAGAGAACTGAGACAAATGTAGAAAAACACAAGTCATTCCCCAATTGATAAATGGTCAAAGGATATGAACAGGCAGTTTTCAGAGAAGAAATTAAAGATATCTATAATCATATGGAAAAATGACTAAATCACTATTGATTAGAGAGATGCAAATCAAAACAACTCTAAGGTACTTCATCACACCTATCAGATTGGCTAACATGACAGAACTGGAAGATGATAATGTTGGAGAAGATGTGGGAGAGTTGGAACACTAATTCATTGTTGGTGGAACTGTGAGCTGATCCAACCATTCTGGAGAGCAATTTGGAACTATGCCCAAAGGGCTATACCCTTTGACCCAGCAATATTGCTTCTAGGTCTGTATCCCAAAGAAATCATAAAAATGGGAAAGGGTCCCAACATGTACAAAAGTATTTATAGCAGCTCTCCTTGTGATGGCCAAGAACTGGAAATTGAGGGGATGCCCAACAACTGGGGAATGGGTGAGCAAGTGGTACATGATTGTAATGGACACTATTATGCTATAAGAAGTGACCAGCAGAATGCTCTCAGAAAAACCTGTGAAGACTTACATGATCTGATGCAAAGTGAAATGAACGCCATCCACAACAGCAGCAACACTTTAGGATGATCAACCATGGGCGATACAATGATCCAAGACAATTCCCAAAGACTTATGATGAAAAATGCCACCCACCTCCAGAGAAAGAACTGACGGAGTCTGAACGCAGACTGAAGCATACTTGTTTTAAGTCTGTTTTTTCTGTCACAAAATGACTGATATAGAAATATGTTTTGCATAATCGCGCTTGTATAATCTATATCAAATCGCCTGCCACCTCAGGAAGAGGGGAGAGAGAGAGAATTTGGAACTCAAAATCTTAAAAAGAAAATGTTAAAAATTGTTTTTACATGCAATTGGGGGGAAAATTATAATAAATTTTTTCTAAATGTTCTGAGGATAAGAAACTCATCTTTGCACCTAAGTCTCTGGGTAGCTCCAAATAACACTGCTAAATAAGGGACCACATTAGTGAGGTTTACTACTGCTCTAGACCTTTGAGTCCGGTTTCTTTATGTGTTTGTCCTTAAAAAGAGTACACCTCAAAAGGTTTCATGGCTGTGAAAGTCCAAGTGACAGGCAAATGACCACAGAGAACTAGAGACTAGAGAATTCAAGATGAGAGAAATATTTAGGTCATATGTCTCAAGATGAAGAAGAAACAAACAGGAATGTGGATAATAGTTCTTCAAGTGGCCATCAATGCCAAATATTCACCTTTAATCTAATTCATTCATGACTGTTTTTCTTCCTTCATAATCTATCTTTTCTATATTCTTTTTTAAAAAAATTAGATTTTTCTTGATAGCCTTTTTCTAACATCAACTACACTTCCCCCCATCCATTCCCTTCCCCCTCCCCTTTTTTATAAAGGGGGGGACCCCATAAGATTAGCAAAACCAATCAACATAACATAAAAATCTGATGTTCTATGCAGTATTCCATAGCCACGAACCTCCCCACCTGTGTAGGCAGGAGCTGCGGGGAGAGAGGGAGAGAACAGGGAGCCGGGGAGAAGCACTAAAGAGAAAGGGAGAGCTAAAGAAGGAGAAAGGCCAAGGGAGGAGGGGGAAGGTAGCTTTTCTTATCTCCTCTTTGGTTCTTGACACATTTGTAAGAGGAAGCTAGGTGGTAACGGTGTATGGATTACTAGACCTGGAGTCAGGAAGACTGGAATTCAAATTTGGCCCCAGACATTTACAGGCTGTGTGACCCTTGGCAAGCTCTTATTTCCTCAAATGTACCTACCTCCCAGGCCTGCTGCTTCTGCTTCAAGTGAGTGTTTAGCACAGTGCCAGAAGGGCACATAGTAGGAACTTAATAATTGCCTATTTCCTCATTCTCCATCCCTAAGCCTCTCTCCAGCTTCCTACATATCAACCATTAACCGTGATTTTATTCCTATTCTGTAATATACTATCCTACTCCACCCCCTCACCCCTGGTTCTTATTAGCTCTTTTCCTGCCTATTACACTATTACATAGATTTACTTCTTCTCTCAGTGGGCAAGAGGCAGTTACCACATTTCAAACTACTGCTTTCTCTTGCTGACTCAGGAACACATTTCTGTCACATGAGAAATGTTCAGTAAGTGAAAGTTTTAGCAAGACAGGTTACTGGACTTGCAGTTAGAGAATACTGTTATAGTTAAAGAGTTTTTGGAGAGTATGACTTACCTGTCTACTTGACAGAGAAATTCCAACTGTGTCCAAAAAGCTTCCAATAAAGGAGACTATGGCACCATATACAGCAGGACATCTAGGACAGTTAGCTTCCTGTTAAAAATTGCAAATTATGTTTATAACTCAGTCTTTATCTCAGTGTGAAAAGAGAAAATCTGGGCTCTATGCCAAAATGTAAACAGTTCAGGAAGGCTGAAAAGTTGAAAACCCACCCTGCACTTCATGATTTAAAAACAATCACTCCTTCACTGGTAATTAGGGATAATGGGTTTCTACCTCTAGCTTGCCTGAGCTGGGAAGATTTGGATTCATTTCTAACTTAGGCTACTCTGTGACCTAGGATAGTCACTTAAGCTCTCAAGGCCAGGCAACTCTTTAAGTTAACGTTGCCAACTAATTATTGATCTGGATTCACAGAGATTTTCTCATTGGGAGTTCAATGAACTCTCACCTCCAAACCCCAACTCATTTACAGTATGCCTTTACATACACTATTTCATTTGATTCTTGTGCTGCCCCTAATGAGGCAAGCAGTGTAGTTAATAATATCAGGTAATTTTACTTACGTGGCCACTAAGATTCAAAGAAGTCCCTGGTCAAAGGCCAGGAAGTTAGGAACCAGCCGGGATTAAGACTCAAACCCAGGTGTGTCTTCTGAATCCTAGGTCAGCACTTTCCCTCCCAGACCAATGTACCTGAGAAATTTTTCACACTCCTTTCTTTCATTTTGTCTTCATCAACAGCTGTGTGGAACTTCAGTCTATGGGGCTAAATTTTAATACAGAATTTTCTAGAGGTCTGAGATAAGTTTTCAAAAATCCATTGAATAAAAGGGTCAGGAAATGATGCAGCTTTGCAGGTAAGCCCCATTCCTATAGGCTTGTTCTTCTAGTCTAAAAGCAAACACAGTGTGGCCAGGGTTTTCCACAATCTAACAGCAGAGTGACACAAATGTTTTTAATGGCTATCGTGCAGATTCTGTCACTGTGTTTCACTGGACTACTCTAAAAGAAGTATGTGCTAGTGGAGATCCTGCATTCCTTGGTAAAGCTGCCTGAGAGCAAACATAACATCCAACTCCAATTTTCCTGTTCATCGATGGTTACGCTAAACTTGTTCATTTGCAGCTTAGCAAATTAGTTCCTGATCTATATCCATTCTTGGTGCAGCACCTGGGAAGTCTTAATTATTTCACTTAACCTTTACCTTGCCCAAGGAAAGGAAAAAATGAAGAGAGGTGCCCAGAGCTGGAACTGTACTTTGGCAATAAGTCTACTGTATTTTGATCTAGGATACATTTCCTGCTACTTGGCTTCTAAAAAATTGGGCAGGTATGTGGAAGAATGGATAGCTCACTGGGTCTGGAGTCAGGAAGTCCAGAGTTCAAATCTGGCCTCAGACACTCACTAGCTATGTGTGGGCAAGTCACTTAGCCTGTGTGCCTCCGTTTCCTACACTTTAAAATGGAGATGATAACAGCAGCTACCCAACAGGATTACTGCGAGGATCAAACAAGGTATTTGTAAAAGCTTTTAGCGCAGTGCTTGGTACATGGCAAGCACTCAAATACTTATTTTCTTCCACCTCACCCTTCCCCAATATTGAGGCTGGAGAACTCCACTCTCTTAGACAAGTGAGAAACCTGAACCAAGTGCAATAAAATATCTGAGCTCAAGTAACTTCCAGAAGAGGTTTGAGGACAACCACTTCTCAGGGGCAGGTTTGACTCGAACGTCTCAGAATCTGAGCAAGGAGTTATCGCCCGCCATCTGACAACAGGAAGGCAAAAGTAACCAAGATGAATTACATCAATAGCACCATGTGAGTCCAACTACAGACCACACCTCACCCCTCAAGCTTGATTTAATATTCCCTTATATGCTCAGACTTTTCCCTTGTCCCTTCTGTCTCACAGTCTGGAATCCCTGTCGGTACCAAAAAGTAGGTGAAGAGAATATACGCCATGTGACAGAGTGATTTCCAGACTCTGGAGTGAGGAAGAGGGAAACGGAGCTAAGGCTGGCTTTCAGTCTCCACTTTACTCTTGAAAAGTGAAGGTTTAGGCCTAGGGGGTCCAAGCATTAAGCTACTCTTAATATGTCCGGTAAAGAGAAAGCCAATACTGTCATTTTACAGTCGAGAGAAGAGACTGCAGTCTAAGTCAGGAGACATAGGTGGAGGGAAGGGAAGGAAAATGAGATAGAGATATATAAATTAAAAGAGGAAAAGTTTACACTCCTTGAGCCCATGAAGGGAAGGTGGAGTTAAGGTGGCAAAATAGGGTGGGAAGGAAACTGAGACTATGCAAAGAACTTTCTTTTCCATGCAAAATATCTCAGTCTCATTAGGTTACAGCCTACATAGCAATAATGCCAAAGTCTTTGTGAATATCACATAATTCATTTGTTATTTTCCCACAACTGCACTGACTTCTCTGATTGATCAATGCCTTCTATGGACTCAAAGGTTGGCTTACAATTCTTATTACTTAATATTTAAAATATTCTCGTGCTGGAAGCAAATCTAAGTAAAATTTCCTTTCTGGTTGCTGAATTAATTAGAATAACAGAAGGTAGAAATTAGGAGATAAAAGAAGGGAGAAATTCCTTCTAGTAAATGCATTCTCTATTCCCAGATATCTGACCAAATCTCTACATGTAAAATTAACTACATTTTAAAAGTTCCCTGTACACATATGAAAAGTTTGATACTTGAGAAAATATTCTTAAAAGTGTTCATCTCAAAGAATCACAGAATTTTGAACCTGAAAAAGACCTTAGAGATCACCTAGTCCAAGCCCCTCATTTCACAGATGATGGCACTGAGAACCATAGGTTAAATGACTTGCCTGAAGTCATAAACCAAGTTAATTTAAGGGTCAAAGGCAGCCAGGTGTGCTACCAGAATGGCTGAGGCTGACAGATTGGCTTGAGCTTAAGAGTTCTGAGCTGCGGCACAGCTAAAAACAGCATGAGTGTCCACACTAAATCTGGCACCAAATGGTAAATCATTAGGCTGCCTAAGGAGGAGTGAACTGAATCAGCTGAAAAAATGGAGCAGGTTAAAGCTTCTGTGCGGATTAGCACTGGGAATCAAGCCTATGAGTGCCCACTTCACTATCAGCCTGGACAAGATAGTGAGCTCCAGTCTTCAATTCTGCACCTCTCTGCTGCCTCCCCTGCCAAAAAAAGTCGAGTAGAACCCAAGTCCCTGGCACAGGATCTGGGGCACACTGACTTCTTCCTAAGTCTCACCTATTGCATCACAGTATGGCTAAGGAGGAAACAGATTTCCCTAACTGCTGAAACACAAAAGAACTACTGGGCCCATGTTCTGGGGTTCCCACTGTTAAAATATAGGTCTCTCCAATGAAGTTAGCAGAATTCCCTTCTCATCACTCTTTATAAAGATAACAACCTAATCTGTCTGTATTAAGCACAAAACTGTGGACAGAGGCCATTTTCTGAATTCCATATCCTAATGGGTTACCTTAGTAACAGCCTTAAGCTGTCTGTTGCCATGGTGAACGAGGTCCATAATTGCATCAACAGCCCTGGGGGTGTCAAAGTCATCTGCAAATGCAGCCTTGATCGCTACTTTGGTGCTAGTTAGTCTTTAGGAGAAAAAAGTATTAGAAGAGACAAGAAGGCATCCAAGTAGTAGACTTGTCATTGATCCCAAGAGGAAAGTTTTAGGAATAACAAAACACAACCACCATTCCTTAGTCATAGAGAGTGTAATTTGTGCAGTCAGAGAGCTCATGCTACTCTTACAAACATTCTCTCCCTACTAGAACATCACAGTAGTGATGTGGAGTTTTTCTGGCTCCACCACTCATGCTCAGCAGCCTGCATCTCTGTTTTCCCATCTTTCTAGCTCGCTCTGGTCTTTTCTCTTTCCTTCCCCACTTCAGGACCATGGAAACACATGGTTTAGATCCTCCTCAGAGTACCTTGTCGGGATGTTTCTTTTGTCCAATTTCTTTTGCTCTCTCTGTGTTTGTGTCACATTATCCCCCACCTCTAGTGAAATGTAAGCTCAAGGGTAGTGACTGTATCGTCTAGGCCTTAAATATCTCCAAAACTATCAAAAGTTGGAAAAAGGCTTGGGCAACAACTATGACAGAGGAGGGTGCTGTGGCTTGGAGAAGTGACGAGGTGCAGAGGAGCTGAGCCCCCAACCCCATCTTCAGATTCTAAGGGGTTCTCTGCATTTCAGAACTGCTGACGATCAGACTGTGACAAATGGAAAACTTTGAAAAGGCAAAGACTGTTGGTCACATCCACAGGAAGCACATAAGCATCTTCCTAATGTTTTTTTTTTAACAATTATGAATCATTAATTTAACAATTACAAAAAACTACTCAGAATAATGGTATATCCATACCATACTTCATAAACTGATCATAAAATATATAAAATCAAAAGAGAAGAGAATCTTGAATTTTACTATTCCAAATCTCGTTTTGAACAGCTATCACAAAAATACATCCCATGTTGTTGGAGCTGAAGAAGTGCTGGAGTAAGAATCAGGAAATGTAACGTGACTCCACTACGAGTTAGCTGTATAACTTAGCCAGACAAAATCTCACAGCTGTTAGAATCCCAAAAGATAGGACTGCAGAGATCTATCAGGAAACCTTCCTACAGCAACAACGACAACAAGTCAGGCAGCCTTGGTCAACAACCTTGGCACTTAGCACAGCGTCTGGCATGTAATCGGACTATCCCTCCCCTTTCCTTCTCCCCACGCTACACTCAGAGCTGCTGAGTGTGTCAGATGAGATACTGTATGTGAAGCACTCTGCAAACATTACATTCACTGCTTGTTATTGTCATGGCCATGATTACAGTTACCGTGTCTCTTCCACTAGTCTCTTCTCTAGGCTAAGGATCTCTGTGGTCTGAACCAACCCTCTGATGGTGGAGTTCAGTCTTTTCCTTCTCATGATTGTGCTGCTCAAGCCATGCTCAAATTTGTCAGAATTATTCCAAAAACATAATCCCCAATATTCTCAAATAGATGATACGACTAATGCAGAATATAGAATGACTACCACTTTCTTCTACTACTTCTTTCTATAGCTTTAAATACTCTCCTACTAATGTAGCCTAAGACTGTATTTGCTTTTTTTTGGTTTCCATCTTACACTACTCAACTTACAAAGTACTAAATTACCCAGATCACTTTCACATGAACTATCCTATCCAACCATGTAGATCATTTTCTGAACACAAGTTTTATAATATTTAGCCTGTTAAGACTAATAGACCCTGTTAAGATCTTTTCGGATCCTGTTTTCTTCCTTTCTTAAACGCACAAACCTCAGTCAAGGCTAGGAGAGAAAAATACAGAGGCTCATCTTACCTTTCCCAGAGTAGGTCCTCCCTGATGGGAGCACACACCAACTGTCCTTTCATATACGCATTAGCATCATCCATGAAAGAAGCTATTCCAGTGAGGTGGTGTTTGGCTTCGTGCATGTTGTCATCACTATAGTCTATTGCTAAAAAAACAAGAGACTTCCATTAAGGTTGTGAAGGCTAACACGTCAAAAAACAGCATGGAAAATACGTATGTAAAATTCATTCAGAGGAAACATCATGTGGAAGAAGGTTCAACAGACAAGGAGTCAGAAGGCTTGGATTTGGTTCCCAGCTCAGTCCTCTACTGGTTGTGTGACCTTGGACAAATCTACTTAACTTCTCTGAGAAGCAGTTTCATCATCTGCAAAATTGGGGTGACGTGTCTTAATTATTATTTTGTTTATTATGCAGTATCAAACACATACCTTTAAACACAGCAAAGTCTCTAACTTGTATTTTCTCAAGAGATCACTGTAACACTGTTGTCAGCCCTGATATATTACAATCTTTTAGAAATCAAGCAGAAGAAGTGATTATTCATTGGTACTCATGCCTCTCCAAAAGTATTAGTAAGTGTAAGTGGCCCTAATTACGACATGATCTGACAAACAATTATTACCTCCTTGACAGGAAAGTCATTGTCCAAAGGAAAACCTTCAGAAAGAGCATTTAGTTCCACAGGTCAGCCTGTCAACCATATCTCTACTGACAAATGGGCACAAGAGATGACAAATATAAGAGAGTATAAGAGTTCATCTTCCACACTCACGAAAGGAAAAGTCTAGAGAAATATCATCAATGACTACATTATGCAGCATATCCTTTAAGGATGTTAGAGAAGGGGAACTACAGTCAGAACTTTAATCCATACACAACATTTAATAGTATAAGGCACAAGAAAGTAGATTTGACCATTCCCCAATTGATAAATGGTCAAAGGATACTATCAGGCAGTTTTCAGAGGAAGAAATTAAAGCTATCTATAGTTATATGAAAAAATGCTCTAACTCACTACTGATTAGAAAGATGTAAATCAAAACAACTCTGAGGTACCACAACACACCTATCAGATTGGCTAACATGACAAAACAGGAAAATGATAAACGTTGGAGAAGATGTGGGAGAGTTGGAACACTAACTCATTATTGGTGGAGCTGTGAGTTGATCCAACCATTCTGGAGAGCAATTTGGAACTATGCCCAAAGGGCTACAAAAATGTGCACGCCAATCTTTGACCCAGCAATACCACTTCTAGGGCTGTATCCTAAAGAGATATGGGATATGGGAAAAAGACCCACACACACAGACATATTTATGTCAACTCTCTTTGTGGTGGCCAAGAACTGGAAATCAAAGGGATGCCCATCCATTGTGGAATGGCTGAACAAGTTGTGGTATATGAATATAATGGAATATTATTGTGCTATAAGAAATGACAAACATGTGGACTTCAGAAAAACCTGGAAAGACTTATATGAACTGATGCTGAGTGAAGTGAGCAGAACTAGGAAAACATTTTACACAGTAACAGACACAGTGTGCAAGGGCTGATTTTGATAGACTTAGCCCTTCACAGCAATGCAAGGACCTAAAACATTTCCAAAGGACTTACGATGCAATGCCATCCACATCCAAAGAAAGAACTGTGGAGTTGGAACATGAAGCAGATTGTATTCTCTTTTGTTATGTTTTGTTTTTCTCATTTCCATTAGTTTTAATTCTTCTATGCAACATGACTAATGTGAAAATGTGTTTAAAAGGGATGTATGTGTAGAACCCATGTAAGACTGTATGCCACTTTGAGGTGAGAGGGGAGATGGAGAGGGAGAAAATTTGGAACTCATGAAAACTGAAAAATAAATTAATAAATTTTTGGGAAAAAAGTAGGCTTGAGAAAATTCTTTCGTTACCTGGGTAACAAAATTCCACCTTGGCATTAGAAATGAGATGTCATAGAAATGGTGGCATAGATTAGATATAATGAATCGCAATAGCGACAACAGTTGGAGAGGAATCCTAACTCATCTAATCCAACCTACACTTCAACAAAAATCCAGCAAGTCTTCATCCCCCTCTCCCTTTTCCTAAATCTGACCCCTTCATCCTTGGAGGACAATCTAGATAAAAGAGCAGCAGAGAATACACAAGAGGGATGAGAAAGGGAAAGTGCTTGATTTCTCTAAACCCACCCACACAACTTCAGGATAAGGCTGCCATGCAACAAAACTTTTGTGCTCTTCATTAAAAAGAAAGAAAAGTTTTAAAAATAATGTGCAGATTTTATTCTACACTTTAAAATAATAACAAGTTGCATGGACTAGAGATCCATGGCTTCATATATAATCCTCTTTTTATAGTCTAGTTCACATACAGAAATACTCCCCTTTTTAGCATTCATTAAATTTGAAATCATTAAAAATTTTTAAATAAGAAAGAGAAGGCTGGCAAGGTCACTCTTTATCTTCTTATCCATTCACTTTCCAATGCAGCAGGGTGAAGACACCAGCTAATGGAGATTGTCACTTCCAAATCTTCTTATCCAGAATTTCCTTCATTATCTTGCACAAGTCCTCAAATTTTGCCTTGTTTTCTTCCATTTTTTTTCTTTTTTTCTTCATCCCCTGGAAGTTCTAACCTTTCCTTGGTAACAGAGACAGGAGTCTTACATTGAATTCCTTTAGCTGCTGCACATAGTACTCATCAAAATCATGTTTTCATGCCCATTCCACTAAAGCAGGATTGGCCACTCGTTCTTTGCTCTCATCAGTAACACAGGAGATGCATTTCTGGGTTTCCTTCACTCTAGACACATATTCAGACAAGGAAATCACCTCATCTCCTGACTGATATATGTGATAAAATACCAGTTCAGATAGATGGCCCCTATTGGTTGAGTCCTCAAGGACCAAGCTTCAGATTTTTCAAAAAGGTCTCACTGAACTTTTTGTAATTCTCTGTCTTCTGCCAGTTCAGAGAAGAGCTCCAGACACTTCGACAATGTTCTTACAGATGGACCTTCAAGATCTTACTCTGCCGCAGCATCTCTCTGGAAATGTGGAGGGGCAGATCCTCAAGAGTCTACCACACCTAGGACGACATTAAGATACTCAGGAATAAGGTCATCACAACTGTCCATGAGAAACACACACTGTTCATACAGCTTAATAGTGTTCTTCAAAAGAAGCCTGATGGGAGATGAAGAGCAGAGCTTCCACAGAGAAATGCTGTAATGCCAAGTGATCTTTCCAATCATTGGCGAGGATCTTACAAAACTCGCCATATTCCTCTTGGCCGATGTCATCAGGGTTACATGTCCAGATGGGTTTAGTCTTGTTCAGCTCTTTCTGATCAATATATTTCTCCTTTCTTCTTCTTGTCCTTACCTTCATCTTCTTCATCAGATCCTACATCTTCAATCTTGAGTTTCTTCTCATCTTAACTGGCTCGTCCTCTTCTTTCTGTCTTCCTCTGTCTCATCATCACTGATTTCCTTTTCTTCTTCTTTCTCCAAATAAAGTGTGATAGGGCAGGCAAAGAAATGAGTCCTTTACAACATTCTTGACCTGCCTCCCTTCCAGATACTCTGTCTGGTCTTTGGTGCCCCTGCCAATAAGTTCGCTATGGTCAGCATGCTCTCTGAAACAGCCACCAGCAGAAGACTGTCAGGCATACTATTTATCAACACTGTGCTTGGTGATGAAAACTACCTCCTCTGCCACCAAGAAAGAAGCGTAGAAACGGACAACAAACTGACCAGTCATGGAGATGTCTGCTCCAGCCTGAAAAGCCTCCATGAAAGCCTTGGTGCCAGACTTGGCAATGGTTCCCAAGTTACTGATCAAATCAGCTTTTGTCATGCCAATACTAGTGTCCACAAAAGTCAGAGTATGCTCCTGAGGGTTGGGGATGATGTCAATCTTTAGCTCTTTACCACTGCCCAATTTGGAAGGATCTGTCAGACTTTTACAGTAGATCTTGTCCAGGGCATCAGAGGCACTGGAAATGATCTCCTGAAGAAAGGTTTCCTTATTAGAATAAAAGGTGTTGATAATTGCCCATAGGCTGGGCAACATCTATCTGGAATGCAAAGGTCTCCTCCTCTTCCTCTCTATGTTGTACTTCCTTAGGAGTGGTTGTGCATAAGAAGTTCATGGAAGTGCTAAGTTCAGGAGCTCCAAAGACCAGAACCGTGAGGAGCTTGGCATGAGAGAAGCTTAGTTTTTTTTCTATGCAGGTTACTACTAAAATGATTTTTCTACTATTTCCTTGAATACCAAAAACTTCTCCCCCCAAAAATCCTCCATTCTTTCTCTAAGCTTTATTAAAAACTCCTCACAAAAGGCAAATAAATTAGACTAGATGAGTCCTGCAAAATGATCATCTGTTGTTTTAAGTACATATGTTTGAGGGACCAGGCAGTAGGGTATTTGATCAAACACAGCAGTCTGGGTTTTTATTTCTATGGCTTACTTAAAGCTTCTTAATGCCTGAAATGTCTATGTCCTAAAATATCTTAGCTGTAGTAGAGACCTACTTTATTAAAGCAGTAGTTTTGGATGACCAAGAAGAAAAAAGTTAATAAAATAAAACTATCAATACAATGCCTTCTGTCCTGAAAGCCGTCTACAAGTAGGACAGGAACTGTCTCGGGGTGCCCTGACCCTGGCACCAGAGTTCAGCTATCACTCCCAGCACTAGATCCTAAACTGGGCTTAAAAAGCATCTCCCTAAGAGCAATTTGGGATTATGCCCAAAGGGCTATAAAAAATGTGCATACCCTTTGAACCACACTTCCAGGCCTGTATCCCAAAGTGATCACAAAAATGACAAAAGGACCCACATGTACAAAAATATTTATAGCAGCTCTTTTTGTGATGGTCAAGAACTGGAAATCAAGAAGATGCCCATCATTTGGGGAATGGCTGGACAAATTGTGGCACATGAATATAATGGAATACTACTGTGCTATAAGAAATAACGAACAGGGGGCAGAGCCAAGATGGCGGAGTAGAAAGACTCACCTATGCTAGGTCCGAACCCACAGCCCATATATTTCCTGTAAAAAGAACTCCTGACAAATTCTGGAACAGTGGAAGCCTCCAGCAACACAGTGAAGGAGATTTGCGTTGCAGATAGCCCTGAAAAACCAACCGCAAAGGTACCCCGGACGGGAGCGGAGCCCTGCCCTGTGGAGCGCTCCCCTCCCCCTACCGCAGCCGCGGAGCTCTGCCCGGCCACACGGCACTGAGAGGAGCCAACAGACCCAAGCAGGCTTCAGAGACCTGAATCTCCAGGCGGCCGCGAAGGTCCCTCCACCCACAGACGCACAGGTCAGTGAGAGAGACGGGCTGAGAGGGGAACGGGGTATCTCCGGGGCTCAAACCCCCTCGGGAGGCTGCGGCCTCAGCAGAGGCAGAGGCAGCTCAGAGAAGGCGGGAGCTCCACCCCAGCTCCATTACAAAAGATCTCTGCATAAACCCCCTGAGGGAAATGAGCCTGAGAGGCGGCCCTGCCCCCACCTGAGAACCAGCAGATAAGCTCCCACTGAAGAGCAGTCAGGCCTGCCGCCAAAAGCCCTGAGGCTGGGGAGCAGCATTTGAATCTC
>CM053771.1:407923325-408131893 GCA_028658325.1 Potorous gilbertii | reverse complement strand
CAAATGGGGAGAAAATTTTGGAACCCAAAATCTTGTGAAAATGAATGTAAAAAGTTAAATAAATTTATTTAAAAAAAAAAAAGAAATAACGAACAGAAAGACTTCAGAGAGGCCTGGAAGGACTTACATGAACTGATGCTGAGTGAAATGAGCAGAAGAACATGATACACAGTAACAGCCACAGTATTTGGAGACGATTTTTCATAGAATTAGCCCTTCACAGTGACGCAAGGACCTACATATATTTCCAAAGGACTTGATGTAAAATGCCTTCCACATCCAGAAGAAATAACTATGGAATTAGAACACAGAATGAAGCAGACTATTTTCTCTTTTGTTATGTTTGGTTTTATTTAGTTATACTAATGCTTTCTCCCATTCATTTTAATTCTTCTATGCAACATGACTAATATGAAAATGTGTTTAATAAGAATGCATGTGTAGCATCCATATAAGATTGCATGCCATCTTGGGGAGGGAAGGAAATTTAAGACTTATGGAAGTGAGTGCTGAAAATGGAAAACAACTAAACAATCTGGAAAAAAATAAAATAAAACATTTTTTAAAAAAGCATCTCCCTATAACCTAAGGAAAACTGAATATGTAACAAGACCTTGAAGGACTGTAATCAATCCATGATATGTTTAAGTAAAAGACCTGATTAATGTTCATTAAGGATTCTGATGTGCCTTGCTTCCCTCCCAAGGAGCAGATAGGATGCAGAGAAAAGTCCTCTAACATTGTTTGAAGTGGAATAGTTGTTTTATTCTCAATTGTGTTTTTAAATGTTCTGAGACAACCAAAGCTCTGGTCCCCTTAAGAAGGGGCCAGCTCACATCAGTAACAGTAAGGCTACAAAACTAACATGGAACATCTCTTAAAGTTAAGGGAAGAAGGATGGCACAGAAGCTAATTGCTAGAGTAACCTCTTTCTGATTAAGCAAAGACAATTACAGGGAAACGTGAAATGTGAAAATGAAGCGTATGACTCCATGTTCTTTCTCCTGTTTTTCTTATTAGTCTGGAAGTTGTGAGAGAAAAGAGAACGCAAAACAAATGAGGAACAACAAGTGAGGCAAGAGTGCAGAGAAAACCTGTGAAGGAAATTCAATTTGCCTCCTCAAGGCAGGAAACTGTACAAAGTAGAAGTCATGAGATCTGGATCCTCATCCTGTCACTAGCTGTGTGTGAGTTGGACAAATCATTTAACTTCCCGAGGCTTCTGTTTCCTCATTTGTGAAATTAGGGAATAGGCCTAGATAATGTCCAAGGTTTCTAGAAATTAATGTCTGTGATTTTACTTTAATAAAAGGTTGGCTGTTTTTGTATAAAAGCTTCATTGGGCTACATCATGTGCTTGATAATCTGTGCCTATGAAAAACCTGTGTAACTGGCTGCCAAAGCCATTCATGTAGTAGTAACTACCCTAATGACTGTCACAAATATTAGAAATGTTCAGTCTCTATAGGGCTAACTCTGAAAATGCAGAACTACTGAAGTGATAGATACCATCACAGATTCTTATTAGAGGATGGTGAAACAGGATGTCGTTCTGTTTTGTTTTTTAAAAAACACACCAGCTCCAATGCTAACCATCACTCATTGTCTTACATGTCAAAGAACCCTAAAAGCCAATGGAAGTCAGGTTGAAAGTTGCTACTGACCTTGGGATTAGTGGTGGAGGAGAAAATAGGACAGCTAGACTTCTCTGAACCAGGCCTGAGGGAAAGGCATTATTACTCAAATGTTCAGCAGCTTTTTGAATTTATTCATTTCTAAGATGTAAAATGTGTACGCAAGATGGAAAATTCTCCTAACAACAGAAATTGTCTCCAAAGTTACTGAGAGCACTTCATATATATTTACTTTCTATTTCTGCTTTATCCCCTCTAAGTCTGAAGAACCAGAAGACTAATCAATGCCCTGCACTTCGAAGTAAAGAAACAACTTCCACAAAAATTCCTTTTTAGAGATAACGAAACTGAAGCCAAAGTAGCTTGCTCTACGTACTGAGCAAAACCATGGCAGACTGGAATTGTAAGGACTTTCTCCTGACTTTTTCACTCTCTCCACTAATCATTCTTCCCCCTAAGGAAGTGAGTATGTGTGAAGTCACAAACAATAATGTTGTTAATAATGGTGAACACTTTTACTCTGTTTTAAACTGATAGATTTGTGACACACAGACTAATTAGTGTAGCAGAGATCTATGCAAAACTCCCCTAATGGTCATCATTCTTATCTTTTGTGGTTTTCCATTCAGAGTTCCTCTACCATTACAGAACGCAACAGACTTGCATTCATGAGATTCTACTATTGTTTTTATATGACATTTAGCAGCAATTCAAAGCATCTGGTAATTCTTCACTACCAAGTAAACTAAAATTCAGAAGTTCTACAAATAATCAAAATTTCTGAAACTGCCGAACTGCTTACACAACAAAGCTCACAAAAGAGTTCCACACTGACACAGATAAACCAAATAATTTGCCTCCACTATCTCCCTTCTCTCATTCTTTAAAAATGAGAAGGGCTCTCTGGCGGGAGGGCTTCATTAATTCTTTTGTCTTTTCTTTTTAAAATTAATGTAGGATATACCCCATGTACTCTGACATCTAACAGCAATACCACCAGCATGAACCAGACTATGTTCCGTCAAGGGACACATTCTCACCCCCAATTTTGTGTAGGATGAAAAAACCATTTCTTTCTTCACTAAGATGTAACTCATTCATTTAGGTAAGCTGCTTCTTTCTCTTAAGGAGTCTTGGGACTTGATAGGAGGTAAAAGGCAAAAGTTTTGAGCAAAGAAAGGTTGGGCCAAAGAATCATTACCTATGTCAACTGTTTTAATTTTCTTTAGCATAATGCTTAAACTTTAAACCTGCTGATTTTAACAAACATTCGGGACTTTAGCAGCCAGAGTGGTCCACCTCTACATAAGCATGCACCTTCCCTAAATACTGCTTTTATTTTAAGGGGTGAGGCAGAAAAACCTTCAAGTGCTTACACCTCTATATTTTAAGTTGTTTATTCAACTTAGAGTAACTTCTACCTTTAATCTCTCTGAAAATATTAACATACCTTTACTTTGATAATCACAAGGGATAAAGTGAAAACAGCCAAATAAATACAAAGTTGAATCCTTTTTCTCATGGATTTAAAATGGAAAAACCTGTTTATGTTATAGATATCTTACACAGATACCTGGGGAAAGCTCCCACGAAACCAAGTAACTGAGTGGGATGTGTACATACACACATATGTAAAACCTGGAGAAGGGAAAATTAAGAGTTGACTGCACACGGCCAAAAAAGCTGCTATTCTTATGAAGGTCTAGAAGGAGTAAGTTCTGCACAAGCAGCCGACATTTACAGAGCTGCTGAACATAAGGTCTGCGCTGAAATATAGAGGCGAAAGCCATTGTTCATTCAAAGCAATGCCTCCAATTCAGAGGCTGCATCTCATTTATGCTTTCAAAAAAGAGAAGATTCTCCTCCCCCCACATGATAATTATTTCATGATAAGCTAGTCTATTAAACTGTCCAGCATTCCACATCTATGCTGCACCATTTGAAACTGCACTCCTACCTTTTGTCTGTCTAAACCAGCTGACTTCCAAAGGAAGATTGCTTTGCTTTCTTATCTCCAAGCCTTTCTGCTCTATGCCTGGAACATGGGTCCTTCTCTTGCTGCATTTTTGCTCATTCTTTAAAGCCATCAATCATCTCCTTCATGAAGTCTCCCTTGATTCTCCCAATCAGGTACATTCTTGCCAACCCTAACCCCTGGGTCTCATATAACAATTTGTTTTGCAATTCTCCAATGCATTCTGAAATCTGAGCTAAAAGTCGATGACATAATTTTAAAATGAAGTTCTAAAAGAGAGTAAGATAGAAAACGAAATTCTGAAGATAAATGGTTTTCTTACCTGACCTATAGCTGCTAAGCATGCAGAACATCCGGAAAACATCTGGAGAAAACTTCTTTAGAAAGTCCTAAAAAGTTTTTAAATGAAGTACATTTACTATAATTTTCTTCTAAAAGTAATCTTTATATTAACTCAGCGATTGTGTGGCACAGTAGATAGAGTTCTTGAATTGGGAGTTAAGACCTGAGTTTGCATTCTCCCTTAAACGTACTTATTACTATATCACCCTAGACAAAAGTCACTTAACTGTTTAAGATCCAAAATCTTCATCCATAAAACATGTATTATAATGATGGCACTTACCTCAGAGTTGTTGTGAGAACCAAATGAAATGACGTGTACACATACTTTGTGAAGCTGAAGTCAGCATGTAACTGTAAGTTATTATTAATATTACCGTCACCCAAACGTATATTAACTCACATCGAGAAACCTTTGTGGAGCTGTCCTTGACCAAACCCTCATCAGCATAAACACCTTTGCCGATCAATTACTCCCTCTTAAAATTTTACCAACACACTAAAAACACTGTTGGTGGAATCATGAATTGATAGGGAAAACAATTTGTAATTATATAAAAAGAGGTACTAAACTATTAATTCATACCCTCTAACCATAGCTCCCACTGCTAACACACTTCCAACATGGTCAAAGACCAAAAAAGGCTCAAATATGAAACATAAAACTTCATGTTGTAGGAAAAACCTGGAAAAAAGTGTCTACCCATTGATAGGAGAATGGCAGACAAAATGTGACGGAAAAACATGACAAAGCATTACCGTGTCAGAAGAAACAAGGAATTTGGGAAGACTTAGCAAAGTGATATGAAGTTAAATAAACAGAATCAGAAAGCAAAACACATAATGACTACAGAGATGAAAAAAAACCCACAAAAATAAAGCTAAACACTTGGCAACTATGATGAAGGAAACACCTTGCCCTCCGGAGTAAATAGATGCACTACGTTCAGCAGTTTCAAGGAGGAGAATGGGATCTCAAGGACCAACCTGCTGAAATGTTTGCCTGAGTCTGGGGTGACACCAAGACCCCTCTAGTGAATATCCTGAAGTACGCTACAGTTAAAGCAGGTCTCTAGTTTAAAGAAGCAATATTCTCTTACAGAGTTCAAATGGCAGCTGGTGTGCAATTTATAAAACCCTGGCCTGTAGGAGAAAGAATAAAACTTTCTCCAGCAACAGGGAAGCACAGAAGAAAAAATGAGGTAACTATCGCACTCTTTAAACAGAATTTAAGTTTGAAAAAAATCTCTGCATGTGGGTTCAAAGAACTCACAATCACTCTGAGATTACATTAGGAGATCAGATATGGAATTCTTTTACAAAAGGGGAAAAAAAGAACAGTGTGCCTCAAGACTCCAAAGAGACCTTGCCATAGCTGCAGCCCTGCCATCACAGCCTGCAGACAAGAAGCCCAGCCCAGCAAGGGCTTCTGAAGGTGCCTATGAGCCACCACTCCTGCAGACACAGAAAAGAGCTTCACCACCAGAAGCCTGGGTGATCTCCAGAAAAATCGGGGGCTTTTTCAGTGGATAGAACATGAAAGAAGATGTAGTGCATCAGGTGTGCTGCTGCACCCTGAGGACCTCTTGCTGTTTTGCAAGTTATGTCCTCCATTAAAATGATAGCTCCTTGAGAACAGGAGATTATGTTGCACACACACACACACAGACACGCACACACACACACCCCCTACCTCACTCCCTCAAGCTAGTATTTCAGGTGTAGAACAGCAGAATGAAAGAGTAAGAGGGCTCTGCTGACTGCATCAAACCTAGTTACAACGGAGAAAGTAAATATCAGTTCCTACCCAGAAACTTAGAGTTTGCACAGTTACCTAGGATTCTGAGAAGATAAAGTGATTTACCCAAGTCCAAACAGCTATATATCAGAAGCAAGACTTGAACCTAAGGTCTTCCTAACTCCAAGGCTAACTATCCACTAAACGATACAGCTTATCTACCACTCACTAATGCATGAAGGAACATAGGATCTCCCTTCCTCTGTTGGTATTGGATGGTACAAAGAAGTGCTATCCTCCAAAGTTCTTCCCTCAGGTTCTGAAACATTCAAAGTCTTCCTTCTAAAAATGAAGTTCTCATGCAATCTACCCGTACCACCCCCCTCTCCCTGAGAAGTTTATATCTCCCTCTCCAGTTCCTCCTACCTGCTAGGTCCCTATACAACACCAAAACTACTACTAAAACAAATTAAATTACTTGCTTCTGTCTAGCTTGACACACATTTCTTTAAAACAATGAAGAGTAAGAGAAAGGCTCAAGAGAAAGTTCACTCTCTGCTGCAAAAGCAGACAACTCTTAGGATGTATCTTGCATTGTCTGTTATCTTGCTTTAATTTTCTCTTCTAAGTATACAGGTCTAAAAGTAAATGCTTAATTATACTGGCTCAATCAACTTAGCCTTTGAGCCACAGATTTTTGGCTCCATGACTGTTGCCCAAATTATAAAGTATATTAGTGGTCAACCTCTTTCCTAGCTAAATGTCTCTTCTCTGCTATACACTTCAGACATAAAGGATTTGGGAGAGAGAGAGAATATGGAAGAGGAAAAAAAAATGAAGAAATAATCACCAGAAGACCAACAATTGAAAATTTCCTCAGGAAGAGAGAAATCCTGTTTGTAATGTCACACACAAGCAATGTGGCATAGTGAAAAAAAGATACTGGAGCAGAAATCAGTGGGCCTGAGTTACAGTCCTAGTTCTGTCACCATCAATTCAGTCAACATGGATGGATTAAGCACTTATGAAGTACAAGCCACTGTACTAAGTGCTAGAGATACAAAAGAGTAACAACAAAAACCCACAAAAAAACCCAGTCTATCATCAAGAAACACCAGTCTAACAGGGAAGAAAATGTGGCCAACAACTACGTACATACAAAATATATATGTGTGTGTGTGTGTGTGTGTGTGTGTATATATATATAAAATACACACACACACATACATACATACATACATATACATAGCTCACATAGAGCTCAATTTATTCAATAGTAAAATGAAGGAGATGAACCAGATATCCAAAGGTGCCTCCTAAAGCCAGGACATTTCCAGTTATACCCTTTGGGTTCCATTGATGGAATAATATATCAGATGGTCTAAACTATATAAAGATGAGAACTACTGTTTTATAATGACAATAAAGGTGGTCATATTCTAAATGGATATTTAGGAATATCTGATTGGATTCAATCTAAATCTGTAATTGGGGAAGGAGGAGATTTGAGGGAGAAGAAAGACAAAGAGATGTTAATTTTTTTTTTAATGGAAGGTTTATTATTTTACTCAGAAAATCTCTATAACTCTAAACATTCCTCCAACGTCCACTTTCTTTCCTCTGACCTTCCTCTGCCTTCTGTTCCTTATTCTTTTCCTTTCTCCAATCCTTCAAAAATCAAGTGATAGATTGAGGACAGGGGAGAATATCTAAGACTATAAGAAAAACTCTGACTGTAAGTGAAAGAAGGAATACGATCCTATTCTGAGAGGGTAAGAACAAAGCAGCAAAATTAAGTTTCTCCAGAAAGTTCTATAGAAGCTGCTTCCTATTTCCCACTCAAGCCTACATGATTCTTCAACACATTTTAAAAACCAACAGATGAACAAAGCATTGACACCGACATGCATAAACTTGGATGTGCTCTGACCTACAGAATTCCTCAAAATAACAAAACTTTTCTTCACTACTAAACTAATACCTTTTCTGTAAACTTGGTCTTTCAGGCTGTTTACCATTCAGTACACTTAGGCCCTGACACAATTCTTCAAAGGTCTCTGATGTCATTAATACGAGCCTTCTCTCCAAATGCTGTCGGTCATCATCAAGCCCTTTGGCCTTCTCTGCCTAGACTTCCTGTCTATGTCCTCCCATAAATCTGCCAGGCAGGATCCACCTCACTAACTCAAGTCTTCATGGTAGATTTCTGCTATACCTGGCTCCTCAATTTCTGTAATCCCTTGTTCTCAAGGTGGTGGGTCATCATCACCTTTTTATGACTTCCTGAATGATATCATAATAAATACTTTAAGAGACTGAGTTTCTAAACCTGAAATGAAGCATTTGTCTAAAAACATGAAAAATCTGATATAACTCAATATATCTCATGCCTTTTAGAAAAATATATAGCTGAGTTTCTCTAATATTTCTTGAGCCATATAAAGACGTTTGTAAGTTGAAGATGGAGAACGAGTTAAAGAGACAGGTTATTTGTACATTCCACTGAAGAGAGCGAGCCTGCTTTTGTCTCCCAGTTATACTACTGCCTAGATGAGTTTTGGGGAAAGTGTTCCTTGACTTCTCTGGACACTCAGTCCTGTTTTATCTTAAAAGGAGTTATGACAGATGGAGTCTAGGTCCTTCTCAGATTTAAAGCTGTGACTCTTTGATTAACCTGCAACTTGGCTATTTCATGTTTATTTTCATAGATTAAAGGACATGATTTCATCACTGCAGAACTACTTTCACCAACACAAGAGCACAATCCGATGAATTTCATGAGACGCTGTTCCCCGCATGCCCAACTTGCTCCCTAGTGGCCTTCAAGAAATGAGGGTCACTTCCACACCAAAGAGAGTTTTTAAAATTAGATTTTAGAAGAAGGGCATTATATGTTGCTTCTCTGAAATCACTTGTATAGGTAAACCAGCAGTTTTTATGGAAAGAATTTAAAACATTTGCTAAATTTCCTCTGAAGATGTTAAATATTTAAAATTAGGAAAGATAACTTAATTCTAACAAATAACCAAAAATTGATTCCTTCATTTTAAATCAATATTTACTGAACTCCTAGTAAGCTAAAATATTTCTAGGGTTTTGCTTTTAACTGATCTGTGGCTGGTGCCATTCAATGGCAGGATTTATATTGAGGAGATGGGGGAAATGCCTAGAATCTGGTTATTTCCCATCCATACTTGCTTTCTAATTTGCAATTATACTGATTTGGTTCTTATGTCTGCTAAACCATCAAAAAAAATTTTATTCAGTCATATATGTTTTTTACTCTTGCCGCGTACTTTCTCCACTTGACTCAACCATTATTGGCATGATATGTACGTATAAGCATTATAAAATTTGTCAGGCAAGTAAAAGAGCCAACCAACTACAGAGTTCACCAAAAGATATGATACAGTGGAACAGCAAGCTATCTCTGGTAAGAGACAGAACGGCTAAAGGACGTACAGATTTTTTTCAAAGAGAGAGGGCTAGGCACTTTGCAAGTAGGATTTAAAAGACCTCTTTTCTAGTTTTGTGACCATGTGACCATCACCAATCCTTTCCGTGTCCCAAGCAATGCACTAAGATATCAGTCACAGAAGAGGTGTGCAGTAGTTTGGGTAGAGAGCTTCCTCATTAGCAGCTACCCAGCCTGACAAAATCACTGGACTAGGTCAAAAAAAGGTACGCAATGGCAGCATAAAGAAAGATGTAAAATAAAGAGTATGGGGGAACAAAGGAAAGAGACTATAGATTAATATGAAGCAAAGCAAATGCTGAAGTAGAAGAAACTAGGAGAAAAAGGGCAAAGTTATTATATGCTTCTAAGACAAGGAAAAGTAACAAGTGAGACAGAAAGCCACGTTTAGAACCATGAAAGAACTTTCTGGAAGCCAAAGAATCGGTTACATGGCATACAATGCACACACATTTTAGAATGTTGTTCATTTTGTAAAGTTTGATAGTATATTATAGTAGTATACTATAATTTTATTTATTTATTTATACTACTAATATAAATAAAATACATAAAGTTTTATATACATTAATATATATGTATAATTTAAGAACATTTTGTAAAGTTTTATAGTATATTACCTTAATTGTAATGTAGTTTTTTAACGATTTTGACATTTTTTCTTTGCCTTTAGCATGCAAATGCCCTGGAAGAGAAACAAGAAGGTTAAATGTTTTTGAAACCTGACAAAACTAGCTATCCTAAAAGAGAGATCTGCGGAGTGGATACAACTAATGGAAGGCATTAGCAAAGGGGCGCCTCTGGCTCAATCAGGGCTAACAGACTGATGTAAGCCTAACACTAAATAGAGATATAGAACCACAGACCTAGACTTGAAAGGGACTCAGAAACCAGTCAGTCCAAACTATTTTATTAATGTCCTATTTACTTCTTATCCCACAATTTAGAAATATCTGCTACAAATGAGGACACTGGGAACAAATTCAATAACTTAGGAATCATCTTCCAACAAGTTTAGGTACATGACAAGAAGGCTTTATAAAGCCAAATAGAAAAGGTTTAGATTTTCCTGATTTATTATACATAAAATCATTACCTTATGAGCTGGAACGAACTTTACTCAATTCTCTAGTTCAGCCGCTCCCCTACCCCAGATACACGAGTCCCCTCTACAACATCCCAGTTATTTGTTATATCTTTTTGTTATCTATTCCACAGATGGAACTCTGTTCTTATTTAACTGTTGGAAATCCTTGGCTACCCTGAGAAAATGCTTCATCCCTCTAACTTCCTCCCGCTGTTTTTAGTGCTATAGTGAAACTATACAAGATAAAGTCCAATTGCTCCTCTATGTGGCAGCCCTTCAAATATCTGAAGATAACTGATTCCCTTAAGATTCTACAAATTCACTGAGCATAATGTTAACGGGAAATAAGACCTTCCCCATCCATTAACAGGCCTCACGTGAAGCCCATTGGAGGAGGGACTCGCCTAAGGAAATACTTGCTTGGGGGAGGCTGGCTACAAGTACGAAGGCTTCCACACCTCCTGGTACCAAGTTGATCGGGCACTGAGTCAAGTAAGTTGTGAGGCCTTCTGGCTCTGAGAAGCGTATGTATATCCTCTGAGTCAGTATTTTGCTGTGGGGGGCTTGCTTATGAGAAGAACCTTGTGATTCCCTGGTCTCGACTCTGAGTAGCCGTATGGTAGGCCCCCCCAACTGCTCGGATGTGAAGGTTCTCTCAGTCCAGTGGGGTACAGCAATACTGCTTTGAGTCAGGCAGTCAGAGCTCTGTGTGTGGGACTTTAAGCTAATTTCTCTGCTTGCATCTCTCCAATGTTCAGGGTTCTGACTTTTCCACGGAACTAGTGAATATAATTAAAGAAGATTGCTCACCCCTTAAAAACTGCTTTTGTTTAAGAAAAGTAGACCCAAGAACCTGTCAGAGATTATTTCACATCTTCTGGGTTATATATATTTGAGGGAAGAGGTTAGCTTCACTAAAGTCCTTTTTTTGTTAAAATACACACACACACAAACCCAAAAAACTACATAAGGAACTTCTAAAAGCTTTGGTATTTTTTCCTAACTGCTCTCAAAAAAGTCTCCTAGAAATATTTGTTTCTTCTTCTCATTCTTAGGAACAGAGGTACACCAATGAAAGTACACCAATGATAATCAGTGTGTTCTGCTTGGACCTGCAGGATATCACCCTGATCATCTATGGACCACTGAAAAGGGAACTAGGCACATGCACAAGGACTATATTTTTCAATAGTCAATTTTTCAACAGTCAACGGTCAAGAGTACTAAGTCCTTCAAAATGAGGTATGCCTACTTCCCAATTACATAAGTTGTTTTTTAAAATAATTTTTTATTTTTTTTACAATTGCATGTAAAGACAATTCTTAACATCAACATTTTTAAATTTTTGAGTCTTAAACTATCTCCCTCCCCAAGAAAGAAGCAATTTGATATAGGTTATGCATGTGTAATAATGCAAAACATATTTCCATATTAGTCCCGTTGTGAAAGAAGATAGAAGAAAAAAACACAAAAAAATTTAAAAAGTGAAAATAGTATGTTTTGATCTACACTCAGAATTCCATGGTTCTTTCTCTGGACATAGACAGCACTGCCCACGACAAATCCTTTGGAATTGTCTTGGATCACTGTATTGCTGAGAAGAACTAAGTCATTCATAGTTGATCATCGCACAATGTTGCCATTACTATGTACAATGTGGTCCTAATTCTGCTTACTCACTTTGCAGCAGTACACGTAAGCCTTTCCAGGTTTTTACATGAATAAATTTTACAAATTCTAGTTCCATATTTACTCGGTTAAAGCACTGAGAAAAAAAAAGTCTAAATATTTTCTATTGAACATGATCACTGAAGTATGGTATAGTACCTTACATTGTAAATTACACATAATGTCTCAAATAGTAGTCTACTTCCTTCATCTATTGTAGTATATCTTCAGAAAAAAATCAATATTAACAAGCAACATCATCAGGAATATAACTATATTCTGGATCCTATTTAATTGTAACAAGGGAAGAACTGTGACAGATTGGATATACTCAGTACCCAAACCAACCAACATTTCATAACCACAGCAGAAATACCATTTTTATGTTCTTCATAAACAGAAGATTTTCTTAAAAGGAGATACTTTGAAA
The DNA here is from genome assembly GCA_028658325.1 of Potorous gilbertii. NCBI lineage: Eukaryota > Metazoa > Chordata > Mammalia > Diprotodontia > Potoroidae > Potorous > Potorous gilbertii. Next base: position 408,119,544 of record CM053771.1, on the reverse strand, counting down.
ACATTATTGGAAGGTTAAATTTTAAAAGGGCAAAATTTAAAGCTGTAAAGAATGTGAAAATATAAAGAAATTAGCTGTTTAATATTTATTGAACAAACTCAGGGTATTGGATGCTATGCAGAACATATACCAAACAATGACCGAGCTTTTGAGACTTACATTTTCATACCTCCAAAGCCATTTGGCATTATCCATCCATGAAAAAGCATCCTTTCAACAACACACCCAACATGCTGTCACCTAATATTTGCCTGAAGACCTCCGATGTAAAAGAACCTACTGCGTCTCCTAAGTCTACTTTTAAATAGATGCTCAAACTGCAATCAAACCTTTCTTTACCTCAAACATGTATCTGTCAGTTTGTGAGTGTCATTCATTGCTCCTAGTCTTTCTTCAGGGAAACAAGACCCACATGTCTCACAGACCATCCATACATCCAATGTCAATCATTTTTATGTTACTTCAGGGCATTTTTTTCCCTTGGTTCACTTAATTTCCTACACTAAAGTCCTCCTCCAGTACGCTACAGTAGTATGAAGGTAGACTTTGAGTTTCTTAAGACTGTTAGTAAAGCAGGTTCCTGGGAAGGTTCTACCAAGCTGGCTTCAAGTATAAGCCCGATGACAAACCACATATTTTTTATCTGCAGATCAGCCTAAATAAATTCAGGCACTCAATACTAAGTTGTCTATATACTGACTAGTTTGTTGGCCACAGTAGTTCATGAATGGGAAGGAGCTGAGATTTAGGTTGGCAGAAGGACAACTGGTTACAACGAATCACAGATCTTTTAATCAGATATATGAGAAGAAATAATTTTTAAAATCAGATGATTAAGAAGACGAGTTAAATGGGTTTGGGGGTTGGGGTGGGGAGGTGGTGTATGGTGTTTCCTATTCCACAAGGAAAGATACATAAAGCATCAGACAATGCGAGGAAAGACCCAACAAACCTAACTCATGGTGTTCTGGTAGAACATATACATGAATACAAAGAAAATACTGTCAGCAACACCCATGGAAACAAGCAACTTCCTTTCCTAATCTCACAGGGTAGTGTGATGTTATGGAACTTGCATTAAGAGAAACCTCAGTTTAAGTCCTGTGTCTGACACTTACTATCTAGGTGATGATGCTTTTGCGAGTTCAGCACCACCTCCCTCCCTCTGAGTGGTAAGGAAGAAATCACACTAAAAAGAACTATGCAGATTCCCAGTTCCAGGAGCTAAGATGGTGGAGTAATGGGTAGCTGCTATCTCCCTCCCCTTGTTGCCCTTGACAAGCCCAGAGAATATCTCCTGGGAAAAAACCCTGGAACGTGGGAGTAGCAGAAGGGTAAACAGATTCTCAGCGCATGAGGCTAGAAAAGTCACGAAGATAGGATCCTCTTGCTGTGACCAAGGGGACCAGTGCAGGACCAGACCTGTCCCAGACAGCCCCACCTCAGGAGCCTGAAGAAGATTCTAAGCCCCCGGGAGAGGGGGAGGGTGTGTGAAGCCAGCAACCCCCAACAACAGAACCCCAGGAGGGCCTGAGCACTTCAGTGGAATCAGGAAGACACTACTGCAGACAGCTGAGCCTACCTATGCTCTAGCTCGGCAGAGGAGCCTCCGGCCACAAAAATGTGCATACCCTTTGACCCAGCAACATTGCTTCTAGGGCTGTATCCTCAAGAGATCATACAAATGGGAAAGGTCCCACATGTACAAAAATATTTATAACAGCTTTCTCTGTGGTGGCCAAAAGCTAGAAATCGAGGGAATGCCCATCAATTGGGGAATGGCTGCATAAATTGTGGTATATGAATGTAATAGAATACTACTGTGCTGTAAGAAATGATGAACAGGAAGACTTCAGAGAGGTCTGGAAAGATTTACATGAACTGATGCTGAGTGAAAGGGAGCAGAACCAGAACTTTCTAGACAGCAACAACCACAGGGTGTGAGGAATTTTCTGGTAGACTTAGTACTTCATTGCAATACAAGGACTTAAAAAATTTCCAATGGTCTCTTAAGGCAAAATACCTTCCACATCCAGGGAAAGAACTATGGAATTCCATCTCAGAATGAAGCAGATCATTTTCTTCTGTATTATGTTTTGGTTTGTTTTATGATTTCTTCCATGCACTTTAATTCTTCTATGCAACATAACTAAGATGAAAATGTACTTAATAGGAATGTATGTGTCGAACCTATATAAAATTGTATGCCATCTCAGGGAGGGGGAGAGGTAGGGGAAAAAAAAATCTAAGTTATATGGAAGTGATTGTAGAACACCAAAAACAGATAAAATAATGATAAAAATAGATATACAAATGTGAGTTATTATTGATATTATACATTTTTGTTTATAGTCACTATAAAAAAATAGAAAGATTAAATTTTTTACCAAAATTTAAGCCGTACACATTAATTTATGAAGCTAATGACAACTTACAATATGGCAAATTCTGTCCTTGAGACTTAAAGGAAAGAGCCATCTTCTAAAGCACGCTGTATTCCTCCCTGCCTCATGGTGCTTTTTATCCTATGCCTTAAATGCCTTCACTGTACTTTATTCTTATACTCTTCTCAAAATCACAATAATATCTTATATTACCACATATATTACTATCTACCAAGTTCTTACCATAGCTTCCTCTTGACAAAAGAGAACTCCAATTATACTACTGCTCAGGATCTCTGACATGTTATATAACGACTTCTGAGGGGCCGGTTTAAAAAAAATTATCATTTATGTATAATGAGATACAAGGCAATGTTAAAAGTAAGGAAAACTGGTCAGGTGAATATATTATTATATCCAAAGGCTTACAAATGTCTTCCCAATAGTTTTGGTCAAGAGAAAAAATTGCACACCATGTTGAACATTTTTCCTCACAGCATACACAATCTAGTCAGTCTTCCTATATTCATTCATTCAATATATTCATTAATCCATTACAAGCAAAAAAAGATTCATGTTTCCAAAAGATAATAGAAGTTCATAAAAATGAAGATTCCAGATAGATGACAATTTACTGAAGTTGGACACAGATGTATTTGTTCATCTGATATACCTCCTCTCAAATATAGCACTATCATATTGTTAAATGCTGAATTCTTGCACAATAAATAAAACTAATTAAAAATGCTACTTACCTGAATGTAGAAAATAGTTTCCCCACTGTTTGCTCTGATGATATACCTCACACTGTGCAATTTCATTTTCATGATGTGGAAAAGCTAAATCGATCCCACCTGTATGGATATCCAATTGGCTTCCAAACACTAAACTGGAAAACATAATCAACACCTAACTCAGCAACTTTTCCCCAGAATGTCTGCTGTTCACTACACCCACATAATAATGCATAGAGAAAATTACTAAAATGAAACACAAAGCTCTAATCAAACCACTGCACAATTTAGTTCATTTCTAACACATTTCCAATACGTTAAAAAAAATTAAACTGAATTCCAATGGAGACTGGTATTTTAACCTAGTTTTAATGCTCCACATTTGCAGTGAATAGTCATAATCTTTCTCTGAGCCAAGAAATCAGTAAATGACATTAAAAAAAAACATAACAATAGACTGCACAACCAATTGCTCTGACTTGAAAGAAATTAATACACACAGGGTAACTGCAAAGTAATGAAACAAATATTTTTGGTTGGCTCAGGACTTCAAGAGACATACCATGTAAACGAAGTTAACAGATTCAAAACAATATATTTCAGTCATTCTTGTTTATTTTGTGACATTTTCATTAAAAGTCCATTATTAGGCATGCCTACAAAAACAAATTATTTCATACTAAATTCATTTGAAACCTGCTAACTTTTTGAGAGGTGCTTAAAGCAGTTTTAGCTTACATCCAAAACATGATGTATGGCCTGCAGTCAGGGAGACCTAAGTTCAAATCCAGACACTTACTAGCTGTGTGACTCTCCGTTTGCCTGAATCCACTGGAGAAGGAAATGGCAAACCACTCCAGTTGCCAAGAAAATCCCATGGACACTATGGTCTATGGGTCACGAAGGGTTGGACAAAGCTGAACAATATCTACATCAGCTCTTGTTCATACTCTAGCTTTGGTCATAATACCAAAATCAAAAAAGTTTACTGGATTCCTACTAAATTCAAGATTTTCTACTAGCAACAACACAAAGTATTTCTGCCATCAAAGTGCTTCCAGTTGAGAAAAGATATACCTATGCATTTATATTTCTAAAACTGGTAAGCATCAGATCAATTCAGTAAGAAAAGATGGCACATAATTAAATGCCAGATGAATTCTTCAGAAAGTAAATACTAGAGGAATTCACAGAAAGAAGAAATTACTTCAGTTTGAGGGTGGTCAGAAAAGGCTTAACAGAAATAATTTGATCCAGGTACCGGGCAATATTTGAATAGGGCAGGGGTTCTTAACCTTTTTTGTGTCATGGCACCCCTTAGAAAGTCTGTTTAAGCCTAAAGAACTCTTCTGAGAGACAGAGAAAGAGACAGAGAGAGAGAGAGAGAGAGAGAGAGAGAGAGATGGAGAGAACTTCAAATAAATAACTGAAGAAAAAAAATCAAATTTCAAGTAGACGTTAGTAAAAATAAAGATGTAATTCTTCCCCCCATACAAGTTCACAAACGCCCTCAAATCTGTCCGTGGACCCCCACTTCAAGAAGCCCGTGGGATCCCAGGTTAGGAACTCTTAAACTAGGCAGGGAAAATGAAGCAGGACATTTCCTGTAGAAAGCATTTTTTCAGAGGGCAGTGAGTAAACCGATCTGATGGGAGCAGAAGGCAGCCTTTCTCCAGCGCAAAGCTTACTTTGACACATTACCAAATCAACTTGCTGCTCTGCTACTTAAATACTTTCATGTTCCTAGCTTTGCTTCTATACATTCTCATCTTTTTAAAATTGTTCTTCAATAGTATAACTGGTTATTAAATATCTATCTGAGTCATTTCAGTCAGAAATGTGATCTTGTGAAGGAGTGAGGAGAGCTCAGTGAAAAGCTAATTGCTAATTGTGCTACCAGTAATTCAGCGCAAAGCCATCAGTAGAGGAGTGTGCCCACCTCAATGGTATACTATAGTGGCAATTTTCAGAATGAAATGTACTTTTAAGAATTTCCCAAATTTATACCCTATCAGCTCAATTCTTTATAATCACTTATCAATGTGTCCCTCAGAATTCCCTCTTAAGTATATCTCAATATAAACTCACACAACAATTAAACAGCAAAATTAAAAGTAAAAACCTGGGTCTCCTTACTCCTCCAGTTTAATCCACCACACTAGGAAGTGAGTTCACATGCACAAGGAATGGTGACTGTGTCACCAAAAGTATGTTTCAAAAGGACTATTAGCACTTCACTGATGCAAAATTCTCTGTTTTTTAGAACAGATATGGTACTGGCCTCTCTTCTTCTGAAGTGATACTAAGAAATACTTACAAAGTTTCTACCAACTCTTTCACTAATATGCCTGCTGTGTATTCCTCAGTGCTATGCAAACGAAATCTATGCAACCTATTACTATAAAAAAGGACAGTGAGGTGACTCAATAGATAGAGTGCTACACTTGGAGTCTTCCTGAGTTCCAGTCTGGCTTCAGACACTTACTAGTTGTGTGACTGAGCTGATAGGGTATAAGTTTGGGAAATTCTTAAAAGCACATTTCATTCTGAAGATTGTCACTATAGTATACCATTGAGGTGGGCACACTCCTCCACTGATGGCTTTGTGCTGAGTTACTGGTAGCGCAATTAGCTTTTCACTGAGCTCTCCTCACAAGATCCTTCACAAGATCACATTTCTGGCTGAAATGACCCAGAGATAGATTTTTATATTTTTTCAGGATTGACTTTTTTTTACCAGGGGGACATTAGTTCCAAAGATAACCTGTGCAAGTCATTTAACCCTGTTTGTCTCAGCTTCCTCATCTGTAAAACAAGCTAGAAAAGGAATGACCTGCTTCAGCAGCTGGGTCATGAAGAGTCAACAGAACAACAAATTACTATAAAAAAGGAAGATCAGTCCATTAGCCTAAAGGAACCACTGACTATAAAGAAATTCAGGTTCACTGTAATCTGATTTACACCTCATTTCAACTGAAGTGAACTGAGAATATCTCGACTTTATCTATCAGAATCACTCTTAAGGCAATATTCATCCTCAGAATAAATTCAGAATATTCAAAACTGTTGACACTTAATTCAGAGTTTGGTAAAAATGTTTCCATACATTAAATAGTTAACAGGTACAAAATAATGTCACAAATGATATATATTAAATCATGATTATAAGCTCCATGACAGCAGCATGTCTAACACAGTGCCCTCTCTGTACAGGGTAGGTATTTAAATGTCTACTGAATTGAATTTAAATATGAGTCGGTTTTCTTTAAAAATGTAGAGCAATTTTATGCTATACTGTGTTAAAGGTTTTTTCCCATGTGTGAATAAACTAGAATTTAGGGAGGAGCATAACCTTGGGCTAAAGTGCACAGACATGAAGCTAAATAACTGACTATTGACTGACAGACAACGGGGATGATTAAATATTGATTTCCTCAGAAATACAAACAACACGCTGGGTATATCACAGAAATGTTTGGCTTTTTTCTAAAAATTCCATCAGTCTCCAGTGGTCAGGATTAAGCTTCACCATATGACGTGCTCTAAGAAAACTTCTAAGTTTTTAAGCATTTAAGAACATTATTGGAAAAAGCAAATGAATGAATGAATAATGTTATCTACAAGACAAAAATTAAAGCAAGCCTTGAAATCACTTCTCTAAAACCATATGGAAGTTGTTTGAGAATTTTTATTAGCTAAACATATTCAAACATTTCTTTTTATTCACCCACAAATTGTTAAAAAAAATTTTTCCCTGTCTGCTTACTTTAACACCCTCTGCTGACCAAGCTGTGTATTGTTTGTAAAGCAAGTGATCCAAGAAAACTGACCTTGAGATGGTAGAACATTCAATGTGCCAGCCAGGCCTTCCATTTCCCCAAGGAGAAGTCCAAAAAATTTCCTGAGGTTTAGCTGCCTTCCATAGGGCAAAATCACTAGCATGTCGCTTATCAGAATCACCTGCAACAACAAATTACTTGATTGAATACTACAGAACTGAGCCCACTAGAAAGGCACAAAAAAATTCTACACATTTTTCTTTCCATTGATTTCCCCTACCTACAAAGATAACAGGTAGGAAGGCTATTACGTACACCAAAGTATTTGATGGACACTGACAGCTGGTCCAGTTTTAGTAAAATGATTCAATGAATGTGAACTGATAAAGTGCTAAAGAGCTTACCGAACTGGACATTACCTCAATCATCCTTGAAACGTATCTTTGAGAACGAAATCCTCTATGACTATAAAAGAATTTTTCTACTCTGAATTACAACAAAGCTTGCCAAGTCAACTTAAGGCAAGACACATTAAATGCCTACTACATGGTAGGCACTGTGCTAAGCATCTGATACTATGCCACAGACACACTAATCTTATTTAGAGATTTTCATTCCCACATGAATGCTGGAAGTCTGAATATTAAAAGACAAAGTGATCCTTTCTTTCTATAAAGTCTAATTAAGAGCTTGAAAGGTACCTTAGAAATTATCTACTCCAATCCCTTTCTTTTTACAGCGGAGACAACTAAAGGTTAGACTGTAAGTAACTGATGCAATAGTCATAAAGCTTGTGTCTACCATTTAGCACATGCCTAGTAAGCACACAATAAAGGCAGACTGATTGGCAGAATCAGCAATTAAACTAAAGATTTTTCCACTTTCAGGCCAGCTGCCTCAGGGAAGAAAACACTGGAAAATCTGTATAAATGACAAAAACATTTGTAGTATTAAAGAATCTTTTTTTTTTTACTTTCACAAAGTTTACGGATGATATTTGCTAACTTAAAGTCATAGAATATAATTTTTTGAGCACCTACTGTCAACAAATAAGGTCCATCTACCACAATAAAGAAAATAAGGGAAGAATTGATACATGAGAGTTAATTTAAAATAATTTTCCTAAAATAATTAATTCTTGTCCTCTTCATTTCAGAAGACTGCTGTAAGAACAGTCTTAATAGTCTTTAATAGTCTTAAATACATAGCTAGGAACTAATGAAACAAATGAAGAAAAGGACTATGAAGTATTGAAAGATACTGAATATTCTTTAAAAGAGACATCTTGGGAAAGCTTTACATATATTATAGTCAAACAATGCAGTCACGACTTTAAATACTTTTGAACCTCAGTTTCTGAAGGTAGTTTTAAAAAAAAGAAAGAAAAGCAAGTTATCCTAAATATCCTCACTAGATGAAAATATCCCTCCTTTCTTCTTTGAGAAGAGATCTGATTTCTAAAAAATAATCCAGTCACTTGAAATGAAGTCAGATGAGTAAAGTGGATGATCAACCTGAGTGTTTAGTCAAAAACTATTTCAAAGAAATGGTATAATGTACTGTGGGGCACAATCTTGGTGACAAAGTCACAATTTAGGTGCCACACAGTGATACTCCAAATCCTCCAAAACTTCCACATAAGCTTAATTAGATAGCCTAATAAAGGAAATTGTACAGAAAGGGTTCCAATAATTTCAAAAAACAAGATATTCTCCTCTCTGGTGACTGTGACATTTGATTCTGGGTCATATTGGAAATACTATGTTTCATTACCCTTTACTATTTCCTTAAAAACAAATTATTTTTACAGTTTCATTTTAAAGATAAGAATAAATTATTAATCCTTTGCCTTAGACATTTAATATATTTGTTAAACAAATGACTACTCACTCAAAATACATAGCATAATCTCAAAATTTTTTCTCATTTTTTAAGTTTTCTTTTAGAACAAATACTTAATCTTGGTTTAAATGATGGTCTAAACATAAGACAAGACTGTTTTGCTATTTTCAGAGGTCCTGGAGATTACTACAGACCACTTCACGCAACCATTTCATAACATATAACTTCCCTAGCTTCTTTAAATTCTTTGAGCCAGTCAAAAGTTTTTTCCTGATGTTAGTTCATTTCCCAAAATTTTCTTTTAATATATCACTTGCAGATTTAACTTCATACAAGATTTTATTTAACTTCTTGAAAATAATGGTCACTCGTCTTCATGTTGGTACAAAATGAGCCGTCCTGGTCAACTGCTCTAAGGTGTAATGTTTTTTAACATCTGTTCATGATCACACCTTCTCCAATTTTATGGGTCACACAAGAAAATCAGTTTCACTGTTCACACCTCATACAGACCAACAGTCTCTGAAGGTTCCTCTGGTAAAGCTTGAGTGACATACTAGAGAAGTGGAAAATAATAACTGGCAATGATACGGTAGCTCCATCATATTCCTAACAGTAAATGAGTTAAACAAACCCAAAAAGCCCACCTCGTTTCTTATACTAACACAGATCTCATTCCTGAGAACCAACTGTGCAATGCTGCTGTTGGTAAAATCCTGGTTTAATCAAACAGTTTGGGAGGCAAGATTTATGATGACCTGGCAGTGACAGCACACTTCTTTTCAGTTTATGTACAAACTTACATTATCCTTTCATTTTCCAGTCTGAGGCTGTTCATATTTACTGAGTACTCACAGAGGGCACAATATTGGAATAAAAGACAGACTAAGGACTAGAAATAGAATACAAAAGGAAAACAATATTCATCATCAGTACAGCACTGAAATGGAAAAAAAATAACAAGATAATCAAAGTTGCAAAATTATGATGGACAATTCTGGTCCCAAATAAGAGATATTAGAAGATACCTCTCTTTGCTCCTTTATAGAAGTCACCATCCATGTGGAACAAACACTACATATATAAAATCTTTCTTTTTCAATATTTTGATCAGTTTCACTGAATTTTTTTCCTCTCCTTCTCTTGTTTCTTTTTATAAAAAAAATTGTTATAAGGGCTATCTCTGTGGGAGTAAAGAGGAAGAAATATGAAGAAACCTAGGAAATGTTAAAAAATAAAAGATATCAATGAAAAACTATTTTTAAAAAATAGAATATGCCATTGTCATCTTCAAAGCACTTATGAACTAAGAAAAAATAAGCTGAAACAAATTTAAAGCCCTTAGGCAAAAACTAAATCAACCTACCTGGTTCTACCCCTCCTTCTGGGACAATACCAATTAATTTCCCGTATTTGTCTCCTCTAGATTTAAGGTCGAAGTAAACATTACCTTAAAAAAAATTATTATTAAAATCAGTGGTTTATTTCTCAGACTGAAAGATCAACAGCTGTGTTAACATAATATCAAATCGAGTTAATTAAAGTTCAATGATATTTAATTTTTGTTAGTCTGTGGATCATAAACAGAAGAGTAAAAAAATACTTTTCAAACTATATGTTTGTACAAAATTGGGACACAACTGAAGTACTGCATTAAATAGGCGCAAATTCTTTAAAATAAAGTTCTGGGAAGATTTTTTTTTTAAGATAAACTATAAGGCAAGGTAATTTCATTAATCTTGGGATTTCCTGGTTCATAGGAATTAACAAATTAGATTTTTTCCCTAACCCAGATCTATATGAAGGCATTTGAGGTATCTACTAATAGGGGGTTCTGTCTCTACACTAAATAACATTTGTCTGTATTTTTACACAGACATACGTACCACATTTTTCAAATGAGGTTAAGAGATAGATTCAATCAGAAAATTTGCTGCAGAACCAGTTATAAGCATTATCCTATTTCTGGTTATAAAACTGTAATGAAACAGAGCTAAAAAATGAAAAGGCTCAGGGCAACGGAGGCTTTATACAGACAATAAGAATACTATGAAGTCTCCCCAGCTGCTTAAACTGCTATTTATGTGGAGGATGATGTTCCGTATTGCCAACTAAGTAGCACAGAAACAGGCCATTTTAATTAAAATCAGAGTTTTACAGCTGAAGGAGACCTTGGAGATCCCCTAGTTCAAGCTCGTCATTTTACAGATGAAGAAACAGAGGCCTCAGGAGATGCAAGGCTTCACTTAAGGTCACAGACAAGCAGTGAACAGCAAAGTTGGGGCAAAAACCCAGGTTCCCTGACCGCAAACCCAGATCCCACTCTACTCCGTCATGCTGCTTACTCCCCAGGGACAGATCCATCAGATTCAACTTTTATATGACTATTTTCTTGCTGCCTCCGTCTTAGATGATGACAGTATTCCAATTCTTCAAATTTATCATCTTCAGATTATACCTGGTAATGTAGTTACACCTCCTATTTAAGCTAATTGTGAGAACAAATCTCATAATAGAACTTTTTTAAAAGAAGAACTGAAGCTTTGATAGGAAATACACCTAAAATCATATACAACATTCCAATGAGGCTAACAATTTATGGCCTACTACAAAGGTGTTTATAAGGGGAGAGAGAAGGGAGGCGCTATAAGACAAAAAAGAAATTATCAGTGTAACATTCAATTGTATGTAAAAGGATATTTTTAACATTTGAGGAAATACATAATGTTTTCTTAAACAGCTTCCTTTTCAATTTTGCTTAAACTATTAATTTGCTAAGTAATTCCCACCCCCCGCCCCACATAGAAACATAGTTATAAGACCCTAAGAAATTACCAAAAACTTCAAATTAATACAAATTCCACTACTGAATTTCACTGGTATAAGAAATTCCCCAGTGATGAACCACTAATCTAAGTCAGCACCTTCTCTGCAAATTAGAGTGTTAAGAGAGTAACTTGAGGACACTATGGGGTAAGTAACTTGCTCAGGGTCTCACAGCCAGGAAGTACCAGAGGCAGATCTTGGGAGAAGATAGAAAAACAGTCCAAAGTCCAGCTGTTTACACTTTACAGTCGGGACACTAAACAATTAAAATCATGATCATCCACAATGAACTGTGGGACTGTATGTTACTAATCCAATATTCATACATAGGAAAGTTTATCATGCACTACTGTTGGTCAGGAAAAGATTAATGGAGAGGTAAGGGCTGATGTAGGCCTTAAAGGATTCAAACTCTCAGAGCAGAAAGCAAGGGGACACTTCAGCACTTGCTGATCAAAATGAAATGCCACCAGTCCTAGCCCCCTTTCCTGCCAAAGTAGAAGGACATCAGAAATCCTATGAACTCTTGACCAGGCTTAGTCACTGGACAATCATCAAACTGATGATTACATAAATTAAGTTTAAAAACAAAATTTCATTTAAAAAGCAGAAATCTATTTGTATTATAATGGAATGTAATTACTTTAGAAATGACCAAAATGTTTTTTAAATGAGAATTATATCAGAAAATCCAGCAAAATATTTTATGTAATCACTGCTGATATTGGTAACTGTTACTCGGCAGTAGTAGATAGATAGACAGACAAATACATAGATGGATGCCACTGTGATGAAGCAAAGGACTTGGAATCCAAAAGACTGAAGTTCAAGCCTGTCTCAGACCAAGTGTATAATCAAAGAAAATTCACTCTATCTGTCTCAATTTCCTCATTTGTAATAATGGGGATGATAACAGTACATACCTCTCAGAGTTATTGTGAGGATAAAATGAAATACTTGTAAACAATTTGCAAACCTTAAAGTGCTATATGAATGCCAGTTAATACTATCATTAAAAGTAACAGTAAATGATATTAGTGTTTTGTCAAGTTTCTCAAAAGCCTACCCAATGTACTATGGTCATATATAAATTACAACTAGATATTAATCACATAAAACTTACCTTTCACAGTTGAATAAGCATGCCCCTTAGAAATTATTCCTTCAATAAATGAAATTATATGAGGAATATTGTCAGTTACTCTCATATACACTGTAGGTGGAAGAACCTAAAGTAAAGGAGAAAAGGGCTGGGTTTAAACTACTTGTAAAAATATGTTAAATCATTTATAATATGATTTTATGTTGCTTATTATAGAGATTCCAAGAATACAAGGTAGAGAAAAAACCCCTAGCCGGTTTTTAACGAACTGTGACAATACCTTCAACGTAGCCATATCTAGTTTAAAGTCTTCCTCATACAGATGGGCCAGGGCTGAGGGTGAGATGTCCATCTACAGAAGATAAGGTTATCAATTAATAGGAGGTTACTGAGAATAAGCAGTCAACTATCTGCCAATAAAAAGATACAAGGCAAGCTAAGACTATTTTTTAAATATAAAGAAGTAACTGGGCCAAATGGTTCCTTTATTCTTAACCAATTTTTTTAAAAGCCCCTCAATCTAGTGAGTACATTTTACTTTAAATCATTCAATTCTATTAAACATTAAAGACCTAACATATGCAAGAGTCACATCTGTAGTAAGCACTTAGTGGTCACAGAGGTTTAACTGACCTGGTTTTCTGATTAGGAGAAAAAGTGATAAATTTAAGTAAATAAGTGTCTTATTTTGCACTATAAAAATGTTTATTTTGCTCCATTCTCAAAAAAGCAAACTATCAAACTATTTCTCTGAATCAATTTTTTACAAATAAGAGTGCTTACGTTTCTAAACCCTTAGATAGCAAAAGAAAATAAACTAAAATGTGGCAGTAGGAATGGGGAGAGGAAAAGAGATCCATAAAAGAACTACTGGAGCCTATAAATGCGCAAATTTATATAGCTACCTAAAAGGGTATTAATTTCCAATTTTACAAGAGTCATTTATTTTTTAAATGGGAAAAAAATCAATCTAACTATCCATCAAACAAGAGAGAAATGAAACTTGAATGAAAACCCTAGCCAGAAATCATTCAGACAGAATTCCTGCTAGCATTTCACACATGATTATTGGAATTCCAAAGGCACTATATTTATGCAAGCAGTTTTACAAATATTTTATTCAGCACTTCTCCCAACAGCCAAAACCAAATAAACATTTACTTAAACACTCAAAAACTAAAACAGCAAAATTGGAAATGAAGAGGTCAAATGATTTGTTGAAGGTTACCTAACAAATTAATCATTGCCTAAAGGTGGTAATGATGATGACCCCCCCAAATGTCTAAAACACATTTACATTAACATGAAAAAAGCCTCCAAGTGGCCACTTTAAAAGTTTCCAGTATTATTTTTAATTATTTATCACAAATACAAAGTTAGGTTAAAATGATTATAAAACAGCCTGCCAAGTACTGTTTTCCACAGGAAAAAGTTCCCATTCTGGCTTATCTGTGTGTGTATTCTTTGAAATAATGTTTAATTCTATGCTGTCTTTTCCTTCCTACTTACCTTCTAGGATGTTCCCTCTGTCATCAGTTTATAAATGCTCAGGGAATGAAAAGTGAAGTGTTACATTAGCCTGAGAATCACAGAATTTGAGAGAAGAGATTTCATCAGCCATCTAATCTAACCTATCATACACGGGACTCATCCCAACATACTAGACAGGCCAGCGATCGACCCTCTCCTACTGTTGGACAGCTCCAAACATTGGGAAAGAAGTGGCCTTTTTGAAGCTTCCACCCACTGCTCCTAGTTCTACTTTCTGGTGCCAAATTGAATAAGTCTAATCCCTCCCTGATGAGCCTTCAAGTGCTGCAAGATAGCTGTCATGTCTCCCTGAGTCTTCTCCAAGTTAAGCATGCTCGGTTCCTCCAACAATCCTCTCATGACATAAGATTCAAGGTTCTTCATGATCCTTGTCTCCCTCCTTTGTAAGTTCTCCAATTATACACGTCGTTTTTAAGCTGTGGTATCCAGAACCTAAGGTAATACTCTAGGGGAGGTCTAAAAAGAGCAGAATACAGTTCCTGGAAGTTACCTTCCATGCTCCTAAGGCAGCCCAAGACTGTACTAGCTTTTCTGGCAGCCACCCCTAACTTGGGTCTCGTAATGAACTTCAGTCCACTAAAACCTCCTGTTTAACTATGGTCCAATCATATAGCTGTTATTCCTGAAGTGCAAGAATTTACATTTACTGATATTAAATTTTATCTTATTAGATTCAGCCCAATAGTCAAGCCTATCAAGATCCTTCTTGGATACTAACTTTATCACCCAGTATGTAAGTGATCCCTCTTTGTCCCTGACAACTCAAACACAAACAATTTACTCTGAGTCTGATCATCCAACTATTTCTCAGTCTAACTGGTACTATCAGCTAATCCAGTGGTGTCAAACTCAAATAGAAACAGATCCCTATCAGTATACATATTAACCTAGAAAACAAATTAATATTACATATGTTGTACTGTATTTTTATTTTGTTAAAACATTTCCCAATTACATTTTAACTGGCTCAGCCTAAGGAGTTTGATACTTCTGTACTGGATGATCTGAGAATGTATCTCTTCCACTGTAACATAGAAAGGCTTTAAATCATGTGCTAATATTTATTTATTTTATCCATACAACCTCCTGTAAGAATAATCCTTATGTTACTTGAGATAGTCCTATTCCAGTTCCCCTTATTTGTGAAGAATCAACTACATGGCACTAATTTCTGCCAATTCAGAAATAACTAAACAGTGACAAACGTAGGACTCCAGTATTTAGGAGTTTCTAATGGTTCACAGATGTTGCACCTCAATCCCTATCATCACAGCTTCAAGATACTTGTAAATATTGGTATTTGATTAGAACAAAAGATAACTGCCTTGAATCACGAGAAGGTATTTTTCACTTTTCAAGAAGTTAAATGTTAATATGCTAAGGAACCAAATTTCTCAATTTCTATCTGAAACTCATTTAATAAATCCTTCTGCTTTACTTTTTATCTGACAAATCCCAAACTGTGCCAAAAATTAAATGTCAAGAGTAATTCAGATAAGTGTAATATCATCATTTAAAATATTTTTAAAACAAATCTCAAAGCAGATGGCATGCAAGATTTTGCCACCGTTAGAAAATGAGGCAGTAAGATGAAGTAATAGCCTTTTTTGACAAATATTAAAAAATGGAATATCATTACCACTGGTTTACATATATATATTTATCATCAAACATGCAACACTTCTTTAGGAGCAAAGTGAAACGAGTCCATGACTCCTCACAGACTGAAGTAACAGGATAGAATGTTAAGAGTATTTTGAGTTGAGTCAGGAGGAGACCCAGATTCAAATCCCAGCTCTTGACCCAAAGCATATGACTGTGAGCAAGCCAATTAGTCTCTCCAAGCCTTGGTTTTCTCATGTGTGAAATGGGGATAACAGTAACATTCATATGACCAGTCTCACATTGTTGTTATGGTTCAATCTAGTGAAGAGTGCCACGGAAATTTACAGGTGTAGAAAAATCTTAAATTCTTTGGACTGAGAAGCTTTTAATTCTACAGAAGTTCCCTGATTGCAAACCTTTATTAACTATACATGCAAACCTATAAAAATATGTTGGTTGGTTGTCCTCGTTCTCAAAGAGGACCAAAATGACATCTCCACGATGAGGGTCAAGGTACAGGATGTCCAACAGGGGCTGATCAGACCAACAGAAGCTCAGGTGACATCTTTTGACTCTCATATAAACTCAATTTGAAGAGTCATTAAAGTCAGTGGACTCACTCTCTCTTCCATATAAAAGTCAGGATGACAGGGAATGGCTCAGGATGCAATGGATAACCTCCATGTCTTCAATCTCTAATGAAGATCTAAGTGCTCCACAGCCTTCTTGGCCATTGGAATAAACTGTTCTCAGCACCCACTCCACCTGAGGAAGTCTTCACATGCTTAGGGCAGACACCAATTCAACTTACCGAAGGACTGGAGGTCTGTAGGTTACCCTCAGCCTGGTTTAACCTATTTATCAAAACAGTTTACTGAGGCATGGCTACATGTGCATACTACAGCTTCTTGGAGCCATAAGTGAGAATTAAGTGAATCAAATGGACACCAAAGGTAGATCAGCAGCTTTGAAAAGGGCTCAGCAGCCCTCACACCAGAGATACGAATCTCCCTTGATCACTGTAAAAAACTTCTCCATACATGCCCCCTTCCTGAACTGGTCTTGTGACTTGTGCCAAATCAATGATGCTATCCCATATTAGTCTCTCACTAGCGCATCACTCCTTGAACATACTCCACATCTAAAAATAAGTTTGTTCTTTTTAAACAAATCATCTTTTCCAAACTCCCTTTCCTAAAACATCCTCATCTGTCAGCAGCATCCAGTAGACTAGGTTCAAACTCATAATAATGAAGTTGAACTTTTCTCTTTCCTTTCCTTCTTTATCCCACTAGCAAATTCTGCCAATTCTCCTTTCTCAATGCCTCTTCCTTTCAGACTCTTGTCTGGGTCATCAAACTCACTTTTAGATTCCTGCGATAGCCTTCCAGACATATTCTACCCACCTCTACCCACTTTCAGTCAATTATGAAGGAGAGACTATATATAGAAATATGGTTTCCAGGGGAATCTTCTTGGGAAGAAACAAACAAAAACATTTTTATCAGTTACTCCTTAATTAAAAATGTAAAGTAACTCCCCCATCATCTACTATTAATTAAAATATAAACTCAAGATCCTCTTATAACCAAACTGTCATTCAACCTACTTCAACCTTTTCATTCCAAAAATCTCTTTCCATCCAGACAAATCTCTTTGCCATGCCTTACTTATAGAAAACTGAGGAGCAAAGAGATTTCTTGACTTAACTAAAGTCGTAAAGTTAAAACATTATTAGAACTGGGCTTAAAATCCAGGTACTCCAATTTACAATTTAGGGTCCTTTTCACTATATCATGCTGCTTCCTTACAGACTGAGAAAGATCGTTGGTCCAAGTTAACTTAAAAACCCCTTTTTAATTTTTATTTAATTTATTTAAATTTACATTTAATTTGAGTATCTAACAGCAAAATATTTTTTACTCAGAAACTCTCCCATGTCAACCACTAATCATAAAATCTCCTCATCCTCCCTTCACTGACACATTGTTTGGTTGGTCTTGGTTGTTTTTCTTCATCTTCAAAGAGGACCAAAATGACATCACCATTGTAAAGTGAAGTTTCAGTGTGTTCATCCGACTGTGGCTGATCAGACCAATATGAGCTCTGAATGCTCTACCACAGGTAGGGCACAGATAGTCTGTGTGAATATTTGTGCATGCATCTTGCATTTACTTTGTGCTATCTCAATTCTGATTTGCTCACAGAGCACAGCACCCTTTCTGATGTGGGCATGCCATGCCGAGCAGTCCTGTGCCAGTGTCTCCCATGTTGCACAGTTAAATCCAAAGTTCTTGAGAGAGACCTTGAGAGTGTCCTTGTATCGCTTCTTCTGATCACCATGTGATCGCCTACTCCATGCAAGTTCTCCATAAAATAGTCTTTTTGGAAAGCGTACATTTGGCATTCAAACAATGTGGTCTGCCCATCAGAGCTGCGCTCTCTGAAGCATAGTTTGAATGCTTAGCAGTTCAGCTCGAGCAAGGACTTCAATGTCTGGTACCTCATCCTGCCAGGTGATCCTCAGAATCTTCCTAAAACAGTTCAAATGGAAATGATTCAGTTTCCTGGCATGGCGCTGGTAGATTGTCCATGTTTCACAGGCACACAACAATGAGGTCAGCACAATGGCTCTGTAGACCTTCAGTTTGGTAGTCAGTCTAATACCTCTTCTCTCCCAAACCTTTCTTCAGAGCCTCCCAAACACTGAGCTAGCTCTGGCAATGTGTGCATCAACCTCACTGTCAATGTGTACATCCCTGGAAAGTACACTACCAAGGTAAGTGAACTTATCCACAGCATTCAACACTTCTCCATTTGTTGTAACCACGTATGGATGGTGCGGTGGTGGCTGATGGAGCACCTGTGTTTTCTTGGTGTTGATTATTAGGCCAAAATTAGCTCAGACAGCAGAGAATTGATCCATACTTTCTTGCATCTCAGCTTCAGGGGCTGCATTGAGTGCATAGACATCTGCAAATTGAAAATCATGCACCAACACTCCCTCCACTTTTGTCTTGGCTTGAAGAACTTGCCATCAGTCCGGTAGTTGACCTTGATGCCGTGTTCATCCTCACTGAAAGCATTTGTCAACATGGCTGAAAACATCATGCTAAAAAGCATAGGAGCAAGCACACAGTCCTGTTTTACTCCACTGGTGACTGGGAAGGCATGAGAACTTTGTCCATCATCCAGAACTCAGGCAAACAAGCCATCATGAAGTTGATGTACAATACTGGTAAACTTTTCTGGGCAACCAAATTTTGACATAATTTTCCAAAAGTCCTCATGACTAACAGTATCAAAGGCCTTGGTCAGATCTACAAACATTGTGTACAGACCTCTGTTCTGCTCCTGGAGTTGTAGAGCAGCAAACACCATATCGACTGTTCCTCGTCCCTTTGTGAAGCCACACTGGCCCTCAGGTATATGACCATCACCCAGGTGAAGGATAAGCCTATTAAGGAGGACTCTAGCAAGAATTTTCACTGACATATACAATATACAGAAATACTCACTAAAAATAAAACAAGGAATATAAAATATGTTGAGGTTTTTCTTTAAACTTCTTAAAATTAATAAGCAACAGTATAAAATGAGCAATATCCTTAATGATTAAATAGTTTCTAAAAGTCACTGCAAGTGTGATAAGCATAATAAATATTCATTTGGGGAAGCAAAATTCAAGCTTTAATAGCACCAAAGAATATACCACAGCTAATTTGTCAATAGAGACTAAGAACCTAAAAGAATTGAAGCATCTTACTGCCCAATCCTGTTCTGACATGATTAAAAAATGAGAGCAAGCCTCTGGTTTATTTGTTAAATTATAAGGACCGGTCCACCTGTGAATAAATTAAGTATTTTAAAAGTATCTAAGTATAAATAATAACATACGAAAAGTTGTAATACTCAGCCATCAAATTAACATATTTACCTCAGCTGCTCTCTTGATTATTTTATCATCTACATCTGTAATCCCCATCACCATGACAATGTTGTATCCAAAAACTTTGGTTAAGATTCTTCTAATTATGTCAAACCGAACATATGAACTGAAAAGAGAAAATAAGATTTTAATTCCTCTTTTTCATACAGAAAATAATTACTAATTACTCTTTAAAATTATTACTGTACAAATAATTTTTAAATATTGTCTTTTGTTTAAAAGATTTCAAGACATTTATTCATTAAACCAAGATCCACCAAGTGCCCACTATGTGCAGAAGAAACATTCTAGAAATGCTATGTGAAACATCAAGATAAAATAATCCCTGTGCGGGGGACCCCAAATACCAACATACCGGGTCCTGCAAAGTAAAATAAAGTTTATTACAGATTCACCATATTGGGTTGACTCCTAAGGAGCCTAAGCATTTGTGATGCCTGTATTAACAAGCAGGCCAGACACAATCTGAGTTAGATTGAATCTGAGATGAATCTTATATACAGAAAGACTGTGGGAGGGATCTGGGGGTGTCCTAGTACCAGGGTTCCAGGGATGGTCTTGATGGGAGTGGCCAGTAGTCTGGAGAATGGGATGTTGATAGGATCAAGGGTGGGAAGTATTCACAGAGATTTGGGCATAGGGATAATGAAAAGCTTATGGGCCTCCAGAGACTGCCAGGTCAAGTGGGAAGATTCAAGGAGAGTTCAAGCAGGTTCCCAGAGTGTGTACCCCCCTCACCTGTACTCGTGGAGTTTACAATATAGTAATGGGGTGGGAAGATAGATAGTAAGTACACAAAAAGCTATAGAAATGAAGGGAGAATTGAAAGGGGTGAAAGAAAAGGAAAAAAAAGGTTCTGGGAGTTCAGGAGGAGAGATTCCTTCCTGACAAGGCGGCCTAAGGCTAACTTTGCAAAAGTTAAGTTTGTAAAACAAAAAGACAGTTCCGGAATCATTCAACTCTAAAGCCTACATTACAATACATCACTAAAGATACTCTCCGAATTACAGTACACTTCTTCCGGCTTTTGTTTCGGAGCTTAAGCTCGTTTACATCTATGTTATAAGATGTAATTCTTTTTAAATATTATCATTAAATGGCTACAAAGTTTGAAAGCTTCAGTAGTCTTTTCCATAGTCTACATGCAATCTGCCCAGTTTCTCATTGCTGCAATGCAAAGAGAAAAAAGAAAAACAAATGCTTTCCTATTGAAGCTATATAAAACAAACTTTTGCAAATCTTTTATCCTGGAATTAAATGCCATTCTTCATACCATACTTCATAGTACATGTTGCATATACTTTTAAGGGTGGGAAAAAAATCTAGTTAAGAAATCATCTAAAAGCTCTTGGGTCTGATTTCCCACTAAAGCAACTATTTTAGTCTACAGGTACTAAACGATTACATCAAGCTTTCTGTTAGCACTATCAACTTTTAGGCCAGTAGGAACACAAGTTTTCTCAACTTCAAACTGTAAGACAAATCTTGATGAAAAGGGTCAGAAGAATATTAACAAAAAAATCCACAAATACTTATTTTACAAAATATTTATGCCTAAGCAAATATGGATTAACTATGCATATTTATATACACACAAAATACATTTTGTCTATATATGTAGCAGATAAGGTGTCAAGCAAGTACACAAAAACTACATAATAAAACACACACAGGTACTGTGTGTATGCATACATAAAACACCCCATACATTAAAATTATATTTGTACAGAACTTCAAAGTTTTCACGTGCTTTATAAATATTAACTCATTCTATCATCACAACATGAGGAATCTGAGGCACACAAGTTAAATTACTGATCCAGGGTTACACAACTCAGCTTTTAAGGGCACATCTGAACACAGATCTTTCTGATTTCAGTTCCACAGCTCTAAACATTGTGTGATTGGGTTGAAGGTGTCTTACAAAATTAAATGTAAAGAAGAATGATAAAAATCAACGTGTCCAAGAAACAAGTAGCTATTTGCTTTTCATTCAGTAAGTATTAAGCACTGACTGCATGCAGGAAGATACAAAGACAACTCAAACACAAGCTCCATTGAGAAGAAGGTGATTGCTTAGTCAGCAAAAGATAGCCTATGTCTGAAAAGTTCTTTCACTTATAGTTCTTATCACCTGATATGCAAGTACATTTATGGAAGAAGCGCAAGCTGTGACTTTTCTACTGAATACACATATAAGTCTGTATTGCAATACTTTAATGCCACTTAAACCAGGGAAAGAATAATAAATTATTAATTTGTACTGACAAAAAAATCTAAACTTCACTCCCTAAACTAACACAACCTTTCAACCAAAGAACAAACTCCCAATAAAACTGGACAAGCAGTTTGGTACAACTTTCACATTTTACATCTCACATCAGATATCACAATTTGCTTGAAATATTCAACCTGAATAAAAATGGTTACATCAAAAACAAATTAGAAGGATAAGGAAGCAGACAGCTTTCACAACTCTAGCTGAGAGTGAGAGGTGGGAGAAGATTTGTGAACCAAACCAAAGATGGTCATAAAGGATAAAAACAGGTAATTTTGATAATATATTACCAAATAACTTTTGCACAAACAAAATCAATATACCAGATAAATAGAAAGTACAAATTAAAAATTCTTTCAAATACCTCTAAAAACTAATAATTAATATTTACAGGTAATTGACACAAGTATATGACCAAGAGCAATTTTCCAATAGACAAGAAGTCAAAAGATATGAATGGTTTTCAAATTAATTACAAGCTAGCATAAATCATATGAGAAAGGTTGTAAATCATTAATAGATGAACACAAAATTAAACACCTATGAAGTTTCACTGTACCCTCAAAGTGACAAAGACGAAATAACTAATGTGTTGGAAAGGCAAAAAGGAAGAAGATATGAGTGGAGCCATGATATGGCCCCACTGTTCTATACAAACTATTTGAAGATGTGAGAAAACTCACAAAACTGTTCTCATACTTTGACCTACTGATTCCACTGCTGGGACGATAAGTCCTATGAAGAACAAAGATGAAAAGATTCCATATACACCCAAATATTCATCAAACACATTTGTGACAGCAAAAAACTGGAAACAAAGTGATGGATGATCATTTTAGCTAAACAAATCCAATGCAGTAGAATACTATCACACTCCAAGAAATAATGAATGAGGAATTTAGAGAAACAAGGGAAAACCCATGTGAACTAAAGCACAGTAAAATAATAGGAGAACAATATACGAGACAACTTAAGGTAACGATCAAAAACACTAAAAAACCCAAGAGGAGATAATGGAACGCACCTCCTTCTCTCAGTACAGAGGCAGGTGCCTGGAGATGCAGAGTGTAGCATGTGCCCTCAGACCAAGTTGCTGTGCTGACTGGTTTGGCTTAATTTTACTTTGTTATGAGAGAGGATTCAGGGGTGAGGGGAGGAAAGAAGAAAGGAGAGGAGATTATATAAAGCATTGACTAGAGAGTAAGAAATCATCAATAAAATTATTTTTAAAAAAAATAAACTAGCCAAACTACAGATGAGAAGCTGGCCACATGGCATCTAAGCCTGTCTACAAAAATCTATCAGTGCCTCCTTTTCTGAAGCACAGGGGGAGCAGCCCCTAATATGCACTACCTTCACTTCATGGAAGCTTTCAATCCAGACAGGTAGGTAATATAGGAAAAAGAATCAGACTCATCCTTACAAAGAGTATTCAGAAAATAAAACCCACCCCCTACTCTGAAAAGTATCACCGGGAACCAAATAAACAAGTCAAACAAGTACCGAACAACCTGCTTTACAGAAGATGCAGACCACAGAATGTAAGTGGCTGCACACCCCCAGATGCTCCCGGTCTCCTGAGAGGCTGATTATTTCATCCCACCCCCCAATTTCTGTCAAGGTATTTAAATCACTGTTCTACACATCTGAGATAATCCTATATGGTTTATATTTAAGCCACATTCACATTTCTACCAAATAATAATCCAATCACCTGGGAAAGGATGAAGAAAGAATCTTGTTAGCAGTCACTATGTTCTTCCTTTATTTTCTGACCAAGAAAAATCTGGGTGCTGGATTTTTTAAAGAATGAGAATATGGAAACTCAATCAAAGGAGGGCTAAGGACTGGATTGCCTCTGAAATGACCCTGAGAGTATGGAAACTCAATCAAAGGAGAGCTAAGGACTGGATTGCCTCTGAATGACCCCCAACCCTCTGCATGAAATAGAGGCCCATCTTTTTCTTAACACCGATATTCTTTTGGTGATGATCTATGGCTCTGAGTCACAAAATACCACAGTATTTAAAGAATTAAATTGAAGCAAAAGGATCAAAACAAACAACTCCGAAAGACTTAGTAACTCTGATCCAAGCAATCACCAAGCGCAATTCCAGAAGACCGCCTTGTCAGACAAACAGGAAAGATGAGATGCCCATTTTTAAACATGGCCCGTGCAGGAATTTATTTCTATAGTCTGTGCATATTTGTTACAAGGGTTTTATTTTTCTTTTTTTAGTAAGGATGGTGGAAATTGGGAGGAAAAAAACTTGTGAATTTTTTTAAAATGAAACTTCATTTAAAAAAAAAAAGAATTAAGTTGAGGGTTACCCAGGGTAATGGGAAGGGAAGAAGAAAGGAACAGGCATTTATAAAATAACACCTACTACTCATTAAGCACCATGCTCAATGCTTTACAAATATCATCTCTGATTGTCACAAAAACCCTGTGCAAAGACCAGTTAGGTGACTTGCCTAGGGATAGTGTTTAAGGTGATTTGAATATGGCTGACCTAAGAAGGCAAAAACATTTAACTAACAAATGACTGTAAATGACAGACAGTGAAAAGGATGCCATCTGAGAGATGTATTTTTGAGAAAGGAAGGTATGCAGCTCCTATGGCAGCTTGCAGGACCTAGTGCTACCCACATGGCATCAGCAGGTGTAGAGTGAAGCTCCAGAACGCTGCACGCACCATTTCTGTAGGACTTATGAGAAGACTCCCAGAGACATACAGTATAAAGAGCTCAAAGAGGAACACAGGACAAAATGGGTTACTAACTGCATCGATGGGAAGCGTACCACCATCACTGTAATAATATCCCAATGCCAAGTACAAATGAATACTAACGTAGGCACGGTGTAAGAAAAGCGTCCCAACACTGAAAATAATCTGAAAATGCAATGGGCAGCCTGGGGAGGTGGTGGATTTCCCTTCACCGAAGGTCTTCGAGCAGCTCGTTGGGGATATCACAAAGAGAATTCCTCTTCAACATGAATTCAACAAAGGACTTGTAGTACCCCTTCCAAGAATGAGACACTGCAAAAAAGTCTATCTTCGTTAGACAGGACTTTCAAAAAGAAACCTACCTCCATTCAAATGCTGCTAAACTGTGGACTGCAGGGGTAGTGCTACTTTGGTCGTCTCTGGGCTCCCTTCCAACTTGCTCCAGGCCAGTGTGACAAATAATTCACTCAATTATGAAGCCTTGCTTAATAGAGGAGGGGACATCTGAGAGAATCAAGGCTTTGAGACAGATCTAAGCAAGCTACAACACAGAATATACATGAGGAGGAGTAATCTGAAATAAATCTGGAGAAGGAAGTTGCACCAAGATTATGGCAGGTCTGAAATGCCAGACTAAAGAGGTGTGTTTTTAGTTTAGAGAAAATAGGGAATCAGTAAGGGCTTAGGGCTAGAAAAGCTATGGCCAGACCTATGACTTAGGAAGATTATTTTGGCAGTTGTGTGGAAGACTGATGGAAGACAAGAAAATCTGAGAGGCTGCTCCAGTGGTCCAAATCCAGGTCAATCTGTGCTCAAAAGTGTGATCTATCCTTATGAGAGTCTCCGGGATGTTTCGGAGGATCTGGGAGGCCAAATGTATTTACATAATTCTAAGATGCTATTTGCTTAGTAAAATATCCCTCCCTTTTTCAACTACATAGCTATATAAGGTCATATTTTCTTTATATACTTCAACCAAAACAACACTTCACAACAGATTGAATGCAGCAGATTTATAAGAATCCAGCTGTCTTCTACTAAGTCGGACATTAAAAAGACTTATAAAAATACATAAAAGTGTCATTCTCACTAAATTTTTGTTTTACAAAAGAGTTATTTTTATGGGAAAAGTTATTTATGTTAACATGTAGTGGGATCATTATGTTTTTTAATGAATAAATTTTTTAAAAAACTTATCAGTTTTAACCTCTAGTATGTAAACATTGATAGGTATAACCCACGAAACACACATTCGGGATCCTCAATAATTTTTAAAAGTGTTAGAAAGAGGTCTTGAAATCAGAAAGGTTATGAACCATTGCTATATAGCATTAGACTTTTAGTTAGTACAGTAGACATTTAATAAATGCCAACTGACTAATTTGTGCCTTTAAATAACAGAAGTTGTAGTTACTATTCTAACCCAAGGTATAAAGCTGACAAACACCAGACAGAAGTGGGTCATGAGAAAGCCAGAGTTCTAAACCCAACACATGTATGACCTTTTACAGTTCACTTAACATACCTTGGCCTTCTTTTTCCCATCTATAAAGTGAGGTGACCAGCTGACCTCTAGCATTCTCTCCAATTCTACAGTTCTGTAATTTTCTGATATTCCCTGCTCAAAAATCTTCAATGGCTCCCCATTACCTACATGCAGTACATATTCCTTAGCCTGAGAATATTAAGGCCTTCCAAAATTCTCTACAAGAACCCTCTGTTATTAAACACACCTTCTACTGTTGCTAACATCTTCCTGAAGTTACCTGAACTACCTCTCTATATTAACCAAATCTGGTCTACCCTCCAAGGCTCAATTCCCAAGGCTTCAAGTTCTCAATCTTCTATGAAAATAACTTGGATCCAGGCCAGGCTACAACAGATTTTCCCTTTCCTCCAAATTTGTATGGCAAGTAGTATCTCTACCACTCATTGGTACTTGCATACTATAACGTATAACTATTTCTTAAATGCATACAGTCAGTCTTTTCAACCAGACTGTGAGTTCCCTGAGGCCAGAAACTACATCTTATACTTCATATTAGACATATATAGCATTTGATATATGCTTGCTTACTGACAGGCAACTCCAAAATCAACTTTAAGGACAATGTAAAACATAGGATATTATCAGATTCTAGTTCCCCCTCTTACTAAACAAGCAATATATGTAGCTATTGGCAAAAAACATTAATGAAACATAATTCATGAACACTTCAGTCATCTTGACATCTGACAATCATTTTTCTCTTCAAACCAAACCATTCAATTAAAGAAACAAACAAGTACACCTACCATCAAGTACAAAGACTACAGATACAGGTATATTTTTAAAAATCCATTTTTTCTCTGAATAATAAGCCTTTGGAAGTTTGGGGAAAATCCACCTTCTCAGAATAGACGCTGAAACTGACCACACAGTTGCACATTCTCTTTCTTCACATAATTCTCCAAATTTTGAGCAGTAAGTTTTTCTACAAACTTCTTTCCTCCTCCTACCTATTCTGGAAGGCTTAGTACAAGCAGATAAAACGAAGGTTAATTAAAAGCTGAAGGTAAATTTGGGGATATCTAACAATTCATAGGGCCCTTTCAACAGTTTTTAAAATGCCTCCAAGCCCTTGAAACTAGAGATTGAGACACAAGAAGTGAATAGAATATCAGGTGACCAGGCTAGCAGGCAGTCTCAGTGTGAAACACTTCACTTTTCCCTTTAAGCTTACTTCTTTCTTAGTACCACAGGTTAAAATGGGGTGACGTAATATAAATAAAGGTAACTAACTAGTCAAAAGGAGAGCGGACATCACCCAATAAAATCATCAGACTGTTAGCTTCTCAAGGGCAAGGATTATTTTATGCCTTAGTTTCTAATGCGATGGGCATACTGCCTAGCACATAGGCACAGAGTTGTTGTTTAGGTCCTTAGTAAATGTTTATTAACTGATTGAATGACTAAATTACATACCTATGACTTCTGTATTACACAGTTATAACAAGACTTTTCTTAATTACAATATAGTACCTTACATTTCCATTCTACTTCCTCAAAACTTAAAAGTCCTCTTTCAAGAAGAAAAGAAATAGAAAATATCTGATTAAACAATTAGTTGAATTTGAAAAAATTAGGGGCTATACATAACACTATTAAAAGGTTATAGTACTTAAGTAACAGAATATGAGACAAGACAAAGTGAAAAGGAAAAAAAAATAAACATTCCTTCTCATCCTAGGTCGCAGACCCTGGGCAAATAAAACTATTTTCAATGCCTATAACTTCTGGGGGTTTATTCTGACAATTGACTTGTATGAAACTCTAATTTTCATACAAAATAATTCAGAAATTTACATTTTTGATTACTTACTCTTAGAAAAGGTAAATACCAGTAGGACAGCTTCTTTACCGCTCCAGTTAGGATTACTTAACATGCAAGACTTTCACATATTAGGATATGTCAAATTAAAAAAAAAAAAAGGTGGGCTTTAAATAAATGAATATGGTTAACATCTGCAGCAGCGCCCATTATTTAACATTTCCCCAGGCTGCTGAAATCAAAGTAAATGTCAGAGTGCTTAGAGCGCCCAATCCACAGAATGCTTTCCAATCTGGGGAAAGGGAATTATTTACACAATAACTTCATCACGGCCTGGGGTGGATCAACATTGTTTTAAGAGGACGATGAATCTGTTTTCAGCCCTCTCCAGTGCAGCCCCACTCACCACGCGTGCCCCAGGTGTGCGTGATCGTAAACAGTCGGCCCACAGCTGTACCTGCGGACGAAGCGAAGGCCCGTCACCGGCAGGACCAGAGCGGGCTCCAGGCTGCCTCCCTCCCCACCCCAAGGGAAGGGACTGGCGGGCCCTTCGCCAGCAGCAGCCTGGGCCCGGGGGACCCACTTCGCTCTAACCGGGGCCTTTCACTTTCTGTGGCTTAGAGCCCCCGGGCCCGCGGGCTTCGTCCCCGCCCCGCCCCGCGGGGATGGCCGCCTCCCCGGAGCCAGCCGTGGCCGACGGGGCGCAGCGCGCGGCGCCCAGCCCTGCGCGGACCTGCCGAGGCAGAGGCAGAGGCGGCCGGCCCCGGCGCCCACGCCCGCTGCTTCCGCTGACAGCGGGCCTGGTTATCTCACGTCGCCTAGAACCGAGCGCCTTCAAGGGCGCGCGGGGCGTCCCGACCGGGCCCGTCAGCAGGAAGGCAGGCCCGGGCCCAGGCCCCCGGGTGGGCGGGGGGCAGGCTCCTCCCCGCTCCGTCCCTCCGCGCTCCCCGCCCCCCACCCCCAGGGCGGCGAAGGGCCAGCGCTACCAGGAGATGGCTTCCGGGCGGGGCAGGATTAAAGGGTCTTTCCTCTGGGTTAGACTGTTGTAGACCTCGATGCCCGTGTCGTGGCCCAGGGGCGGCCGCCACCCTTGCCCGCGGCCTACGCACGCGCAGCGGGCCGAGGGGAGCCAGGCCGCCGGCCGCCGGCGGAGCAGAGCGGGGAGCGCGGGCAGCGCCCGCCAGAGGCCTGCGAGCCGCAGCCCCCACGGGGCCGGGGTCGGGAGAGGCCGCCGCGGCAGCGACATCGGCCCCCGGAGCCCGCGGGTCTGGGGGCGGGGCGAGCAGAGCGCGGGACGCTCACAGAGCCTTGATCGCCGCCCCGCCGCCAGCCTGCGCTCGGCGGCCAGGGCTCGGGGCAGGCCTGAACGCCCGCTGCCTCCTCCCTCGGCCCGCCCCCCGGGGCGGCCTCCGACTCCTCCCCGCCCAAGGCCGGGCCACAGGCGCCGCCCCGGCCGGGAGGGCTCCGGGCCGCCCAGTGAGGGGCCGGAGCCGGAGCAGGCCCGGCCCCCCGGCACGGGGCCCTCCGCCCCGCGGGGCTGCGAGTTCGCGGCCGCGTGGAGAGGGAGAGCCCGAGGAAGGGGGCGGGGCCGAAGCCCCAAACGCCACGTGAGGGGAGCAGGCCGCGGGAGGCGGGGGAGGGAACAGCCTTCCCTGGGCTGTCTCTACCGCCGCGGCGCCCCGGGAGCCGGGACGGGGCCGGGGGAAACCCCAGAAGCCCGCGCGGGCGGCCGCCGGGGGTGGGGTTTGAGGTGGCCCCGGAGCCTCCCTCTCGGGCCTCCTCCACCCTGCTCCGCCACGTCTACCCCTCCCCGAAGGAAGGCACGTTCTCCTAATAAGCGCATGTGGCCGCGCCGCCGAGCCCGGGAGGGCCCGGAAAGGCTGCCCGCGAGAGCCGGGGCTGGGCGAGCCCGTACGGGCCGGGACCCCCGCCGAGGCGGAGAAGCCGCCTTCCCCGCGCTCTCCCGTACGAGGGCGGCTCCGAGCGCTTACATACAAATTAAAGACCGAAGGCGCCCGGTTAAGCTTGCACCAAAGTCCCCCAGTCCTCGCGCATGGGCGGTAGGAAATTTCCTTCTGGATTCATGCTAAGACTCTTTCAAACTCAGCCGCAGCCTCCCGTCCGCCTGCCGGACCCGTCACTGCCCCCGCCTGACGCGGCCTACACGTGTCCCGCGGGTCGGCCCCGGCTCGGCCCGGCCTAGGGCCAGGATGGGGCTGGCATCACTGCCCCTACCACCGCCGAAACAGGACGTCTCCCGTCTCGGCGAGGCTTCCGAGGGGCTGCATCTAGACAAAGTTTCTTTGTTTCCTCCAGAAACGAATGCTAAAGTGTAACAACAGGCATAAGTGTTTCCCGAAATGCTTGTCACAGAAACAAAGCTAAAATCTCTGGGGTCACCGATTCCTACACGTCTTTCTCCAGAAAAAAAAAAAAGACGTCATCCAAAGATAAGATTTATTGTTATGAGAAAACAGATTCAGTGCTCTGAGACTTAGAACACTAAGTCCCAGTTTAAATGAATAGCGCTGAGTAAATATTAATATTTGATTCTCTAATGCAAGACACTAAGTTATTCCTAATTCCACTTTGTACTCATATGCGGTACTTTTTTTGCTACTTTATAATTTACTCATTTCTAGTAAATATATTTTAAGTACTATAGAATGTAAACTCTTTGAATAGTCTTATTAGAATTTAGCAGTTCTCTGAAGTCAGTAGGCATCTAGTAAATTTTTTTTAATGTTTGCTGAATTAATAACATAACTTTAATCAGTTGAATCAAGGTGAAGGAAACGGTCAGTAAAGTCACAATTTATAAGGAAAGCTCTGACTCATACACTGAAACAAAAAAGTTAACTGTCTTTACAATCTGTGAATATTTGAAGCTTTTTCAAAATCTAGAGAACTTTTCTTGATGCTGGCAAAAACAGGTTGACTCCTAAGGTAGTGTAAATATTTTCATATACAAAGTGTTCATCATCTTGTTTTCAGCCAAAATTTTCAAGGAATTTTAAGCTTTAGATGAATTATTCAACTTTTATGTTTGCCTGTCATTTTCAAATTTTATGAAAACAAAAATTTTTACATATGTATAACATACTGCCTTCATTTAAAAGGTCTATGGTAGCTTAAGAGAAATATCATTTTTCCGAAATTTTTAATAGTTTTTTCTGCAGTAGGACCCAAAAAGCAAAAAAAGAATATAGACCTTCATTGACTGAATAATTTGGAGCACTTAAACTATTAAAATGTCTTATCACAATTATTCTATGTTAAACTGGCCTACTCACTGTATCCCCAACTCAGCATTCCATTTCCCAGCTCCATGACTTTTTCACATCCGTACTTAAAGTGCCTTCCCTCCTCACCTCTCTCTTAAAATCCTTAGCTTCCTTCATGGTTCTACTTCAAAGTCACTTCTTCTAATATTCAGCTATTCCTGTTTAGATCAAATTAACGTTGGCAACCTCCTCGATTAATCTTATACTTTATCTGCGTAAATGTTATATCTTTTCAATATAAATTAAGCAAACTTATTGAGGACAGGAAATGTTGATTTGCCTTTGTATTTCCAGGACCAAGTACAACACCTTGTACATATCAGGTCTTAATAAATGCTTATTGAATTAAATTAACCTCTTATACTTTTTAGCTCATTTGAAGAATATCTATCATCTAGTGCAGTGGTGTCAGACTCAAATAGAAAAGGGGCCACTAAGCCATACAAAAGGATCCCTGCATATTGACTTTAGTATTATTGTTTTATTTTGTTAGAATTTCCCAAATACATTTCAGTCTGTTTTGGGCTGCTCTTGAGCCACCTGTGTGTTGTGGGCCTCAAGTGGGTGTTCGACAGCTCTTCAGCTAAAATCCATAGTATATTATATTATGTGGTAAAGAGGTTTGTTTTTTTTAATACAAATCTTCTGAATAGAGCCCAAGGAGAGGGTAGATATTATTGGACAGATATAATAGGATAGTGATTGGACCTGTGATGTCTTTGGTATAAAGAACTCCCACTTGAGAAACTTCTGTCTGCCAAAATAGATAGGGTATTTTCTCTGCAACTTTTAGTAATTGTCTGAAGAATTGAGAGGTTCTTGCTTAGGATCACACAAACAGCATATAGAAATTTGCTGGAATTGAACCCAGTCTTTTTGGTTTTGAGGCCAGCTCTCTATCCATTATTCACTGCTCTATGATATAACTATTCCAATAAAAAAAATTTAATCTAGATGTTAACTCTAGTTTCTTGGTTAATTTTAAATTTTTAAATGGAAAAATGTTTCTTTTTTTTTTGAAGTAGCTACGAATAAAAGTTCTAGGTTTATAGGCTAGTTGACTACTTAGTAGAGTACCAGTCTATCAGGCAAAAAGTATTAAGCAATAACCCTGTGCCAAGCACTATGCTAAGAACGGGGATACAGACAAAGGACATGGGCCCTAACCTCAAGGAATTCATTATAATGAAAGAGACAACGCGCAAAAAGTTGTTCATTGATAGTATAGTGTAAATGGAATGGAAATTCATACAGGAGACTCTTAGGGTGATGGGGAGCAGGGGGAGTAGACAAATGAGGAAAGTCCTACAGAAGATGTCACTTGAATTGAGCCTCAAAGGAAGCCGGGAGAAGGTGGTCAGGAGGAAGATCCAGTGAAAGGGCAGTGAATTGGGAGATGGAGTATCTAGCTCAAGCAAGAGCTCACAAAGGCCACTGTTTTTTAGATTATGAAGTTGAAGGGGAGTGAAGTAAAAGAAAATTAGACAGGTAGGAAGTTCGGATTGTGAAAGACTTTAAGTATCAAACAGAGGGTTTTATATTTTATGTTGGAGATAATAGAGAGCTACTGAAGATCTATTGAGTGTATATCTATTGAGCATCAGATTTGTAATTTAAGACACCTTGGCAGTTGAATGGAGGCTGGACTAGAGTAGGGTAGAGAGAGGCAGGAAGACCAAACAAAGGGTATTGCCAGCAATCCAGGTATGAGACAATAAAGGTGGTAGATGTGTGAGTAGAGAGGAGACATTATATAGGAGATGTTATAAAGGCAGAAATAACACGGCTTAGACAACTGGATATGTGAAGTGAGAAGCTGAGGATGACACTGGTGTGTTGAGAAGTGTGATTGAGAAGGTGGGAAAGGGAAGGAAAGAAACTGAATGAGTTGTGTTTGAGAGTCTACCATTTAAAATGGAGTAGTGCTGTGTGCAAGGAATGGCAAGAAAGTAGATGCTGCTGGATTGTGGAGTCCATGGAAGGGCATAATGTAAGCCTGGGGGAAAAAAAAGTAAGGTAACTGGCAGCAGACTCTCTGAGGATAATTGGGAAGGAGAGGCAGGGAGAGCAAGAAGAAGGCTATTGCAACAGTCCAGGAGTGAGGCTGACTGTGAGTGTAGGTAAAGGAGAAATATTGTAAGGGTAGAAATCACAATATTTGACAACAAATAAATTGGACATGTGAGATAACTTATCAGTGAGGAGCTGGGGATGCTGCTGAGGTTTTGAGTCTGGTTATCTTATCAGGATGGTGATGCTCTCAAAAGTAACAGGAAAGTTAGCAAGAGGGGAAAGGAGGAGAGGAAGAAAATGAGTTTTGCTTTGGAATGTATTGAGTTGGAGATGTTTACAGCATATCCAGTTCAAGATGTTAAAAGACAGTTAGTGATTTGGGATTGTAGCTCAAGAGAGAGACAAGAGGTGGTTATATACAAATCTTGGAATTGTCTGCATAGAGATGAGCCTTGGACCTGTGGGAGCTGATGAACTTACTGAGTTTGTAGAGACCAGAGTTAGCCTTTTTTGTGTCACTGATCCTTCCAGCAGTCTGGTGAACCCATTTTCAGAATAACTTTTTAAATGGATAAATAGGATTGTAATGGAAACTAATTACATATATGCATATACATGTGTATACATGCATATATTGGGGGGAAATGTTAACAAACCCTAGATTAAGAACTCCATGTTAGGAGGGAGAAAAGAGAATCTAGATTGCCTTAGGGGACATCCACAATTAGTGGGTTTGACATCAATATAGTTCCAGCAAGGAAGAATGAGGAGAGAGGACAAGACAGGAGAACCAGAATAAGCAGTATCAGGAGAACTCAAGAGAGGAGAAAGTTATTCAGGAAAAGAGTGACTGACCCTGTCAAAGTTTACAGAGAGGCCAAGAAGGATGAGGACTGACAAAGAATATTAGATTTGACCATTAAGAAATAGCTCACTGGTAACTTTGCAGAGATCAATTTTAGTTGCAGTGGGAAGATGGTAGAGGAGTTAGCATCAAGGGAGAGGAAAGGAAGTGGATGTAGCCAGTGTAGACAGCTTTCTCAAGAAGAACAGCCCCTTAACTGAGGAGTTATATCGGAGTTATATCAGGGATGGTCAGATCAGGAACCATATGGATTATTTGTAAGTGGGTTAAAAGAAACTGCTGTCTTTGTCTTACTTTTAAAATCAGATGTAGGAAGGGAATAATGTTGAAGGCAAGGTTGAAGTGAAGTCTAAAACTTCGTATCTGTTCACATGGTTTCATTTTAAAGTTGGGCCAAACATAAAAGAAGTATAAACCTGAGAGGAAAGGAAACAAACATTTCATTCTCCAACTACCAAGCAAATATCTAGTTGCCTTTTTTCCTTCATCTTCAAGATGAAATTGCTGCATTAAGTGGTTTAAAAACTATTTAACTGACATTGAGAGTAACGATGAATACCTCAACATTTACAGTCCTCACACCTTGAACCCCTCTCTTTGGAAACAGTGTATTTCAAGCAAGTTTTATCTACAGACAAATTTAGGCCTCTTCAGTTTCACCAGGTCATTCCTCCATGTAACAAAGTATCAAGTTTTCTACACAATGTAAGGATCCGGTTGGTATGTAAGATAAGACATTAAACCACCAAAACTATATACTCAGATACATTTCAGGACTATTAGTGGCTGTTCATAGATTTTTCTAGGATGCCTGACCAAGTAAAAGGAGAAAATAACGCTGAAATGAAAAGATAAACTCGGAACATATAAACACTGAAATGAGAGAACATGAGAGAGCAGGAGCACACCTTTGGGCCGTTTCTGTAAGGGGAAAATAAAACCAAGACCTTTCTCCACTTGAGCCAGGACAGCAGGTGAAAAACAGAAGATAAAGCCAGAAGCAATCAGGGTAACTAAAAGATGTTGTGGGTCTGTTCAGCTACTCTAGAATAGTGAGTGCACCAGAAGTGGACTCAGGAGTCACAGAGAGAAGAGGGAGGGAGTTTGCTACCTATAAATAATGCCATTCGGTGACTCTCCGCCGGTAGTCACAGCTTCTGTCGCGGCATGGAAGCTAAATTCCAAATTTTTGTTCTTGTTGCTTTTTTCTTTTAAGCAAACAAAGACCGTCACAGCCCTTCACCGCAATCGAAAGCAAACGTGAAGGTGCTGGGTGTTGGGAGGACAGACGAAGCAGCGGACGAAAAGAAAGCAACCAAAAAAAAAAACAACAAAAAAAAGGGAAAGCAGGGGTGGGAGGGGAGGAGAGAAGAGGGAGCGAAGGAGGGTGGGCGTGGAATCTAAACCCAAGAGGGAAGAGGAGGGGCCCGGCCTCGGCGCCCGCTCACCCTCACCAGGCTCTGGTTGTCCTGGCAACGAGGTTGATCAACCCCTGAGCTTTTCAAAAAGCCTTAAATCCGGGAGTTTCGGGGGGAGGGGGAGAGAATAGGGAAGGGAGAACCGGGAGCAACGAGGGGAGGAGGAAAAGAGGACCCGAGGGTGTGAGGGGACAGCTAGTTTCCGATACGGTTTACTTACTTGGTCGGGGGGCTGGGGTTTGGGGGAGAAAAAGGGTTGGTCATTTTCGAGGCTTAAGCAGGGCAGAGGGAAGACGACAGTAGAGAGATCGAGGGGTTTGCAGATCCCCAGGGAAAAGGATTTGAGGGGTTCGAGGATAGGCCAGGGCAGGTTCAGGGGGAAGAGTTTGTTAGGGACATAGGGGTTGCTACTGGGAGAGATGGGAGACGGGGGCCGGGGGCTAGTGAGCTGTCAGGTAAGGGGTGTATGATGGGGCTTTGGAAGTGACTGCTGCTTGGCTCCTCTCTCCTCTCTTTGGGAAGGGACAAGCAAACTCCCAAGACCCTTTGTCTTCAGCGCGTTCGAAACTGAACTCCGGAGAAAGACACAAAGGGACGGCGGGAGGGAGGGCGGCTGCCAACTGCGCAAGCGCTTCCCGTCAGGGAGGCTGGGAATGGTAGTCCGGCCCTCAAACGGCGAGAGGACGGCCATTCTCGCCTGCCCTTGCCCCTCCCCCTCCCGTCACCAGTTCGGGATGCGCATGTACACGCCTGACAATTCTTCCCCCCCCAAACTCCCCTCTTCATCCCCTAACCTCCGCCCAACCGAGAACCCGGGGCTCCAGTAAGTAAAATCCTGAAATGAATTGTCAGCCTTGGTCCCGCCTTCTCTCGAGCCTTCTCTCTGATTGGACTGCGCGGCTAAGGGAGAAGGGCGGATTGGTTCGCGGAGTCGCCACTCGTGCCGACGTCATACTTCTACACCGTTACGGAGTGGGAGGAGACGCTGGGGAGAGTTTAAGGGGGAAGTAACGGGGCCGTTCGCGCACTGGGTAGTGGCGGCGGCGGGGCCGCTTCCGCCGCTGGGCCGGCCGGCCGGGGGCGGAGCCGCCGTGCGGGAGGGCGCGACTCTGGAAGCTCCGAGGCGGGCCGTCCGAGCCGCCCCCTCCGCTTGGCCTCCGAGCGCCAAACTCTCAATAAAGTTTGTGGCTCCGGTCGGCCGCGCCTAGCCCTGGCAGCGCCGGCTTCCGCCGCCCCCCGCAGGTCCCCTCCCCCTCGTCACACACACAGACGCACAAAAGCCCCAGATTAGAAGCCCCAAACTCCCAGCCTGAACACAGGCCCAGGAAGAGCCCCAGCCGTCCTCACCGCCCCCCATTATGCAGCCTGAGGGGAGAGAGGGAGGCCGGGAGGAGGCGGGGCTGCCGTTGCCCCGGAAAGGGCGGGGGGAGGGGGACCGAGGGAGGGAGGAGGGAGTGGAAAGGAGATGGGAGGGGGAAGAGGGAGGGAGGGGGAAGGGGGCGCGCATGCGCCGTGCGTGGCGGGGCTGAATGTTTCCCAAGTGTTTGAAACTGGTATTTGGGTTTTCCACGTTGGATAAGTACGGCGCATCGAGCGGCGAGGAGGCTGTGCTCTGTTTCTCCCCTCCCTCCTCCTCCTTACCGACCCGGAACCGGAGCCGGTACTGGCAGGGAGAGAGACAGACACACACACGCACAAATACATAGAAGGCAACTCGGCTCGGCTGTGCTACTCTCTCCTCCCTTCTGGGTGTGTGTGCGCGCTTCGTACGCTCGGCTCCCCCCGCCACTCCTCCCCCACCATCTGGGAGGGGGGGCTGTGCGGCTGTTTCAATTCTCGGCCCCCACCCTCCGCCTCTCGCCTCCTGCCTCCCCGCCGACCCTCCGCCGGTGCCTCCGGCTCCCGGGTGCGAGTTACCGGAGCGACAGCCGATCTCTCCGCCGCGGAGCGGGCGGGGAGGGGGGCCGGGGGAGGTGTCTCCTCCTCGGGCTCTCTCCGTTTCGCAGGAGGAAGGGGAGACGGAGCAGCGGCAGCAGATGTAGCTTTCTTGGGGGGCTGAGAGCCGGAGACCGCGGGGGGCGGGGGACGAGGGAGAAAGAGCTTTGCATTTTGCAGTGCTATTTTTTTAGGGGGGCGGGGGGTGGGGGGTGGAGGAAGCGGAAAGCAGTGCAGAGTCGCCGGGGACCTTTCGGGTGAACCATGTTGAGTCCTGCAAACGGGGAGCAGATTCACCTGGTGAACTATGTGGAGGATTATCTGGACTCCATCGAGTCCCTGCCTTTCGATCTGCAGAGAAACGTCTCCTTGATGAGGGAAATAGACGCCAAATACCAAGGTAAGCGCTGGGGGTGATGGATGGGGCGCTTGGTCGGGTCCCTCTTTTTTTCCCTAGCTCATCCGAGTGTGAGTGTGTGTGTGTGTGAGTGTGTGTGAGTGAGTGTGTGTGTGTGAATGCTCCTGCCCCTCTCCTAGTCTTTACACCTCCCTCCTCTCGGCCCCTGGTTCAGGCGAGTTGAATTTTCATTGGGGGGGTGGCAGAAGTGGAGGGGGCAAGTCATGTTATTGAGCTGGAGAGAGCTGCACAGGGGGATCTGCAGCGGTAGCTCTTGTCATGGGGCGGAACAAAAGGTCTTCAGCTTCTTTTATTCACCAAGGTCTTTCTGTGTAAAACATGGGACAGCAAAGAAGGAGGAGAGAAAGAAAGATCTTCATTTAAGCTAGACTACAGGAACAGCTCTTTCTAGTGGGGTGATGGTGAGGTGGTGGGTCCTGGGGGCAGTGTGTACGTGTGTGTGTGTTTGACGGGGGGTGGCCAAGGGGGAAGTGCAGGGTGGACACAGATTACAGCACAACAACATTGAGGAATGTAGTGTTCATTATGGCTGTAGTAGAGGAGAGACAGAGCCTGATAGTAAAGAGGCTGTTGGAGAGCTTGCTGCTTGCTGTTGGGCAAGGTTGTCTAGTCCAAACCAGGGCTGTGTAGCTCCTGAGAAATGCCTGCACCTCCTTCCTCCTCATCTCCCCTCCTCCTGACCCCCCCCCCCATCACCAACCCATCGGGTGGTCTTTAAACCTAAGTGTTACATAAAGTGTAGGGGGGTACATACTCTGTACCGCACGGTCCCTGCTGCCTTTTCTCCAGCCCCCCTCTTGTACTTCCTCTTCAGTGCAGACTTACTAAGACTGATCTGCTAGGGAAAGGCTTGCTGGGTGTAGTTTGCAGAGGGGCTGAAGGAAAGGTTTTATGCAGTGTGTATTTGTGTGCGTGTGTGTGTGTGTGTGTGTGTGTGTGTGTGTGTGTATGCATGTAATGGGGGAGGGGGACAGGAGGGAAGCCGAGGAAACCGCGGATCCATATTGTGCTCACGAGGAAGCAGGGAAGAGGTTAAGACATGTAGAAAGGTAGCAGGGGGTTGAACCTGTGGGTCTCTACAGATCTGTATGTAAGGCGTGTATCGGGGAATGGGGGTGTAGGGGCTGCCCGTAGGGAATTGTTTGCTTTTAGGGAAACTTTTCTCGGAGGTCACACGCCGTGGTAGAGGCGGTGGGGGGGTCGGTTGTGACAGAAGAGCCTCACTCTTAGTTTTCTAATGTTTACCGTTTACCGGGTTGTGCTGCAGGGAGCAAGGGGATGGGGGGGCGGGGAAAGCAGCGGCTTACCCCCGAGAGCCGAGACCCCTCGTTTGAAGGCGCCCTGTGCGCTCTGCCGGATAGTCAGTTTCGCAGCGAATTTTATAGCTCACTCTATTAGCATATTGCGGAACGTCCCCGCCTCAGCCTCTTAGTAATTGGCCGTGACGTCCCTCATGGAATGTCCTTATCACTTCCCCGCCGGGCTATTGGTCCCTGGGACGAAGAGGGGTGGCTTGTGCCCAGTGACTCGCCTCGGTCTCAGTTTCCGCCGCTTTCCTTTTTTTCCCCCGGCTAGGGCGGAGGGGGATTGGGGGGAAGCGGGGCGGAGTGAAGAGGTCGGATTGCTTTCAATACCTCCAAGTCCTCTCGCCTCCGGCCTCAGATTGGTACTTTGGGCTCCGCGGGCTGGGCCAGTCCCTCCGCATCTGGCCGCGGATTGGAGCTTTCGCTCGGAGAGGGCGGGCCCCCGAGCCTAACCCTTCCCCGACTTGCCGCTCTGATAGGCGCTCTCCGTCCAGGAGGAGGGCACAGGGTGGGGCGGAGGAGAGGTGGAGCGGGTCTGACCCGCAACCGGATCCCCATTGGCCAGTTCGAGAGGGGTTGGACGGATTCCGGCCCAGGTCAGATTTTTAAGTTCGCCATTCCGGAGGCTCCCAAGAACTGCGGCTGCTTCCGGCCTGGGAACAATGGCTGCGTGTCACGTCCGGCCGTTAGAGCACGGGGAGGTGGGCGGAGGTACCGGTCGGTGGCGACCGTACCTCCGGCCACTCCTCTGGGCCGTGGCTCGGGCTGTTCCCCCAGGCTAGGCAGGCGCGCTTAGAGGCCGGAGTGGTAGGGGGCCTCGAGTGGGTGTCGTCGGGGCCGACCCGGCCGAGGGAGCCGGCCTCGCCTCTTCGCCTCCTCCTCCGCCGCGGGCTTCGTTCCTCACCCGGCGGTGGGCGCCCCGTTCGCGTGGGCCCCGGGGGCGGACTCACGCTCCTGGCGCAGGGGACCGAAGCGCTTCCTTGGCTGCGGTGCGGCGTGGGAAAAGTGAGTGCCCGGCGAGGCCTGCCGGTGAGGGCGAGCGCGCGCGTCCGCGGCGGGGGGGCGTGGGGCTGTGCCGCGGCCGAGCGCGGAGCTCCGGGCCCGGCCTGCCCCATCCTTCCCGCCAGGCCTTCCCCCGGGGTTGCGGGCCCGAGGCCGTGTCGGCCTCGGATGGGCTGCGGGGATGCCCCGTGGTGCCGGCGGGCCGCCCCCGGCCTCTCCCCTCGGCCCCGCGCCCCCACTCCGGTAGCCTGAGGGCCGTGGCCTGCCGGCCGGGGGGCGTCCGGAAAGTAAGATGGCGTTCCTTGGGCGCTGTGCCGGGGTCCCTGCGGGACCGGGCCTCGTGGCGGGATCCCGGGTTCGCTCGGCGGCCGTCATAAAGCGGAGCGCAGCCCCTTTTTCCAGCCGGGCCTCGGTTTCCCCGTCAGGCGGAGCGGCCGTCGGACGCAGCAGCGCGCGGTCCCCTGCTCGGTCTGGGGGAGGAGGGAAGGCTGACCCCGGTTAGAGCTCAGGTGCGCGTCCTTCCGACCCCGAGCCTGGGCTTCGTGTGGAGGGGCCGGCAGGGGTCGGCCTTCGTGCGGTGTGGACGGGAGGGTTTCCACTCGAGTCACAGTTCTCCTTCATGGTCCTGTCCAGGAAGGGCGGTGGAGGACCGCGGGCTGACCCGAGAGAGCAGGGCTCCCCTCCCTGGGGCAGGCCTGGCGGGGAGGGATCCCTCTGTAGAGGACGTGGGATGATTTAGCATCCAAGCCAACGAAAGGCCAGCTTCTCTCTCCAGGTCTAGAGACCCTGACACAGCTCTGTTTATGACATTTTGGACTTAGTTTTCTTTTTCGTGTGTGAAATACCACTCATGTTAGTTGTTTCTCATTTCGCTGTGAACAGAAAAGCTTTTTACAGAATCAGTGGAATAATGGTATTTGTAGAATATGGGTTCAACTTGGCATTTTTTGATGAAAATTGTGCTTGCATTTGTCTGCATTAAGAGGCTGACAGCCCCCACTTGGCTCCACTAACCCCCGGGTATATCAAAACTTCAGAGTTTAGGAATATTGCTCAAGGAAATAGCAAAACAAGTTATTTTAGTCTCTTTCAGTAAACTTAGAAGTTGTCCTGAAATATCCTTGTGTTATAAGTTAGACTGAATTTTTTTTTATGTACCAGCTTTTTTTAAATGACATTTATAGTTTAGACTTTGAAGATGACGTTCACATTTTATGTATTTTATTATACAGCTTTGTGTAAATATGTTTGTGGATTGGGGAGGGGCGGGGGCCTGATCTAGTATTTTAAAAGATTGCAGACTTTCCAGGGAGAAATTTTATTCCATTTAGTTTAATGGTACTGAATAGGGAGAAATCCATTTTTGAAGTTTTAATCTCCATATTTAAGGTAGGCTTTTGACAATCATGATTACTTTCCTTATTGCATTTAGTACAGTTAAAAGAAATTATATTTGTAAAATAATTTCCATTGAGTAATTATGTTCCCAAAATGCATTTCTTTTCCAAAATTAAGTTTACAACTTGTTAGTATGTTCTCTAAAAAGTTTAAATTTAGCACTTTGACTACATTTGTGTTGGGGGGGAGAACCACAGCTATTTGAATCTTTGAGTTCTAAGTTCTGGGTAGTTGAGTGGACCATATTTGATTTTGTCTTTATCCTTATCTTCAAAATGGGCACATCACTACTTTTAGCCTTGGGGGTGAAAATGTTATCTGTAAACTAATTTAGTTACTTGTGGAATAAGGAACACGTAAATCATAATATGTCTTTTGTCATCCCCAAACCCATCTCCTGTCATATATTTATTTAAATGATGCCTCTTTAAAATACAAAAATAATTTAAGCTTTATTGCCAAGACTAGTAGACATATGTTCTAACACAGCTTATTTGTGGCAGAACCAAGATTAGGACCTAGATCTCCTGACTCCTATCCATCC
Organism: Potorous gilbertii; assembly: GCA_028658325.1. Lineage (NCBI taxonomy): Eukaryota > Metazoa > Chordata > Mammalia > Diprotodontia > Potoroidae > Potorous > Potorous gilbertii. Next base: position 408,077,273 of record CM053771.1, on the reverse strand, counting down.
ATCATTATACCACACTGTAGTTCTTTCCTCAGGTTATTTTCATATATTGTGGATAAATTTTTTTCATCCGTACAAAGATAACAGGCACTAGTAGGTGATAGCCTTTGTCTCTTGAACCTGTTTAAAGGCAAAGATTGGGTAAAAATGAGTATGTAATATAAATTTCTCTCTTTAATATCAGTAATTTTTGTAAATTGAGCAAAATCCTTAAGTCATGGAGCTTCCTAGAAATACAGAATAACATTTAATTTGGTAGAAAATAATATGCTAGGCATCAGATACTTGTTCATCAAAAGCTTTTCCATTAATTAGCAGTCCCAAAAAATGTCTTTCATTTTGTACTTACAAATTCGTTTGGAATGTTTTAAGTGGTAGATTGCTAAGTCTGAAATTTGGTGGCACTTATATTTAGTTTGAGATAGTTTGTTTTTAGATTCTAGTACTTTGTTTTGTAGTGACCTTTTTTATAGTATGAGAGATTATATAAAAGATTTATTTCAGTCCATGTAGAGAGTATAAATGCTTTTTGTAGTATAAATATAATGTTATTTTCCATTGCAGAAATCTTAAAGGAGTTGGATGAATATTATGAGAAGTTCAAACGAGAGACCGACTCGGTACAGAAGAGGAGAGTTTTACACTGCATTCAGAGAGCATTAATTCGGAGCCAGGAACTTGGAGATGAAAAGATTCAGATTGTTAGCCAAATGGTGGAACTAGTTGAGAATCGGACCAGGCAAGTTGACAGTCATGTGGAACTTTTTGAGACTTGCCAAGAGACTAACGACACCACTGGCAACAGTGGCAAAAGTAGCCAGGATAAGTCTAAGAACGAGACAATCACTCAAGCTGAAAAGCCTAATAATAAGCGATCCAGGCGGCAGCGCAACAATGAGAACCGGGAGAATGCATCAAATAATCACGATCATGATGATATCACCTCAGGAACTCCAAAGGAGAAGAAAGCTAAAACTTCAAAGAAAAAGAAGAGATCCAAGGCCAAAGCAGAGAGGGAGGCCTCCCCTGCAGACCTTCCTATTGATCCAAATGAACCAACATACTGCTTATGTAATCAAGTCTCCTATGGAGAAATGATAGGTTGTGATAATGATGAATGCCCAATTGAGTGGTTTCATTTCTCATGTGTAGGACTTAATCATAAACCAAAGGGCAAATGGTACTGTCCCAAATGTAGAGGGGAAAATGAGAAAACAATGGACAAAGCACTGGAGAAATCCAAAAAAGAAAGAGCTTATAACAGGTAGTTTGTAGACATTTATTTTATAATAGTGAGGAAAAAAATAAAACCAGTGTATTTATTACCTTTACCACCTTCGTGGAGGTACAAGGGTTGTAAAATGTATATTTTTAAAGAAAGTTAGAAAATAAACCATTCCTGTTATAGGGATGGCAGTGATTTGTTTGTTTCTTTGTTTTGTTTTCATTTGGTACATCTGAACCAGGAAGTGGTCTGTGGATCAACATTTTTTTAATCTCCAAAAATAGATTTGGATAAAGTACCCAAGTGAGTCAAAAAGGCTCAAATTTCCTTTCGTGACTGGGAAGCACTTAAGCCCCTTAAAGTACAGATGAAAGAATAATTTCATAAAACCAATTTTTTTATCTAAGAAAAATATTATTTACCTTAACAAGAAATTGGAAATTGTTTAGCCAGATGGCTGTATTTGAATAAACATACAGCCTGCTGCATTTTAAAAAATAACCAATGTGACATTAAACAAACAACTCTTGCTTCTATAGTACGTGTCAGTATAACAGTTCAATAACAAAGGTTTAGGATTAAAAGATTATTTTTTAAAAAAGAAAATGGTTAAATTTTACATGACAATATTTTATATACTGGCCTAGTCCCAAAAGGGCCATTTTAAAATGATTGAGTACATTTTATATTTAACCAGAAAGTGATCTAGCAGTGGAACTTAAACACACAAAAAAATCAAGCTTTATACTGTCACAAATAGTAGTGTAGCAATCCTTAATTTGTATAAGTTGTATAAATGTAAATTTCTGAGTGAACTTGCACTTACTGTATTATAATCGGAAATGCAGCCAAATGCCGGTGTGAAACCAATGTGCATTTCCTTCTGTATGTATGAAAGTTGTACAGCTGTGATATTAAAGAATAAATCAAACTTTGGACAGTTTGCTGCTTTAGTAGCATTTAATATTGCCATTTTTTAAAAAAAAACTACTTAAATTGGAAGTTTTATTAGAAGCTGAGCAGAATCTACACCATTGACCTACAAAATATACTCATGATTAAATATTAGGTAACTTAAATGAGCATCAAAAAATATTTATCTTTTTTTTGCTCTGAATGTGACATCATCTCAAACTCAAAAACAGTTGAGTAGTGCAACTAAAAAGCTGCTTTTGTTGTGGGGCGATTATTGCTAAAGCAGCTATATATGATATAGCTACAGTAGTATTAAAGTCAATGATAGACCTGCCATATAAGTCTGCATAATAGTGAAGTTCCTGTTTGGTTTATTATGTAAGGATGGAGGGAATTTTAATGGATGAGGAAACTCTTTACTAGTGTAGGTTTTTTCCATCTCTGAAATTTATAGTTAATCTTAATTTCCTGGGGACACTTATGACTTTAAATTAACGACTAGCCCAAGGCTATATACAGTTAGCTAGGATGTGTCATAGGTAGCACTTGAACAGAGATTTCCTTTGCTCCAAATCAGTTATGTATCCACTGGACTGCATTTCCTTTTTGTGGGACATGGCTGTTTTTACTTAGTAGCAAGATCTGGTTAATTCCATTAATGAACCGGACTCTGACATGGTAACTAGTTACACAATTCCTGAGTGATCACTGTCAGCTCCTCAAAGGGATGAGTGGTGTTGAACTGCCAGAGACTGAGCACCAATAGATCTGGACAGAAATAAGATGACTGGAACTGCACATGTGCTAAATTAACTGAGTGATGAACACATGTCTCCTTGATGGGACCTCATTTGTGATGGGGATCAAGGTTGCAGTTCCTACCCATGAGCAAGAAGTTGCTAATATATTTTATATTTCATAAAATTAAGGATTTTCAATGGACAAAAGCATTTTGCACATCAACGATTTTGTTTTTTAAAATGCTTTTAAAAATTCAGAAACATTTAAAACAGGTTTGATTAAAAAAATTGTATAAACAAGATTTAGTGGCTTGGGAAAAAGCATGTGGATGAGTTGCAAATAGAAAAAAAATAAGATTCACTATTTAGAAGTAAAGTAAAGGAGATTATAACAGTACTTGAGTTAATCGTGTTTGTGGAAAAACAATGTAAGGAACCTTCTTAAAGTTACAGAAAAAATGGGAAAATTTCAACTACTAACTGCAGTTTTTCATATCTTTTCAGTACTGAATAAGGGAGCTCTTTAAAGAGTTTTGAGTTGAGAGGGACCTCATGTTTTCTTCCCCCATTAGAGGTGTGCTCCTGGAGAGCAGGTCCTGGGTTTTTGTTTGTTTTTACCTTGTTTTATATTCCTGATGCTTGGCACAAGGTATGGCACTTAGGAAGTGCTTAATGAAAAGCTTATTGACTGACTCGGATAATTAGTACAAACTACACCTCCTTAAAAAGCCCTTCTTTAGACACATGACTAGGATTTCCCGGCTTTTCTTAAAGACCACTCATGAAAGAACCCGTTACTTTCCAATTGTTTTTCCTTACATTATGTAAATTAACTCAGGCAATTTCCTACCTTAGCTCCATTCTTCAGCACCAAGCCAGTTATGCCAAATGATATAACTGTCACATGATAGCCTTTCAGACTGATCAATACATCTCTCCCTCCTCCACTTTTTCTGCAGGTGGTCCTCAAGAACTCAAAATCCTTCACCATTCACACCTTCATCAGACCTTTCTAACTTTAAAAAAGATCCAGAGTGGTGCACAATTCTCCAGATGGTGGCTTTAGCAAGGCAGTCAGCGGGATTAACTTTCTTAAGCCTAAATACAATGCCTCTTGATAAGGGCCTAAAATTGCATTAACTTTGACTGCCATATAATACTTTTGCTATACTGAGCATAGATAACTGTGATAAAGATTCTCCCTGCCCCTTGAATTTTAATTTAATTAATTTTTTAAATGAGAAAACTAGAAGTGGAAAATAATATGTTTCACAACTTTCCAGGAGTTTCTCATTTTTATCCATTTTATTCTAGAAAGCAGCTATTTAAAAGGTTAGAAAAACATTTGTTGAATGAATAAATGAATAAACTGATACATTTTTACTATCAAGTCAAGAAGCAGTAAATAAAATTTATGGTAATGCCAGGTGAACTGTGCTGATACTAAAATATATTTAAAAAGTAGTTTAGTAATGTAGAACAATTCCTTGAAAATAGATACTCAATAGCTATTTGCTGAATGAATAAAATGTTTAGGAAGAGAACACTAAAATGGTTTTCCAAAAGCAAAACACTTTAAATGCATCCTAAATTTCCCTCAGGAAATTTGGACATTTTATCATAGTTCTTTCATTGTAAGATGTGATGTAAGCAGTAATGACTATTTTCATCCGAAGGCAGAGGCAATATAAATATCAAACAGCTATTTTTCAGTGACATTGCTATATGTTGTAAAGAGTATTTTATTTTTTCTAATTATATGCAAAGATAATTTTCAGCATTTACTTTTTATAAGATTTTGAGTTTCAATTTTTTTCTCCCTCCTCATCCTCCTCCCCGAGATGGCAAGCAAATTGATATAGGTTATACATGTACAGTCACATAAACATATTTCCATATTAGTCATGAAAGAAGAAACAAGGGAAAAGCCACCAAAAAAGTGAAAATAGTGACATTACTATTCTTAAGTTGTTTTGTTTGAGGCAATTGAAGTTAAATGACTTGCCCAGGTGAAGCTAGATTTGAATTTAGGTCCTGACTCCAGGGCTGGTGCTGTATTCACTGTGCCACCTAGTTGTCCCCTCTTACATAATTTTTAAGATGAGATGTACTTAAAACTTGGTCTCTAACTCATGGAATATGCTAGTTGAAAAGTGTATGAATGTATTTTGAACAACAGCAAACATCAGTTATGTACTGTGTTGAAAAGTATGTATCAGGTCTTTCAGAGTTTCCCTTCATAGTATGGAAGCCAAAGTATCCTATCCCTGCCTTTTTTTAAGGACTTTAATATCCAAGATTCCTTCTCCCAAAATTAATTGTTTGGTTTCATAGCTTCTAGGCCTCGGTTTCTGATCTGTAAAATGAGTATAAAATTTAACTCTGTAAGCCCCTTTCTAGTTCCAAAGGTTTTATGATTTAGCTAATTCTATCTTAGGATGTTTTAAGAAAGGCATAATATAATGCCCAGGACTTGGGAGGTGATGACCTCACAAGACTCTGCCTTCTCAGACCATTTCTGGAGTATTGTGTTCAGTTCTGGGCACCATGCATTCGGAAGGAAATTAATAAGCTGGAAAACATCCATTGGAGGATAGCCAGGATGCCATATGAGGAATTGGTTGAAACAACTGAGAATGTTTAGCCTGGAGAAGAAAAAACCAAGTGGATGTATGATAGCTGTCTTGGAGTCATTTGGAAGAGGAATTACCCTTGTTACACTTGACCCTATAGAGGTCACTGGGAGAACTAGGGGTAGTCGGTACAAGTTGTAAAGAGGCAAATTTAGCTTGAGATAAGAAAAACTTCCCTAACAGCGATCCAAAAGGTAGGATGAGCTGCCTTAGAGCTGGAGGGGTTTTCCCCTAACTGGATGTCTTCAGGGATAAGTTGGATGATCATGTAGTGGGTATTCTGTAAAAGTGATTCTTTACCATGTATGGTTCAGATTAGGTGACCTTAGAGGAGAACAAATTATGAATTTGTGCTAATAATATAGCAATTATCTGTAAATATTCTAAACAATAACTGCAGAAGCTTTTCTGAGGAAAGGTTTACAACTATTATTTATCCTCTGCTGAACCTGCACCTCAGGTTGTCTGAAGAAACTTGGGGGCAGACTTCTAGCCTGGGTTAGTAGAAATAGTGCTAGATTTGGAGTCAAAAGACTTGATTAGATGTGTCACACTTCTGCAGCTTGCTAGCTGTGTGATCTTGGGTAAATGACCTTCCATCTCTGGGCCTCAATGTCCTATCTTAAATTATTAGATCACCAAGCGCTGTTTTTGTACTCGTCATTCTGAGATTCTACAGTCTAGAAAGGTTGCCTGAATATAATAGCCTCCTTCTTTGGATCATTTCCCTCATCCTCTTCTCACCCTTAGTTTATCTGGAGCTGTCTCTGGTGTGTAAAACCTAAGGAAGTGGTATAATTAGTGAGAAAGGTGTTTAAAAAGAGGGAGAAGAAAGGAGAACTTGACAGTTCGTATACTGGGAAAAGCACTATATCAGATATCAGGAGACCTTGCATTGAGATCTAGGGTCTGCCACTGATGAGTTATTTGGGCATGTCATTCAATTCACCCTGACTAGAAAATAAAGGGGTTTGATGTAGGAAGAGGAGAAGGGGAGGCATGTTAGGAAATGATTAATGCAAAAATCAAAAGGCATCAACTAAATTTTTTTTAAAAGAAATGAAAATTTTTAAAGTATCCACTACTTTCTTAAAATATAACGGTTTGAACTAGAAGCTTCCAAGGTCCTTTCTAGCTCTAAAATACTTAAAGGGACAACGAAGAAATATTTCATGCCGCCATATCAGATTCCTTAAAATTTATACAACAGCTTCTGCAATTTGCTTTCAAACATTTATTAGACCAATACATATATGTATATATATATATATATATGTCTGTGTATGTGTGTGTGTGTGTATGTGTACATATTTGTACATAGGCCTAATATACATTATACTCAAATATAATTTGTTAGAAATCCATGAAACAAAAAAAATTAAGCTTTATAACCAAATTTTATCGTACATCCTTTTATATCCCCTCCCCATATTTACCTGCCCTATTGGTACAAGAAGAATCTAGCCAAAGTAGTATTTTTGTGGAAATAGTAAAAAAGTTTGGTTTTCATATTTTCTTTTCCTTCTAATCCTTTGCCCTAGTGATTTATTCTCAAGAATAGGACTGGTAATTTCCTTGGTTGGAAATCCTAACTTAAAAGAGAAATAGCTGCAAGCAAAATTTCTAGGATGAGTAATAGGTTAAATAATGTCTTTAAAGCATTTAATGCTCCATTAAACCCATCCTTTTCAAAGCTTGATGCAATATACATGCTACTAAAATTCAATCGTCCTTCTAAATACATAGAAAGTACTGTTTGGAAATCACTTAGGCTGTCAGTGGATAGTACTAGTAGCCTAGTGCTATACTTCTAAAATTACTTACATTGGCTGCAAATAATATGCTGTACCTGGAAGAATATTTTTTTATCTGGTATTTCTCTGGCACATTCAAATTACGCTAGTCTAACTGATTCCTCCTCATCTTCTGGGCAATAAGAAATAGATTACTTACCTATAGTCCTTTGACTAATTGGTCAGTCACTGTTTGAATAGTGCATCTTGTATAATATTTTAGATACCTCAGACTTAAAGATCTATGCCAAGGGATGTATGTTTAACGTTAAAGGTAGCGGTAGAAAGGTATAATCAACAATAGTATTAGAATAGAATGATTGCTAGCCATCCTTTTTAAGGAGTGACTGTGCTTACAGTAGCTGCATTGAGAGACTTTGATGTGGTTCTTCTGAAGAAGAAAGGGGACCAGGATTGGTTTTTTGTCATTGCTGCGTTTTTCAAAGGGAATCAAAGAGCCTGTTGAACTTTTTGTTTAACCTGCCCTCTCTTTCTAGCCTGACGTAGGCTTTCACGTACAGAAGCACCTGAGATTGAAAGGAGAGTTGAGTGATTGTCAAGTCCCTCTCTCCACTAAAGGAAACTGAGGCCAGGTGATATTAAATGCTTTTTCCAAGGTCTTAGAATTTCAGGGTAGGAAGAGACCTCATAGTTGGTCATGTAGTTCAACCCATATGCCAAATATATCAAGGGTCTGTAATTTCACTGGCATAGACTCTTTACCAATACAAATGCAACTCCTTTATAACTTAGTAGAAAAGTCTGACAGAATTACATGAAACTCCAGAGGATTGATGACTTACTCATTGTCACACAGTGGATAGGAAAAGTGGGATTTGAAAAGTGGTCTTCCTGACTGTCAGGCACTATCTGTTGTGCCAGGATTGCTGACAAGTTGTCATCAACTTCTTCTGAAAAGCTCCTGTGAGGGGAAATTCACTAACTTTTGAGGCCATTCTATTTTTCTTTTAAAAAAAATACTTTAAATTTATGAAATAAAACAAGCATTTCCATAACACAGTAGAATAAAAAAAGATGATTGCACCCAAAACTGCAAATCTATTAGGTACAGCTTTCTATTCCTTCTAAAAATGTAATAAAATCATCACGTAAATTTCTTCTTTTCCTTTTTGTTCTTCCTCCCTCCCTGCTGTAGGGACGGCTGGTACATGTGTGTATGTACATACATATCTGTGTGTATGTACATATGTGTGTATATATGTGTGTGTATGTACATGTGTGTGTATATATATATATATAATCATTCTATACATCTATTTATTAGTTCTTTTTCTCTGGATGCAGACAGTATCTTCCTTCATAGATCCTTTGCAGTTAATTTGAGTATTTATATGTTATTTTGTCATTATATGTCATTGTGACATAACTTAGTCAAAGTTGTTCTTAAAACAACATTGCCATTACTACACACAGTGAACTCGGTTTTGCTCATTTCACTCTTTATTATTTCATGCAAGTCTATCCACATCTTCTTAAAATAAATGAGCTTATTTCTTATAGCACAGTAGTATTTCATCACTATTATATACTAAAACTTGTTCAGCCATTCCTCAATTGATGAGCATCCCCACAATTTCCAGCTTTTTGCCACCACAAAGAGAGTGATATGAATATCTTAGAACTTAGAGGTTCATTTCCTTTTTACCTAACCATCTTGGGAAACAGACCTAGTAGTGGTATTGCTGGGTCAAAGGATGTAGGCAGTTTGCTAACACTCTGGGCATAATCCCAGATTGCTCCCCAAAGTGGTTGGATCACTTCACAGTTTCACCAACAGTGAATTAGGGTTCCAATTTTTCCATATCCCCTCCAACATTTGTTGCTTTCCCGTTCAATCATTTTAGCCAATATGATAGGTATAAACTGATATCTCAAGGTTGTTTTTATATGCATTTCTCTAATCAATAGTGATTTAGAGCATTTTATGATTATAAAATGTGTTGATTTCTTCATCAGAAATCTGCCTATTCATATCCTTTGACCATTTATCAATTAAAGAAAGACTCATATTATAGACCTGACAAAGTTCTTTAACATATTTGAGATATTCAAGCTTTATCTGAGAAATGTCGATAAAAATTCCCCCCCCCCACAATTTTCAGCTTTCCTTCTGATCTTGGCTATATTTATTTTATTTGTATAAAACCTTTTTAATTTAATGTAATTAAAACTGTCCATTTTACACTGCACACTGCTCTCTATCTCTTGTTTGTTTTTAAATTGCTCATTTATCCATATGTTTGATAGGTAATATGTTCCATGTTCTTCAAAGTTTATTGTAATATCTTTCTTTATATCTACGTCATGTATCCCCTTTGACCTTTTCTTGGTAAATGGCATAAGATATTGGTCTATGCCCAATTTATGCCAGACTGCTTTCCAGTTTTCCAAACAAGTTTTACCAAAAAATGAATTCTTATCCCCTAAACTTAAGTCATTATACTTGTCCAAAACAAGTTTACTATATTCATTTGCTGCTTTAATTCTACATCTACTCTGTTCCATTGATCTTCCTTTCTTTTTCTTATCCAGTACCGGATAGTTTTGATAATTACTGCCTTATAATATAGTTTAAAATCTGGTACTGCTAAATTCCCTTCCTTTACACTTTTCTCATTAGTTCCTTTCATAGACTTGACTTTTTGTCCTAATTAAAGTCCTAATAATAATAAGTCCTAATAAAAAAGACAGCTTTTCCTTACTTGAAGCCAAAGCCTGGCTCCGTCTCTCCTTTCTCCTTGTTTTGCCCTTTGGAGTCAGCCAGAACAAGTGTTTTTTCCTCTCCTACATTGCTATCATATCTCCCCATATAACAAGCATGAATAAGATTGGAAAGCCATGATTTCCTATGATGCTTGGACCCACAGTTCAGATTTTGTTAGACAAGAAGAGGAGCTCCCACTTACTATGAATCCAGGTGCCCAGAGGTAACTGTTGATTGGCAAGGCCAATCCTGGCAAGATGTGATGGAGAGTTCCTTTGGGTTCATGAACATGTGACATAGAGAGAAATGCTTAAGGCAGGCCAAGTCAGGAACTTCATGGAAATATTGATGGCCAGAGGAAATAGAGAAGTGTGTGAAAGAACCTATGGAGGGGAGTAGTGATCAGTCTCACATACAGATCTGACCATTCACCAATGTGTTCAGGCCAAGGCTCTGCCCAGTGGTATTGCTCAGGCTGCTGATTCATCACTTTTACCTCATCTGAGACTTATGAATTCTGGAGGAGTTTTAACCTCAAACTATCATGAGGGAAAAGGGGTAAAAGTATTTATTTGGGAATGTGCATAAGTCAAGTTTCATTTGCTTTACTTTTCATATTTCATTTTTGTCCTGGAGAAATATTTTATGGTTTCATATCTGTTTGATGCCCACATCAGCCATCTTGGCGAGCAACTGATTAGCTAACATGATAGACTTAATTTCAGAAGTTCCCTATTTGCTAACTGAGTGGGGTAAAGGAAGCCAAACAGGCCCTATGACTTGAACCCCAGGATATGGAAGGTCTAAAGATGGTTGGATGCCATTAGCCATAGTACTCCAGATAGGGTCTGACCAGAGCAAAGTACAATAGGACTTTCATATGCCTTATTCTGTACACTCTGTCTCTCTTGGACAGGCTAGTTATAACATCAGGTCTTTGGGTCTCCGTGTTATGCTGTTGACTTTTTTGAGACTATATCACTTTCACATGAGTAAGAGGATATGAATCAAAAATTTGATTAGTTGAGAACTTCACTAACCAGAGTGAAAAACTAGGTCTATATAACAGAAATGAAGATTGAGGGTAGAATTTGTTAGTATAATTATAAAGCAAAACCAGAAAGTATGGATTTTATTGAACATTACTCAAGCTTACTTGAAAGGATGATCTAGGAAGTTCACTGTGGGATAAGCATATTAGTCTTTTTTTATTGAGCTCTGACAGTGTACTTGTGCTATACAAATATGAGATGAAGTTACAGTTTCTGCCCAATGGGCTTGCAATCTAAGTTTTTAGAAAAAACAGTTTTAAAAAACAGACTGCATATAAGGAATAGGGACCAGAGTGATAAAAATTTGAGGATTTTTAATCCATAAAACGATTTTAATCCATAAAAATAGATTACTGTCATAGATGGGATTCATGAAAGAGGAAGCAAAACATAGCTGAAACCTTCCCTCCCTTCATTTTCTTCTGTATTCCTATGTGCTCACTCCATAGCACAAATCTTCTGATAATTTTACTTATCTACTCAATTTTTCATATTTTGTATTGGCTGCAGGTAATAAGTGGTGAATTACAACTTTTTTTTTCACCATCAATAAAACCATAGCACTGGAGTGTGTATTGATAGAAATATAAACAATAAGGTCGTTGTTCTCTACATATTGATAGGAGGACATGTGGAGTCTGTTGGTATTTAGCTTGGAAGTTAGTGGACCTTAGAGAGATCAGGAAGAACACCAGAATTAAATTAAGAGTTTAGAAAAATAACTTTTTTTTAATGAAGAACATAATAAAACAAGAACTGGGCTTGTCCAATTTGAAGACCTTATCAAAGAGCCATAGCTATCTGCATTAAAATCTATGAAAGAATGCTACCAAAGATCAATTAAGCTCATGCCAGAAGGTAAAATCAGATTTAAATAACATTAACAAAAATTTTGTAAGGATGGACTAGGTATCAGAGTAGTGAATCCTTAAAGTTAAGCTTAGTATTCTAATCATGATGAGCTTCTAATTTCAGGTTATATCAAATACCTGGTAGAGTGGGAACTTGATGTGTGCAAATAGACTCTTATTTTTCCTCTACATATGCTAAGGATAAAAAGTCACAAATGACTGTGACAGTCTTGACAATGGCATTTGTCTAAAACCTATGCATCGATTTCCAAAGTGTGGCAAAAATTATCAGGAACAGTGGATACGTACTGCTGTCAGTTATATAGTGAATGACACAAAGATATGGAAAAATTGGTTTATTATGCTGAGAGCATAAGCACCACTGTATATAAAAATCAGTGAGCCCTGAGCAGCAGTTATTATATAGGGTTTGGTTATATAAACAGGATGGGTACAATGGAATTTTACTGAAAGTAGAAGAGGAAGCTAATGATGTACATACCAAAGAACAGATGACAAAAGAGGGAGATCTATAGGTAAAACACAGAACTAGTTAGTAAATACTAGATCTATAACTGATATTTCAAGCTGAAATTTGCAAAAAGAGCAGAAACTAACCAGTTAATTTGGGAGCTATAGTTGATGTCTCAGCTTCATGTTGTAGGCTCTAACTAGTTGTGTGACCTTCTCATCTTAAATAAATAGTGATAATAAAGTTGTCATAAATTCTTTTATCTCAAAATCTATTTAATCTCTACCTTAGTGAAAGTTTTATTTTTTCCTCACCCACTCCCTCCGTATGAGAGGTTAAAGGGATAGCCTGAAACCATAACTTGAAGTCCAAAATTGTTAGTTTTCCATTCAAACCATAGATAAAACACTTCTAGAAATTGTTTTTGAAGGCCCCAAACTATGGAATGGCTGCCTACAAAGTGTACTGGAGTGGGCATTTATGAGTTACTGCTTTTATTTTTTAGTGTTGACAGAACCTCCATCTTGGGGAAGTGAATTATATAACAGAGCTGTGTATTTTAAAAATATTTCTTTGGAATGTTGCTGAATTCTCATTTGACTTTGAAATGCCGGAAGATGCCTTAGAGTAGGTATGGAGGTCAAATGAAAAACAGGATAGTCAAGGAAAGTCTATCCCAAAGACTGGCAGCTAGGTGGTGCAGTGGATAGAACACCAGTGCAGGAGACAGGAGGACCTGAGTTCAAATCTCACCTCAGACACTTGACACTCACTAGCTCTGTGACCTTGGGCAAGTCACTTCACCCCAATTTCCTCATCCTGGGTCATCTCCAGTCATCCTGATGAATATCTGGTCACTGGATTCAGATGGCTCTGGAGGAGAAGTGAAGCTGGTGACTTGCACAGCCCTCCCTCACTCAAAACAAAGTCAAGTGCAAGTCATATCATTTCTCTGATGGCACGGTCTTCTTCGGCATCCAAGGAAGAACACACATCTCAAAGACAATCTTTCAAAGAGCAATGGGGGCCCTTTTTACTTAAAGTATATGAGCAAAATCTGGCTGAGCTCTTGCAGGGTAGATTGTAGAAGAGGTTCCCTCTTAATTCTCTTTCTACCCGTCTGGTTGTTCCTGCTTAGTCTTCTTTTCTGGATCATCACGCACATCCCATGCCCTCCCTGTGGTTCTCTTTACACCCTTTCTTTTAGTGATCTCACTATTTCAAATGAATTCAATTATCATCTCTCTGTGGATGATTCTAAGTTTTATATATTAAGCCTTAGTTTCTCTTCTGAGCTGCAGTTCTTCATTACCAAACATCCTATTGGATGAGTTCAATGTTGTATAGGTTTCTAAAGCATAATCTTCAAGGACATGGCGTAGAACTCCCACCTCTCTCTGGGCCCTCTTTTCCTAGACCAGGATAGGGTCCCTTATTTACCTGAACCCCCTCCAGCAGTTTGGGGGTTTCCTGTAGCGGATGACCACGCTGCTGCAACTCCGTCTCAAGCTCATGCTGCTGTAAGAGAAAACCATATGTCTTCCACTCATAACTGCAGCTACTAAGTCCCCAATGTTGTTTTCCATTTAAATAAATCAGCCAAGATATTAGTATTGAAAATTAACTATGAAACATTTACTGAACAGGAAGACACAAATGATAGTCATGCCATAACAGTAATTCTCACCATTTTGCTCTCGAGAACCTCTTTATAATCTTAAAACCATTGAGGAACCCCTCCCAAAGAGTTTTTATCTCTGTGGATTATAGCTGCCAATATTTGCTCTATTAGAAATTAAGACATCTTGGTATTATTATGAAAATAGTTACTCTATCTAAATAATGACCACCCTATTACAGATAATAGTTTTCAGCATCTAACTCCTGTTGACCTTTGGCAGTTTGGTGAGGAAATATATTTTAGCACTGATAAGCCTAAATTTCAGATTGTTGGACTTTTTACTCTATTTATTTAGTTTAACATCTAGACTCAGCTTCTAAGTCCAAGTTATACTCTTCTGCTATTGGCAATTGAGTTTTCTTACTTTAGAGCACAAAGATATTGCCTCCAATTATGAATACATGGGCAAAGTAGCTATTGAAATTTCTATACAAAAGGCTGGATACATTTTTCTTCTTAACACTTTTTTTTTTAAATAGCAGTTATTATAGAGAAGTCTTCTTAAGGAGACCACCTCTGAGTTCCCCTTAAAAGGATTGCCTGAATGAATAGGTGACCTTTGAATACAACCTCTTGGTAATTTATGGTCTGAAATGTGTGTAGTACTAAGGAAATTTTGTCTCTTAGACCAGATGTCTTTCTAATATAAGTGCTCTCCTAGATATAGTTTTGATTGTACTGATAGAAGGGATTTTGACTGATAAAAGGGATTTGAACGATTGCCAAGTTTTACATTATATCTTAGAAAAACCTACCTAGATCAAAACAAGGGCTGGTTGACTTGACAACATCTAAAACTTGACGAGTTCTGCAAGCTTTTTCCTCTTCCCTCCTTCTCCTCTCCCCATTTACACACCCAGCTTAAAACAGCAGGGGCCTCTTAACCAACCTTCCACCTCCATCCCATGGGAAATGCACATTTTTTCTTTATTGTTAGGCATTCCCATCCATTCTAGCCTCCCATTTTCTAATGGGGGAATCTGACTGAGAGTGAACAAAAGATACTGAAAGGATAACTACAAAATCAGTAGTAACAACATGTGATAGAGTTGAGATTTTTCAAACCCCAGACCTTGGGGTATGGAATGTGCACCATGATTGCCTTTTCTTTTAACGAATTCCACAAATCCCACAAAAGAATTCCAAAACCCCTAGCCTGGGCCAAAGATGATCTTCTCATTCAGACTGACCTAAATGATTTTTTTTTTAAGTAGAGAAGAAAAAGGATTTTGGTTTCTTTGAGAGAACTACTTGGCTAGCTAAGATAGTTTTCTAAGACATTAAAGAGACCTTTGATAAAGAAGCAGTGAAATACTTCTTTGGATACCTTTATGTCAAGTTTAGATTTGATAGTTTTGTTCTTGGCCCTTTTTTTAAAATCAAAGAGTAATCTCATGTTATTAAGTTGTTTCATTTTACATATTGGCAAGACAGAAGCACAAAGGAAAGAAGGGGAAGAAAGGAGGGAAAGAGAAAGAGTAAGGGGAAAGAGACACAGAGAGAGACATGCAGACGTACATACACAGAAATATTTTACATCCTTTGGTGATCCAGTTTTTTTGTATGCAAAAAAAACCAACCTGAAACTAAACTACAATAACTCAAACATAGTGACGTTAGGTTTATACCGCCTAAAGAGAAGAAACAACATCGGGGGAAATGATGAATTCCCCTCCATTGTTTCAATGTGTTGTACTGAAGTTCCAGTAAAAGTCCAGTTTTTAATAGTTTCCTCCTCAACTTGGTCCATACAGGAGACCAGACCATGGGATAGCTCTGACTAAGGCACCTGGTTGAGATGTTAAAGTGTCTTGTAACCTAGGTCCAGGACTTATAACCTGCTGCCCAGTCTTAGGAGAAATGGGAATACTGCTTAACTAAAGTGAAGTGTTTGGCAGTTGAACAATTAGCCAAGGAAAGAATTACATTCATGTGACACAACAAAGCAGAAACATAACCATGAGGTGCGAGAGTGGAAGCAGAATCAGAATCAATGAAATATGGAGCCAGGTTGGACACAGAGACATCCTGGCTAGGCAAGTCTGTTATACTCAATGAGCTGAGCTCAGCCTAGCTGTCCAGCTCAGATTTTATAGACCTTCACCATTTAAAAAGCACTTCCCTCAAAACCCTGTGAGGCAGGTAGTGCAATCATTTTGACCTCCATTTAAAAAATAAGATTCAGGTCGGTTAACTCATTTGTCCCCGGTCACGGCAATAAAAGAAATAAACCTCTTAAGTCTTTCTCTGTCCTTTCTACATCACAGTTTTTTAAGAGGGCTCAAACTAGCTGAACTCGCCTCATCTCCCTAACAGGCTGCTTACTGCATTTCCTTCATTTTGTGAGTTGGAGGTGACTGTGTTAGGATCAGAAAAGAGCAAATGCTTTATTCCTAAAGGACTAAATGAAACAAAGAACTGTTGACTGAGTGGGCTGGGGTATCCTCTCCCACTGAGGAGCCCTTCATTCTAGGTTCAAGCAGATTAGGTTCAGTCCTAGGGAACCTGGCTTCTAAAGAGAGGGAGGGGTCAGGCCCTTTACACTGCACAATTTCTTGAAGTTTAGGACTGGTTAATGTTTAGGATCTCCCCAAAATCAGTAAGAAAGATACTCTTTGTACAATGTAGATCAGGTATAGGATGGCTATTTATTTCTTCCACACAAAAATAAATATTAAACAATTCATAAGCATGCGTTGACAAAGACTTAAATTGTGGCCCAATAACTCACAATTCCTGTCATACTCTCCCTTCTATAGGAGGTGGATGTTCAAAACATTTAAAACATGAAACTGAGTTTCTGAACAGCCATTTCACCTTCACCCCAACTCTTCACTGTCTGAACAACTCCCTCAAAGTTCAAACTTTCTGGCAAACCATTGTGTGTTTGGGCTCAACTTCTTGGCAATAATCATCTCTATCAGGAAGTTATTTCATAGCCTGCTAGGCAACTAGCTGCTGCTGACCTCATGAACTTCCAAGGCAGTCACCAGACTGAAAAATTCCATCTACCATGATCATATTCAGTCATTTGTGCTCAGGAAAAAAAAAACAGAGCCAGAAATCTTCTAGGGCCTTCAGAGCCAGTGTCAGGCTCACCTAGCCGGATTATATGCTCAATGCCATGTGTGAGCAGTCCCTTTCCCCTTCCCTGGGAAATATATGAAAAAGATTTGCAGGGTCCCCACATGCTCATGAGATGGGAAAACCAGAGGGCTCCTTTAAAAGTCTGCTGAGTCTTCCCAGCTCGGTGGCCAATCCTTTTTGATGTAGAACTCCATGATAGGGCAGAGTCGGAGAAGAAGCACTCAGATTGCATAGGTCCTTTAGAAAGAAATTCTCACACTCCCTTTACATTATTCAACAACCTCTCCTCCTTTGAAGTTCCTTCAATCCAAATAGACCATCCAATCAAGATTCTGGAAGCTACCTCCAGCACATTTTCCTTCCTATTACAGTGAGTTAGTTCAATGTCTGGTTCATAGTTTCCTCACCTGAACACATTCCCTCATATTAGAGGATTTCAACATATATGTTGTTTCTTTAAATGCCCTAACTTTCCAGTTCCTTTATCTATTCACTTCTTACCAAACCCTTCCTCTCCATTTCAGCCAGACATAGAGGTGATCATACTTCAGATCTTTCCATCACCCACAACTGTTCTATTTCCGTGTTCATGAATTTCAAAATTCCTTTATCTGCATTCTCATGTTATTCCATTTTCCCCCAATGTCTTACAACCCTTAACCCTTTCTTCATTCATATTAACTTCCATTCCTTCACCCTCACTTCCTTTCCAAAACACTTCAACTATTCCAAACCTTCTTGTCCTATCTCAATCCCCCTACTTCCAGACCTTTCAGCAGAGCTCCTCCTCTTCTTGTCATTGCCCAACTCTTCGTGACCCCATTTGGGGTTTTCTTGGCAAAATTATTAGCATGGTTTGCCATTTTCTTCTGCAGCTCATTTTACAGATGAGGAAGCTGAGGCAAACAGTGTTAAGTGACTTGCCCAAGATCACACAGATAGTAAGTGTCTGAGGTCAAATTTGAACTCATAAAGATGAGTCTTCCAATTCCAATACACTTATGTATGTGTATTTATGGGAGTACATATATTGCAATAATCTCCTAACTAAAGCTGCTTAAATTTCCTTTGCCTCAAGTTTCTCTCTACTCAAGTACATCTTACAATCAGATGCCAGATTTTCCTAAAATGTAGGTCCTCTCCTATCTCCATGTCACATCTTTCTTACTCAGTAAACAGCAGTGATTTCTTATTATATACTTCTTACTCCTTCCAGGATCAAATATTTCTTCTGTTTGGCATTTAAAGCCCTTCATGAGCTGGCTCCTTTGTAACTTTCTCTTTATTCCCTTCTATGCAATTCACTTTCACTGGCATACTTGTTGCTTCTCAAACCAGACATTCCTGTCTGTACCTTTGAACTGGCTGTTCACCATGTCTGGATTGCTTTCTCACCTCTACTTTTTATTTCCCTGGTTTCCTTCAAGACTCGGCATAAATCTCACTTTCCAGGACTTTTCAGGTCCTCTTGTAGTGCTACTGCCTTCCCTCTGATACTCCATTTTATTTACACTGTATCTATCTTGTATGTACCAAGCTTTTTACATGAATCCGCTACTATATAATATGAGCTCCTTGAGGACAAAGAATGTGTTTTTTCTTCTTTTTTTATCTCCAGCCCTTAGCACTATGGCTGGGATAGAGAAAGTGCTTAGTAAATGCTTATTGAACATTGTAATGACAACCAGCTTTGAAAGACTTAAGCGCTCAGATTAATGCAATGCCCTATCACCATTCCCGCATACTGATGATGGAGAGTGTTACTCACCTTCTGATAGAGAGGTGATGGGTGATGGATTCAAGATGCAGAGCGAGACATAACATTTTTGGTTGTAGCCAGTATAGGAAACTGTTTTGTTTGGGTCTATATTTGTTAGAAGGATTTTTTCTTTTTTCTTCCCCCCCCCCTTTTTTTTCAGGGAAGTACAGTGAGAGGGAAAGAAAACAGTATTTAAAAATAAATGTTTGTTGATTGACTAAAAAGCACATTCTCCAAAAGAATTGTCTTTATCACCGAAAGAAACTGCAAACTGCATTGCTTTACAAGGCAGTACTTTACAGGATGTTGGAACAAATGATTGACTTAGAATAAGGGCTATGGAACCTATGAGGGATAAATAGATATGTCAGGTAAAGCATGCCAGTGCAAGAAATATTGGTGGCGCATGAGATTGTAGGAGGTCAAGACAGAGAAAATGTTCTTTTTCAGGAGTCCTAAAGGAACTTTGACGACAGGGAGTGAGTGTCTTTCCTTATAGAAAAAGTCCAACAGATGTTTTTAGTTGTTTCAACAAAAAGGAGACTGATACAAAACAAGATTTCTAAACAGAATATTTTTTTAAAATCTTTACTTAAAAGAAAAGTTATTCATGTGATATCCCCAGATGTGATTTCAAGGTGGAATATAGTGCTGTGATCAATGCTTAGCCATATTTTGTAATCAGAATCCTTGGGCATATAAGTGATTGTTGATCCAGTGGTCAGCTCCATCTGTTTTATGCACCACCCAACACCAGAGGGTGCTCTGGGGTAACTGCCAAGCTTCCTATGTCTCACTCTGGTTTTCAGAGCTTCTGGCTTCCACTTACCCCTTGGATCCATCCCTTTCTAGGTTGTGTCAATATTTTTGTCTATCTAGGCAGAAAAAGGGGAAAAAAGCAGTCACTGTCTACTGACAGAGTTCTTTCAAAAGCAAGTGCAATTCAGAGTGGGGGATGTTTAGCAAACTACTCCCATTTAATTGTCATTCCCACCCCCACTAATGTTCCCCCAAAACCCATATTGGTGGGCAGAAAGTGTTGTTTCTTGGACATATCTGCTATACCTGGCATGTGAACTTCTGGATTGGCTAGCACACCCATTAAATCAGTGAAAAATCAATCTGTCTGACTAGTGATTGAATTTTTCACTTTTTAAATAACTATGATAGCATAAAGTATCTTTGAGTCACTATATCCTTGAAGAAGCTTTGCAAAACCTTCTCTTGTGGCTTTGAGGTTTAAAAACACTTTCCTCATAATAACACTTTGAGATCCATATTATCATTTTTTCTGTTTTATGGATGAAGCAACTAAGGCATAGGATCGTTCAACTACTAAGTGCTTGGAACCCAGGGCTTCTGGCTCTAACATATCATATCACCACAAATAAATTTGTTTCAGATATTATTGAGAGATGACTCACAACAAAATCTAAGTCAAGTCCAATCTTTACAATTTATTAAAGTTAGAATGAACTTCAAATGGCCATCTATACAACATTATATAATACCCTCTCTAATACAACAAAAGATATCAATTTTTAAAAAGCAGGTTTGAGTTACTTGAAAAAATATCATTTACAGGTAAGCAATAAGCTTTACTGAAGGCTAAAAAAAAATAGTCATTTGGGGTTTGATTGAAGACCTCCAAGGAAGCGTCTACCTAATACCTATTAAGCTAGCTATCTAAGGCTGAGTTTCAATCTGTTTCTTTGTGAAGCAATAAAATACTCAGGGTCTTTAGTATATTGTTATATGATTACTTTAGTTAAATAATTAAATATAGTTAATAATAATAGTAAAATAGTTGAAATAAATAGCACTCCATAATGAACCTAGCTACCTCCAATGTTTCTAAAGGTATGCTCCTGAATTCCTCAATTGAGGCAGAGTCAGTTAGAAGGGTGGTACCTGCCAGGTCTAAATTTCTTATGTTCTATGATGCTATGATTGACAATGACCAAATGGACAGCAACTGATCAGAGCAAACCTAGGAATTCATGCCTTATTAAGGAGCCATTATCATGCAGGACAACTACTATCTCATTTGTGTGTCTGTCCTTCGTTTTTTGAAGAAGACCATGACATCAGAGAAATGATGACATGACTTGCACTTGACTTTGTTTTGAGTGAGGGAGGGCTGTGCATGGCCACCAACCTCACTTTCTCCTCCTGAGCCATCTGGATCCAGTGACCAAATAGTCATCAGGATGACTGGAGATGACCCAGGATGCAATGGGAGACCTTGGCCTTTTTTAGCTGGTCTTTACAGGTACTCATTTAGAGGGAGGTAATGCTCTTTGAATGAATAGGCTTCTTTAAGAAGTAGTCAGGGAAGTCTCCTTTTAATAAACAAAAGAAAAATTAACTAAATCAACAGAAACTGTTACCAGTGATAATCATTCTAAGCCAGTCAGTAACTGGAGTTTGGGCAGGAACCTATTGTTGTCCAGCCCATAGGCTTCAGAGTGCACTGGGTTTAAGGTTTTGGCATCGTATGTCTCAATTTTCTCATCTATAAAATGAAGAGGTTGAATAAAATTATGTATAAGGTCCCTTCCATCTCCAAATCTCTGATTCTGGGATCCTGTGGTGTCACTAGGGCAGCAAGCAGCCAGAACAAGTCTAGTATTTTACACCTTGTCATGGAGTCATCATCATAAGAGAACCACTATCTCTTTAGTGGGGCAATGAAGACAATGCCTAGACAAACCAACTATGGCTTACTACTAACTTTAAGATCCCCAAATCTCTATAGAACATTGGTTCATCTTTATCTATTAGCCACTTGGCTGAGCTCCATCTCACTCTGCTTGCCTGAGCTGCTCAGGAAAAGACAATTTCCAGGGTGGCTTCATGTCAGTAATGTCTCCTTGTTTGAAATAGGAAAGGCATGCTTCTTGTAAATGTAGATAGCTTGGCTATATCCTTCAAGCACCTTTAAAAGAATTCAATGAAACCTCTTAGAGCAGTAGCCACAGCTGGCCTTCCTTCCTTTCCTAGCTTCCTTCAATCAGAGTTTATTATTATTCTAGCTTTCATGAATCTGGCATTACCTCATTATAACAGCATGAGTTTATTGTCCAAACAATTTGGTAAACTATTGTTAAATTTCCTGGAGACACAAGTGTCTAAGATTACCATTTTCTGAACTGTGACCAAAATCTGATAGATTCTCCAGGTGTTTAAGCTATGTAATTAATTCTTCATGTCTGACATCACTGAGAAATGCAGAATGGTCTATAGTGGACTTTCCAGATCCCTAAGGTTTTCTACTTCAAGCAGCAGCATTTTATTTTAACCACTTGTAAATCTTTCTAAATGAATTGCTGTGGAATGAACATGAGACTCAGAGTCAGAACAAATGAGTTTATACCTCACTTAGGACATTTACTAGCTAAGTGACCTTGGGAAAGCATCTTCATTTCTAAAAAGCCCACTCATGGAGCAAAATGAAGACTTGCTACTTCACAGTGTTGTTGTCAAGGAAGTCCTTTATAACTTAATGGATCTGTGATATTGTTGATGTAAGTATTCCCTTTGATGGTACACATCTGATGGTGATGATCACAATCTGCCTCCGGGACTCTTGTCCAAGTCCTGCCAGTAAATTCTTTATAGGACATCTGTCCAGTATTCTAGAGGCCTCCTTCTAGAACTCTTGACATGTCATGGATATCAATCAAGCATACAATATTCTTTCTTCTCTGGAACTGTGGCCCTAATTGGTGATGACCTCTCCTTATCCACCATTCAGGAAAGCACCTTCCATTTACTGCTACCCTTCAACCACCTTCACAGCCTCAAATATTACTCTACCACCATGCCTATATTTCCTTCCACCCACCCGCCTCCAGTTCCATAACAAAATCAACCCTGGCATTTCTGTTGTTTGAGGGCTGCGAGTCTATTCACTTATGAGCTGACTCGCCATCCCTTAAATTTCAGGACCAAAGTTTACTCCTTGGTCACCATTCTCTTGTTTCTTCCAATTAGAAGGTAAGCTCCTTGAAGAGAGGGAGCGACTTGCTCCCCAGACCTAAGCATAATGTTTAGTACACAGTAATTGCTTAATCAATGCTTTTTAATTCACTTTATTTCTTCATTCAGCTTTTAAATATCCTCATTTAATCCTAATTAATTAATTAATAATTAATATTCCTGATAGCTACTGTGCAATATCTCTCCTCCTTTTCTTTGCTAAGCTCGTTGAGAAAACCATCTTCACCAATCCTCTCCCCATGCTCTTATCTCTCTCTTGTAAACATTCTACAATCTAGTCCCCAGCCTTTTCATTTCACTGAAACTTTTCTCACCAAAGTCACCAATCTTTTAATTGCCAAGTCTAATGAAATTTTCTCAGTTTCCAAACTTCTTGATCTTTCTGCAGTCTTTGATAGTATTCATCATCTTCTATTCCTGGATACTCTCTGCTTTCTGGGTTTTTGTGGGACTACTCTCTTGGTTTTTCTCCTATGTGGCTGACAGCTCTTTCTTAGACTTTTTGGATGGATCTTAAGGTTGTGCTATCCCCTAAGACTGTCCTAGCCTTTCTTCTCTTCTCCTTTTGTGTCTTTTTTCTTGATAATCATGTCACCTTCCATGGATTCAACTGTTATCTCTACATAGATGATTTTCTGATCTATATATACAGCTGTAGATTCTCTCCTGAGCTACATCACCAACTGCCTTTTAGATACCTCTAACTGAATGTCCTATATTTATTTCCTCTTATATTTCAAGCTCCTTGAGGTATTTGTTTATCTAGTACTTAGCACAGTGCCTAGCACAAAATGTTTATTGATTGATAGATTGACCTCAAATTGAATATGTCCAAAACATCTCCCTTTCCCCTGCCCCAAAACCCTCCTCTGTAATTTTCCAGTTACTTTCAAGATAACTAACATCTTCCTAGTCACCCTAGGCTAACACTTTCAGTGTTATTCTTGACTTCTCACTATCACTTGCATTATGTATCTGATCAGTTATCAAATTCTATTTTCCTAAAGTGTAAGTCTACTCAAACCTATCACTCAAACTCTAGTGGCTCAATATTAAAACCAGGATCATTTGAAACTTCATAACCTGACCCCCTTTCCAGGGTTAAACTTTCCTTTGCTTCATGAATTCTAAGCTAACCTGGCCTCCTTGCTGTTCATTGCACATGACATTCCATCTTTTTCCATTGTACTGGCTATTCCCCATTCCTGGATTGCTTTACTACTTTCTTTTAAGAAACAACTCAAGTCTCAACTTCTGTAGGGAGTCTTTTCTAGACACGTAGCTGCTACTGCCTTCCTCTGTTAGATTACTTTCAATCTACTCTGTATGTATCTTGTACATACTTAGTTATATGCATGATATCTCCTCTATTATAATGTGAAATCTTTGCAGGTTAGAGCTGTTTTGCTTCTTTTTGTATTCCCAGTGCTTAGTATAATGCCTGACTCATATGCTTGCTGACTGTCTGGATGATCTTTACTTAGTTCTTGGTTGATAATATGCTGGTGTCTACTCTTGTCCACCAGGTGCTTCTTTATTGCCCTTTGAATGACCAGCAACTTAAGTTCATTCGATATGTTGGTATACCATGACTTAGAACCATGCAAATTTAACACAAGAATATTGTTATTAAAAAGATAAGCCCTTATTTCAGAGGGAATATGAAATCATTAAAGCATTGTGCAATTTCCCAAAGACAATATATCTTGATCTCTTCTTCCTCTTTAAATCTGGTCCTAGTTCATAGTTCACCCACAGTATATGTCCAAATTGCAAATACTGATGTATATGGGATGTTTATTCAGCAGCATATCATAATCTGGTCAATAAGTATCCACTTGGTTCTCCTGTATGGATAGATGAACAAACTCTTTTTAGTAAGTTGGATTTTATTTAAGATGTCTGCAACATTCTGGAGGTTTTTGCAATCGGCACAATATCATCTGTAAAATCTCACCATCTATATGTAATTCCTCTTCCCTAGAGAATATGAATGTAAAGAATACAAAACCACTCTATGCTTATTATTTGCTAACTCCCAAAAAACACTGTGATTCAGTGGAGAAAAATGCCACCTTAGAATCTCTTTTCATA
This sequence comes from Potorous gilbertii, assembly GCA_028658325.1. Taxonomy (NCBI): domain Eukaryota; kingdom Metazoa; phylum Chordata; class Mammalia; order Diprotodontia; family Potoroidae; genus Potorous; species Potorous gilbertii. The sequence continues at coordinate 408,052,247 of CM053771.1, read as the reverse complement.
AGAAGTGTCCTTAGTGGATATGTCAGAAATATACAGGATTCCTTGAAAAGTGGAAAAACAGAGATAACTTTGCCCAAAGAATCTTTGATTAATTTCAAGTGAAATAGAAATCAGAGATACATCACTGTCCCTTCACTGGTACCATTGCTGTGATAGTGTCTACTTCTGAGAGTCCCCCACCTCCACCAATTCTAATTCATTGTTTCTAGCTTTCTGTGGGCTGATAAACTACTTAATCAAAATTATTAAGAATTTTATGAGGCACGACAAAACTTTTTGTGGTTGCAAAAAATTGTAGAAAAGTAAGTATTCACTGATTGGGGAATTACAGGACAAATTGTGGTGTAGGAAATGTAGTAAAACACTACCACACCATAAAAATGATGAACATTGGAAATTCAGAGAAACATGAGAAGACCTGTATGAACTAAGAAGAGTGAAGAATCAGAATCAGAATAACACAAAAAGTGAACCAATGATGTAAATAACACTAAAATCAGCCAAGTTTTGATTAGTTGTTATAATTAATCTTAATTCCACAAAATTGATGATGAAACACATCTTCCTCTGCCTCTTGGTAAGAGACATAGGGTGATTATGCATCCAGAAGGTTATATATGCTTTCAGACCAGGTTCCTGAGTTGGTATTGTTTTTGGTTGGTTTTGCTTAATGGTTTTTATTTGTTATAGAGGAGTCTTTAAAGGGGAGAGGGAGGATGGAGATTTTATCTGCAGTAGCCCAAAACCCAAAGGTTTCCATAAAACAACCTCTCCTGCATAAATTGTATGAGTCAATAAGACCCTTAGTCAGAGCCTAAGGGCTCCAGCTCTCTCATCTTCGTCTGTCCCTTTCCAGTGAGTCCTTCCTCTCAGCCTAACTTGGATCACTCTAATCTTTAGAATAAATAAATAAAATAAAAATACACACATATGTATATTCATATCCTTCTCTTGAATTGACACTCCATAAAATTATTACCTATGTTTTGTCTTCCCTTCACTGCTAAAGAAATGAGTTGTTTTCATTCACTGTCTCCTTAGCACTTACTAACTCAATCTTAATTTATTAATTAATCTTAATCGCCTTACTACAATCTGGTTTCTTGCCTGACATTCTACTGACATGGTTCTCCCTCCAAAATCACCAACTAATGTCCAAAGGTCTTTACTAAGTCTTCATCCCCCATAACTTTTCTGCAGTGTTGGCTGCTGTTATTCCCTCCTTCAAGATCTCCTTCCTTGACTCTTATAATAATTCTTCTCATTCTCCTTCCATAATCCATCTTCCTACTGTCCTGTAAGCATAGGAGTCACCTCAGGCTTGGTCCTCAGTCCTCTTCATCTTTTTTTTTTAAAGTTTTTATTTATATTTTGTGTTTCTAACATCACCATAGTATCCCATATATCCCTGTTCCTCAAAAGAGTTATCACGTATGATAAATAGTATTTTGAGAGAGAGGAAAAAATCAGCACAAGCAATTATAAAAAAAAATCTGAAAGTATGTGCAATATGTAAAGATTGTGGACATTCCACCTCCATGAAAGAGGTTAGTGTGAGAGTGTCTTCTCACACCTCTTCATTCAAGTTACTCTTGATATTTATGATTATATAACATTTACTTTTGACTTTTTGGTGTGTTATTCTTTCCATTTACATTGTTATAGTTACTGTGTATCTTTTTTTCTTGGCTCTGCTTACTTCACTCTATCTTAGTTCTTATAAATCTTTCCATGCTTCTCTGTATTCATTGTACACATCATTTGTTATAGTACAGTAATATTTCATTACATTCATGTACCACAGTTTGTTTAGTCATTTCCCAGTTCATGAGCATCTACTTTGTTTCCACTTCTTAGCTAATCACAAAAAGTGTTATTATAAATATTTGGGGATATATGACAACTTCTTTTTCTTATCAGGGCATAAGCCTCATAATACAGTCCCTGGTTCAAAGGTTATGGACATTTTAGTCACTTTGTTTGCATAATTTCTTTACAAATAATTGCGTATTGTTTTCCAAAATGGTTGTACCATTTAATACCTCCAACAAGGACTGTTGCCATTTTTTGTCATCTTTGTCTATTTTCAGGGTATGAAGTAAAATTTCAAGATGTTTTGATTTGAATTTCTCTTATTATTAGTGATTTGAAGAATTTTTTTCATGTGGTTGTGAATATTTTGCTGTTCTTTTGAGAAATTTTGTTGTTCATATCCTTTGACCATTTATTTACTAGGAATGGCTATTAGATGTAGATGTATATGTATATATACATATACATGTACATATATATATATAGTGTGTGTATGTATACATACGTATATTGTTTATATGTCTTGTATACCAAACTCTTAGAGAAATTTTAAACAAAAATTTTTTTTCTATTACATCTCTTCCTTTCTTATCCTAGAGGTCTTAATGTTGTCTATGTAGAAGCTTTTCAGTTTCAAGTCCTCTATCTCTTAGTTGGTTAAAAATACTTCTCTTAGTCATAGCTGTAAGAGGTATATAATCTGTTTCTCTTCTCATTTTTAGTAGTATGATCCTTAATGTTAAAGTTACTTATAGCATTTTTTTCCATCTTCCCAGTTTCATTTTGTGTGTGTATTTGTTTTTTAAATGTGTTTCTTGTTATAGATTGTAGGGTTTTATTTTCTTATCCAATCTGTCACTTTTTCATTTTGTTGGATCGTTTAATCCATTCACATTTAAAGATACAAATTATAAAGTTAAGGCTATGAGAGCTAGGTTTAACTTTTTCCACTTGTCTCTAAAATTTTTATCCAGGTTATGATTTTTTCCTCTTCAGTTCTAAATACAATATTATGTTCTTTCAGTTACTTTCATCTTTTTTTTTAAGGTGGCTCTGTTGCCACTGGCTCTCTTCCCCTCACCCTTGATTCTCCCCTTGTTACCTTTTTTACCTCTTGAGTTTTATTTATTAGTTCCTCTCTCCTGTTTATCTGGACATATAATTCTTCCCCCTAATTTTTAAAATTTATTTCAGTTTGCACCTTTTTCCAGAAAGGATTCCTCTCACTTTATTATCTCTCTTTTCTTCTATGTACTCTAGACCCTCGTTTTCTGCTTTATAACCCTTATAATAGTCTGGTTTCTCTCTTTTCTCTGTATTCTTTGTACATTCAAAGCTTCCAAGGTATCCATTCTAGGCTTTCTCCTCTAGGTGCTTTCTGCCACTGCCTTGTAGGGCTTACCCTATGAATCTCCCTTCTGCTTCATTCTAAGAACAGTGACAATTATTGCAAGTGTCAGAGAGGATACTGCCCCTTGGAAGGAACCCCCACACACACACACACTGACCTATATCCTCTCTTGTTTTCCCTTTTATCTATATTTTCCTGCACATTTCCCCCCTGTGTCTATACTCTCCCACTCCTCTATGTACCAGTTGCCCTCAGTTACCCCTTCCTAGGACAAGTAGACTTTTCCCCTAAGCTTCCTCCAGTAATAAGGTCCATATCTTCCTTCACCCATAGCAGCCTTCATCAGTGTAACTTCTAAAGTAAGGCCTCCATCTCTTTCCCCCTGCCCATTCAATCTTTCCCCATTCTCCTTATGTACTCTCCCATAGAGTCTTCTCTTTCTGAGATCACAGAAGTGTAAAGGCACAAAGATGAGCTTCCTCCACCCCCACCCCACTTAATTAGCCACCATCCCAGTTCAGACTCTCATCATCTCCTCTTTGAACTACTGTAATAGTTTTCTCCTTTCTTTCTTTGCCTCTCATCTTTCCTGTCTGATCCATCCTTCACACAATTGCCAAAATAATCTTCCAAAGGCACCAGATTGTCTTTCCTCTGTTAGAAAAGAAAAGAAAAATCTTCACTTGTTTTTTCTTTTGTGAAGATAACACAAAACTCTTCAGCCTGATATTTAAGGCCCTCCACAAACTGGGTCCAACCTGTCATTCCAACCTCTTTTGATACCACTCTCCTTCACTTACTCCACTCCAGTCAAACTAATCAACTAGTGTGATGGCAAACAAAATACTGACACAACCAGCTAGATCTTCCTTGATTTTGTCCCAAACTCTCCCACTTCCATGCATTTATTCACAGAAGCCATCCTCATTCCTGGGATTTATTTCTTCATTTCCATTGGTACACATCTTTCTGTTTCTTGAAAACCCAGGTTGTATCACCTTTTTATGAAGACTTCTCTGATCTCTCAGCTTGCTTCTCAGATTTCGCTAGCATGCTTTGTTCAGACGTCTCCTGGGCCTTATTATAATATATTTTGCAACCTCCATGGATGTTTCATATTATCTCTATTACACTCTAAACTTTTTGAGGACGGAAATTACAGGGTTTTTCATTTTTGTATTTCCTGGGCCCAAGACAGTAATGTGTAATTGGCACTAAATGTTTGTTGAATTTGATTGTCTTCAGTACCAGACCCGTGTGATAGTTATTTGTGTGTGCTCAGAGGACGTTTTACTTCCAGATTCAGGACTTTTCTTGGAAGGGTTAGGGTTTCCCGATATCTGACTTGTAGACGGATTCTCCTTTATTCTCTGTTGCCCCTCTGTCTCCTCACAGCACATAAATGGTATAATCAGGTAGAAATAAAATTTTCCGGTTCTTACAATCCAATACTCTGTCCTTGAGATTATCATCCAACTGATAGCTTTCTTTTTTCTGTCTCTCTATGCCTTTCTTTTCTTCTCTCTCTTTCTCTTCCTCACTCCTTTCTTTCCTTCCTCCCTTTTTCCCCCTCCTTCCTTCTCTTCTTCCTTCTGTCCTTCCAGAACACATTTCTTTACATGACTGAATTTACTTTTTTAAGCTTTCAAAATAGGATAAAAATTAATCAATTTAGAGTCACTCTAGTGGGAAAAGGTTAATAGAAATTTTAATGAAACATTTGACTTTGACAAGATTTAAATTCAATGGCTTTGAATTATGAAATAAAAACTTTTCCCATAAGGCCACAAAGTCTGAGGTTAACAGCTGTCCAAACTTACAGATGGAAAATTAGCCACAGGAGGCAAAGTCCACTGTTCCCTGAATGCCATCAAAACATATTGAGCATGACAAAGAAATAATTAATGATCACTTACTTCCTAAACCATGGCTAGGAATTACATGTATTCAGATACTTTCTAAATGTCATTTCTGAAGGAAAATTTCATGAACTTAACCTGATAATCTATTCAAATCCTAGGTTTATTAATTAATCTTTCTTTGGAAAGGTAATATGGTGTTATAGAAAGATCTCTAGATAAGAAGGTAGAAGCTGTGGTTTGGTGACCTAACTCCACAACTTATTAGCTGGATGACTTTGGACAAATCACTTCACCTTTTTGAGACTCAGTTTCATTTTCTGTAAAATGGGGATAATTGCCCTTGCATTGTTTTTACCTTACATGGCTGTTAAGTGGATCAAATGAAATAACATCTATAAAAGTACTTTGTGAACTGTGATGTGCTATAAATATGATCTATTATAATTTCTGTTTGGGGAATACACTTGTAATTACTTTGAAAGCATTATTTCAGTCTCATTAATTCTTATCTATGAACTAGGGTGATAGGATAGAATTAGGGTGATTGGGAGGTCAAGGGAAGTTCTTGCCACTAACTTGTTGTAGCCTTGCAAACATCTGATTACCTATAGCAAGTTGTTGTTGTGTTCATCCTTCATTGCCAAAGAAGAGCATGCCATCAGAGAAATGACGACGTAACTTGCACTTGACTTTGTTTTGAGTGAGGGAGGGCTGTGCAGGTTACCAGCCTCACTTCTCCTCCAGAGCCATCTGAATCCAGTGACCAGATATTCATCAGAATGACTGGAGATGGCCCAGGATGAACTGGGAGACTTTGGCCCCTTTAGGCCAAAGTCTATGCAGGTACTCACTTAGAGTGAAGTAACACCCATTCATTGAACAGGCCGTTTAAGAAGTAGCCAGGACATGGCCCCTTTAATGAGGGAAACAAAAAAAAGACATCAGACTGGGAGGGAAACAGGAACAGTTACTACTGATAATCACTCTTAATCAAGGAGGGTCCAGAGGAGCCCTTAGGCAGGGGCCCAGTGGTGTCCAAGCTCAGATTCCTCACCTGTGAAAAGAGGGAACAGGATTGGATGACCTCCAAGCTCCTTTCCAGTTCTTGATTTATGCTCCTATGGCACCTTGAGTAAAGATGGAGAAAATGGCAGAGGAAGCTGAAGGTGGGCAAAGCTTACCCTGGCATTTATGGCATTGACATAACTAATGCCTCAAGGTCCACAAAAACAGACTTGTGTCTTCCTCTACCCAAGCACACAATAAGAACATATGAGGGATGGATATGGTAGCCACAGTATATTTCTTTATAAAGTTTTTCTTGAGATATATTTGAGGTCTATAGGGGTCTGGACATATTCTAGGCCTATAGAGTAAGGAGGGAGAAAGGCCTTGAAGAGAAAAAGAGAGGGGGAGAAGGGGTTGAAGGAAAGTAATAATCCTATTAATGAGGAGGTTGTGTTCTAATGATGTCACTCTTCTCAGCTTCATTACCAGAAAGAATTGTTTTCCCTTTCAGGAAACTGGTATGTTCTAATCCTAGCTAAGTCGCTAGCTATGTGACCTCAGGCAGATTCTTTAACCTCTCTGGGTTTTGGTTTTCTCACCTGTAAGATGAGAGCCAGAGTACATAATAAGCAATACTTGGGTCTCTAAAGCACATTTAAGGTTTATAATGTGCTTTCTTCACAACAACCCAGTGAAAAAAATAATGCCAGTGCAATTAGTCCTATTTTACACGTGAGAAAACTTAGGCTCAAAGAACTAGTTTGTCTAACGTCACACAGCTGTTAAGTGTCAGTCAGGATTTGAATTCAGATTGCTTGACTTTGCTTAATAGAAGGGCCCACAAGTGTGCCCTGGTGAAACACTGAAAATAGGCTAAAGTAACAAAAGAACTGTTACACTGTCAAGGGACATGTCAACACATAAAGCATTTTGTGAGATTGATGAATACACATTTTACATTTCACTTCAGTTCTATACTGTCCAAACAATTCTAAATTCATGGCTTCTGGAAACTGAGGCACAAGATTGAGCTCCTCCAGCCAGTGTTCACTTTCTGCAGTGAAGAGCGAGGCTCTCTCAACCTCTGGAACTCACAAGACTAATCTCCAAAGCTGGACGTGTCTCTCTCAGCATCACTTTTTGATTATCTACATTCAGGAAAGAAAGAAAACAGAGGCAGCAGTCAGAGTTTAGTAACTAAAAGGATGAGGCTCATTTAAACCTGTACATGGGCTTTCTCTATGCCTGTAGAGGAAGGGTCCCATCCCTGCTCCCACCCCTCCACAGAAAGGCTTTAAGACTTCTGCAATGTTCACATTTAGGAAGAACTAAAAACCATGTCACTGCTTTCTAAAATCCTTTGAGTTAGTGGCTGTTCTTGTTTCGTTGACGATGTGAAGATTATTTTGTTATCTCAAAGACCTAAGGTCTTCAGTACTAAGCCCTACATGTCCCTACAGGTCGTCAGAGGTTTTCCAGCAGATGCTGCATGGAATGGCCCCAACTAGACCCCATGTTTGCCCCTTTTGTTGTGCAGTCATGTCTGGATCTTCATGACCTCCCCTGGCCCCCATGGGGTTTTCTTGTAAAGATACTGGAGTGGTTTGTCATTCCCTTCTCTAGAGGATTAAGGCAAACAGAGGTTAAATGACTTGCTCAAGGTTACATAGCTAGTGAGTGACGGAGATCAGATTTGAATTCAAGTCTTCCCGACTCATGGCCCAATTCTCTCTATCCACTGAGCCACCGATCTGCTTCGGCATGCTCCCTACAGCATGAAGCATGTGAAGACTTCTCCCAGCAGAACAGGCAGAAGAGAACCATTTGTTCCAGTAGCCATGAAGGTGGCCAAAGTAAATATTGTGGAGTTCTTAAGAGCTCGATAAGACCTTAAAGATACCAAAGTCATCCACTGCATCTCAGGGCTTCAGTATTCATCCTGACTTTTGTCATGCCACTGAACTTCAATGACTCTGGAAGAGAGTCTAGAAGAACTGAAGATTTGCTCAAATCCGCCTCACTTAAATGCAGTGCATGTGCAAGTCAAGACATCACTCATTCATGACATCATTGGTCTTTGAAAACAAAGGATCAACAACCACAACAACAATATTGCGTATTAATTTTAGTATAGCAGGAAGTTACACCTGAATTTTTGGTATGAATACGTCACTAAAGGCTAAGTAGAGGAGAAACATGTGACTGTTTCATTCAGCAATTAGGAGACACATAATAGGTGCTTAATAAATGCTTCAAGTATCTGTAAGTTCATTGGTATAATAAATAATCTTCCTGTGGACACTTATATCTCTGGATCTGGTACTCTGAAGCAGCAGCAGCACTGTAGATTCTCAAACATATCCACCCAGGACAAGAGTCTAGTGGAACTGGGTGAGAGAGAAGCATAGAACCCCTGGTAACAACAACAGCTGCTCCTGAGACCATCAGCCTGCAGATTATGTGTCTGTAAGTCACCTCCTTGAACTTCTGGGAGCCAAGATGGCAGAGTGATCAGTAAATACTATTCCCCTCTCCTTGTTGGCCTTGAGAAACCCAGAGAATATTTCCCCAGGAAAAATCCTAGAACAGTGGAATCGACCAAAAGGGTAAACAGTCTCTTAGCCTAAGAGGATAGGAAAATCATTAAGGAGATTAGCTCTAGCTGTGGCTGAAGGGGACCAGTGCTGGACCAGAGTTGTCCCAGACAACCCCACCTCAGTGATCCAGGAGGAGAACCTGGGGGAGCTCACAATCACCAACACCAGGACCCTAGGTGTACCTCAGCACAGCCAGGGGATTCAGGAAAGCACTAATGCAGACAGGGTTCACCAACCTCTGAGCTTGACTATGCTCTAGCTCAGGAAGAGAGACCCCCTGCTGTCAGACCACACACTCCACCACACTTTACGTAGCTAGCTCCAGGGTAACTAAAAGGAAACTTAGAAAGACTTCACCTGGTCTCTGCTTTGGCACACCAGCCAGCTCAGCACCAGGTAAGCTGCAGCATTTTAGCTTCTAGCTGAAAGAACTGGAGGCCACAATATACAAATCCTCGAGTTCTAAGCACAAGAACCTTGGGACAGAGCCCCCAATGCTCCAGAAGCAGAGATCCACTTTAAAAGTCAGGAAAAAGGCAATCATAAGGAGCAAGAAGCAAACCAGAAAAGAAAAGACCATTGGACTTTACTATGGGGACAAGGATCAAAACATGAATACTGAAGAGATCAGCATTGAGACTGTATTCCCATCTGTAACCTCAGAAGGGAATATGAACTGGTCTGAAGGCCAAAGAGCATTCTTGGAAGAGCTCAAGAAGGATTTTAAAAGCCAAATTAGAGAGGTAGAAGAAAAATTGACTAATGATTTTTAAAATATGAAAAAAGAATTCACAGAAGAATTTAAAAAGGAAATTGGACAAATGGATAAAGAGATACAAAACCTAACTGGAACAATTGGACAAATGGAAAAGGAGACACAAAAGTTAACTGATGAAAACAATGTATTAAAAATTAGAATTGGGCAAGTAGAAGCTAATGACTCTATGAGACACTATGGTACTGTCTGATGCCCTGGAGTCACAGTGCCTGGCTCCAAATCCTGAATCTACCATTTGCTACTTGTGTGACCATGGGCTATCCCTGGCACTCGTCACTTAACTTCTCTTGTCCTTAGCTCCTCATCTTTGTAAAGTGAGGAGCTAAATTGCCCTTTCAATTCCAAATGTATAATCCTGTGAAATCCATTCATCCTTAACAGTAAGCCAATATAAACAGGTGGTATCAGATCTTTTGCAGTTTTAATAGGAAATGTGAGTGAGAGGTTTAAGAATAATAATTCGTTGTTCAGTCATTTCAGTCATGTTCGACTCTTTGTGACCCCATTCAGGATTTTCTTGACAAAGATACTGGAGTGGTTTGCCACTTCCTTCTCCAGCTCATTTTACAGATGAGGAACTGAAGAAAACAGAGTTAAGTGACTTGTCTAGGGTCACATAGCTAGTCAGTTTCTGAGGTGAGGTTTGAACTCAGAAAAATGAGTCTCTTGACATCAGCTCTAGCACTCTTATCCATGATGCCACCTAGCTGCCTCCCCCCAAATAATAATAGTATTATGTAGCACTTTTTATATTCAATTTCATTTGGTCTTCAAAACAATACTATGACATAAGTGGTTCAGCTATTCACATTTTACAGAAAAAGAAATAAGGCTGAGTAGTAACTTGCCTAGGGATACACAGTTATTAAGTGTCTGAGAGAGGATTCAAATTTTAGTGGATAGAGAGGTGAACTTAAGAAAACCTAGGTTCAAGTCCTACCTCTGACTCCAGGCTAGTCCCTTAACCTCTCAATGCCCTAATGCTCTAAGACTATAAGGTTCTAAGAAAGTGACTTTCTGCATTGCTGAAGGAAGTTCTACTACACTGATGAAATCAATTTTAAAAGGCAGGGAAGTCTAAGAGCAAAGTCATTTCATCTCCAAGCCTTCAGATTTCTACTAATGCCATGAACATTTTTATTTAAAATTTTGAATTCCAAATTCTATCCCTCCCTTCTTCCCTCCCACCCTCCTCCCTGAGCTGGTAAGCAATCAGATATAGATTATATGTGCAATTATGTAAAACATTTCTCTATCAGTCACTTGTACAAGAAGACTTGAATAAAAAGAAAAAAATGAAAGTGAAAAATAACATGCTTCAGTCTGTATTCAGTCAATATTAGTTCTTTCTCTTGAAGTGGGTACATGCTTCATCATTAGTCTTTTGGGATTGTTTCGGATCAGTGTATTGCTGAGAAAAGCTAATTCATTTACAATATTGATATTACTATGTACAGTGTTCTCCTGGTTATGTTTAGCAGTTCATGTAAGTCTTTCCAGGTTTTTCTGAAATCATCCTGTTTGTCATTTCTTATAGCACAATAATATTCCATTACAATCATATACCACAACTTATTCAGTCATTCCCAAATTGACGGCATCCCTTTGATTTCCAATTCTCAGCCATCACAGAAAGAGCTGCTATAATTGTTTTTGTATAAATAGGTCCTTTCCCCTTTTTTTGGATGTCTTTGGGATATAGACCTAGCAGTGGTATTGTTGGATCAAAGGGTATGTACAGTTTATAGCCCTTTGGGCTATGTTACTTTTTAATAGGAATGGGTGCTGTTTTTCGTCAAAGACATTTTCTGCATCTGTTAAGATAATCCTATGTTTTCTGTTGGTTTGTTATTGATATGGTCAATTATGCTGATGGTTTTCCTAATATTGAACCATGCCTACATTCCTGGTATAAATCCTCCCTGGTCATAATGTGTGATTTTTGTTATTGTTACAATCTCTTTGCTAGTGTTTTTTTTTAATTGTTGTATAATATTCATTAGGGAAATTGGTCTATAATATTCTTTCTCTGTTTTGACTCTTTTGGGTTTGGATAATAGAACCATATTTGTGTTCTAAAAGAAATTTGGTAGGACTCCTTTGTCTGTTTGTTCCAAATAGTTTATATAGTATTGTTCTTTAAATGTTTGGTAGAATTTACTTGTTAACCTATCTGGTCTTGAGGCTTTTTTCTTAGGAAGTTCATTGATGGCTTGTTCAATATCTTTTTTCTAAGATTGGGATATTTAAGTATTTTATTTCTTCTTGTGTTACTCAGGGCAACTGATATTTTTGTAGGTATTGATCTATTTAATTTAGATTGTCAAATTTATTGGCATATAATTGGGCAAAAATAGTTTCTAACAATTGTCTTAATTTTCTCTGCACTGATGGTGAATTCACCCCTTTCATTTTGGTACTCGTAATTTGGTTTTCTTTCTTCCTTGTAATCAAATTAAGAGATGGCTCAACAGTAGAAAGTAGGCTGGTAACCTTGTGCAGTCCTCCCTCACCAAAACAAAGTCAAATGCAAGTCATGCCATCATTTCTCTGATGTCATGATCTTCTTCAAAAACAAAGGATGGACACAACCTGTGAGTAGACCAAACTGACAACTTGGTGGGGACCCAGCTCACCCTCTCCCTTCTGTCCCTCTCCCCCCTTCCTTTGGGGTCTACTGGATAGATGTCCTTCCTTCCTTCCTTCCTCCCTCCCTCCCTCCCTCCCTTCCTTCTTTCCTTCCTTCCTTCCTTCCTTCTTCTCAAAACAACAATATATCCCTGACCAAGCTCTACTTAATAGCTGACTTACAGTGATTATCAATAGTAACAATTTCTCTTTCCCTCCCAGCATGATATAGTTCTTTTTTTTCTTTTGCTCATTAAAAGAGCCATTCCCTGACTACTTCTCAAAGAGGCCTATTCATTGTTACGTCCCTCTAAGTGAGTACCTAAAAAGGTCAAGGTCTGTCATTGCGTCCTGGGCCACCTCCAGTCATCCTAATGAATATCTGGTCACTGAATCCAGATGGCTCAGGAGGAGACAGTGAGGCTAGTAACCTTGCACAGTCCTCCTTCACTCAAAACAAAGTCAAGTGTGAGTGAGAAGAAGAGATTGTGAAAACTTTTCATAATAAAAATATGGGGAATATTGGATTTTCTAAATAAAATTTATCTTCCATAAGGCCTCTCTCCTTGAATACCTGAGCTTCAGGTATCCAAGGCTTGTGGATGGTCAGTTGGCCCCCCACGCTTTACCAGCTACCAGCTTTCTTTGTGAAAGTGCTGTGGGCTGCAGCTGAAACTTGGAAGTTACTCAATCTCCCTTCGCTTGTTATACTGTTGCCACATCAGCACTACCAGCTCCCCCTTCTCCCTCTCCCCTCTTTTCTAAAGCGACATCAGCAGTTAAGTTAGGTATTAGATGAGGTAATTGTGTTGGAATAGGTGAAGATTTCCCGGGGTTTGTCTAGTTTTTCACACTTAGATTATGAGCCCACCTCCCAGGCAATGGAGGGGTGGGATAGTGGGGAGATGGGATTCTCTGCATTAGGGTATAAAAATTGTGCTTCAGTTTCTTCATCACTACCCCCCCCGCAAAAAAAAGTTATGCTTTATACTTTTAAGTTTAATCTGCATTGTTAATATTTTTCATCATTTTCTTAAGTGTAGGCAATCAAAAAAATGATAAATCAAGTTCTGATCTGTAGAGTTGACAACTTTTGAGGTGTAAATTCTCAGACTGAACATTTAGCAGTTGGTTCTCAGAAGGAGCAGGTTCTAGCGTATGCACAGCATTGGACCTCCTGACTCTAAGCCTTGGCACTAACAATTTGTCATGGCTGGAATTTACTTCCTGCTCATCTCTGCTTTTGGGGTACCCTCGATAGCCTTCAAAAGGATGGGGAGTACTTTAGGTGCCACGTTCTCCTGAAGCCCTTAAATCTCTCTCTCTCTCTCTCTCTCTCTCTCTGTCTCTCTCTCTCTGTCTCTGTTTCTCTCTTCTCTCTCTCCTATCTCTCTCTCTCTCTTTTCTGCGTGTCTCCTCTCTCTTCTCTCTCTCCCTCTTTTCTTTCTCCTCTCTCTTTCTCTCCTCTCTCTTTTTCTTTTTCTCTCTCTCCCCTCATACACACACACACACACATAAACATACACACATACATATGTAAGTATGTATGTAAGTGAGTGTATGTGTATGTGTATGTGTATGTGTGTGTATATATATATATATATATATGTGTGTGTGTGTGTGTATACACACACACACACACACATATACATTTGGGGAGAGAGAGAGATAAAGTCTTTCTCTCTGCTTCTCTCTCTCCCTTTTCTTCTCTCCCTCTTTCCCTATTTCCCTCTCCCCATCCTTGGTTAGGTTGAGTTAACTCATTCCCAAAATGACAGCTCCTTCATTCTGCATTACTAACATATATTCTCACATGTATACTTTTTTGATAAATGAATTCCCCACACTGTTTTTACTATGCGTGTTCATTGTGGAACTGTGTATTCAGTGGGAAAGGGGCCAAGTCTTGGATATGAAGGTTGGCTTCCTACTTACTTACCCCCAATATTAAAAAAATGATCAGAACTTAGCTTGAATAGAAAAGGCTCTTTCCCTTTAGTAACAATATTTAAAGGAGCAGATAAATGGGCTTCTAGCCCTATAGCCCTTTCTGTGTGGGGAGCGGAGTGGTCATGCTTCTGACCCCAGCTTCTTGCTTCAACTCCAGACAGAAATTAAAATCTCCCTTAGAGACGGGTGGGGAGATAAGAGCTTAGCCATATCTATTTTGCTTCTCTCATCAGACCTCACAACCACACCTCTGTATCAGGAGTAGGGGACAGCCCTCATTAGAGAGTTAGACACGGGGCCCCTCACTACATCTGTATTTGCTTTGTGGGTGTATAGTCCTACCTCAGTCGGATGTAAATTCCTTGAGGACAGGTGATGTTTCCTTTTAGTCTTGGTGTATGCCATCTTAGTACTGAGCCTTCCGCATAGTGCTTAACAAATACTTGTTGAATTTGTTTTTCACATAACCACTTCCCTTACATAGGAGCTTAATTCTCAGAGGGCTCATTAGTGGATATGGTATGCTACTTTTGTGGGGTTTAAAAATATTTTTAAATTATCATAACCTTGCTCCTAAGTGTCATTCCTAGCTCCTACTGGCTTCTAAGGGAGTATAAGTACATAGAAAAAGCTACGCAGGGCTGAGGAAAAAGAGGATTTTCAGTTAAGTAACTTGCCTAAAGCCACCCAGCAAGTCAGAAGAGGATTTGAGGACGGAACTCTGAAGTCTAGACTCAGAATGTTACGTTGAATCCACTAGAGAGGGTTCTCTATTAAAAAGGATGTTTTTCTCTAGTAATGTATTTTAAAGTATATTTTGAGGTTTGGAGAAATAAAGCTAAAGCTTAATGAGCCATTCAAGCTGGGTAGAATAATAGGAAAGATTTAAAAAATAAATTACCAAATCATTTCCCTCTCTGGGCTTATTCTTGTCCCCTTTATTAGTTAAGGATAATATTTGTCTGCTGAGTTCCACACTATTGCAATTAATGTCTCTGGGAATATACAGGTGTTAAATTAGCCACAGGAGGGCTCTCCAGTTGTTCAGTGAATACAAAAGAAACATTGAGACTTGTGGATTTTATTAAAAGTTTAATAAAAGATAATTTGGAGGTCACTCGGGTCAAGGAATATCCATCACTTCATTATATCAAGGTAAAATATAACGGCCTGCAATAAAAAAAAAAATCATTTCAAACGTTCTTCTGGGGTAAAAATGCAAGGGGAAAAATCTAGTGGGAAATGTTGGGGGTCTACTTAACTAGCTGAATGCCTGTTCACTGCCTCTGCTCAGAGCTGCTGCAAAACTCTGCTCCAGATTCCTGAAGGAGGGAAGCAGCTTTTGTCCTCTCTGCTCAAGTTTTTCCCACAACTTTCAGCAATTAAATTTGACAAGTGAACCCTTGACTGGCCCTATCAGACAAGACAGGCACATTAAGGAGATCAAGGCCAGGTCTGGGGCGCACCAAGATCTCCCTCGCGCTGCTAGCGCGTCAGTCTTCATCACTGACCCTGACGGAAGCTGCCTGCATCTCTGTGCCTGATTGATACCTTGGGGAAATTATCATGCTAGAAGGGAAATTGGATTCTATCTGAAGTCTTGTGCAGATTTTTTTTTTAACTGAAAACTCAAATAGGCCCCTGAGGGGTTAAGATATCTGGAAGTGCTAGGTGAAGTCTGTAAAAGATGTTAGATGGGGGGAAAAATGCCTGAAATCTCTTACTGGGTTTTATCAAAGGAAGTTCAGACAGATGGGGCTATCGCATAAATTCTCACTTTGGGGAAGAATTAATATTTAAATAACTTGAGCCTCTGGTTTGCTATCAATCTCTTCCCATCCATCCTTCATTTGAATTTTTCTATCCTAGACTGAATTTCTGCAACTTTTAAAAATTTCATTCTCAGGAAGGCAAATAGAAGATAAAATTAAATCCCTAAATGTTCAAATGAACTTGATATTTTTTTTCTGCTTTTTTTCCCCTGGTGAGGTGGAAGTTTCTTCAACTGTCAGAAAAAAGAAAATTTAGGCATTTGATCACTGAAATTAATCTACTCAGAAAAGAAATTTTACAGTTTTCTATCGTATGTGGAGATTCCTTCAAATAAACAGTGCTAAATAAGCCTGGTAAAATGTATCTTCACATTTAGGCAAGGCAGATATTATTGAGATGATGAGGAAAGCAAGGAAGTTCTGATGCCAATTTAAAGCCCTTGATTTTTTGTAAGTATATAATACTTAAAATAATACTTATTTTTTCTTAGAATATTACTATACAGACTTTCAGTAGTTTTTATTACCTATTGCCCAGTGTCAAACAAAATCAGTAGGGAATACAGGGTAAAATCTATAAAGAAATAAGATCTTTTTAAAAATATTATTTATTTATTGTTTTCGACCTTCACTTTTATAAGATTTTGATTCTAAATTTGCCCCCTCTTACCCTTCCCCATCCCTAAGACAGCATGCAATCTGATTTAGGCTATACATGTACAATCATATTAAACATATTTCCACATTAGTCATGTTGTGAAAGAAGAATCAAAATAAAAGAGAAAAGCCACGAGAAAGAAAAAAAAGAAAATAATATGCTTCTATCTGCATTCAGACTCCTTAATTCTTTCTCTGGATGTGGACAGCATTTTCCATCATGAATCTTTTGGAATTGACTTAAATCATTGTGTTGCTGAGAAGAGCTAAGTCTATCAAGGTTGATCATCAAACGGTGTTGCTATTACTATGTACAATGTTCTCCTGGTTCACTCAACATCAGTTCATGTAAGTCTTTCCAGGTTTTTCTGAAATTTGCTTGCCGATCATAAGAAATGAACATTTTTAAAGAATTCTTATGTTATGAACAAAAAACAAACATTTCAACAAAACATCGTCACAGCAAGAAAATATCACCACAAACACAATATCACCAGCAAACAAAAATATTTCAATATATAAAGGTGAAGAGAGGATTATATAGAAAACTATACTCATTTATAGTTTCTTATTAAAAAGCACATGTTATTTTTTTTTTTGGTGTTTTCTTTCACAACATGACCAATATGGAAATATGTTTTGCTTGACTGAACATGTATGATCCCTATCAAATTGTTTGCTGTCTCAGGAAGGGGAGAAGGGAGTGAGGAAGGAAAATAGTTTGGAATTCAAAATTTTAAAAAACAAATGTTAAAAAAGGATTTTACATGTAATTGGAAAATTTTTTAAAAATCTGAAGTATATATTATGCATATATTCAATTTAAGTCCTTATTAAATTTAACAAGGTAATGATGATTGATTTGTTTTTTATAAACCTATCAAAACATATGCATTTAAATATGTCGCTTTTTAAAATAGTCTCCTTGGGAATTATTTATTTTACTGGCACATCTATTGCTCAAAATATTTTGGAATTTGGAATCAGATGCAATGTATAAGCCAGTCAAGGAAATCAGTTCTGTTAGATTATAGCTAGGCTAATTTCCTTTTAAACAAAACAAAAAAAAGGGTGGGGGGATTTTTGCATAAGAACACCTCCCGAGCTTTCTCTCTTCCCCAGTGCCTTCTAGAATTCCTATGTTCTTTGAAGTTCAGGTCAAGTGCCCCTTCTTACAGAAAGCTTAATGGTTTTTCTCCCAGTGGCCAGTACCCTACCTTATTGAATTTACTTTGGATTTACTTTGTACGTATTTGTATTTTGTGTTTGCTTATTTGTGTAGATGTGATCTCCACCCCCACCTCGAATATAAGCTCCCTGAGGACAAGGGTCATTCTGTGGTTGTCTCTGTATCCACCTTACCTGGAAAATAATATGCCCTCGTTTAAATGCTTCTTGAACAAAGGAATGAATAAACCCTTATCTAGCCTGACTACCCTCTTTATTCAATAACAGAGCCATAACTAGCCAGGGACAGTCAAGGTTTTGCCTTGGATGTCAACATGGAAGGATGTACTTCCTCCTGTTAGCAGTTCAGAAACCTTCTTGCCCGTACTTCATAGTTGTGCTGTGTCCTCTGACCTTGTCCCCTCATGGGATCCCAGGTTCCCATTGCCAGGACATCCATCTCCTGGGGCCACCTTCCCTTCCATCCCCATTACTCTTCATTTGGTGTCCTACCTTACCCTTACCACAGCTTTTCTTGTCCTTGGCCTGTCCTCTTCAATGGTCCTCTCCAACCTTCACCCCTAATTGGTTTTGCCCCAGGTGAAAAAATTCCAAGTTATTGCTTTATTTACTAGACTTGGCTCAGAATGATTTTTGTCTCTTTCTAAAACAAAATCACCGACCGTGAAGGGAAAAAATTTGGCACCTTTGAAAACATTTTCACAGCTCTGCTATTGCCCTGAGGCACTTCCAAAAGAACGCTTCCAAAACTGGCTTGAGCAATAAACAGTATTGTGGAATAAGTGTACAGCCTCCCCAAGGAGCTACTTTGAAGGGTCAGCATTCATTTGAATATGAGGAAATTTGGGGATATTTGTTTTAAACAGGATCCTTACCTTCTAATTGCATTCTTCCTGTGGTATTGATGTGTGCCGGATTGTCATCTGTTTTGTGTTATTTATGCTATTTCTTCCTTTATGTCACATTATCCTGCTCTTTCTACTGGTTCTCCTTATGAGATGGTGGTGGGAGGGGAACTGCCCGACACAACGTCCCAGGTTGGGTGAGTCATGAGGTGCTTAGGAAGCATCTAAAACAGTCGATCTGCAGAGGTGGGAATCAGGTAATGCAAGCAAGTGTATTCAGCACATCAGACTCAAACAGCTCAGGTAAGGGAAGGGACACCACCAGGAAACATTATCTTCAGATGGAAAGTGCCACCAGAGATTTGGCCATATCAGGGTACTTTTATAAGAGTTAAAACCAGGTCAGAGCAGTCAGTTCTTTTTTATGATTTATAGTCATAGAATTAGTGTAGGTATGGCCAGCACCTGAAACCAAATCTGTCCCATCAAGGCAGAGTAGAAGAGTGTAGATAGGATGATGATTAGGGCATTTGGGATCAAGTCCTGATATGCTACTTAGGCAACACCAAGGTTGGAAGGGTCCTGATAGTGAAGGGGCTAGGTTATTTATTAATAAACGCAGCACAGAGTGGTGGGTCAGCGGTTAGTATGTGTGCGTAAATATATGTCTAACAGAAGTTATTGCTACAGTGTCTGTGATAAAGGTCTCATTTCTAAAATGTATAGAGAACTGAGTCAAACTTAAAAGTACTTCTCCAACTGATAAATGGTCAAAGGATATGAACAGGCAGTTTTCAGAGGAAGAAATTATGGTTTTCTATAGTCATATGGAAAAATATTCTAAATCACCATTGATTAGAGAGATGCAAATCAAAACAACTCTGAGGTACCACATCACACCTATTAGATTGGTTAACATGACAAAACAGGAAGATGATAAATGTTGGAGAAGATGTTGGAACACTAATTCCTTGTGAACTGACCTAACCTTTCTGGAGAGCAATTTGGAACTATGCCCAAGGGCTACAAAAATGTGCATACTCTTTGACCCAGCAATATCACTTCTAGGGCTGTATCCCAAAAAGATCATAAAAATGGGAAAAGGTACCACATGTACAAAAATATTTATAGCAGCTCTCTTGGTGGTGGCCAAGAACTGGAAATGGAGGGGATGCCCATCCATTGGGGAATGGCTGAACAAGTTGTGGTATATGAAAGTCATGGAATACTATTGCACTGTGAGAAATGATGATCAGGCAGACTTCAGAAAAGCCTGGAAAGACTTAATATGAACTGATGCTGAGTGATAGGACAATACCGTACACAGTAACAGCCACGGTGTGCGAGGACTGTTTCTGATAGACTTTGCCCTTCACAGCAATGCAAGGACCTGAAACGTTCCCAATGGACTCTTGAGGCAAAATGCCATCCACATCTGGAGAAAGAACTATGGAATCAGAACTCAGAATGAAGCAGACTGTTTTCTCTTGTGTTATGTTTTAGTTTGGTTTTTCTCATAGTTTCTCCCATTCATTTTAATTCTATGCAACATGACTAATGTGAAAATGTGGTTAATAAGAATTTATGTTGAGAACCCGTATAAGACTGCGTGCTCTCTCGGGGAGGGAGCAGGGCAGGAGAGAGAGAAAAGGTAAGACTTATGGAAGTGATTGTTGCAAACTGAAAACAAATTAATTGAAAAAAAAAAAGAAGTTAATGCTCTAAAGGAAACTTTGTTGAAATGGTAATCTTGTGGATCTCAGTGTTAAATCCTTTCAGATATACTTCCTACTAGCATATAACTTGGATGGCCATTCCTTACAGTTGGTATACTAGGTGGGTGAACGTGAGAAATAATTCACCTAGGATATAACTTGTTATTTAGTTGTTTCAGTTGTGTCTGATTCTTTATGAGCCCATTTGGGATTTTCTTGGCATAGATACTAGAGTGGTTTGCCATTTCCTTCTCCATTCATTTTACAGATAAGGAAACTGAGGCAAACAGAGTTAAGTGACTCCTCCAGGGTCGCACAGTTAGTAAGTATCTGAGGCCAGATTTGAACTTGAGTCTTCCTTACTCCAGGCCTAGCACGCTAATCCACTTCGCCACCTGACTGCCCCTCTGACACATCTTAGTACTCAGTATTTCTAATCATCCTGGGGATTGGGTGTGTGACCCAGCATGACCAACCTATTTCAGTTTTATTGATCTACTGGTTTATTAACTTACGATACATAAGGTCATTATAATTTCAGGGAAGACAGGTAGAGACTGGGATGACAACCTGTCATTTCAAACTGCCTTTTGTCACATCGATGACACCTGGAGGTGCTCTATAGTTGAAGTAGTGACTCAGTTTACATTGGATTGGAATTAGGTGAATCAGTACCACCCTTAGACAAACCATGCATCATCTCCCTGATTCCCCCCGCTCCCCAAGCCTGCCACTTCTCTTTGGAGGACTTGGCTCAGGCACCAGAAAAATCTGAAGATAAAAATGAAATATGCAGAATAAAACAAAATAATTACGAATGATCTGTAAAACCAAAGCAATGTTACCTTGTTTGTGTGAGATATATTATAGGGAGATATAGGAACATGTGAATACACCTAAATTAAGACAACCAATTGTCCTGGATTATGTGATGAGAAGGCACCACTGGAAATGCAGCTTAATGGATTTGAACTGAAGGAATGAACCTGATTGAGATCTGGCTCAAGTCTTCTGCAGGCTGGTGGCGGGGCACACTGCCCCTCAGCATGCTAGTGTTCTCTGGGGATCTTGAGCTGTGTGTGTGTGTGTGTGTGTGTGTGTGTGTGTGTGTTTGTGTGTAGGGGACCTGTGGAGACACCCCCATCTCATGATCTGTGGGATACAATTTGCAAACTCCAACAGCAAGCCAAGGTTGGTAAGTGCTGGAGTGACGTGTAAACAGGCTACAACTCTGAGTACCTCATTCTCTCCTGTTCCCAAACACCATGGCATAGAACCAAGTATACACACACACACACACACACACACACACACACACACACACACAGTGGAGACATAATAGTTGTTTTAATAATAACAACAGCTAGCATTTACACAGCACCTTAAGGTTTGTAATACACTATACGTATATTGTCGCATTCAGCCCTCACATCTCTAGAAGGGAGGTGCTGTTAATGTGCCCATTTAACCGATGAGGAAGCTGAGAATGAGAAGGGTTAAGTGACTTATCAGTCATGCAGTCAGTTAAGTGTCCCAGGTATGATCTGAGCTCAGGTCTTTCTCACTCCAAGTCAGTTACTGTCTCCCAGAGTAGGAATCTCAATCAGTATCTTTGAAACTTCTAACGCAGTCAATTTAGATTTGCAAACACTTTTTCATTGTGTGTTGCTTGGCGGGGTAGGGATTAGGGACTGAGTCATGCATGTAAACTGTAAGGAAGCAGATTTCAGCTGCAGTTCAGAAG
Organism: Potorous gilbertii; assembly: GCA_028658325.1. Lineage (NCBI taxonomy): Eukaryota > Metazoa > Chordata > Mammalia > Diprotodontia > Potoroidae > Potorous > Potorous gilbertii. Next base: position 408,030,340 of record CM053771.1, on the reverse strand, counting down.
CAGCTTGCTGTAAGGCAGGCTGGCTCACTTAAACTCTCAGCGACCCAGGCCAGAGTCTCTAAATTATTTTGGCAGTGTACTCCTATAAATAAATATTTTCATTTATTTATAAATTAAGGGTGTATTCCTGTACTAATATGTTACATTATGAAGCACCTAAAATAGACATTAAAAAGGAGATAAATGCAAAATAAGTTTTAAAAATTTCGTTTATAAATAGGACAAAATTCTTTTTGCTCTCACTGAAACATTTTTTTAAAAATCTTTAAATACTGATATTAGTAGCAAACTCTCCATGAGCTTTTAATGTCCTCTATTTGCTTCTTACAACTTCTGATACAAGCATATCTCATTTGATTGCGCTTTAAAGATATTGTGTTGTTTTATTTTGTTTTGTTTTACAGAACAAAGATTTGTGGCCACTCTGCATCGAGCAAGTCTATCAGTGCCCTTTTCCCCAATAGCATGAGCTCAAGTCATGTCTCTGTGACATTTTGGTCATTCTCACAATATTTCAAACTCTTCATTGTTATTGTATCTGTTATTGTGATTGATGTTATAATTGTCATTGTTTAGGACAGCAAACAATCAATAAATGTGTGCGTATGTGCATGTGAGTGTGTGTGTGTATGCATGTGAATGTGTGAATGTGTGTGCGTGTGCGTGTGTGTGTTCTGACCATTCCACCGGCCTGCCATCCACTTTCACTTTCCTTCTCCTCCAGCCTCTATATTTCCAGAGAAATAACAATATTGAAGTCAGGCCAACTAATAACACTACCATGGCCTCTAAATGTTCAAGTGAGAGGAAGGCTCAATCAATGGGGCAAACTTTATTGTCGTGTTATTTTAAAAAATTGCCACAAACACCCCAACCTTCAGCAACCACCACCCTGATCCGTCAGCAGCCTTCCACATCCGGGCAAGGTCCTCCACCATCTGGCTGAAGGCTCAGAGGATGGTTAGCACTTTTTTTTTAGCAACAAAGTATTTTTAATTAAGGTAGACACATTCCTATTTTTAGACAAATACGATTGCAGACTTAATAGACTACAGTGTAGTATAAACATAACTTTTATATGCACTGGGAAGCCAAAAAATCCTGTGAATTGCTTTATTCCAATATTCTTTTTATTGTAGTGCTCTAGACCTGAACCTGCAGTATCTCCAAGATATGCATGGATGTCACATTTGGGTATTTTTATCCAAGTTCTTAATAATTTCACCAAATATGTCACTATTTCTTCAAATCTGCTTTTAAAATATGTTGGAATCATTAAAATTAAGATTTTAATTGTGATACGGGCAGCTAGGTGGTGTCAGATAGAGTGTCAGGCCTGGAGTCAGGATGATTCATCTTGCTGAGTTCAAATCTGGTCTCAGGCACTCACCAACTATGTGACCCTGGGCAAGTCACTTAACTTTGTTTGCCTCCATTTGCTCATCTGTAAAATGATTTGGAAATGGCAAACCTCCACATGGGGTCACCAAGAGTTGGACATGATAGAAATCCACTGAACAACGTAAACAAAAATTGTAATAAATTTAAGAATTCTCCCATCTAGAAAGGGGACAGATTAACAACTGTCATCAGAGTCATATGTGCTAGCTCATCATATTGTGTAGGGTATTGTCTTCTGTTACATAATATGTTAGAAGCTTGGTAATTTGTGTATACACTGGAATATTTCAATTTCGTATTTTTTGTATTTAAACTATTGTAAACCATCATACAAAAAACAAAAGCATAATGCAATTTTAGTATGAAAATATTGCTATAAATTTGTATCAGCAACTGAAAACAAATTCTCTTTGATATGATTTTCTTAAATTATAATTTGAACGTAACTCTATACATAATAGTCATTATTTTAATTTTAAGAGTTACTATATTGGAGATTTCAAAAATCAGAGCACTATGAAATGTAAAGACAGTATTAACATTCCATTCTCTGGTTTATTTGTACTTCCAGCACAACAAATACTATTTTTTTTTAATCTCAATTCACACTTTAATGTAAGATGCAACAAAAAATGAAGTTTAAATTAATTAAATTTATTATCTTTCATGAAAATGAATATGATTAACAGGATCTTCTAGGAAGGGCCTTTTTCCCATCAAACATTTCAAAACAGAGTTCAACTCATGAGAAGTTTTTATTCACTGTGTTTTATTCTTTGACACATGCCCCTACAAAAAGAGCAACATTTTTAGTGTTGGGTTTTTAAAAAATGCGTATTATTGGGGTATCATAGGAAGCTATTTGATATACTCTATCTTTTGAGTATCAGATATGGAATGGTGTTGAAAACTTTTACAAAATGTATGGGTGTTTTTGGAAATGTCGAGGGTTTTTAGGCAGTATGAGAGTAAGGTGAATGAATGGTCAAGGTATAAACCAGTTTTCCTGGATTACCTGAACAACTTTGTTGTGAATAGCCAGAAGGATGGATGTGTGGGTGGATTCACTCCTAAAGCTGTTGAGTGGAATTATAACCCATCTAGTCAGGTATATTATAATAGTAATCCAAATTTACATTGTCATTTTGTCTCTGTCCAATGTTTTAAATCACAGTACTTTTAATGAAAAGGTAATTATTGGAAACCATTTATCCTGACTCTTTATTGATAAATCAGTATGTGAGCCCATGAATTTTGCAATATATTTAAATCAATTTGTTTATGAAAACAGAGTCCCTCCCCCAGTTTGCCTGGAGCTCCTCATGTTCTTGGGCTGCCCTGGAATGATTGATTTGATTTTCTGTATTCTTTTTCCTTTGAACAACATTTATTCTTTGCCTGGAAACAAGAAATAAGTGTGCAGGAGTTCCATGGAAAAAAATGCCCATTAAGGTTTTATTTATGGATTTTTAGGTAGCATTGTCAATTTTATTATGTTGGCATGATCTAAGCATAAGCTTATTAATATTTCTCCCGTTGATACTCTCCTTAATGTTCAAGGAGAAAAAAGAATGGTAAACTAATGGAACTTACAACCCAGTCATGACAGAAGATCAGTTCTCTCTGCCCTTGATTTCCACTGGACTGGTTCAGCTGCACCATAAAGCAATGATTACCACTAAATGGATATGCAGAGGGTGTCTGGATGGGGATGAATGGAGGACTGTGTTTTCAGACACAGTCTGAATTGTGTGGGTCAGTTTAAATATAGATTTATGCCATTTGGGTTCCATAAGGTCCCTGCAGTTTTCTAGCAATTTATGAACCCAGTCTGTTGCAACCTGCTGGATCAAACGCTGGTAGCTTCGCTCAGTGACATCTTGATTTACTCAAGGGGACTTTGCCAAGACTTAACCATGGTAGAAATAGTTCTCCAGCACCTGTACCAGAACCATCTGTTCTCAAAGTTGGAAAAATGTCAGTTTGGGCAAGAGAAGCTAAAATTCCTGGGCTGCGTGTTAAGGCTTCAGTGAAATGCAAATGGAACCCTGAAAGGTGAAAATATTCTTGTAATAGGAGGCACAATAGTCAGAGACTTACAGTGATGAGGTAGGATTGCTTCCTGGGATGATGGCTATGGGATCTTTCTGGAGCGGTCTAGAAGGCACTGCCATTCTAAGGGCTCTTGGGCTTACCTGTCTGTTGGTGGCAGTTAATTAGTAGCTGGTGTTGATGGTGCCAAGAAAGTGCATTAATATTGCAGTGCCTCACCAGTACCTTCAGTAATTACCATTAACCTCTTCTTTCTTCTTTGCCAATGTGGGAAGTGTGTGATGGAATCTCCAAATTTTTTAAAATGTGTATTTCTCTTATTGTTAGTAATTTGGGATTTTTTAATAATATGGTTATTGGTAGATTGCATCTTCTTTTAAACTCTACCTCTTCATATCCTTTACTAATTTATCTCTTGGGAAATGGCTCTTGTTCTATGTTTTTATCAGTTCCCCATATATCTTTATTCTTTACTAGAAAATTCTGCTACAAATATTTTCCCCAGTTAACTATTTCCCTTCTAATTCCAACAGTGTTGATTCTCTTGTGCAAAAGCTTTACAATTTTATGAACTTAAAACTGCCCATTTTATCATTTATGATCATATCTATCTCTCATTTTGTCAACAATTCTCCCCTTCTCCATAGTTGTTAAAAAATTATCTCCTTCCTCTGTCCTCTTATTTGCTTAGAATATCTTTTCAAGATGTATGACCTATCGGTTACATAGCCGTTTAGAGCTTGTTGTGGCATATGGTATAAATTGCTGGTCAAAACCTAATTTCTGCAAGACTGCTTTCTAATTTTCACTGGACAAGGAATTCTAAGAACTTGATTGCTATGTTTGATTGCTCCTGGGATGTATGTACCTAATAGCTTCCATTAATCAACTTTTATATTTCTTTCAACCAGGACCAAACAATAGGATGGTTACTGATTTATATATCATTTGAGATCTAGTACTGACTGCTACAACTCCTTCACCCTTACTTTTGAAAACTAGTTCCCTTCATATTCTTAACTCTTTATTCCTCCAGAGGAATTTTATTATGTTGTCTAGTTCTATAAAGTAACCTTTCTTCCCTTTAGTGGTTTGATTGGTATGGCACTGTATCTGTATCTCTTCTTCCACCCTACCCTTGTCTGAATTTTAGATTAGGAAGCTGACCCACAGCAAGGTGAAATAAATTGGTCAATCTCACATAGCTAGGAAATTTGGAGCTAGGACTCAGATTTAGACTAGAGGATGACAGGATCATGATGGAAGAGATCTCAGAAACCATCTAGTCCAAAACTCTCATTTTACCAATAAACTGAGACCCAAGAAGGTGAAGAAACTTGTCCAAGATTACACAGGTGTTGACAGGTGGGATTTGAGCCAGGAGATCTTGGGACTCAAAATCCAGTAGTCTTTCCAGTGGGTCATATTGCCTTTAAAGCATCAGAGAGAAGATATGACTACAGCAGACATAAATAATATGTACACCCAGTTCTAGCTGCCTACCATCAAAGCAAAAGGGTATAAATAGACCTTTCTAAATATTTCATATTATTCCTCTTCATGCACTTTAATCTTCTACTTCCTTTTACTTTTTCCATGACTTTGGATAAAATGACCACTATGACTGAAATGTGCTCCTTATACATCTCCACCTGAGATTCATTAGCTTTCTTTCAAGTGCCATCCCCCAGAGGAAACCTTTTCTGATCCCCCTAGTTCTTGGTTGTGGATCCACTCTGTTTCTCCTCAAATTACCATGTATTTATTTAAAGGAGAGGAGATTGGGTTTAAATTTAGGAACATTAGGGGATCTAGTACATTTCAAGAGGCACGTAGTCCTGAGTGACATCTGTGTAGCTTGGCCCCAGATCAGGATTGCAAATTCAGCCCACAAACCCAGGCTGCTGTAGCTGAGTAACCAGCACAAGGAATTCAGGGCAAGGGTGAACCTGCAGATATGTTGTCCTAAACCAGCAGAGTCTTCCAGCTAGCTGGTAGTATATGGAGCCAGCAGCACTGTACTTCAACTCCAACCAGGGATAAGTTTGCAGTTATATCAACCAGACTCAAAGTGGGGTTGGGAGTTTATAAATCTCAGACAAGGGATAAAGCAATCATATTTTGCCCAAGATTAGACCACTTGGAGCACACTACAACTTTGTAGGTCCCCACCTGAACTACCCCAATATCTTTGAAAAACATAGCACTCAATAAGCAAAGAAAGCATCAGCAAAATGCAGAAAAATATTTAAGGACCAGAAAAAGTCTCAGTATTCTCCTTTAGAAATATGTAGAGCCTAGCCCTAATATGAAGTCCCAATTCAGGAGGTAAGACTGGAAAAATTAATACATAACAATTACCCCCCCTCCCCCAAAAAAAGACATCTATAAGAAATTATTATAGAGCCAGGGACACCTAAGACATAAACACAGAAATAGAAAATTAACTCCACAGTAACTGTAAGTAAAGCCTCAAAGAAGAACACAACTTGGTCACAAAATTCCAAGAAGAAATGAAGCAAGAGAAAAATAGAGGTTATAAATAGAATGAAATTTTTGGAGAATTAACAGTTTTGTACAAGAGGTACAGAAAATTTGAATGGATCAGAAAGAAGTTAATGTCTCCATGAGACAACAAGAAATGTTTAAAAAATTCAAAACACTAAAAAAAAAAAAGGAAATATAAAGTACCTCATACCAAAAATGAGCGACCTAGAAAGCCAATGAAAGGAGGAAAAAATCCACTAAGAATCATTTAACTACATGAAAGCCATGACCAAAAAAACAGGTCTGTTATGCCATATTTCCAGAAATCACAAATAACCAGATGTATTAGAACCATAGGACAGAGTGAGAACAGAAAGAATCCACTGGTCACATCCTGAAAGAAACTTCAAGATGAAAATTCCCAGCAATGTAATTGCTAAAATTCACATAATCCAGGTAAAAAAAAAATAGTGTAAGGACACAGAAAGAAAGGGTTCAGGTAAGAAGAAACCACAAAAAGCTGCCCCTGTAAGAGAGGAGAAAGCTTGAAATACAGTATTTCAGGAGGCAAAAGATACAGGATTACAACCAAGAATTATTTACCCAGCAAGAGGCAAAATTGACCTTTAGAGGAATTCCAAGCATTCCTGATGAAAATATCAGAGCTGAGTAGAAATTCTGAAATGAAAACACAAGAATCAGGAGAAGTATGAAAAAGGTAAATATATTTGACCCAGTGACATTGGCCTCCTGGCTATTTGATGAACAAGACACTGCATCTCTTGACTCATGCAATTTCTCTGGCTGTCTCCCATGCCTGGACTATTTTCCCTCTTCCTGTGAAAGTGGCTTTATTTAACTCCGAACTCAAATTTTATCTTTTACAGAAAGATTTTCCCAACCCCTCAAATCTAGCACTTTACTTCTGTTAATAATTTTCTATTTGTCCTGTATATATATATATATACATATATATGTATATTTGTTCACACATTGTCTTTCTCATTAGATTATAAGCTCCTTGTGGTCAGGGACTTTACTTAGCATAATAGCTGGCACACATAGACACATCATAAGTGTTGATTAATTAATTGGAAGGGACACTTTTGCAACCTGGCATCATCTATTTCCCACCTTGAAACTGCAAACCAGAAGTACCTGAAGAAACTGTAGAATTTGGAAAGACTCAAAAAACTCCAAGAATCTGAAGAACTTGAAGATCTTCTATCTATCATTCTCACCAGTTCTACTCAACCCTCAAACAGGTGCAGAACCTTATTCTCTACCACTAACGAGAGTCCCATATCACTGGATTTTGAGATTTCGGTTAGAAATATGAAAAGCATGAACTCAGTCAGAAAATAGGAAAGAATAGCAAAAGTCTAAGTCACTTGATCCTAAAGAATTGGTTGATTAAAGAGCAATAAACAGTAGATCGTTTCCTCAAAAGAAATGAACACAATAAGACAACATAACAAAATTTATGGGATACAGCCAAACCAGTCCTTAGGAGAAAATTTATATTTTTAAGTGCTTTCCTCAACAAAAGAGAGAAAGAACAGATGAATGAATTGGTCATTAAAATAAAAATAAAAAACGCTAGAAAACCAACAAATTAAAATCCCAATTAAAAAAATTTTGAAAATCAGAGATGAATAAAACTGATAGCAAAACACCATTGAATTAATAAATTGATAAAATTATAAAAAATTAATAAATTGATAAAACTTAGAAATTTTTAATCACTAAAAATAAACTACTAGTTAATTTGATTTAAAGAAATTACCAGCATCAGAAATTAAAAAGTGGAATTCCCATCGAAAGGCAAAGGAAATTTTAAAAAACAATTTTGCCCAACTATTTACTATAAAATTGACAGTCTGAATGAAATGGATCACTATATTTTAAACACATGAAATGCCCAGGTTAAGAGAATAAGAAGTTAGTTTAAATAATCCAAACTCATAAAAAGAAATTGAATAAGTCATTAATGTACTCCCAGGACAGGGTAGATTTATAAGCACATTCAAGCAAACATTCAAAGAACAATAAATTCCAATAGTACACAAACTGCAAAAATAAAAATAGATCCTACTGAATTCTTTATATGATATGTAAATATGGTCTTTATGCCTAAACCAGGGAAAGTTAAGACAGAAGAAAACTATAGATCAATATCTGTAATGAATATAAATACAGAAATTTAAATAAAATATTAGCAAAGAGGCTATAGGAACATATGAAAAAGGTTACTGTTTTCACTGCATAATCATCACAGTTTTAGGCCAAAATTTTGCCAAAAAGTGGGATACAGCCATTATGTGAAGCTTTTAAAAAAAATTATGCCACTATTACTTAGAAATCACTTATTACTAAATTGTTTTTGGTACAATCTTTTACAAAATTAGAATATATAGAATACTCATGAATATATGTTAAAACTGGGAAGATTCAAGTCTTACCATATCACATGACTTACTCATGGCAGCTTCACCTGTCCACCAACTCCCCTTGCTTCTATTGACTCTTCATTTGGGTTGAGTGACAACAGTGTTAGTACTGCGTCACTCTAAACAAATTATGCAAGTCACTTTTGGAAATATACTGACAATGGGCATGAGCTGAGAACTCTAAACTGCCAGCTTGCAATGCCCAGGAGATAAATGTGTATCCATATGCCACTTGTGAATGCATTGCTGCTCTGTTTACCTTTTAAGCAGTATGACTAATAGAATTATACTATGTGATGAATATGTGATGAAAGGTTTTAAACTAATTTTTGGATTGAACAACAGCTAGGCTGCTATGATTATGCAGTAAAATGTAGTACATATTATGATTAAGTTGGGTTTATATAAGTAATGTAAGATTGCTTTAATATTTTGAAAACTATAGATATGATAGACTACATTAATAACAAGAACAATGAAAATCATATAACTATATCATTAAATGCAGAAAAAGCATTTGACAAAATATAACACTTATTTCTGTTAATATATATGACTAAATGGACCTTTCCTTTTTAAAATTCATTTATTTTCAGTTTTAAACATTTACTTGCATAAAATTTTGAATTTCAAAATTTCTCCCAGTCTCCCCCTTTCCCCCTCTCCAGGACAATGTTTATTCTGATTACTCTTTCCTCCAATCTGCCTTCTCTTCTATCCTCTCTTATCCCCTTCCCTTCTATTTTCCTGTAGTGTAAGATAGACTTCTATACCCCATTGCCTATATATGTTATTTCCCAGTTGCATGTAAAAGCAATTTTAACATTCATTTGTAAAGCTTTGAGTTCCACATTCTCTCCCTTCCCCCATCCCCATCCACCCTCATTGATAAGGCAAGCAATATGATAAAGGTTACACATGAGTAGTCATGCAAAATACTTCCATAACAGGCATATTGTGAAAGACTATATTTCTCTCTATCCTGTCCTGTGCTCCCTTTATTCTCTTCTCTCCTTTGACCTGTCCCTCTATCAAAGTGTTTGCTTCCAATTACCCCTTTCCCCAATCTGTCATCCTTTCTGCTATCCCAACTCTTTTATCCCCTTCCCCCCTACTTTCCTGTAGAGTAAGATAAACTTCCATATCCAATTGAGTGTGTATGTTATTCTCTCTTGAAGCCAAATTTGATGAAAGGAAGGCTCTCTTATTTTGTCTGATCTTCCCCTTCTTCCTCTCCATTGTAAAAGTTCTTTCTTGCCTCTTTTATGTGAGATGATTTACTACATTCTATCTCTCCATTTTTATTTCTCCTAGTTCATTCCTCTCAACACTTAATTTTCTTTTTTTATATATCATCCCTTCATATTTAACCTATCCTGTGCCCTCTCTCTCTCTCTCTCTCTCTCTCTCTCTATATATATATATATATATATATATATATATATATATATATATATGTATGTATATACACATATATATATACATATACATATACTACACATATATGGATATTTGTGTGTGTATATGCATATACACACACATATACACACGTATATTCTTTCCCACTATCCTAATATTGAAAAAGGTCTCATGAGTTACAAATATCTTTCCCTGTAGGAATGGAAGCAGTTCAACTTCAATAAGTCCTTTATGGTTTCTCTTTCCTATTTACCTTCTCATGCTTCTTTTGATTCTTGTATTTGAAAGTCAAATTTTCTATTCAGCTCTGATCTTTTCAACAAGAATGCTTGGAAGTCCTCTAATTCATAGTTCCATTTTTTCCCCTGAAATATTATACTCAGTTTTGCTGGGTAGGTGATTCTTAGTTTTATTCCTATCTCCTTTGACCTCTGGAATATCATATTTCAAGCCCTCTGATCCCTTAGTGTAGAGGCTGTTATCCTGATTGTGTTCCCCCATTACTTGAATTGTTTCTTTCTGGCTTCTTGCCATATTTTCTCCTTGACCTAGGAACTCTGGAATTTGGCTACAATATTCCCAGGAGTTTTCCTTTTGGGATCTCTTTCAGGAGGTGATTGGTGGATTCTTTCCATTTTGATTTTACCCTCTGGTTCTAGAATATCAGGGCAGTTTTCCTTGATAATTTCTTGAAAGATGATGGCTAGGCTCTTTTTCTTTATCACGGCTTTCAGGTGGTTCAATAATTTTTAAATTATCTCTCCTGGATCCATTTTCCAGGTCAGTTGTTTTCCCAGTGAGATACTTCACAGTATCTCACTGTCTTCTATTTTTTCATTCTTTTGGTTTTGTTTTATAATTTTTTGATTTCTTATAAAGTCATCAGCTTCCATTTGCTCCATTCTGATTTTTAAGGAATTATTTTCTTCAGTGAGCTTTTGGAACTCTTTTTCCATTTAGCTATTCTATTTTTTAAAGCATTCTTCTCTTCATTGACTTTTGGACCTCTTTTGCCATTTGGGTTAGTCTAATTTTAAAGCTGTTATTTTCTTCAGCATTTTGAGGGGTTTCCTTTAGCAAGCTGTTGATTCATTTTTCATGATTTTCTTGCATCACTCTCACTTCTCTTCCCAATTTTTTCTCTACTTCTCTTACTTGATTTTCAGAATCCTTTTTGAGCTCTTCCATGGCCTGAGACCAATTCATATTTTTCTTGGAGGCTTTGGATGGAGGAGATTTGACTTTGTTGTCTTCTTCTGGTTGTATGTTTTGATCTGGCTCATCACCAATGATGTAAGAAAATACCTCTTCACCAAGGAAGTAAGAATCTATAGTCTTTTTCTTTTTCTTCCACTTGCTCATTTTCCCAGCTAATTACTTGACTTTTGAGCTCTTTTTTAGTTGGAGGGCTCCAGAGCCAACCTCCACTTCAGCAGTGGCTGCTGCCGCCCTAGGGCTGGGGTTGGGCCACATTCCCCTCCCCTCTCAGCCAGGTGGGAGACCCACTGACCTTCAAAGCTGTCTTTGGCGTTTGTGGGTTGAGAAGTCTGGAAACTGCAACAGTCATCAGCAATTCAGTCCCCAAGGCCTGCTCCAACTCGGTCTGAACCTATGTGGTCCATGCCGAACTGTGCTCTGCTCCTAGTCCGGTGTGATGGACTCTTTCTGTAGACCTTCCAGATCATCTTGAGCTGGAAATTTGCTTCAGTCTGTCATTTTGTGACTTCTGCTGCTCTAGAATTTGTGTAGAGTCATCTTTTTGAGAGGTTTGTGGGGAGAGCTCTAGCAGGTCCCTGCTTCTATGCCACCATCTTGACTCTACCCACTCTGGACCTTGCTTTAACATGGCAAATATTATCTATCTAAAACCACGGGTTAGCATTATATATAATGGAAATTAGAGACCTACCCAATAAGAAGTACAGCAAGTATGTCTATTACTGTCATCCCTACTCTTTGATATAGTGCTTGAAATATTAGCTGTAGCAATAAGAAAAGAAAAATAACTTGAGGGACTAAACAAAGTTGAAATAAAACCATTACCATTTTGCAGATAATGTCATGATTTACTTAGAGAATCCTCTAGTCAACTAAAATTCATTTTAATAATATCAGCATCGTAGCAGGATATAAAATAAGTCCCTCTAAATAAATAAAATAAATCCCTATAAATCGACATGTCTGTGTTTTACCTACAAACCCAGAAGGAAGAGCTGTAGCAAGAAATTTCAGTTAAAATATCTGCAGTTTATAAAAAAGTGGGACCTTACAAGAAAAACACAGAAACTATATTACAGTTACAAAATAATTCTTATCGAAATAAAAACAGTTCTAAATAGTTGGAGAAATATTCTATAGGTTGAGCCAGTATAATGACTTTGATGACACTACCTCATATTATTTACTTATTCAGTGCTGCATCAACCATACTTTGTAGAGCAGAAAAAATAATAATTAAATTTTTCCTGGGGAACCAAAGGTCAAGAATCTCAAAAGGCATAATAAAAACAAGTGGGAAAGAAAGAGGCCTATGCTCTGTCCCTCTTCCTTTGCTTGACTGGTTCCTTCCAGAAACCTTATTATAAGAATAGGATGTAGGCCAGGTATGTCTTCCTTCCTGTCCGGGTTCCACCAGTGACTCTCCACATTTTCTCTACTATACCCTTCAAGAGTTGATGCCTTCCCCTAATCCTCCTACTTTTCAGCTTCCTTTTATGTATTGTCTTTTTCCGTTAAAATATAAGCTCTTTGAAGGAAAAGATTATTTTCCTTTCTTCTTGAATGTATATTCCCACCATTTAGCACAGTGCCAGACACATAGTTAAACAGTTAATAAATGCATGTTGACTTGAATTGGAACGTAATAGGCACACAACATGAAGAAACTAGTTTCATTTTCAAATTAAACCCAAAGACCCCAGCTATTCGCTATTTGACCAAAATTTCTGGGAAAACTGGAAAGCTATCTGGCAGATATTAGATTTAGATCAAGAGGGAAAGCAAACTATACTATATACCAAGATAAACTCAAATAGCTATGTGATTTAGATAGAAAAGGTCACATCATAAATTAAGAGGAGCAAAGAATATAATATTACCTCTCGGATCTATCAGTAGGGGAAGAGCTTATGACCAAACATGGGATAAAGAGGATCATAGAGGATAAATTATGTCATTTTGGTAAAATTAAAGTTTTTATACAAATAAAACTAATGTTAAAATTAAAAGGTGAACGGTTAACTGAGAAAAAAACCCTTGCAAGCTTCTCTGGGAAAACAAACCCTCATTTCTAAGATATTTAAAGAACTGTTTCAGATACATAAAGATATATATATATACATATATAAAGAGATATATATATATATATATATATATATATATACATACATATAAAGATATATAATTTCTTAACTGATATATGGTCAAGTGGTAAAATAGGTTGTCAATAGCTATTTTTAAAAATATGTTTCAAATCTTTATATTCATCAGATTGGCCAAGATGACAAAAAAAAGAAAGTGATAAAAGTTGAAGGGGCTTGAAAACAGGCACATTAATGCATTGTTGGTAGAACCATAAACTAGTCTGGCTGTTCTAGAAAGCAATGCACCCAAATCACAAAATCATCTATACCTCTTTGATCCAGCAAATCAATTATTAGATCTATACTCCAAACAAATCAAAGAAGAAGGAAAGGGACCTCTTTGTATAAAAATATTTATAGCAGGTGAAGAACTGGAAAATAATGGTGTGCCCCTAATTGATAAGTGGCTGAACAAATCATGATGTATGAGTGCAATCAAGTGTTACTGTACAATAAGAAATGATTAAGGGGATAATTTCATAGAACTTCAGAAGACTTTTTTTGAAGTGATACAAAATGAGATGAACAGAATGAGAAACACAACTGTAACACTGTAAAGGCAAACAGCTTTGAAAGACTTAAGAACTCTGACCAATGCACCATAATTTTAGATGACTCATTCCTTGACAGAAAGTTGATGGACTCAGGATTCAGAATAAGGCAAATTTTTGGACATGGTCACTGAAGAAATTTGTTTTAATTGGTGATTCATATTTGTTATAAGGGTTTTATTTTCCTTCTTTTCTTCTTTCTTTCTTGTTAGAAGGAGAGGTAAGAAGGAAAGAAAATTGTTAATTTTTTTAAAAAAAGTTTTAAAAGAATCAATATTGGCTCTGTGTAATCCTTTCAGGGAAAGAACATTTTGATTGTGGCAGAATTCTACTCAAAGTGCTTATTGTTCCATCACTTCATTTCTGCTGTAAGAGTCGTACTTCTACACAAATTATTTGCTAGGAAGCCATAAAGAGAAGTGTCAGCTGTAAGTCTAAGGGACCAGGGGCTCTTATGGTTGAGGACCAAATAACAGACCAAGAGAGCAATGACCACATCTCTCCCTAGATCACACCACCTTGAAAATGGCTAACCCCTCAGAGAAAGCTCTGAAAACAGCAGTTCAAAAAAGCCTGAAGTTTGAGGCAAAATCTCTCCCCACCCCCATGCTAGAAATAAAGCCCACAAATCAAGAAATACAATGGGAAAATGAACAAACAGGCAAAGAAAAATAATCTGACCATTAATAAATTTAGGATGACAGGGAAGATCAAGACACAAACTCAGAAGAAGATGATGAAGTCAAAACAACTTCAAACAAATCCTCAAAATGAAAAAAAAGTGAGTTGAACACGAGTCCAACAAGAATTCCTAGAAGAGTTAAAAATGATTTTCAAAATCAAATAAGAGTGGTAGAGGAAAAATAAGATATTTAGAAAGGAAGAAAATAATAAAAGAGGATTAATAACTTCATAAAAGAGGCACAAAAAATACTGAAGAAAATAACACCTAAAAAAAAGTTAGCCAAATGAAAAAAAAAGAGGTACAAAAATTCAGTGAAGAACTCTTTAACAAACAAAATATGCCAAATGGAAAAAATGATTAAAGCTAAAGCTGAAGAAAATCATATCTTAAAAATTAGAATTGGGCAAGTGGAAGCTAATGATTCTATGAGACCTCAAGAAACAGTAAAACAAAGTCAAAAGAGTGAAAAAAATAGAAGAAAATGAGAAATATCTAATTGGAAAATGACCTGGGAAATCTAGGAGATATAATTTTTAAAATATTAGATTATCTAAAAGTCATGATCAAAGAAAGAACTTAGATATTATATTTAAAGAAATTATCAAGGAAAACTATCCTGACATCCTAGAACCAGAGGATATAATAGAAATTGAAAGGATCCACTGATCACCACTTGAAATAAATCCTCAAATGAAAACTCCCAGGAATATTAGAGCCAAATTCCAGAGCTCCCAGGTAACTATTTAAATACCATGCAGCCACAATCAGAATTACACTACATCTAGTGCTACCACTTAAAGAAGCAGAGTGCTTGGAATATAATATTCTAGAAGACAAAGAGCTGGGGATGCTACCAAGAATAACATTCATAAAAAACTGAATGTAATTGTTCAAGGGGAGAAATGGATATTTAATGAAATAGAGGACTTTCAATTAATCCTGATGAAACGATCAGAACTGGATAGAAATTTTAATTTTCAAATACAAGATTCAAGAGAAGCATGGAAAGAAAAACCTGGAAAGATTTATATGAACTCATGCAAAGTGAAGTGAACAGAATCAGGAAGATAATTTCAATGATAATTTTACAGTTCTAAAAGACTTAGCTGCTCTTATAAAGACAATGGTGTAGGACAATTCCAAAGGACCTATAATTAAAAATGCTTTCTACCTCCAGAGAAAGAACTGATGAGCTTGAATACAGATTGAAGCCATACTTTAAAATTTTTTCTTTACCTTTATTACTTTATTTTGTTTGTGTTTTTTTTTGCAGCATGGCTAATACAAAAATAGGTTTTGCATGACCATCTTATACATAATTGAAATCAAATTGCTTGTCTTCTCAAGGTGGGGACAAGGGTGGAAGAGAGGGAGAAAATTTGGAACTCAAAATTTCTAAAGATTTGATTGTTAAAAAAGTTGCATGCATTTGGAAAACATTTCGTGAAAGAAATAAAAATAATTATAAAAAATAAGGAACCAAATTGTTTGCTAGACAGATTACCCAACAGATGCATTTATGCATTCTATTTTGAGTTTCACAAATATATTTTATTAATTTGTCCCTCATACTTCATTATTCCCCAAAGAGGAATTTTTTTTTAAAAAAGCTTTAATTACAAAAATACATATCCCAGCAAAACAAGTTCTCACCTTGGCTATGTCCTGAAATGTCTGTCTTGTAATGCATTTTTAATTCATCACCTCTTTTACAAAGGTGAATAACATGATTTATCTTTGCCCTTGTGGATTCATGGTTTATCATTGCTTTGATCAGAATTCTAAAGTCTTCAAAGTAGTTTCTCTCTATACTGTTATCACTGTATAAACTGGCCTCCTAGTTCTGCTCTCTTTGTTATGTATGTCTTTCCAGTTTCCTCTGAAACTGTCCATTTCATCATTTCTCATGGTACAGTAACCTTCCATTACATTCATATACTACAGTTTGTTTAGCCATTCTCCAATAGGAGGACACCCCCTTGGTTTCCTTTTTTTCCCTACCATGAAAAAAGCTTCTATAAATATATAAATATATAAATATTTTTTGTATATATAAGTCCTTTCTCTCTTTTAAAAAATTTTTCTTTGAACTATAGCTAAGCTAGCATCTGGGTCAAATGGTGTGCACAGTTTAATAACTTTTGGGGCATAGGTCTAAGTTGTTTTCCAGAATGGGTGGGCCAATTCAAGCTCCACCAACAGTGTACTAGTGTATCTTTTCCAGAAGGCTCTCCAACATTTGCCATCTTCCTCTTCTGTCATCTTTGCAATCTGATAGGTGTGATGTAAAACACTAAACTAGAATTTAGTTCCTACTTTTATGTCCCTGATGAATACATGGGAATTGGCTGCCAGGGTCTTTAATTTGAGGCTCAGGAATATGATAAACACTAGCATCATTACTCCGCTGGGCTTCTTACCCACAACGGAATCCCTCACAGAGGGCTCTTCCAGGTTGTAGAGGAGGAGGTCATATAACATTGACCAGGTCGTCAGTCTCTGGTAGCAGATTAAAACCTATTCTCACTTTCTTTTGTATTCTTGAACTTGTTTTGAAATTATGAAAATATAGGGAACCTTAGATATCATTTTACTCAACAAAGTTACTTTAATTTACATTTCTACAGTTAGTAGTGATCCAAAGTTATTTATTGAATGTATTTTTTATTGATTTGTGATAAGTAAATGATGTATCTAGTATTTCTGTTTTTCTGTATTTTTTAATAAGGTCTTTATCATAATACATGATCAATTTTTGTAGATGTGCTGTGCAAATCTTAGTAACGTAAAATTTCTTTCTATTCCCATTCGGTAATCACCAAATATGTCATCTATAATTTTTCTAAAGCTCTATTCATGAATTTGTAAACAGGAACCATGACCATAATAGTGCAAACCAGTATAGCAAGTCTTTGCACAATTTCCTTCTGCCTCATTCACAGGAGATTTCCAGGGCTGAATCCATGTGTTATGTGACATGGTCTGAAAGAAGAGGAGACAGTGCTACAGGGATACATGTGGACCTGTAGATTGACCTGCACATTCACACAACCCCTATAACAATGTGCACCAACATGCAAACTGAACTGATTCTGTCTCTTACGTTGTGACTTGTGTGGAAAATTTAGTTTAGGAAAGGAGAAGGTAAACTCTTTAGTGTCCATAAGTTTTTTCCCTAGGAGAAAGGTTGAAGCATCTTTTTGATTATCTGTGAGCTAGAGTATCAGTCCTTTCTGTATATTTGTTGTATAATAAAAAAAAACATTTCCTGTGTTAAATGTCTTCTTAGCCTGAATACCTGTAAGGAAGCATTTTCCGTGAGAGTAAAGTGAGGTTGGTACTAAAGTCTGTAGCACGGGGCACAAGACAGAGAGATTTCATGGGAGACATATATACTGAAGTTTTCCAGGTTTTTCCTGTATATAGATATGAGTTAGAGAGATTATTGTGTGAGAGATTTTCCCCAGGATTCTCATGTCAACAAAACACCTTGATACTAAGGTTATACCACTAAAAGTGCCTGAATATGAATTGTAGGAGGTTGCTCAACAAGAATTTCCATGATTTCAGTCATTCGATGTGATGTAGAGAGTGATATGTTCAATAGTAAAAATTGGGACTGCTGAATTACTAATGGTACGTTGGTCTCTAGAGTTGCCTCTCTTGTCTTTATCTAGACTTATATAAGGACTTAAAAAGCAAACAAGAATGTATTCTGGAAGCCATTTTTCACTTATTATAGAAAGTTAAGTTTTGCTGTGAGTCATGGAGTTGGACCAAAATGGGTTCTTCCCACTATAACAGATTATAGAGTCTGTGTCATGTGAGGGTCACAGTGTAGACGGCATAGTCATCACAACCGCCATCCAAAAAAGGGCCCTTCTTAGACTCACTTGATACCAGCAGGACCATCAAAGCATCACCACTGATCTCTTTGGCTACTCTTGAAGAACCATTGGAATCATGAAGCGGATGGAGCAATTTTTCTTCTCTAGTTATCACAGCTCCAGAAGTGGAATCCTTGGGTGTTTTAAAGCAGTAGTCTAAGATAGAGACAGATCTGGAAAGAAAGGAAAGGTCACCTACCCCTTAGCAAGTTGAAAAAACTGCTAGCTCATGTCAAAGGACTATAATTCAGGGAGTACTGGGGAACAATCTGGTCATTTTGTGGCATGTGAGTTACCTAATATTCTGTTTAAGTTCCCACATTTTGTGTCCTGCTAAGAATTTTGGAGAAGACTCTAAAAGTTAAAGAAAAAGGTATAATCATGTTCAAGACCTATTCATCCCTTGGCTATACTTGATATCTAATTCAGGAAACCTTTAAGTATGCCAAGTGGCTTCCTCAGTTCAGTATTCATGCTCTCTATAGTCAGATCAACAATACTTCCAATTCTAAAAATCATTTCTATCATGATGGGCTAAAGCCACTTACAATGCTGGTTTAGGTAAATATGAAACTGAGTTTCTTCCAGTTTGTTTGTATTTATTCTTCCCTTCCCCCTCAAAAGAAAATTTTTCTATTTGCAAACTCTGGCAATTTTAATTTCTGTTCATACTAAATTAGTGTTTAGTTTCTATTTTTTGTATACCTGATGAACGCTTAGGAAGTGACTGCCAGGGTCTTTAATTTGAAGCTCAGGCCGGTCATAAATGCTAGCATATTGCTCTGTTGGACATCTTCCCCATCACAGAATTTGTCACAGAGGTATTTCCCAGGTTGTGGAGGTGGGGCCCATATAACGCTGGCCGGGTTGGTTGTTAGGCTCCTTGATGGCAGATTGGACCCTATTCTCATTTTCTTCTGTGTACTGGAGCCTCCTTTTAGAATCATGGAACTATAGGAGACCTTAGCCATCACTCATCAGGGATGGGGAACCTGGGGCCTCAAGGCCACATATGGCCTTCCAGGTCCTCGGGTGTGGCCTTTTGACGGAGTCCAAGTTTTACAGAACAAATCCTTTCATTAAGGGGATTTGTTCTGTGAAGTTTGGATTTAGTCAAAGGGCTGCACTTGAAGACCTAGAGGACCACATGTGGTCTTGAGACTGCAGGTTCCCCACCCTTGAAGTTCAACTCCTTCATTTTCTGAGAAATACATTTTTATTTATATCCTTTGTTTTGTATCACCCATATTTCCCAATGTGTCTTCTCCACTGTTTAGTTAGGAGTGGAGAAGGGATATTTTAGGTTAAGAAAATCCTCAGATGAAGGAAAGTATGGTATGTAGAGATACTGTTTTTTGACTCTTGGATAAATTATTTAATTTATGAGGGTCTTGGTTTCCTTAGATGCCAAACAAGGGACTTTGGAGTAGATAGTATCTAATGGTCTCTAATATTTATACGATCCTATGCATCTTAGGGTGTGAGGTAAACATAACATCATGGAGGGAGATGAGATTAAAAGCTGAGTGGAGTCTTCTCTTGGAGGTGGCAGCAGTAGAGGAGACAATGTGATGTTTTCCACTTGAGGGGCCAATTCCTCCTTCTCTGTGCTGACAACAATTCCATTAACACTAATGGAAGCTACAGCTACACGCATCAAGGGGAAAATATAAACTGTTACGTCCTCCAATATGTCAGCATAAAGGACAAGTTAAGGGAAAGGTGTTAGTCTCAAATTTATGAGGCACCATGCTGGGTTTTGCTTGTAAAAGGGGGGACCCAATAGCTCAGCCTGACTTTGAGAAGTATTTGGTCTCCAAGCTCAAACAGAAGCTGCTTCTTGTTTCAGAAATAAACTATAGATCTTCCTACGTACACCAGCGAGACCTTCTAAATACACTTAGTCCTTTCCCCCTGCAGCATCAGATCTATAAGATGAAAGTAAATGAAAAGAAATCTAACTTCATCATATCCTCTGTAGCTTGTGGTGAGAGGCTGACAGAAAAGGTTTCTCTCCTTAACTCTTTTTTATTATTGTTTCTTTCACTTTCACTATTAAAGATGAAAATAGAACCACTCTGCTTTCCAGTCCTTCTTTTGAAAAAATGTTCAGATCAGGGAATCCACAGATTGGGTCATTTATTCAGAAATGAATTTTCTCCCCTTCTATCAGCAACATAGGAGAAGCTTCCATAGATAAAAATTTTTGCCAGCTTGAAAGAGTTGCATTGGCCACTTAAGGAGGCCAATGACAATTTGTGAGCAGTAAACAGAAAAAAACCCCATAGTCCCTAAAACCTTGTCATCTAGGGACCTCCCTACTCTATTGATATTTAAAACTAACACGGGCTTTACAAATAGCTATGGAGAGCCATTGTAGCATGATGCAGACACTATAGGCTGTAGTCTGAGTATCAGAGTTCAAATCCTGCAACTTGCTAACAGAAAGACCCTTTGCCCCTCTGGGCCTCTGTTTCCACATTTGTAAAATGTGGAAGTTAGATGAGATCAGAGGTGTCAGTGGGACTGGTATATAGCCCATGACACTCCCCAACGAAAGCCAGATTAAAATGTAATTGGGAAATATTTAGTAAAATAAACAAAAATGCATAAGATATAGATAATATTATATTTTAAAATTAAGTCAATATGTGTCCCTCAGGCATCTATATATATATATATATATATATATATATATATATATATATATATATATATATATGGATTAGTCAGCCCCATTACTATTTGAGTTTGACTCCACTGGATAAGATAGTTTTAAAGATTTTCCTTCTAACTATAAATGAAGAATTTGCTAGTATTTTATTTACAGGCTGGTTTATCCAAATACCAACTTCAGCTTTTCCTTATTTGATGCCTTGGGCGAATCGATTCTTTTCTTTGGGTCTCAGTTTCCTACTTTGAAAAAGGAAGCGTATGGGTTGAGGGATTTTGATGTCCTCTTTTAGGGTGAACATTCTTTGATTCCAAAAACTCGGTGAATATGTCTTGATTAATTGATGATGCCTTTTACTATTTCATTTCAGTCTCCAAATCTGTACATGAAACATACCATTGAACAGTGAGGCAAGGTTTTCTTTTGTCGGTATCACAGACACCATGGAGCTTGGCTGCAGTATTTTCCTGAGACATGAAGCTACTTGGCTCTATTTCACACACAGAATAGAAGCAGGGACATTCTTGCTAGTCCATGGGAGGGTGTGAGTTGGTGTGGGAAGCTTGGGGAATGGGACAGGAAGAACAGTGCTATTTAATTTACAAATGGGACCTATCCTTTTTAATCAATCCTCTAATCTAGGCTGCTGTTTCCTTCCTTTTCCACCAATCCTCTTTTCCCCTATGGAAAATCCATATGCCTTCAGGCCTATTAGATAGAAGGCTGATGGACTTACAGAAGACCTTAAGATGTTCCCCTTAAACTTGATGCTGGATGGTAATGCACAGTGCATGTTGTTTTACTGGAAGTGAGTCTCAAATTGGCTCTTGTCTTAGCAAAGTACCAAATGATCGCTGGCCGCCTTCAGACAATTCCTCAACTAAAGACAGACAAAATACTAACACTGGCTGCCAAGCCAGTCGGAGCATTATAATTTTTTCCCCACAGTTTAATATGGTACACCTTATTAAAATGTCAAAGAAATACAAGACTAAGTTTAATAAAAAAAATTTTTTTAAATCCACATGTATAAAAATGCATAACAAAACTAAAACATAGCTCTTGGAGACCTGAGCAGATGAATAGAAGACCACCTAAATGGTCATGGTTGAAAATTACTAGGAAGGCTTTCTCCTTTTCTCTGAAGACATCTTCTGAGCCCACCCTGATATTTTACCATTAGAGAGTCTTTTCTTTGGTGACCACATCACTTCCCTGCTCAAGAAATTTCAGTAACCCCCATTGTCTTTAGGATAAAATACAAATTCCTCATTTGGATATTTAAAACACCTTACAAAAATGGCTCTAACCTACCTTTCCCAGCTGACTTCATATCACACACTCTGCATTCAGCAAACTGTCCTTCTGTAGTCTCTGTTCCTCATACATGACATTCCATCTCCTTATTCCATGTTTTTGTAAGAACTGTTGTCCATGCCTGAAATGTTCTCCCTTCTCACTTTATTCCTTTAAGGCTCAATTTTGGGGGCTGCATCTTCCAAGAGGACTTTCCCTCAGGCATCCCTTCCCCTCCCATTTTAGTGCTACTGGCCCCAAATTTCTTTGTACTTATTTGTTTGTGCTTTGTAATGACTTATTTGTGGCCTTGTGGCTTGCTGGTGACTCCATCCAACAGCCCCCTCAACCTAGAAAAAGGCTAGGTTCATTTTTTTATTTTTGTTCTTTGATTTTTTTAGGTGAGGAGAGGGCAAATTAATTTGACTTTGTACCCACAAGCAGCCAATTTGTCGAATTGGACCCACCCATAGGCAGAGTGAAAGTAAGACATCACTCAGTAAACATAATTGAGTGCCTACCGTGTTCCAGACACTAAATGTGAGGAATATAGTAAGAGAAAAAGATGGTCCCTTTCCTCATGGAACTTAGAATCTAATGGGGTAGAAAATATGTAAACAAATACAAAGCAAACTATATATAGAATAAAAAGGAAATTGTTAATGGAGGGAAGGCACTAGAATTAAGAGGGATTGGGGAAGGCTTTTAAAAAAGACAAAAGAAAATAATTAAATATTATTTTAAAATATTCTTTAATAAAATGATTTACATTTTAAAAAATACTTGTTGAATTGAAAGCTTTCTTTAATAATTCTTTAATAAAATGACTTACATTTTTAAAAATGCTTGTTGAATTGAAAATCTTTTCAGTTTTTAAGTTTCAGAAGTCTTTTAATTTAAGAGTTTTGAAACTTTTAATTTAATTAAATTAAGAATTTTGAAACTCTTAAAAGCAATTAAGAACCATTTCAATTCAACAAATATTTTTAAAATGTAGTCATTTTATTAAAGAATATTTTAAATATTAATTCAAATGTACCTGAAAGGGGCAGGTGACCATTACAGACTCATAGACCATCTGGACCAGAAAGATTATTTATTTATTTATTTTATTTATCCAGTTGATCTAGTTTAGCTTTCTGTTTAACAAATTTAGAAGAGAGGTTAAGTGATCTGCCCACAGTTGCACCATACCTTAAGAGTCATCATTCTTTTCATTTGGGATGGAGACCAGATGAAAAGAGATGGAAGATAAGGCTGGAGTTGGAGGAAGAGGATTAGTAAAGAAGTTTGCAAGCTGTGGTGGAGGAAAGAAGGGGAGTGGATGGTAGGGAGAGGCATCGTCCTACATCCCCAAGGCAAAGAGATGAACTCACTCCTGTGTCAGGAGAGAAGACACACTCAAAGATTTAGGGAGAGCCCTTGGTTCCTAGGCTTCTCTAGGGGATGCTTTAGGAGTTGAATTGGGCTGGCTGGAACCGGAGAGGAAGGACCAAGAATATATCAGGCTCCTGAGAAAGGAAATGGTGTTATTTTGTGTGGTTTCTGTAGAGGAATGTGGTTAGTCATGGGATGGAAAGAGAACTTGGCGCCATCAGCAGTTCACTATTAAATTTATAGGATATAGACTTGGAAGGGTGTCTGTGAGATCTTTGGGTGCATGCGTTCCAGAAAAGTCATAAAGATATGTAATGAAAGTGACCAAATTTTGCTATAATGAACACGGTAATGATCTTTTCTCCCATGAATGCATGTTTCACAAAATCTTAGATAATTTTTGGCATACTCTCCCAGAGCCAGCAGGCTCTATTGACCCTCTTAGGGTTCCAGGGGGAATTAACGTGCGAGGAATTAGAACTAACCCTGAAGGAGTTACATACAATCCTTCAGCCTGGAAGCTCTAAACTCTTTACCTAGAAAGGAAGAGAAAGAACAAATATTAAAGTGAACAAAAAAACCCAGACTTATATTCATAGGAACATATGGTGGCTTCAGTGGACAGGGTCCAGGGCTCTTCCTTTACAGCTCTGTGGGTCGTATTAGCAAAAGAGATAAACAAAAGCAGAGAAATGGAAAAGTAAAATAAATGTTCTAATCTCCTTTGGGGCAGCCTCAGCAACCAATCAAAGAGCTTCCTATTTACCGTGTCAACCAACCAAAACCAATTACAGAAAATCTACATATTGTCAAGCATCTCTCCAAATAATTTTCATTGCATATCATCATGATTCTTCTGAAAGTTCCTAAGCCTCCTCCAGATCATCAGAAGTATTCTGCTTATGTACTGGTTCCCATTACACTTAAAATATTGAACTGGACAGGTGTTTGAGAAGTCATATCATGCCCTCTCCCCCTCCATTTCAGGCTTCCATTAAGCATTACTAGAACAATGGTTAGTTACCCAGTATCCACAGAGAAAGAAATTTCATTTTCTTTACATCCTTGAGTATTAGAAACTTTTCTGTTATAATGCATATGAAACTAGACTCCCAACCAAGCTGGGTGAGGAAGGGCAGCCTTACACAGCATGATGCCCACAGAATGTAATTCTGGATTGATGGAGAGGATGGAGCCTTGACCCACACAAGGATGCATACAGGGCAGAGTTGGTGCCAGAGCTTTTAAAGAGGATAAACATTCTTTTAAAATTTTTTTCCAGTTACAAGTAAAAATTCTTAACATTTATTTTTTAAAATCCTTAACTCCAAATTCTCTCCTTTCCTTTTTCCCCTCCCCCTTCATTAAGAAGGCAAGCGATCTGATACACTCTACACACATACAGTCCTGTATATTAGTTGTGTTGTGAAAGAAAATATAGGCAAAAAATAAATGAGAAAAATATAACAAGTAAAAAAATATGAATTGATCTGCATTGAGACTCCAGCAGTTCTTCCTCTGGAGATGGAGAGCATTTTTCATCATGAGTCCTTCAGAACTGTCTTAGATTATTGTATTGCTGAGAAGAGCTAAGTCATTCACAGCTGATCATTCTACAATATTTCTATGTTTTGCTGCTTCTACTCACTTCATTTTGCATCAGTTCATGCAACTCTTTCCAGGTTTTTCTGAAAGCATTCTGCTTGTCATTTCCTATAACACAATATTATTCCAGAGGATAACCTTCATTTCTATTTCTAGAGCGGCTATGTGTGGTTCCAGACACTTTTGGGGACCAACTTTATAAACATGGAAAGAAAGAGGCAGATTTTAGAAGGCATGCATGTAGTTGAATCTCCTCAAGCTCATGGCTCCTCAACATGTCTTTGATTTCTAATTTGCTCCCTGTTCCCCGCCCCCCAGAGATTTTTAGGAATTTTCCCTTGGGTAAGATGGAAGAGGAAAGCCTCTCTTGGTTGAGATAAGATCTTATCTCCTACCTAAAAAGTTCATTCACTCATGTATTTTCAAGTATATTTTAATCTGTATAATTTATCCAATTTCTCCTTACCATTTGCTTGGATAAATGAGTTTGCTTACCATCCATTTTTTTATAATGGTCTTTTGTGCAACTAGCATTTGGTGGGAAGGGAGCAACAAGTAGGTGAAAGTTTAGAGTACCCTCTCCTTTAAAGAATTAATGAGAAAGGAAGATGACTTTTGAACCCTAAAATCATGCTTCTACACTAGCAATATTCAGAGGGAGAGATTTAGATATAATTCTAGTCTGGTATCCTCTCTCTCAGAGGAAAACAGAAAAGCCAGATCTGTGTTGTTGTGGTTTGTCCTTTGTTTTTGGAAGGGACCAATGATATCATGGGTTGATGTATTGGCTCATGTGTGAATTGGATGTAAGTGAAGCAGAACTGAGCAAAGTAGCCATCCTTACCCTCTCTTCCAGAGTCATCAAAGTCCAGTGGCAAGACGAAAGTCAGAATGACTGGTGATTGCCTGGGGTGCAGTGTATGACTTGATCACCTTCAATGACTGCCTAAGCTCTCAGCACACCACAGCACCTGCTTTAACTGCCTTCCTGGCCATTGGAACTAATTATTCCCATCCACCCATTCTGCCTCGGGGAAATCTTCTCATGCTTCAGGCAGCATCCCCCTAGCTAACCGATGAGTTTGATGTCTATCAGTTACCCTATTATATTGTAAGAAATAATGAAAGGGATGGTTTCAGCAAAACTTGGGAAAACTTGTATGACCTGATGTGAACAAATCCGAAGAACAATTTGTAAAATGACAACACTATAGTGAAGGCACACAACTCTGACAGATTTAGGAGCTCTAATAAGTGCAATAACCAAACACAATTCCAGAAGACCTATGATGAAATATGCTACCCACCCCATGACTGAGAAGTAGAATCATCAGATAAAATGGGGCTTTTTTTTTGTCTCATGGCAATGCAAAAATTAGTTTTAATTGGCTAGACATTTTTGTAACAGAGGTTTTATTTTTCTTTCATTCTTGACCAGGAGAAGGAGGTTGGGGGAGGAGGAAGAGAAGGCATATTTTTGCTAATTGAAAAATATACACAATTAAAAATGGGAATTGAATGCAATATAGTAGAAAGTGTGCCTGTTTGGAGCCAGAGTACCTGGACTGGTATCCTGACTTTTCCCTTACCTGCTGTGTGATTTTAGACAGACATTTACCCTTTCTGGGCCTGTTTTTTCATTTGTAAAATGAAGGAGATTCATTAGATGACTTTGAAGGCTCTTTTCTCCTCCAAATATATGATTTTATGACTAACTTATCTCCAAGCTTCCTTTCAGCTCTAATCGCCTATGAGCAGTTGATTACTACCTCCATTTACTAACCTTTTCAATAAATCATCAGTCACATTCAGTAAATACACAGTCACATATGCCAAGCTTATCTAAGTAATCACTTTCCATTTTCCTTTCCTCACACTGGACAGTAGCAGCGACCTTCCTTCCCCTTCCATATACTTCTTTTTAATATACAGTGGATCTTTAATTTAAAAAAAAAAAGGATTGAAGATGTTTCATTTTCCCCTCTTCTGTTAGTTTTCCCTCTCCAAAGCATATTTCTTTTAAATCTCTGTTCTCTACTTTCTTCCCCCTCTGTTTCCTCTGTTCTTCATTTGGACCCAATGCCTCATCTTGCTGACTTGCTTTTAAGTGGCTGCCTTTCCATCTCTTCATCTGTCTGTTTGCCTACTTGTGCAACTACACGAAACCTGGACCTCATTTCCAACACTGCCAGGCAGGGCATAATGGTTCCTTAAGGGGCAGGATCCAGAGATAGAAGCAAAATGGGGGCCAGAGACAGAGCAGGGAGTGGTACATAGGATGAGGCTTGTGAAGAAGGCCCCATGAACATTATGGAAATTTGTTTTGCTTGATTGTGCATATTTGTTACAAGGGTTTTTCTTTTTATAAATGGAGAAGGGGTGGACAGCAATAGGTCTACAGGGATACACACACAAAATGGAAGAACACAAAAATCCCAAAGGAATCACAGAAAAACAAGATAGGTTTGAAAGTTACATATTGATTTAGACCATAAAATGCTGTAAAAAATGACCCTAAACAAATTCTAGAGCAGCAGAAGTCACAAAATGACAGCGTGAAAGAGATTTCCAGCCTAAGACAGCCTGGAAGGCCAACAGGAAAGGTATATCACACCAGGATCAGAGTGGAGTGCAGCCCTGCCTTGGCTGTGTGATGCAGCTCAGACAGGACTAGAACAGGCTTCAGGGCACAACATCATGGTCAACAGCTGCACTTCCCAGATTTCTCAACCCACAAATGCCAAAGACAGCTTCAAAGGTTGGTAAGAAAACTCTATTACCTGGGTGAGAAGGGGGTGTGGGTCTGGCCCAATCCCCAGCCCTTTTGGAGTCCTCAGGTCTATGGACCATGGGGAAATCAAACAGCTGATCTGGATGTCAGCCCTGTGTGGCAATCTTGGGGTGAGGAGGAGCTCAGGCTGGTGCAGCTGGTGGTAACAGTGGAGAGGGAATCCTACTCACATATCCTGGGCAGAAAAGTTTGTGGTTGTTCCCAGACCAGAGTGCAGGCTAAGAGAAAAGTAAACTCCTCTCCCTTGATTGTGCTACCTTGGAGGAAATGAGAACTTACAGGCCCCTAGAGTATACCCTCCACATGATAAAGGACTCAAAAGTCAAGTAACTGACTGGAAAGATGCCCAAAAAAGAAGAAAAAAAATAAGACTATAGAAGGCTACTTTCTTGGTGAAAAGATATTTTCTTCCATCCTTTCAGATGAGGAAGAACAAAGCGTACCATCAGAGGAACTCATAGAAGTCAAGGCTTCTCTGTCCAAAACCTCCAAAAAAAATATGGAATGGTCTCAGGCCATGAAAAAGCCCCAAAAAGATTTTGAAAATCAAGGAAGAGAGGTAGAGAAAAAAATTGGGAAGAGAAATGAGAGCAATCCAAGAAAATCATGAAAAATGAGTCAACAGCTTGCTAAAAGAGACCCAAAAAAGTGCTGAAGAAAGTAACACCTTTAAAAATAAACTAACCTAAACAGCAAAAGAGGTCCAAAAAGTCAATGAGGAGAAGAATACTTTAAAAAAGAAAATGGGCCAAATGGAAAAAAAGGCTCAAAAGCTCTCTGAAGTTCTTTAAAATTAGAATGGAGCAGATGGAAGCTAATGACTTTATGAGAAACCAAGAAATTACAAAACAAAACCAAAAGAATGAAAAAAATAGAAGACAATGTGAAATATCTCATTGGAATAATAATTGACCTGGAAAATAGATCCAGAAGAGATAATTTAAAAATTATTAATCTACCTGAAAACCATGATGAAACAAAGAATCTAGACATCATCTTCCAAGAAATTATCAAGAAAACTACCTTGATATTCTAGAACCAGAGGATAAAATAAAAAAAAAAATGATCACCCCCTGAAAGAAATCCCAAAAGGAAAACTCCTAGGAATATTGTAGCCAAATTCCAGAGTTCCCAGGTCAAGGAAAAAATATTACAAACAGCCAGAAAGAAACAATTCAAGTATTGTGAGTATGGGTATGTATGTATGTATGTATTATATTTGTGTAAGTATATATATATATATATATATATATATATATATATATATATATATATGTATATGGGTGTATGTATGTATACACACATATGTATGCACACACACATACACACACACACACACATAGACAGAAGGCACAGGGTGAGCTGAATATGAAGGGAGAATACAAATAAAATTTACTGTTGAATGGAAGGTACTAGAAGTAAGAGAAAAGGGGAGGTAGAATGTAGCAAATCACCTCACATAAAAGAGAGAAGAAAGACCTTTTACAATGGAGGGGAAGAGCAAGGAGATGAAAGGAAATAAGTGAGCCTTACTCTCATGGGATTTGGCTTAAGGAGGGAATAACACACACCCAGTTGGATATGGAAATCTATTTTACCCTGCAGGAAGTCAAGGGAAAGGGGATAAGAGAGGGAAGAGAATAGAAAGGACAGCAAATTGGGGCTAAGGATAATAAGAAGTAAACACTATTGTGAAGGACAGATCAAGGAAATGTGGTTAGTCTTTTCACAACATGAATATTAAGTGCTTTGCATTGTTACACATATATGACCTATATTGAATCGCTTGTTTTCTCGATGGGGATGGATGGGGAGGGAAGCAAAGAATATGGAACTCAAAGCTTTAAAAATGAATGTTAAAAATTGTTTTAGTATGCAGTTGGAAATTTTTTGTTTGTTTTTGTTTTTGTCTTTCATTGCCTAAGAAGACGCTGCCATCAGAGAAATGATGACATGACTTGCCTTTGACTTTGGTTTGAGTGAGGGAGGGCTGTGCAGGTCACGCACAATGAACTACCCAAAGACTGTCTTTTGTGTATGATAACAACCTCTATCAGCAGGGTACACGAAATTATTTTCCTAGGTGTGATGATGGATTTGCAGTAATTTAGGCACACTGTTGCACAGATCCCGTAGTGATGACTTAACACCCAGCTTAAAGACCCCTAACTGTTGAGGTTAGGGGTAAAGTTTCTGTTCACTCAATATGGAGATTCTGCTTAATACCATAGCCAAGCTAATCCACCATCCAGCACTCCTTCATGAAATTCACTAAGTAAAGCCACAGTAACCAGCCACCTCTCTGCCTTATCTAAGAAAATGTTGAAATGTGCCTAATATCACATAGAAATACTGTAATGATCTATCCTTAACATTTTTCCTTCCTCTGGAATATGACCTCCTTCAGGTAAAGTCCTACTCAGGTGCCTCATCCTGTTAATGGAGGTGACCCTGAATTCTCAGAGGCTTTGCCAGAAGAGTTCAAGCTCCGGCAAGCTCTTCAGAGGCAGGAAGGCTTTGAAAATAAGCCTGGGGATGGAAAACCTAAGAATCAGTCTAGCTGAATTCAAAGGGGCCTATCACCAAGCTGCCCAGCAGGTCATGAATTTTTATAATGAGTAGCAACTCATTGTAAGATAGGTACGCCAGGCATTGTGATTCTCAAATGAGATATGAAAAAACTGATGCTCAAAGTTAAGTGTCTCTCATCACACATGAGAGGGTCAGAGGCAAAATAAACCCTGGGGCTCCTCCTGACTCCAGGTCCAGACTGCTCAGTGTTCCCCACCGCCTCTACACAGATACCACATGCCTTTGCCACACTAACCAACAGTATCCTTTCCCTCACTCACTGGGAAAGAAAAGAAAGTGGAAGTGCAGGTTTATCTACTCAACCTGATTCCTCTTAGCCTGATCTTTTCTCTTTCACCCTTTTCTTCTTTCATACAAGTGAGGAAGGGAAGGAAGGAAGGAAGGAAAGAGAGGGAGGAAGAAAGGAGGGAAGAAAAGAAAAGGGAAGGGAGAAAGGAAGGAAGAAAGGGGATGAAGAAGGAAGATGGGAGGAAATGAAGGAGAGAGGGAGAAATGGTGCTAAATGTGAAATTCTATGAGATAATGAAAACAATTTTATGTAGCATTTATATCCACTAAAGTCTTCCTCTGATGCCTCACCAAAGGGAAGAAATGGTCTATGCCAGCATAGCCCAGTCTCTGATGATCTAGGAAGGCTCTAGGCACAAACCTAGCACTGGACTGGAGATATGTGTCACCTAAGTCCTGGAAGAAACATCACAAGGCAGAATAAAGAGTGATGAATTTTTGAGCTACAGCACCCAACAAAGACTATGGTTGCCATTACTGGAAATAGAAGGAACACCTACACCAATTAATTCACAGATTCTTTAAGTATTGAAGTATACAGCATTTTATGGGACAGGCAGCTTCAGGGCTGCAAATGAGATGATACATGTGAAAGGAAATTAAGCTATATAGACAATGGAGTATAGAAATCTCTTCTGCCCTACAGAAATAAAGAGGGGAAGGGGGATGAAAGAAGGGTGGGTAATTGAAGGAAGGACAGACTAGAGGAAGGGGTGGATGGGGTGCATGCTGTCCTGGGGTGGAGAGTGGGGAGAGATGGGGAGAAAATTTTGAATTGAAATTCTTGTGGAAGTGAATGTTAAGAACTGAAAATAAATAAATTATATGTTAAAAAAAAGAACATTACATATTGAATTTATTATATATTTTAAAAGAAAAGCAAGTGCTATAGAATATTCTTGATATCATTTATAATCCTGTACTATTTTACAAAATATATGGAAATATTCATTTTATTTGATATTTGTTAAGAATTTTTAAAAAGACTTCATGAATTTGAGATAAAAAGGCAAAACATAAGGAAGTATTGGACATTATAACCCTTGGGAAACATACGCACAACTAGTGGGCAAAGAGAAAACTCAAAGACAGAGAAAAATGGAGACCCAAGAAGCATGATGGAGACAAATCCAAAGCCACAAAGATATTAAAAGGCAGTGATGCAGAGACAGAGACAATGCAAAGACAGAGACATAGTTTATGAACCACTCCTTTGGGGGGCATTTTACTATGTCTTCCTATTCTTTCCATACTTTGCCCCCAGTTTTAGGACCTTAGGGTTGGAATGAACCTTATTGATGAGACAACAGCTCACTGATAGAGCACTCTCCTCATAACAATCCTACGAGGAAGGTATTGCAGGTAATGGTAACTCTATCTTGCATCTGCTGAAAATGAGGCTCCGAGAGGCTACTTCAGTTGCCTGAAGTCACACAGTAGATGTAAGAGCTGGGATTTGGAAATCTCATCTGATTCCAAGTCCCTCAAAGTCTTTCTACTCTACCATGTAGCCTCTCTGAGATCATCTCTCCAACCTTTGTATTTTACAGGTGAGGAAATGGACACCCAGACAGGGGAGGCAACTTGCCCAAGCTCACTCAACCAGTAGTTGCAGAGCCAGGACTAGAATCTCCTGATTCCCAAGCTCATTCCATAACAGACCATTCCCACACAACCCTGTGCTTTCCAGTTCGCAAAATAACTTGTAGGATCTCTCCAGCTTCTATCTTTTTCTTTCCCTCAAAAGCACGGGTTTCTTTTTCCACTTGACTCCTTCCTTCCCCTCCCCCTTTATTTCTCTCCCTTTTTCTGTCTCGTTCTTTTTTTTTTCCAAGCTACTTATCATCACACTATTTCCTCCCCTCTAATCACTTTCCGAGATTGCTAATGGAACACAGCACTCAGGATGCTCACACTCATACACTGCAAATCTTTCCTGGATTCTTTGGTTTATTGCAATTCATTTCCACTCCAGCACCATGAGAATGTTTGATGAATCACAAAAGGAAAAGATTCCGAGTGGGTAATAAAGGTAATTCTTTTACAAGTAGACATATTTTTACAGCACTCCACAACATCCCAGCTTCCTGCAAGGGACTTTCAATCAGCTCTCATTGAAAAGTCTTTAGGGTACATTATAATCAAGTGTCCTTTCTGAAAATTCACCAGGCAAAGAGGACCAGTAAATTCCATTTCTGTATGACACTGGGATGCCCTTACCTCTCAAGACAGGAAAAAGAAGTCTCAATTCAAAGAATTAGGCTCCTTTCCCTTGCTCCAACTAAAGTATAAATGTATCAGTTTTGATTTACTTAAGGAACAAGATAGCTTTAAGAAACTTCCTGTCTTTTCGTTTCTTTAACATGTCTGGGCTTCATCATTTCTGTGCCTTTTTTCAAATGGTTCTTGTGCTAGGAATGACCTTCCTTCCCATAGTCAGTTGTTGAGTTCTGTCCATGCTTTAAAATCCAAACCAAAGGGCTTGCTGGCAGTCAATGTTGGAGGGGCTGTGGGAAGATAGGTACAGTTCCTGTTGGTGGAACAGTGAATTGGTTCAGTGGATCTGGAAAACAGTCTGAAATTACAAATTTCTGGCAAGGAGGTGTGTATGGGCAGGGTATCTAGGTATTGAATTCTAGTTCAGGGCCTACAATATTTTATCATGTGGTATTTTTTATGTTCTTGAATAGTTTGGAGTTGGTCCCAATCAATACTGGCATCAGGTATAAAAACAATTATTATTAATAAAGCTAATATTTATATAGGACTTAGTATATGCATTACATTCCCCTAAGATTTCTCATCAGGCTTTCCCCAAATTCCTTTCTTTGAATCTGGACAACCAAGGTGCCAGGGCTTTTTATACTTCTGCGACCAATACGTGAAAAGATGTTGTGGAGACAACAGCATTTGACTTTCTCTGTTGCATAGGTCTCACTTTTTGCCACAACTGACATTCTCCAATCTGTTATACACTTTCTTCAGTGATGGCTGGGTTCAACTTTAGTTTTATGTTGTCCAGGGAAATATTAGTCACTTGTCACAGTTGGAAAATGTTTGTTGCTTCCACCTTTACTAGACTTTTGACTCTTGGCTCTTAAAGCAGTCTGTCCGTGTGGATGAATGAAGGAATGAAAGAATATTTGCCTAGTGCCTACAATGTGCTAAAAAAACTAAGTGCTAAGAAAATAGAAAAGGAAGACAGTATCTGCTCTGAAGGAGTTCATATTCTAATTAAAGAAGACAGAACATATAGGAGGGTTCAGCTGTAGGGCAGGTGGTAAAGCCCACAAGTCTTATAGGTTCAATTTCAAGGTGGAGTCCTTAAGGGCATTGGCAGTCCATAGAGTAGTGCCCCCTCAGTCTAAAGGAGACATTGTCAATATATATAGTCTGGCATAAGGCCTCTATCTTACTGGAAGGATTGTAGATGATGATTCCCTGCTCATTCAAACTGTGTGAGCAGCTATGTCCACTCCACAAAGAGCAAGGGGGACCTCTGGTGTTCATCCATTCAGTCATATTCAACTTTTGT
Source organism: Potorous gilbertii (assembly GCA_028658325.1). Classification (NCBI taxonomy): domain Eukaryota; kingdom Metazoa; phylum Chordata; class Mammalia; order Diprotodontia; family Potoroidae; genus Potorous; species Potorous gilbertii. The sequence goes on along the minus strand of CM053771.1, from coordinate 407,995,888 downwards.
GATCCCCCTGGACCATAGCTTGCCAGGTCCTTCTATCCATTATGTCTTCCAAAATCTGCCCAATCTCATGTTCATTGTTTAATACTGTCCTTGGGATTGCTTTGTTTTGTTTGATTTTTTTTGCAAAGATACTGGAGTAGTTTGTCATTTCCTTCTCCAGTAGATCACCTTTTGTCAGAGCTCTCCAGAATGAGCTGTCCATCTTGGGTAACTCTGCACAGCATAGCTCATAGTTTCATCACAACATGTCAGTCATCCAAGTTTCTTAGATGTATTTGTTCCACCAAACTGAGTCTAAGTTTTTGCAAATATTCTAACATTATGACTCAAGTCCACTGGCTTCACCCTGGGTATTCTAACTTACTATGTGAAGTTAAAAAATTCTACTTTTCTATCACGTTTGACCCCAACAAGCCTTATATAATCTCATAGTCCCCAAACAGTTATTTGATTCCCAGTTTCTCGGTTATTACCTCCAAAACTCTGAAAACAGTCACATAAATCAAATGAGTTGATGGATCCAAAATGCCCTGAAGCCATGGTGGCCTCTGTGAGTGAGTGCTCAGTCTTCAAACAGGTCCTCTTAGTACATTTATCTGAGGCACCTTTCTCTCGGTACTCAGAACAGTTTGTATCTCTCCCGAGCATTTTACGTGAGAGGCTGTTTCTTCTCAAGCTGATTTTATCATTTTCCCATACACAGATGCTCATTTTCTGCCCCTTTCAAAGCAACCAACATGTCCAATAGAAAAGGGGCAGTATCTTACAAGACCAAATCAAATCCCTTAAAAATCAATCTACCGCATCTTTTTCTGTATCAGCCTTCAGCCACAGCTGTGACACTTAATTGGCATGTCCAGTTAAGCGGTAAAAAATCAGTACTAAAAATGGTTCCTTCCCAGAACACCCAGAAGTTCTTGTGAAAAGGTTCTCAGCTTGGTGTAATAAGGGCTGTGGACCAGGGAACACAGAACACCATCAACATCGTTAATGTTCTCCATCTTGAAGGTGTCTCTCCATAGTCATTCATGACGATCTGTATTAGAAATAAGATCTTTGGCCAGGAGACTTTGTACTTTATTCAAATATATTCTTATCTTCTTATTCATTATATTCTTATCTTCACTGTGAGACTTAGTGATGAGTTTCCACATTTTCCAAAACCTATCTCACCAAGGATTTTATTTTAATTTTTTAATTAAATTTTATTTTTTCAATTAAGCAAAATCTACTTTCTGTCCTTCCTACTTTTCCACTTCCATTGAAAAAGAAACCAAAACAAAGCCTGTGATACAAATATCACAAAGGATTTTCAAGTATTCTATTCATTAGGATAGTTTATTGAACCATCAAAGAGATGAAAAATTTTTATCACACAGACAGCAAGAAAACTATGTATGGTGTGTGTGTGTGTGTGTGTGTGTGTGTGGATGTGTGGATGTGGATGTGTATGCATGTGTGTATATATGTGGATGTGTGATGTGGATGTCTATATATGTGAGTATATGTGTGGATGTGGATGTGTGTATATGTGTGTGGATGTGGATGTGTGTGGATGTATGTGGATGTGTGGTTGTGTGTGTGGATGTATGGATGTGTGTGTGTGTGTGTGTGTGTTGGGGGGGAATAGGCTACAAAATACAACCAATGAGGAATTCTGAAGGATAGTCAAGTGTCATCAAGGTTATGCTAGGAAGAAAATATGGACTGATTATATGAAGAGGGTCAGGGATGACAAGTGAACAGGTAAGACTACCCCAATAATCCACTCCAATTAGCAGGAGAAATCAAGAAAGGCTTCCAGCACATTGAGTAGACCACCTATGGTGAACTTATGGGAAGACATGGACATAAGATGGAGAAATATGGATGGGATGCAATCAGCATCATTGAAGGGGACTTCCATATAAGTGAGAGCATAGATTCATTTCATATTCATCCAAACAATTTACAGAAAATAGAAAGGTTTTTCCTGTCTCTTTATATCAATTAATAAGTACTTTACATCTTGGGAGCGAATCTCCGGCGCCAATTCGGGCGTTTTCACCTCAGGTCATGGGGCATTACATTTAATTAGTAGTCTGTGTGGCTCTCGGCGTATTGCTTCATGGCAGTATTATGTAAAGTTGGCATCCATTTTTGCTATTTATTTATTATAGCAATAACCACAAAACTTTAACCATTTTAGAGTAACTGATCTTGTGTGTTTAAAAAAATACACACTTTGGAAAATCCTACTGTCCAATCATAACCTGAAGAAAGGAAAAGTCATTTTCCCAGTGGATCTCTGCAATACTAGGATATCCGAAAGGGAGATTCGAGAAGAGTGCATAGTGCACAGTGCTGAGTCATGGTGGAGATGCAAGCAACTAGCCAACCTTTGGAATATGGAGACTACATGTAAAGTTACAACAGAGTTAATACCCGAAGACCAAAGGACCTACCTGTAGATTTTTGATGTTTTTAAAGTCTTATTGACCTTGATAATATGAGTCATATTAGCTCCTTATGGAACAAGGTAAATGAGTGACCTACTCAAAGCTACACAGCAAGTTAGCAGCGGAGCTTCAAAGAGAACTTGAGAGAACTCAAAATCCATTGGTTTTACTGACTTTTCAATGTTTTCTCAAACATTCCCAGGCGATGTCAAAGCAGGTCCCCTAGGGATCTACACTTCTAGGTTATCAACATTTACATGACTCTACTTATAGAAATTCAACTATCATAATTATTAAAATAATTGAAACTCATATTTTGTTATCACTTTAAGGTTTCTAAAGCTCTTTACCTATAAGGACCCTATCAATAGATTGATTAACAAAGCACCAGCTATGTGCCAGATACTGTCCTAGGACAAAGGGACAAACCAAAAGAATGAAATAATCTCTCCTCTCAAGGAACTTATATTTTAATGGAGAAAGCAGCAAATGCATATATAAATACGGGCAGAATGAATAAGAAAATAACAAAAATAGTATTATAATGATAATTCTATATATAGGGAAAGTGAAACTCAGAGAAGTTGAGTGACTTGCCCATGGTCACACAGTGAATAAATGTGAAAATTAATGTTTGAGTACAATTTCTTTCCGACTCCAAGGCCAGTATTCGTCCCATAACATTTTTCCAGGACTCTGTCACATACCTTTCAGAGAGAACGTGCCACAGAGATAGATCATCATATAAGGGAATCAGGAAAGGTTTCCTGTAGGAAGCAGTGTATTCCAGATCTGGCACACAGGCTGTCCAAAAGCATGATGGGAAGAAAATGGAATCCAGAGTTCAGGGAATCACAAGTAGTCTAGCTTGGCTGGAATATTAAATATGCAAATTGTAGCCATTGTGAAGGCTTTTAAACCTCAAGCAGGACAAACAATAGGGGCCATTGAATATTCTTGCATACATGTGGTTGGGATGTTTGTAGCCAGATCTTTGACTTAGGAAGATTATTTTGGCAGCTGTGTGAAAGATGGGAAGAAAAGGAGATTGACTGCATGCAAGAAGACCAAGTCAGAAGTTATTCAGTAGTCTAGAGGATGAGGGTCTCAATGAGAATAAGAACTATGTGAATGGAGGGAAGGGAACAGATTCAAGAAGTAGAGGATGAATTGACAAGACTTGGTAATGGATATTGAGGAATGGGGTGAGAGAGGGGAAATAGTTCAGGATGACTTCAAGTTCCTTCTTTTGTGGTAGCTTTACCTGAAATGGAGAATCTTAGAGGAAAGAGGGGTTTAGAGAAGAAGGTAATAGATTCCATTTTAGCCATGAGTTTGAGATGCCTTTAGGATGACACCAGCAGATAGCTGATATAAAACTGGAGGCCAGGAGAAAGATGAGGGCTGAATCATCTGCATAGAGATGATAGTTGAATCAGGGGTGAGGAGGGCGGGGAATAAGATCACTGAGAGAGGACATAGAGGTAGAAAAAAAGCCCTGAGTAAAGCCTAGGGAAGGACAAGACACCAAGGATCAGTGGTTAAAGCATGGGTGATGATCCAGCAAAGGAAATGGAAGACCAATCAGAAAAGCAGGAGGAACACCAGGAAACAGGAGAGTCATGAAATCTCAGGCAGGAGGGAATACCTAACAAGAGGTTATGGAACTGAGGGAGATCAGGAAGGAATAGGACTTTAAAAAGTCTATTGCATTTAACAACTAAAAGGTCACTGATGACCTTGAAGAGAAAAGGTTCAGCTGAGTGGTAAAATTGGAGGCCATATTGTAAGGGAATGAGAAGTCAATGGAAGCAAGGAATGTGGATGGCTTCTTGAGCACAACAGCTTGATAAGATGACTGGGTCAAGTGAATATTTTTAAAGGATGAATGCATCTTTAAAATCTGAGCATATCTGTAGACTGCAGAGAAGGGGAGAGAGTTTAAAGATGAAAGAGGCTAATGCAAAGAAAAGTAATCTATAAATTAATTCACCTTAAAGCAGAGATTCCCAAACTTTCTAGATCATGGCATATTCTTAAATAACCAGAATTACTTACTAGTAGCGATGCACACGCCTGTTGGGTACTGCACAACTTTCTAAATCTTGGGAATCAGTTTGGACATCTCACCCTCATTTCTTATTCCAGGACATTGATTTTCCTGAAGGACTTTTCCATGGAAACCTTTGAAAACAGCTTTGCAATGATATGATACTGCAAAGAAGAAAAGTAAGAGAAGTTTCTTATTATAATAATTGAAACTGATATTTGCATTATCAGTAAGCAAAAACATATCTCAGACATTCAAGCATGTAGTTCAAAGGAATATAGTTCAATCTAATATGGAAACTCTAAACTATATCAAGCTAGTAGTTCAGGGCCTATTTGATAGATGTCAACTGTTACTGTGTTTCCTTTATGGGGCACCCCTGTGATTCACTAGAGAGCCCCAGTGTGCCATAGAGCACAGTTTGGGAACCAAAGCACTGTTATAAATGACTCACAATATTTAGCATATGTATTCTTCCCAAGATGTTTGCATTTTAAAAGAAGATTGTAAACCCAAAGGAATGGGAAATTCCAGACAGTCTAGCAGATTGGTAGGGTTGAAGACTTGGGGATGAAGAGCCTCTAGGCTCCTTCCAATCAAGCACCTAAGTGATGACCTATTTCACCAGCGGGCAAGGTTAGTTTCTTTATTCAGAGCATGTTCCTGACCAAGCTGAGATGAAATTCACTCCCAGAATTATAATGGAGACTAGGAATGGAACCGAGATTCCTGTTTTCCACACAATTGCTTCCTCTAAATGAGTTTTTGCACCAGCTGGAGTTTTCTCAAGTTTCTCATTCATATAATTTGCCAAACACTGGCCAAGTCCAAGTTCAGTCTTTTGGGTCAGATGTTGGCAGGCAGAGCTAGCTTTCGGCTTTAGAAATAATGATGCCTACCAGTTTCTAAGTAGAGGTGCTATCAACTGCTTGCCAGGAAAATTAGCCATTTCCTTTTCATTTTTAAGGCCCAGATAGCCCAAATAAAGGCTCAGTTGATTGACTTTGGCATGATGACTTGCACATTTATTGACTAATTGATTATAAAAAAGCTCACCAGCTAAGGGTGACAATGCAGTGTTGCTTATTTCCCCTGAAGAAATATGAAAAAAATGCCTGTGGTAATACAAACAGGTTACCATTCCAGGTGGGGCCTCTTCTCCCCAAAGAGCCTCAAGGCATGCCTATCACCTATAGTGCTGTAATAAATCCATTATTACACAAAGATGAGTACCCTTATCCAGGACACCAACCATATCCTTTGCCCCAAGAGGAACTTCTGTTTTCAGTCATCCAGGATGAGGTTCAGCAGTCACTCACCCTGTGCCCCCCAGTCAGAGGGCACTGAAGCTATAATCTGTTCCATTTCCAACATGAGCCAGTTGGGTCCTGCTTAGGCAAGCTGGTAATCCCCAGAATCAGGGGGCTTACCATTTTGGTGCTAGACTTAATGGGAACATTGATCAGCTTTAGCTCTGCTGCAATTCAGAACTCATGAACTCAAGAGATCCACCAGGCTGGTTGCTATTCAGTCCTTCCGTTGGGTCTGACTCTTTGTGACCCCATATGGGGGTTTCTTGGCAGAGATTCCGGTGTGGTTTGCCATTTCCTTCTCTAGTGGATTATGATAGACAGAAGTTAAGAGACTGGCCCAGGGTCACATAGTGAGTATCTGAGACTGGATTTGAACTCAGATCTTCACATTCTATCCACTGAACCACCCAGCTGCCTTACCAGCTTTAGTCTCCTCCTAGACAAAGATGGATACATTGAAAAGTATAGTTGATAAAAAAAAAAACAAAGATATGAATCGAAATTTATTTTTAAAAAATCAACAGACATTTATTAATCCCCTACTATATTCAGAGCTGTATGTCAGGGTGTCTGGGAGATAACTACATTTAGATAACACATGGTCCCTGCCCTCCTGGAGCTTATGGGCTTTAAAGGAAGATTAGGCATTAAATAAGCAAAAATAGAAAGGAAAGATATTTTAGGCACATAGAATAGTAGGTATGAAGATATGGAAGTGAAAGAGTACAGGGCAATAGGCAGTTATTCATTCTGAATAGAAGGCTCTGGAGGATAGTAAAATGAGATAGGATGAAACATGGCCTAGAATAGAGGTCTGGCATCAATGTCAGGAGACCTCCACTCAAATCTTGTCTCTTGACACAAAATAATGTGATTACCCAAGGTAGGTTGGCCACCTCTAGGATTTGTATCTACAAATTTTTTTGTATCTTCTTAGTCAGAGAAATCTAAAATCAGCCTGGGCTAGAGGGAGTGGGGAAAGATGGGGAGGGAGGGAGAGACATGGATTGTTTGATAGACTGCCATATGGTAAGTTAAGGGGAATGTGAGGAGAGAAGAAAAGGGAGGGACAGATGATGACAACAGCGCTACATGAAAGCCAGTGACCAGGACACCTTCAGTTCTGTTTATTTCCAGACCCCTGAGAAGTGATCTCTGCAGGAACTAGTAGAGGGATGTGCAACCATGAGTAGGGGATGGAATTGAAGGATATTCATTCCATCAGCAAGCATGCTTAAGGAAAACCTGAGAGGAGGAAAGGATGGTCCCTACCCTGACTCTCCCTTACTTCTTCTTGCTTCTATTTCACACCTGTGATTGATCTTGTCTTTAATTTGCTTGGTCTCCTTTGTTTGCTACACTGAACACTAGGAACCACTTAAGAGAATCATTCTTAGCACAGTGCTGGAAGCTAAAACTCTAGCTCATTATTAAAAAGTTCTGCTGTCTGTTTGGGGGGTATGAGTATGGGCCACTTCCTAAGCACAGGATTGCTACAAATCCAGGGCCTTTCATATGAATTTACCTCATAGATGTGAAGCAAAGTCATACTAGTAAATATATACAGATAAGACTGAAAAAGTAGGATAGTGGTAAATTGCAGAGGACCTTGAATGTTCGGTAGACAAGTGGCAACAGGATGTCATTGAAGATGTCTGAGCAAAGGGATGACTTGACCAGGCATACATAATAAAGGTAACTTGGGCAGTAACCTGAAAGATGAAGGGAGACAGAGATAGAGGTGATATGCCCTGTTAGGATGTTTTTCCAATAGTTATAGCAGCTGGAAATGAGAACCAATACTAGGTAGGGCAAAGACATGGAGAACAGAGAAAAAATATGAAAGATACTATTCTAGTAGAACCGATGAGACTGATTGAACAATTTGATTGAACTGATTGAAGAAGAGTGAAGAGTCAGAGATGATCCCGAGATTATGAACTTGGGAGACTAAATAAACAATGACACCAAAGACAGAAATAGTGATATCAAAAGGGGGAGAGATAAGTTTGTTTTTGAGGGCCTGATGGGACATTCCTGCAGAAACTGTCTTTTTGGAGATGCAAGTCTAGAACTCAGAAGAGAGGTCAGGATTATAGACATAGATTGTTTATTTGTTTTAAATGTTCTTATTAAAATTGTGAACTTGACAAATGTCACAAACCATCAAAATCTCCATTTATAAAGAACAGAAAAAGATTTCATATAAAACCATGAATTGCTAATGCAAGGTTTAATTTTAATAGAATTTAATTTTAATCTAATTTATGTTAATCTAATTTCTCTGATAAAGGTCTTATTTCTAAGATATATAGGGAACTGATTCAAATTTATAAGAATAACAATTTTCCAACTGATACATAATCAAAATATATGAACCAACAGTTTTCAAAGGAAAAATACAAACCATCAATAACTGCCAAAGTGGTTTTCCTGAAGCATTTATCTGACTATGCCACTCTTCTGAAATTCAATCAATTCTATTGGCTCCCTATTGTCTCTAAAGTAAAATATAAACTTCTGTTTATCATTTAAAACCCTTTGCCATCTGGCACCAACCTATCTTTCTAGCCTCATTATATTTATTCCCCTTTCACACTTCACCATCTAGCCCAACTAGCTTTCTCTCTGTTCTCCATCTCCTGTCTTTATATCTCTGCACTGGTCATCCATCTTGCCCTCTGATTCATGGAATGTCTTTCTTTCTACCTTGTCTTTAACTGCTTTGTATTTATTATCTTTCTGTTTATTTTGCATATGTCTCCAGCATGAGAATATAAGCTTCTTGGGCATAGGAATTGTTTCCTTCTTTGTATTCAGCTTCTCAATGCCAGGCACAGTTGGGTGCTTAATAAATGCTTGTTAATTTGTTGATTGATTGAAATGATGGGCTGAGAGATGATATGAATGTGGTTAACCATAGAATTCTTCATGCAAATATAAATAATTGATTTGGTTATTGATCTGGTGATTATTGAACAAACTACCCAAAAGCACTATAATATTTACACCACCTTTACTGATTATAGCCTTACTCAGACAGAAAGGTGTCAAAGTGAATAGAACAGAATATTTGGCATTAGAAAGACCTGAGTTTGAATCTTGCCTCAGACACTTACTAGCTGTGTAACCCGGGACAAGTCACTTAACTTGTCAGCCTCAGTTTCCTTATCTATAAAATAGGGGTAGTAGTAGCTTCATGAGGTGGTTATGAGGATAAAATGACATAACATATATAAAGCCTTTTGCAAACTTTCAAGCCCTCTATAAAGTCTGACTCTTAACAGTTATTACCATAAAACTTTTGACTTATAAACTACTGGAATATTAATGTACTACAAATATATTTTAAAAGTTGCAAACATGCTTAGAACAATAGTGTACTTGATGTCCATATGAAAACCTGTTCTCTCTTTAAGACATGGCACCAGCATAGTAATGTCCAGAACAATTAATATGAAACGTGGCATCTTTCTGGCAGAGAGTTTAAGCCCATGTTGATTCTTCCTAGACCTCAATCCATCATCGTTACTTTTAAAAAGAATTAAGTCTTGATTTTAAGTCAAAGAGACATTGTACCAAAACATTATATTAATCACCTAATGTAGAGGGATGATATAAATGTATATGGTTCCAATGAAAAAGCCATTATATGCCTACTATATCAAAATGACCTTTGGACTCGATAAATATAAAATTCCTAATGTAAGAAAGAAAGAGACCAAAGGTTTTGAACTTGAATTTAGAGGTTAGATTGAACCAACAAATGAAGAAGATATTTACATATACTTTAGTCTTTTCTAGGCAAGACACCTTGAGCATAAGGCCACTAAAGAGAAAGCTGAGGCTGTGCATTTTAAGAAGCTTACTGGCATCCTAAAGTCAAATTTTAACAGGAAGAATATGTTAACAGCAATTAATATATATGAAATACCAGTCAACTTTTGGTATGGCAAAAATGGATACTTGATATAGGTGGTATCCAAACAAAACTCTTTACCATATTAATGAAACATAGAGCTCATCATTCAAAGCAGTTATAGAAAGATTAACACTTCCTTGTCAAAAAGGTGGGAAAGGATTAAAATCTATTCTCAAAGCACAAAATAAACATTTAAAATTTACATAAATACTTGCTAAACAAAGAGACCTCACTTCACAAAACAGTAGTAGAAGCTTTCAACAGGTATAAAAAACTAGGTTTGTCAAATATAACTGAAAATGGTTTTTCTCTGGACAGAGGCTATGATACAGCTAAGATTAAAAGTAAAACCAACCAAGGTGACATCCACCTGAAATAAGACAAAAATATGTCAGTATATTATTGTGTAGAACAAAAGGCTGAGTCATGCAGAAGTTGAAGACAATTCAATATCAGGTCATTTCTACCAGAAATTACAAAAAGATGAGCTTTAAATAACTTGGGCTTCTTGATCAATGCAGATTATTCAGTGAAATGGTGGAAACTGAAACATATCAATGCAGAAATCTAGATTGCAAATATCTAATATTGACCTGATGTAATCTCATTGATCTAAAGTAAATAGAACTCCCATTTGTAATAAAGTTCATGCATATAGAAAGTGGGATCCCACCTGTAATAGGGGATACTCACATGTAAGAATAATAGTCTTAGATGTAATCATAACCTAATGTTTCATGAATAGTCAGATTATGTCTAGGTTTGGTTCACAAAGGACTCTCAGTATTGTATGTATGTGTGTATATAGAAGTATTTTTGTTGTCACTTGGTTGTTTCAGGTGTGTCCAACTCTTCATGATCTCATTTAGGGATTTCTTGGCAAAGATACTAGAGAGATTTCCATTTCCTTCTCCAGCTCATTTTACAGATGAGGAAACTGAGGCCAACAGAGTTAAGTGACTTGCCCAGGGTCACACAGTTAGTAACTGTCCGAGGCCAGATTTGAACACAGGTCTTCCTGACTCCAAGTCTGGCCTTCTATCCGAGATGCCTATATAAAAATATACAAATATATATGCATCCAAGATACATACAAATAGACAGACAGATAAAGAGATGTCCTTGAGCCTACAATTAGCCTGGGTTGGTAGTCCCCAATTTTTAAAAGAAATTAAGCAAATGGAATAGGAATTTAAATAATAATGGGGACGAAAGTGTGAATAATAGCTGCATTTGATTAGGAGTTGAGAATTACTGATTGATATCTCACTCACTTCTCCTGTTTATCAAATAGAAGTGAATCAGAAATTACTTATCCAGAAGTTAAACTGGAAAAGGGGGCTTTGGGTCATTCATTCTCACTCACCACACTCCTTCTGGCGGTCTCTAGATTGCTCCCTTAGCTCCCAATCTCCATCATTTGAATCAGCAACCCTTGAAGAGCCCTGGGAAGTAGGGTAAATGTCCAGGGAAAGGATCAAACCACTTTGACTCCACCATGTGAACAGATAAGATGGATTCTCAGTCTTTAATTCTTTTCCAACTTACTTTCCAATGTCAAGATCAATGGCCTAAGCCCTGTGAACTTTGAGTAAAAAGCCTGTTTGCTATCATACCTCTGCATCTCATGTTTCCACAGCAACACCCACTAGAATGTCAAGCCAGGGCTGTACTAGAAAGTCATGATCAAGTGGCTGGAATTAGATACAAGAAGCTCTCTATCCTTTAAAAACTAACAGACAATAAATTCCTGGAGTACAAATACAGCCCTCTAAATACACTTGAGAACTCAGCAGACAAAATATATTGGAATCAGAGAATTGCTCCAGACAGAACTGTTGCCCACAACCACCTAAACATAGCAATGATCCATAGACATTTAAGAACATTTTAAATAGAAGTCAGTATGCCAGAAACACATAATCTCTAAAGTATGTGGCCTGAAAAGCTTTCAAGATATAATAAAGACCTAGTAGGAGAATTAAAACCACCAAGTGGAAACAGGATGAAGTATGTTTTATCCTTGTCATCTTATCTGTTGCTGGAGTTATTCCAAAGTTGCTGTCAGTGAATCTACAAAAGATGAGCCTCCATCTCAAACTCTGATTCCATTTTAATAGCCACCATTTTACCCAACTATTCAATCGTCTGAAAATTATTAGATATAAAATAGTAATAGCAAGATATTAATTTGTCCTGAAACCTTTTATGTCTGCACACTATAAAATGAGAATAGTGAGATAAGGGATACTCATAATTACTTTCATTTAATTTATTTAGCACTTAAAGTGCTAAGTGGTTTGAAAACCACTTTTCATACATGGTCTTGCTTGAACTTCATGGCAGCCCTTTAGGGCAGATGATATTGTCCTCTTCAAATGAAAGAACTGAGCTCTAGAGAGGTTATGTGATTCACACAGCATCACATATCTAGTAAATGTCTGCAGTGGGATTTCTTTTTTTCCCCAAGTCAACAAGGTCTTTATTAAATACATTGTAGGCCAACACAGGATGCTCCATTACTCCCATCTCCTAGGAGGAATCCCTAGTGTCTTCCATGTGGGTGACTCCATCTTAGGGGATATAAGCATGTCTCAAACCCCCATTACATTTGAAAGAGCTAAATTCGTATTTTTCTCTTCGGATTCCCCTCTAAATCTTACACCTCCTTAATAAAGCATTAGTATCCTTTTGGAAGTTTCTGAAAGGAATAGACTATTACCTGGATTATTCAGGTTCTAAAAGTAAAAGATACAGAGTGAGTTCAGGGTTCCTAGAACTCTAGCTTTTCTTCTTTTAAGTACTTAGAAGTGTCTGGCACACAGTAAACATTTAATAAAGGCTTGTTGATTGCCTTATTTTGTCCCATAGAAAATATATGATATATAACAATGTCCTCACAGGAACCTATAAATAGATAAAGAAAGACATAAAGCAATCAGATAGCCCATTAGACTCACCTCAGAAGGTAAACACACCTTGGGAGATGGATAAATGAATTCCCTTTACTTCAAATCTGCTCTTGCTGAAGGGTGCATAGCAAAAACAGGGCAAGTTGACAGGGTCCCAATCACTAATCCAATTCTCATCCCAGCTCCATTGCGAAACTGCAGTCTTTTCATCACAGGTCCAGGGGCCATGGTGGCCCCCCTCTTACTTCTCCAAGAAGCATTCTATTAAGGAATTCTTATCCCTCTAGAAGGCCAATGCCCAAATTCTCAAAAGTAGGAATTTAGGATTATCCACAGATTAATTCTCAAGATTTTTCCTCTCACCTGTGTCTGTCTCCACCATATACTTTTTTTAAAATCATATTTTTATTGCTATCTTTTCTTCTTCTACCAGTCTCACATTTCTGAGTCTCCGAATATGTCCCTCCTCCCTCCCTTCCCCAACAGGCAATCTCTTGTTCCAAGGTTTTAAAAAAGAGAAGAAGCCCCACAATTCACCAAAATCGATGGACACATTAATCATATCATACATCCAGTGCTGGAAGGGACCTCAGAGTCTATCTAGTACCATCCCTCATTTTACAAAAAAAAATTGAGGCCTAACAAGATTGAATGAATGAAAAAAACATATATTGGGCATCTTCTATGTGTGAGGCACTGTGCTAAATACTGAGGATACAAATAGAACAAGACAATCCCTACTTTCAAAGAGTTCTCATTCTAATGGGGGAGATAACACATTAGGAGGTTTTAGCTTCAAGTCAGCTAGAAAAGCCAAAATGTATATTTTTAATGTGATTTCCATTTATATATACACATATATAGATATACATCTATACATCCATATATGCTAATGAAGACCTGGAAAAGGAAACTTTTACCACCAAAGTCCTTGGCACTATCAAATGGGAACAATTGGTGGTGAGAATTTTCTTTTCTGGGTCTTCTTTAGCTAATGCTGTTGGTAGTGGTTGTGTGTGTTTGTCCTTCATTGCCAAAGAAGACCATGCCATCAGAGAAATGATGGCATGACTTGCATTTGACTTTGTTTTGAGTGAAGGAGCGCTATAGCAAGGATGCTGGATGCTCTTTCTTTCAATTTCATTTTTTTCCCCAAGACCTATGATTTTATAAAATATTACAGCATAATTAAAAATATACCACAGGTGGGGGACAAATAGGAAAGAACCATGTTATGGTAACTAAAAGTGTACATTTATTCATTTAACAAATGAATATTAAGTACCTACTATGTACAATGAACTATCAAGGATGTAAAGGATATACAAATTTCAATCTGTACCCTGAGGCCATCACCTCTCTGTCAGAAGGTCCTCTGGAAATATAGTCATTGCATGAATTAGAATTCTTATCTTTCCAAGTTGTTTGCCTTTAGGATGTTGTTCCTGGGCATGGTTTTCCTGGTTCTGTTCCCTTCACTCCACTTCAACAAAAAAAGGTCCCATAAATAACGTCTTTTGCAAAATGGTCCTTTGACTCTAGCCACTCTACCAGGCTGCCCCCTCCTGTACTGTATCTGATAGGACATTCAACATTCCACACTGTTTATCCTCCAACTCTAGAAAGAGTAACGTGTTCTGCCAGGTACGGCTGCTGGAGTTCCATCAATGCCCTCACTGTTTGGATAGGCACAGCTTATTCTCAGAAATGTGAATTGGTGACCTAGCCCAGAAAAGGAAAGAGAAGGGAAATTTGGGGACCAAGAACTTTAGATCGCTTGGCAACCATGTACAGTGTTCCATATGCTTCTCCTGAAAGTCACCATTTACTACTTCTCCCCTATGAAGCTGTGATGGCTCTGGAGGTGGAGTGAGCCCTCCCTCACTCAAAACAAAGTCAAGTGCAAGTCATGACATCATTTCTCTGATGGCATGGCCTTCTTCAGCGATGAAGGACGAACACAACACGCAATCCTATGAAGGTTCATTCTGCATACCATATGACCAGGTCACTTTTATAGACCATGAAGGAGGGATGGCTGTTTTGAGTGTCTGTATGTCTGAATCTTGATCATCAAACATCTTAAAGATAGCCTCAGTTCTCAATAATTTATCAAGTTGGTTGGGGAACTCATTATGTTGATCAGAGGTTCTAATGATTAACCTCCTCTTACATTCTTATATCACATTCATTTATAAATAACCCCCTCCCCCACCCAATGATTCTTCCCTTATAATAAAACAACTTTTTTTTTTTTAGCAAAACCAAAAGACATAATTTCAAACACATAAGGGACAGACATATTTTATTGTATCTACCAGTGTGTGCAGCATTCTATCTCATAGTTCCTGTTGTTTTCAGTTGTTTCAGACTCTTCATGGCCCCATTTGGGGTTTCTTGGCAAAGCTACTGGAATGGTTATGCGACAGTTAGGTGGTGCAATGGATAGAGCACCAGTGCATGGGTCAGGAGGATCTGAGTTCAAATCTCACCTCAGACACTTGACATTCACTAGCTGTGTGACCTTGGGCAAGTCACTTAACCCCAATTTCCTCATCCTGAGTCATCTCCAGTCATCCTGATGAATATCTGGTCACTGGACTCAGATGGCTCTGGAGGAGAAATGAGGCTGGTGACGTGCACAGCCCTCCCTCACTCAGAACAAAGTCAAGTGCAAGTCATGTCATCATTTCTCTTCTTCAGCAATGAAGGACGAACGCACACACTGGAATAGTTTGCCATTTCCTTTTGCAGTTCATTTTATAGATGAGGAAATGGAGGCAAGCAGGGGTAAGTGACTTACCTAGGGTCACACAATTAGAAGGTGTCTGAGGCTAGATTTGAACTCAGGTTTTCCTGACTGCAGACCCAGCCTCACCCACGGTACCATATAGTTGCCCTTCTTCCACCTCTCCAATAAAAGGAGAAAGGTACCTTTTCTCATCTCTTCTAGGGCCAGGCTTTATCGTTATGATTACACCCCATTCAGTTCATTTGACTGTTTTCCCCCTTTCTGTTGTTAGAATCATCGTGTGTGTATTTTTTTTCTGGTCCTGCTTACTTCACTCTGCATTAGTTCACAGAAATTTTCTCGTGTTTCTTAGACTTTGTCCCAGTCCTCACTTCTAATGGTGCAGTAATATTTCATTCCGTTCATGTCCCCAGGCTGTGGGCACCCACTTTGTCTCCAGTTCCTTGAGATTCCAAACAAGTTCAAACTTTTCTTCTTTCTGGTTATTCTCATAAAGGGTCTATTCAGATTTGGGAGGAAAGGGAGATGGTTTGATAGCTTGTTACTAATTTCATAAATGTATTTATGTTTCAGGCCAATCCTTTAAACAAACATGAGGGCCACTCAGCAACTCATTAAAAATTAAAATGAGTAGAAAACAAAGCTCTCTCAGAGGATAAAGAGCTTTAAATAGAGGCAGCTCACCACAATTCATTTGTTACTGCTGTCATTGCTAACAAAAGCAATTGAAGTTCTAGGATATGACTTAGCCTCCAATCCCATCATTAAAACCTATCTTGGAGGGGTTATCTCTGAGAGGACAGTGCCCCCATGTGCTCTCCCACCTTTCTTTTTCCCCATCAATGAAGTGGGTCCTGTTAGAGGGAGCTTCAGGACAGATTTGATGCTGCCATGGAAAGGAATCAGCCTGGGGCTACTGTTCTCCTCTTTCTGAGTAAGTGGTCGTTGTGCCTCCCACTGGCTTTGTACTTTGTCTATAGATCTGTAAAGGATGGGGAGGATGTTTACTATATTGGCACTGAAGCACTGAGGTGCAGAAAAATGAATGCTGGATTTGGAGTCAAAGGACCTGTGTCTGAATCCCTTCTCCGTCACCTACTAACCGTGTCACTTTCCTGAGTCAGGAAGAGCTGAGCTCACAATCTGAGTTGTCCTTCGTTCTCAGAGAGGACCAGAATGACATCACTATGTTAAAGTCAAGTTTCAATGCGTCCGACTGTGGCTGATCAGACCAACAGGAGCTCAGAATGCTCTTCCACAGACTGGGCACAAATAGTCCACGTGAACATTTGGAGTGAATACTCTAAATCTGCACATCCTGTGTTTCCATTGAGCTGTTTCAATTCTGCTTTCCTCATAGAGCACAGCACCCTCTCTGATATGGGCACGCCATGCTGAGTGGTCCTGTGCCAGTGTCTCCCATGTCACACAATCAATTCCAAAGTTCTTGAGAGTGTCCTTGTATCGCCTCTTCTGATCACCTGCCCCATAAAAGTCTTTTTGGCAAGTATATGTTTTGCATTTGAACAAAATGGCCAGAGCATTAGAGTTGTGCTCTCTGAAATATATTCTGAATGCTTGGCAGTTTAGTTAGAGCAAAGACCTCAGTAGCTGGTACCTTATCCTGCCAGGTGATCTTCAGAATCTTCCTAAAACAATTCAAATGGAAGTTATTTAGTTTCCTGATATGGCGCAGGTAGACTGTCCAGGTTTCACAACAGTTCTGTAGACCTTCAGTTTGGTAGTCAGTCTAATACCTGTTTTCTCCCATATTTTCCTTCAGAGCCTCCCAAACCCTGAGCTAGCTCTGGCAATGCGTGCGTCAACCTCATGGTCTATGTGTGCATCCCTGGAAAGTACACTACCAAGGTAAGTGAACTTATAACCAGCATTCAAAACTTCTCCATTTGTTGTAACTGATGGTTCCACATATGTATGGTGTGGTGGTGGCCAATGGAGCCCCTGTGTTTCCTTGGTATGAATTATTAGGCCATAATTAGCACAGGCAGCAGAGAATTGATCCATACCTTGTTGCATCTCAGCTTCAGAGGCTGCACTGAGTGCACAACCATCTGCAAACAGAAAATGGTGCACCAACACTCCCTCCACTTTGGTCTTGGGACTGTACCACGTAGCTGCCCCGATAAATATTAGGAAAACTCAACATTAATCTGTAAAATGAGGCAAGTCATTTAACCATTATTTGCCTCAGTTTCTTCGATTATAAAATCGGAATAACAACAGCACCTACCTGAAAGTTTTATTGTGAAAATCAGAGATCATATCTGGAAAGTGCTTAACACAGTTTCTGGTGCATAGTAGGTGCTGTTTATATAAATGCTCTTACCTTTCCCTCCCCTAGCACCCTTTCCATGTTTCTATGTTCCTGTCGTCTCTGCCTATCAAATCCTTACCGATCATTCTAGCTCCATCCCCCGCCCCTGCCAAGCCAGACATGATTCTAACCTTCATAGAATTTTGAAACTCTCTCATGATTCTTAACATATTGTGTTTTATTTATATATTGATCTATTCTGCTAGACTATAAGCTGTAGAATCTCCTCAAAGGTTAGGATACATTTCTTCTTTTTTTCATTCCCCATAGCACCTAGAAGGTATTCACAAATATGTGCAAAAGTAATGAATCACTACCTTCTTATTTTCCCTGTTACTATGGAGAAAACCTCTGCTCTACCATCCTGCCTCCTCACTATATCTGAGAGTCTAGGCAATATTCTCTATCCCTTGTTCTACCAGAGACCTACTTTGCTTCCTTACCAGCACGAGGAGGCCTCCTTGGCCTTTCATGGGTCGTAAATGCAGGCTGATACAGGACAAGCTTTGGCAGATCTTGCAATGCTGGAGAAGTGTTTGAGTGATCAAGATGCCTGGCAAAAGAAAGTCAGACTAGCCAAGTTCTCCAGAAAAGCTTGTTGCCAGAAGTCTAGTCCCCAGGACTCTTGGCACACAGCAACCCATGAAGACCTTTTAAGGTCTTGGAGTCAAAGATTAAGGATGTAAGTGGAGAAAGGGATGAAATAGAAGATTTTGAGTTCAAAGTATGGAATTTGTAGAAGCAGGTATTTTGGGGTTTTTTTTAAATAATATTTTATTTTTTTCCAATTACATGTAACAACAATTTGTATTGTTTTTTATAT
Organism: Potorous gilbertii; assembly: GCA_028658325.1. Classification (NCBI taxonomy): domain Eukaryota; kingdom Metazoa; phylum Chordata; class Mammalia; order Diprotodontia; family Potoroidae; genus Potorous; species Potorous gilbertii. The sequence continues at coordinate 407,977,343 of CM053771.1, read as the reverse complement.
TTATGTTCATTTTTTATAAAAAATTTTGAGTTCCAAATTTTCTCCCTCCCTCTCTCTCTCTCTCTCCACCCCCCTCCCTAAGATAGGCAATTTGATATAAGTTATATATGTGTAATCATGTAAAATATATTTCCGTATTATTTATGTTGTGAAAGAAGAAACAGAATACAAGGAAAAAACTATATGCTACTATCTACATCTAGATTCCATCAGTTGTTTCTCTGGATGTGGCCAGCATTTTCCATGAGTCTTTTGGACTTTTCTTGGATCACCGTGTTGCTGAGAAGAGCTAAGTTGTTCATAGGTGATCATTGTACAATGTTGCTGTTACTGTGTATAATGTTCTCCTGGTTCTACTCACTTCACTCAGCATCAGTTCATATTAAGTCTTTCCAGGTTTTTCTGAATTCATCCTGCTCATCATTTCTTAGAACACAACAGTATTCCATTACATTCATATACCACAACTTGTTTAGCCATTCCCCAATTGATGGGCATCCCTTCACTTTCTAATTCTTTGCTGCCACTAGAAGAGCTGCTATAAATTTTTTGTACATGTAGGTCCTTTTCCTTTTTTATGATCTCTTGGGGATATAGACCTATTAGTGTTATTGCTAGATCAAAGGTAGGCACAGTTTGATTGCACTTTGGGCATAGTTCCAAATTGAAAAGCAAGGATTTTTAGTTAGGGGTCTGTGAACTTGTTTTTAAAATATTTTGGTAATGATTTTGATACACTTGGTTTCCTTTGTAATCCTATGTGTTTTGTTTTATGCATTCAAAAACCTTAAGGCACAGGAGTGCTTAGGCTTCACCAGATAGTCAAAGGGGTTCATAAGGAAAAAAAAGTTAAACACAACTCCTCAGTAGAAGGAAATACATTTCAACAATTAAAAATATAATTTAAAAATTAAATGATGGAATTAATATTCCTCATAAGCTATGCTATGGCAGTCAAGAACAAACTCCAAGACCTGAAAAGGTTTTTAGAAGGAATTTATTCAGTCAGTTCAGCAAAGGAGAGAGCCAGAAAAAGATGTGGCTCCCTCCCTTAATCTCTGTAAGGTTTACAATATATAGAGTTTAAACAAGGATACTAGAACAAGAACTGCTACACATGGGCAGTTTGTCTGAGATAGGTATCTGCAGATTAAGTGTAAACATTCAATAAAATTGAGGCAAAGCCAAAAGTTAATGGGGAACCCAAACCACAAGCTTTGGGTGAATCCAAATTGAGACGAGGGTGAGTCTAACAGTAAGCACCCCAACATATACAAGGTGTGGGGCTGCTATCACATGTTCTTAGATCTGCTTTTCGAAAAGGAAAGGCAACTTTTGAGGGGTCAACAATCACTTTAATCAACCACATATGTCATTCACTTAGTTCAGGTGAAAATGTTAGCACCCTGAACTTCAGAGAAAATACAGAGAAATCAACAGATATGGATTCCAACTGTCTGACATAAGTAATATGTACATCATAGATCAACAGACAGGTCCAACCGTCTTATCATTGCAAACATACATAGTTACCAGAGAGAGAAGCCCCAACTTCTGGGTTTTCAAAGAAGGGGAAGGTGGGAGGGGACTCCTTAGGGGCTGCCCAGAGTCTGGTCTGGCCAAACACACTTCTAATCAGTAAGTCCCAAAGTAAAACCTCACCTCAGAGTATTTATAGATTTTTTAGAGCCAGAGGGCATCCCAACCCTTGACAACCAGTGCCTTATTAACAAAAGGTGTGAGTCTTCCTACAAATCTTCTCTAATCAAATTCCCCTTAATGGGCACACCCATAAATGAGTGGGGAAGATCTTCTTTAATCTCATTAGCATTACAGTGTACAAACCCAAAACACAAATATTAGACAATTTCACAAAAAGCTAGGTTCAGACAATGTTGATAAATTATCATTTTTCCCACAACTATTTGCAGGAAAAGCAAAATAATGGGCCACTAAGAAATCTGCAGACTCTCTCACCCCTTCTTCCGCTAGGTCCCAGGCACTCTTTGAACAAACTAGCAATGTAAGAATGAGACAGTCCACCTGATCTCCAGTTTTTCATTGGTATCTAGAAAAGTCCAGCAGAATTCCATTCTCCCTCCACTTCCCATTCTCCGTTCCAAGGGAAGGTGACTGAGTAATCCTCAAAACTTAGACTAACTGATCAAAAACAAAGACTTTCTCCTGCTCTAATGAGAAGAAAGTGAAGTTGGTGACCTTGCACAGCCCTCCCTCACTCAAATTGAATTGCAAGTCATGTCATCATCTTGATGTCATGGTCTACAATGACACCAAGATTTCCCCCTTAAATTTAACTCAGAAAAAAAATCTTCCTGGTATTGGGTGACTTCCAACCATCCAAGTTATCAGAGAACTGATTGATCAGTTGGATGCCTTCAATCTTCTCCTTTTCTACCCTATCCCCCAATTTTGATCTGGAAACTTCAAGCTCCTTTGAGCTTGATCATGCACCTGCTATCTTGGATAGTCTGTTTCATATGAGCAGAGTTGGTTGCTTTCCATTTCCCCCTCCCCTCCCTGTCTCTGACCTTTGATCTCCAGGTGTTCTTAAATGCATTTGGCTTGCCAGAAAAGAAACTATATCTGTGTGTGCTCTTACTTTGGTACTTTCTCAGACTTATAGCATGTTAGGGCTGAAAGAAGATAACCCCTTCATTTTATAAATGGGGAAACTGAGTCCCAGAGAGTGAGGTCCCAAGGTCATTCTGATAGGAAATGATAAAGCTAAGACTTTACCCCAGGTTGTCTGACTAAACCAGGCTTCCCTTGGAATAATAGTAAGATATTAATGTCCCTTTCCTCACCACAGCCCTGGGAAGCAGGCAGTATAGGCATTTTCATCCCTATTTTAGAGGTGAGGAAACTAAGGCACAGAGTGAAACCCAAGTTCAGTAAGAGAAGAGCAAGAATTTTAACTCAGGTTGTTCTATTCAAGTCCTGTGATTTTTCCAGCATATAATACTTCCTTTCACATCAGTTGCTTATGTGTTAGGGCTTGAGAAAGATAAATTTATCCCCTGTGGTATTCTCCACTGCATCCCATCCCACCAGTCCCTTCCTCCCCTTCCTTCCCCTACCCCCAGCTGTGGTCTGGGTAGAGACCTCCCTAGCGTGGAAACGCCCTCCATTTACAAAAATCATGAAGTTATATTTCCTGAGAAATACTCAAAGATGAAGTGACTTGCTAAGCCACTGAGCTTATATGTGTCAGAGGTGATGCTTGACTCTGGGCAGTCCTCTATCCACTATGGCATTATGGCACAGGGTGCACATTAGGATTAAAGTTGGTTTTTATTCATACTCAAACAAACCCTGATCTGTCAGATCCATAGTACATGCCTTCTCAGCCTATACTTAGATCATCATTTTTACTTTATATAAGGGGCCAGGGTCCTATGGCTCCATAGACATCTCGGTAGTGAAAGTGGAAACTGAGGGTGACATCATGGCTCTTGTATTAAAAAATCACAGTAAAGCATCCAACAGAAGTCCCCCCCAAAATGAGACTGGATCAGAAGGAAAGCTCCTGTGTGAGAACTCTATATTTTGGACATTCTTTACAATTTATGCAGAACAGACATTTTTCTTATGGAGGGCAGCTCAGGAGAGTGATAATTGCTGCCGTCAAAAGGAGAGCAAAAGGGTGTTTTGTACCTCAGTTACATCAGCAAATGCTGGGGGTTGGGGATAGGCTCCAGTGGGATGTTCAGATCATTGAAGGCAAACTTTGACTATGCCATCATTTTGGCTAAGGATAACCCTGGTGGATGCTTAGCCTAAGGGGTACCTACCCAGCCTTTTGTTGAGATGGCATTTTTGTGGGTGGCCTCTTGCGTTATAGATTTTGCGACCCAGTGCAGGTCACCTGTCCTCTCAGGACTCCAAACAACTCTCCAAGTTGACTTCATTGTAAAAGTGTTGCTGTTCTGATTGACAGAGGGAGTTCTCTACCTAAAGAAGTCACAGGTGTGAAAAAAACAGCATTCGCTGACATGTCAGTAGCCCTTTAAGCTTTGGAAAGCACTTTCCATTCATCATCTCACTTGATTGCACAATAACATTTTACAGTATAAGTTATTCTTTTCATTATTGCATATAGTTCTTTAAGGTTTACAAAATCTTTCTCTAATAACCTCTTAGTACAAAAATAATTATCCCCATTTTATAGGAATAAATTGTATTTTAGGGAGTTGGGACTTGTAAGTAATTGAGTCTCCCATTTCACTAATACTTATTTACCGTGATCAATATTGTGCTATGATGAGTCTCCCCCCCCACTCCCCCATTCATTCACTTAATTTTATTGTTGTTTTTTCTCGTTAGCTATAGGACCAGGATGCACTGCTGCACTGCAGAACAGCTTCTTTCATGTATCCATCTATTCTACTCCAACCCCAACTTGTAGCACGACTTTGTCCTCCACCTTCAAAGAAGCTTGATGGAATTCTGTCCTTCTCAGTGGTTAGTATTTGTTTTTTCTTAACAAATTACATAGTGTCTTTCCTATTCTGACCTTCCCCAGACTTTCTTAGTGGAGAGGGGGTGATATTAAGAGGCATTCAAGTTAAACCCATAAATGTTACTCCTTCTCTGTGAACATTTGGCAGCATACCATGAGAGCTCAGTAATTTGTCAAAACCTTCAGTGCCAGACAGCTCTATTTCTTCCAAGGCAAAACTAAGCATATCCAGCTACCATGGGCCAAATTTAATCTTCTGACAGGCATAAATTGCCTAAGGAGAATTTATTTGACCATAGGCCAAGCAATCTATCAATCAACAAATGTATATTGAGTGACCACTCTGAGTATGATAGCTTACTAAACATTTGATGGTGGAGTAGGGGATGGAACCGAAATGAGTAAGACATGGTCTCCATCTTCAAAGAAGCAAGATAAAGGTATGTTGGGAAAGTAAGTTGGACAAATCAGTAGTAATAAAATAAATGCAAATTAAATCAGTTTTGAGATTTCATTTCTTACCTTCAAAGATGTTAAAAGATGGAAATAGTCAATATTTGAGGGGCCATGTGAAGACACATTTCAGGAACTGAAAATTCATCCAATCCTTCTGAAAAACAATATGGATTTAAATAAGAAACTCCCTAAACTGTTTTTAGTCTTGTATTCAGTGATCACCACCATTGGGCATATACCCCAAAGACGTCAAAGAAAGAAAGACACCATGGATGCTTACATATTTATAGCAGCACTTTTATGTTAGCAGACAATAGAGAACTAAAATGAGTATCCATTAAATGGGGAATACTGTGGCATATGAATGTGATGGAATATTATTGTGTCATAAGAAAGGCATGGTAGAGGCATAAGGCACAAAAGAAACAAGGATGAGGAATTCAGAGAAATCTGGGTAGATTTGAACTGATGCAGATTTAAGAAAGCAGAACTAGAATAACAATATACACAGAGAATACAATAATGTAGATGAAACCAAAAGTTTAAAACATCTAAAATTAGATCAAATGCAATGACTAATCTTTGTTCTGGGCAGGTGGGTGTTACAGTGGATAGAGTGCCAGACCCAGAATCAGGAAGGTATAGGTTCAAGTCCAGCCTTAGATATTTACTAGCTGTGTGACCCTGAACAAGTCTCCTAATCCTGTTTGCTTCAGTTTCCTTATCTGTAAAATGAACTAGAGAAAGAAATGACAAAACATTCCATTATCTTTGCCAAGAAAATCCCAAATGGGTCACGACCAAACAACAACAATCTTTATTCCAGAAGACAAATGATGAAGCATACTTCCCCCCTCTTGTTACAAAAGTGGAGGAACACAGTTACATATGCTATCAGATGTGTTTACTGTGTTAATTGTCTTTGCTAAACTGTTTTTCTTTATTATAAAGAAGGATCAGAGGGTGGGGATTGTAAAGTTACTGTGACATAAAAAGCATCACTAAAATTAAAAAAAAAAGAAAGTTGAAGGAAAATATATGTGCACATGAAAAGTTCAATGCAATTCAATCACATCCAAGTAATTTAGCATTTAATTGTACACATTTAAATGGTGCTACCCTCCTTTCTGATGAATCCCTATCCCTCCCCCAATCAACTTTTATCATTCCTGCAACCACTATTTTTGAGTTCTTCTTACACAGATGATCCTTAGCCCCTGACTCCTACCATTTAAGCTGCTGGTAATCCCAGGATCCTTTGCTATTCCTTCACTCTTGTTTTTTCTCCCCCCATCTCTGGACTTGAGATTATATACCCCTGTAGCTAAAGAAAAGAAAGCTGTTCCTGGCATCTTTAGCTGAAATTCAGAATGTAACATTCCCATACAGGGAAAATATTACAACACTGATTATCTTCTAAATGTTATCAATATTGATCTAGATAATCAGTTCCTTATGTGTTTGGAAAAGGAAACTCCTTGGCACACTTACCTCAAAAACTGAATCATTTAATGGAGATAGTAAAGAAAGGATACACAGGTATTCAACCCCCCATTAGCCATGTAGCTGCCCCTGGGTACCAGGAACCCTGATTCAAGAGTTCATAGAAGGCTTGTCCATTTGGAAGGATACTTTATGATTCAGGCCAAAGGTCAGTTGTCCAATTCCCCTTTGTCACTACCCTTCTTATAGTTTCCCTAGAGGAATATGTCCATAAAAGTAGCCTCAGCTGTTCTGGATCACATCATAGTAGCAACTGATTAGTCTGCAAGGTGTCTTCTTTATCAAGATGCTTGCTTCTGTGTTCATCCCTTGTCAGGTCTGGCTCTGGCATAAGTTATAACCTCAAAGCCAGTGGTAAGAGGGAGGGTCTCCTCTCTTTATTCTGGATGGCCAGATGGATACATATATAAATCAACAAATCTTACTTTTACCAAACAAAATAGGATGCAAGTACTATCTAAGACAGAGAAGCAATGCATATCACACCATTCATCTGCCAGATAGTAATTCATTGACCACTTCTTGGCCAAACCTGGGTACCAATAAATCTGCTTCTAGCCTCAGTGTATAACTTATCTCTCCTGAGACAACCTTCAAGTTTTAAGACATGCTGTACAGATCACTGCATATATTTCACTTACTTCAAGGATCTCTTTTTTCATCAGTGCGAACACTCCCTCCAGCACAGATTTTCAGTGTCCTTCCTCTCCTACATCATAGCAGACGGTTTAATAGGTTGCTGTAACTGAAAAAAAGTCATCACCTGGGGCCAACTGTCCAGACATCTTTTGGTGATAAGTTTTTCCAGCTATGCTGAAGCTACCCTTTATAAAACAGTCTTCTGCTGGGTCTGTATCTGAAGCCTTTCCAGGTTCATTTGTTCTAAAAGGACCCCAGAGTTATATTCCTGCATGATGAGGCATCAGAGTCAGTCTAAAATGAAAGAAATGCCAATCAATTAAGGAAATGGATAAATAAGTTGCACTACATGAATGTGATGAGATAGAATGATACAGACACTTGCAACTCAGATTAGGACACTGATCACCATGTTCAATGTCATTCCTATGAGGGAAGGGGGGGACCAGAATGTATTCCAAGGCACACAAAACTGATTGACAAAAGCACTTTGAAAATGCAACCTCTTTACAAGTTAGCGGCTCCCTTCTAATGATGTGCCAGACAAAATGCTTGATGTTTTGAGTTACTATGAGTTCAGGTAGTCAGAGAAGGCTTCATAAAGCTGGAAGTGTTAATATCAATCAATAAATTAGAAGGTATTTATTTAGCACCTTCTAGATGCCAATCTCTGGGCTAGGTACCAGGGATACAAATAAGAGAATGAAATCTTACCCTTGTGTTTATCCTTCGTTCTCCAAGAAGACTATGAGTGACAGCAGGGAGATGATGACATGACTTCCAGTTGACTTTAATTTGAGTGAAGGAGTGCTGTACAAGGTCACCAGCTTCACTTTCTCCTCCACAGTCATCTTGTTCCGGTGACCAGATATTCATTAGAACGACTGGAAATGGCTCAGGATGCAATGGGAGACCCTGGTCCTTGTAGCCTAAGGCCTTTTCAGGTTCTCACTTTGAGTGAGACAACACCCAACTCACTTTTTAAGAAGGGAGTTAAGGAATAGCCCCTTTAATTAAAAAAAGAAGAAGAAAAATCAAACTGGGAAGGGAAGATCCTTAGGACTCATGGGTAAGAGGCAGAAGCTAATCTAAGCAAGCCCAACAGAAACAACTGGTATTTTCTAATGGTCAGTGGAGGAATGGCAGAAGTTGGAGGCTGGAGAGCATTCCAGCCAGGTGACAAAGTTCCAGAGATAGCCAGTGTCTATCAGAGTTGTGGGAATAAGGCTATTGGTGAGACAGCCATTGAAACTTTCTCCTTGTTTTCCGGAAGAAGGAAAGGGAACTATTGTCTGCTTCTTTGTTATATACATTGTACAGCATTTCTTCTCCTATTCCATTCATTTCCTTAATGGAGAACTAAATGTAAGGTAAGTTTGGTTGATCCTGTTTCCCTCCCCACCTCTCACCACAGATTCCCCACCCTCACCCCCAAGACTGCAGACTACAGTTACATTTTTCAAAATTGTAGTCTTTGCAATTGATGTTGGATTTAAGTGTTTCTGAGTGTATATGTGACAATGTATTATAACCCAAATAGCCATTGGAATCTGAACTAATTCTGCTTCTTGAACTCCAGCAGTAAAATTTGGAAGATGGAAGGACAAAAGCTGGAAAGGAAATATTTATCTTTGTATCTGTCACCAGTGCCTATCCCAATGACTGGCACATAGTAGTCAATTGATTGGTTCAGACTTTGGTGGGTCCACATTAAATCAAACTGATAAACACAGGGAAAACATAGAAGGATGAGTTTTGGAAGTGAAGTCACCCTGCTTTGGAGGGGAATATCAAGCCTGTTGACCGGGACTCTGAACTCAACAGGAGATGTCCCATGTAAAGGAAGTTTCAAGAATTGACACCTCCCTAGTATGCCACAAAACAGCTTGAGAGGGTTTGTCCAGGAAACTCAAGTTAATATTTGAAAATACATTCACTAAAGTGCCCGTGACATTCTCAAGACTTAGGGCTAGCAGGAGGGAGGGGGAAAAAGTTTAAAACTTATGGAAATGATTGTTGAAAACTGAAGTTTTAAAAAGGTCTTAGGGCTAGCTACTTGAATCTGAACACAGAGTTAGTGATGTCCACTAGCCTATTAGCTGTTCTTTTTTTTAAAATAATTTAGCTTATTCTTAGTCAAAATATAGTAAATGCCATATAAAATGAGTGTTTCCATAGATATAGTGGTACAGAAAAAGGAGGTTATATATGAAACTATGAATCTACTGACATACATCTTGCTTTTCTTTTAAATGTGTAAATCCAACATGTAATTTTCAAAATAGTTTTGTTTGTTTGTGATTCTTTAGGACCGTCTGTCCTTGTCTGAACATTTAAAAATTGCTTCAATGACCCTCTTTTTTCCTTTTTTTCTTATTTTTTTTTTGTTGTTGTTTTTGGCTATACAATCCCTACCTTGTTCCCTCCATGAAAAATTGAATACCCATGTAACAAATATACATAATCAAGCAAAATGAATTCCTCCATTGTCAGTGTCCCCAAATTTACATCTTATTCTGCAACTTGAATCTCCTCTATAGCTACCTGTACCTCTTGCCCCTTCATGTCTATATCAGGAGGTGGGTGGCAGGCATACTTTCCTCTGGTACTGTTATTGGACATTGCATCGATCAGAATTCTTGTCTTTACATGAACTGATACTGAGTGAAGTGAGCAGAACCGGGACAACATCGTACACAGTAACAGCCATACTGTGTTTAACAACTGTGATTGACTCAGCCCTTCTAGGCAATGCTATGATCCGAGACAATTCCAAAAAACTCATGATGGAAAATGTTGTCCTCATCCAGAGAAGGAACTGTGGAGTCTGAATGCAGATCAAAGTATATCATTTTCACTTTTTGTTGCTGTTGTGGTGGTGGTTTGTGGTTTTTCCCTTTTGTTCTGTCTTTTTCTTTTACAACATGACTAATGTGGAAATATTTTTAAGATGATTGCGCATGAATAACCTATATCAGATTGCTTGCCACTTTGCAGAAGGGGCAGAAGAGAGGGAGGGAGAAAAATTTGGAACTCAAAATCTTATAAAAAATGAGTGTTGAAAACTATCTTTACATGTAATTGGAAAAAATAAAATACTATTTATTAAAAAAAATTTCTTAAGTCTTTCAAAGTTGTTTGTCTTGATGATGTTATCATAGAAATTGTTTTTCTTGCTCTGCTTCATTCTGCATCAGTTTGTACAAGTCTTCCCAGGTTTCTCTAACATCATTCCTTTCACCATTTCTTATGGCATAGTAATATTTCATTACATCCATATACCATCATTTATTCAGCCATTTCCTAATAAATGGGCACCTATTGAGTCAACAGTTCAATTCTTCTATAAATTGAGCTTCTATAAATATATTTGCACATGTATCACCTTTTCCCCTTTCTTTTATCTCTTTGACCTAGTCATGGTTTTTGTGTTCATCCTTCGTTGTTGAAGAAGACCATGCCATCAGGGAAATGATGACATGACTTGCACTTGACTTTGTTTTGAGTGAGGGAGGGCTGTGCAGGTCACCAGCCTCACTTCTCCTCCAGAGCCATCTGAGTCCAGTGACCAGATATTCATCAGGATGACAGGAAATGACTCAGGATGAGACAGTTGGGGTTAAGTGACTTGCCCAAGGTCACAGAGTTAATGAGTGTCAAGTGTCTGAGGTGAGATTTGAACTCAGGTCCTCCTGACTCCAGAACTTTTGCTCTATCCACTGCACCACCGAGCTCTGTTTCCATAGTGTAGTGGTTATCCTGTTCACCTCACATGCAAAAGGTCCTGGGTTCGTAACTGGGTGGGAACACCTAGTAATGGTATGGCAGTTTCAAAGGTTGTATATGGTTTGGTGCACATTTCAACTTCTTTCCAGAAGAGTTATATGAATTCATGTTCTACCAAAAGTGGCTTAAATTAGTCTGTTTTTTAACAGCCCCTCCAATTACTATTATTTTTTTGTCATCTGTGTCAATTTAGGTTAGTTCTGTGAAGTCTGGATTCAGTCAAAGGACTGCACTTGAGGACCTAGAGGGTCACATGTGGCCTCTAGTTCAAAGGTTCCCCACTCCTGATTTAGCCTATTAGTTGTTGCTTCTTTTTAAATACAACTAGAGGGTGCTAGGCACAGAGTATTAGACCCGGAGTCAGGAAGATCTGAGTTCAAATGTGATCTCACACTAGCTGTGTGAGCCTAGAAAAAATCATTTAACCTTGGATTTGAGTTTTCTTCCCTGTAAAATGAGAACAAGTACCTCCCTCCAAGGGTTATTATATGGATCAAATGAGATAATATTTGGAAATTGCTTTGCAAACTTCAAGCCACTATATAAATACTATCTATTATCATGAACATCCTCCTTCCTTCCCCTGCTTGTAGCTCAAAAAGTCACAAGATTTAGCTTGTAGTAGTCAGACAAGAAGTGTAGACTGCTCATTGTGTACTGAAGTTGTACTAGTTAGTATGGTGGTTGTGGAGATAGAAGGAAAAAATAGACATCATAATCTCATCCCTTGAGGAATTTATACTTTAATTAGGAAGATACAAATAACTTTTCATAGACTGTGGAATGTTCTCAGTCTGGTTGTGAATGGTAGGTGGTATTAGGATGGATTGGTATTAAGATAATATTTCTAATGATTTAGTCTATGCTCACAAAATTATTTACTTTCTGTAATTGTTTCAGCCTCTTAATAAGTTGTAGCTGTGTTGGGGTGCTCTTGGAGAGGTTATATAAAATCAGGCTAGGAGGGGCCTTAGTGTCCCATACTCCTCTTCCAATCATGAAATACATGAGAACCTGAAAGTTTTGAAGGAGCTAATGTCAGTATGATGATGTCTTAGTATGCAAGGTCTTTTTTAGTGTGGTCCAGTCCTGTGATTTCACTGATCTAGGGGACTCCTGCTAAGTCAACTGCATCTACCAAAATAAATTGAAAACTTTTCTATACCTTATAGTCTTATAGGGTTGTCTGGGACACTAAGAAGTTAAGTGATTAGCTCCAGATCACAAAGCCTGTATGAGACCAGACATAGCACTCATACTTGGGTCTTCTGACTCAAACACCAGTTCTCTATTACTACACTATACAGATCCTAGCACACAAGGTAAGTGTATGAATTCTGAATTTCTAGCCTTCCCAGACCGTAGGTTCTGAGTGGATCTCCATTCCAAAATACTTCTATGTCCCTCGAAGAAATGAAGGTACTTGTAGTGGTGCCATGGAGCTTACCAGTTGGTCAAAGTCAGAAAAAATAAGGAGATTTGGCATGTATATAATGCTTTTAAGGTTGCAAAATGCTTTACATATATTTGATTGTCACAAAATCCTGTGCAGTAGGAACTACAGGCATTATTATTCCCAAGCTTCAGACAAGTATTCACGACTCTAAATCCAGAAGTCTTTCCATTTCATGCTGTTGCATTCCTCACGTTATCCTCTACAACACTCTCCAACATCAACCCTTAAGATGAGAAGTTTTCATCTCACAATGAGAACTGCTGCTGGGCCCCTCTTTTGGGTCTGATCAGATTCAGTCCAAGGGGGAACTTGGCCTTTAATGAAGAGGGTTAAACTCCCTGTTCTCATATTCTTTGACCTATTAAATCTCCACCTGGTGATGATTTATTTAAAGCTTAGATGTTGGATCATGTCAAGGGCTTCTCCCAAAGGAAGTAATGGAAAGGGGCCCAAAATGTAAGACAAACCAGATATTGGGCAGCTGTTTATTTCCTACACACAAAAGAAGTGCTAAACACAGAATATCCACATGTATGTGCTTAGTAGAAGTAAACTTAAACAAGTAGCAACAATAATTTCTATAGCTTTCTCTTAGAAGGTTGCTGCTTAAGCTTTATCTAAACATAAGACATTCTGCAGGACTTCTGAGCATTTTACATTTCATCCTGGAGAATCAACTTACATAAAGTCACACAACTGATGGAGCCAGGACTGGAATCCAGATCATCTATTTCCCAGGCTTAATCTACTAAACAAGCCTGCTCCATCACACCTAGAAAGTATATGGTGCTTGAGGCAAACCTGGGTTATCCTGGCTCTAAGTTCAGAATTCTTTCTACTTATACCCATGATCTCTGTAAAACATCAGTCAGAATCAATACTCTTTTATTAAACAACTATTCTATAAGCACTGGAGGGTGAAAACACAAAAGTTTCTCTTTGTAATCTTCTTTGGTAAATAAGTAAATGAATAAGACATCACTGTAGTATTGTCCAGTCATGTCCAACTCTTCATGACACCATTTGTGGTTTTCTTGGAAAAGATACTAGAATGGTTTGACATTTTCTTCTCCAGCTTCTTTTACAGAAGAGAAAACTGGGGCAAACAGGATTAAATGACTTGCCCAGGGTCACATAGCTAGTAAGTGTCTGAAGCGCAATTTGAGCTCACGAAAGGGAGTCTTCCTCATTTCAGACCCAACACTCTATCCACTACCCCACAGAGCTGCCAAGTACCTGTCTTTCTTAGGACCAAATCTTAGGTCTGCTAATTTACAGTGTGACTTTGGGAAAGTTCCTTACCCCCTCAAGATTTCAGTTTCCTCACCTATAAAGAGTAAGAAGAAGTAGACTACATGTTTTCTAAAATCTTTTCCCCATGATATTATTTCTTTAATGTGTAATTGGGGTGGGGGAATGATTGTTACAAAATCTCTTCCAGTTCAAAGCAAAATAAAACTTTTCCTAACAGGAGAAAGAAGTAGTGAATGTATTACTCTGAAATATGGGAAAAGTGGATGAGTACTATATGAGACAATGTAAGTGAATGGACTTTATAAAATATAAAGTGCTTTAAATTTGTAAGGTGCTGTTTTCATTATCTTTGTAGGAAAGAAAAAAATACTTATTATTTTTCCTTGAGGTTGACCAGCCAGCCCAAAGCCTTCGGCCTTGAATAACCTTCTGAAGTAAGTTTGATCGTATGTTCCCCATAGGACATTTTATTGACTTAGGCCACCAGAGAATTTAAATAAAAAACTTACATGGTAACAGCAGCAGTCACTTAAAATAAACCATCTCAATACATAAGGAGTCAATAGAAGGTGAAATGTCCTCTGAGGAAGTGGATGTGAAAAGCCTTAGGAAAAATTGTGTTATGCCAGTGAAAGGTCTCATTTAGCAAACATATGCATTTCTTCCTCATCTAGATAAAGGTTTTGAGCCTTCAGAATTGAATAGTCTGAAGAGGTAAAAATACTTATTCATACGTTAAATGTTCAGCTCCAGTACCAACAAAGTAGCTTAGAAACAGAATATTTTCATTTTTATGGAACTCTATCTCAAGGTTGGCTCTGCTTTCATAGAGGCTTCTTTAAAAAAAAATGTCTCTGAAAACATCTATGGCCTAAGCAAGCACTGTGGAAGACCGATTATGTTGTTAGCCTCAGAGGACAGAAGATGAAATCATGAATCAGAGAACAAGATAGTTATATTTATTTTTTCTAAATTGCATAGCCTGCATGGTAGATCAAAAGCTTATTACAAAAAAAAATTTTAGAGATTAGGTAATTCAGGCTAATGATAATGTCATTTGCATTCTCATGATTGTGTGCTTGCTAAAACCTCTTCATTGAGAGCTGGGATGGTGTAGGTTCTAATGGTAATAACCGTGGCTGAGCATTCAATCCAGCCTTTGCACCTGCCAAAAAAAAAGTCACCAACCTGGTTAGAAAGGTCCTTTCTAAGATTCAGTCAGGCCAGCAAACTTTTCTCTTAAATGGATTAAAATATATATTGAATACCTGGTCTTGCCTCATTGAAGAAATTGTGTTTGATCAAATAATTAGGGGGTTGAAAGACAAAAATTGTAGGACAAAAGTCAAGATAAAAGAAGTGTTGACAAAGCCAAAAAAAGCAGTAATTTCAATCTGGCAGTGATATATGGCACAATGTGTCAATATCAAGTCAAGTGAGCACCTTTATTAGAGTTGATGGCCTCTAATCCATTAAGAGAGAGTTCTAATGAAAGGACTCATTTTTGGGAAGAGTCATGGAGATCAGTTGTTTATACATAATTTGCCTTTCTTCTATTAACAATCTTCCACCCATGCCTTTTAGTGGCATGGAGGCCACCCTGTGTTCTTTGAAGGCTGTATTCATATAGGATGAGCCTTGTCAGGTGCTACTAAGCTAGAAAGGTTTAGAATATGGGGCCAATGATAGATATGATATCTGTCTTCTGAGAACCAGCCTAGTTAATTTTGGAGAACTCCTGCATAAGAAGCTTAGCCTACAGGTAACACTGGTTTTGTCACAGAATCTAATGAAGATACCAATTAGACATAAGAATTGATGTGAACCAGTGAAATCTAATCTGGCTTCACAAGTTTACGAATTAAACCCTACTTCAAATAAATAAAATGAAAATGATGTATGATTTCAAATAATGTCAGGTTTGCCTTCTGTATCTCTGCTATGGTAGTTTCTCAGAGAATGTTGTTAATGAGGAGAGTGAGAAGGGAAGAAACGTTTATCAAGTGCCTACTTTTATTTTTTTTAAGACTCTATAATGAGCCAGCTAGATGGCTCAGTAGACCAACCAGTGGATTTGGTGCTATGAAGACCTGAGTTCATATGTGACCTCAGACATCTTAAGAAGTTCATCATGGTCCTGGGCAAGTCACTTAACTTCGGTTGGCCTTAATCTACTGGAGAAGGAAATGGCAAACTGCTCTAGAAACTTTGCCAAGAAAACCCAACAGTATGGTCCATGGGGTCACAAAAGTCGATGGACATGAACTGAACAACACTATGAGCCAATCACTACTAATGCTTTACGGATAATATCTCATTTGATACATACAGCAACCCTGTGAGGTAAGGGCTACTATTATTCCCATTTTACAATTGAGGAAACTGAGGCAGATAGTGGGTAAGTGACTTGTGTTTTAATCCAATTTTAGGGAAGCAAAATAATGTAGTAGAAGGAGAACTGAATTTTGGAGTTAAAAAACCTGGGTTCAAAACCTAGCTTTGCTATCTGATGACCTGTGTGACCTTGGGCAAGTCACCTAACCACTTCTGGGCCTCAGTTTCCTTATCTGTGAAACGAGAGGATTGAACTAAATGATGTCTAAGATACTGTTCAGCTCTAAATCTATGAGTGTGTGAGTTTACATCCAAGACAAAATTCATTATCTTCTCAAAATCCACCCCCCCTTTCCTAACTTTACTATTTTTATTGAAGGTACCATTACCCTTCTGGTTACCCAGGTCTACAGTCTCCAAGTCATCAAATCTTCACTCCCTCTCACCTCCCAAATGTAATCACTTGAAAAGTCTTATCACTACTACCAACACAATATTTCTTGTATCCACATCCTTCCCTTCACTCACCTAGCCACCACCTTAGCTCAGACTACTTGGCTCAGCTCTGGTCTGGACTATTATAATAGCCTCCTAATTAGTGTCTCTGACTCCACACAACAGCTAAATAGATACAAGATGGCAAGAAGAAGTTATCCCCCAGAAGTTCAAGGCTTCCTCCACTGTCCGTCTCTATAAAGGTAAAGGGAATAGATTGTCCTGTGACAATCACAGGGAGGTCTCTCTCCAAGTCATTGCTGGCAAGATTCTTCCTAGAGGCCTCTTTAATAGATTGATCCTTCACCTGGAAGATGATCATCCACCTGAGAGCAAGAGTGGCTTCAGAAAGGGCCGAGAAACAATCGATATGATGTTTGCTGCCCAATAGCTCTAGGAAAAATGCCAAGAGCAGAACAGAGGTCTATACACAACATTTGTAGATTGGACCAAGGCCTTTGACACTGTTTGTCATGAGGGCCTATGGAAAATTATGCCAAAATTTGGTTGCCCAGAGAAGGTCATCAGTATTATATGTCGATTTCTTGATGGCATGTTTGCACGGGATCTGGATAGTGGACAATTCTCTCAAGCCTTTCCAGTCACCAATGGAGTGAAACAGAGCTGTGTGCTTGTTCCTATGCTTTTTAGCATGGTGTTTTCAACCATGTTGTCAAATGTTTTCAATAAGGATGAACACGGCATCAAGGTCAACTACCATATTGATGGTAAGTTCTTCAATTTGAAAAGGCTACAAGCCAAGACAAAAGTGGAGGTAGTGTTGGTGCATGATTTTCTGTTTGCAGAGGATTGTGTACTCAGTGCAGCCTCTGAAGCTGAGATGCAACGAAGTATTGGTCAATTCTCTGCTGCCTGTGCTAACTTTGGCCTAATAATTAATACTAAGAAAACACAGGTGGTCCATTGGCCACCACTACACCACTCATAGTGGAACCATGAGTTACAACAAATGGAGAAGTTTCGAATGCTGTGGATAAGTTCACTTACCTTGGTAGTTGTTTTTTAATCCAAATTGAATCCAACTATACTTTCCAGGGATGCACACAGTGACAATGAGGTGGATGCATGCATTACCAGAGCTAGCTTAGTGTTTGGGAGGCTCTGAAGAAAAGTTTGAGAGAGAAGACTAACTACCTAACTGAAGGTCTACAGAGCCGTTATGCTGACCTCATTGTTGTATGCCTGTGAAACATGGATAGTCTACCAGTGCATGCCAGGAAACTGAATCGCTTCCACTTGTACTATCTTAGGAAGATTTTGAGGATCACCTGGCAGGATAAGGTACCAGACACCAAAGTCCTTACTCGAGCTTAACCGCTAAGCATGTTGTTGAATGCAAAACATATGCTTTCCAAAAAGACTTTTATGGAGAACTTACATGGGGTAGGGGATCATGTGGTGGCCAGAAGAAGTGATACAAACACACTCTCAGGGTCTTTCTCAAGAGCTTTGGATTTGATTGTGTGACATGGGAGACATTGGCACAGGACCGCTCAGCATGGTATGCCACCTCAGAAAGGGTGCTGTGTTCTATGAGCAATGCAGAATTAAGACAGAACAAAGGAAATATAGGATGCACAGAATTGGAGTGTCCACCCCAAATATTCACATGGTCTATCTGTGCCCAATCTGTAGAACATTCTGAGCTCGTCTGATCAGCCACAGTCAGACACACTGAAATTTCACTTTATCATGGTGATGTCATTTTGGTCCTCTTTGAGAAGGAAGGACAACAACTCACTCAAACAGATACATGGGTTAGTACTCTGCTCAAGAAAATTCAGTAGTTCCCTTTTGCCTCTGGAATAAAATACAAGTTATTCTGTTCGGAAAGTATCACTTTTCACAATTTGACTCCAACCCATCTTCCTAACTGATTGCTCATTGCTGCCCTCACCTATAGTAAGTTGAAGTCAAATTGGATTCTCTTCTGTAAGGGTGGGCTCCATTGGGTAAATCAATCAAGTCACTCCACCCCTTTGAAGTGACAG
The DNA here is from genome assembly GCA_028658325.1 of Potorous gilbertii. Lineage (NCBI taxonomy): Eukaryota > Metazoa > Chordata > Mammalia > Diprotodontia > Potoroidae > Potorous > Potorous gilbertii. The sequence continues at coordinate 407,958,928 of CM053771.1, read as the reverse complement.
GGAAAAAAACGCTGCTACCTCAACCAGAGAGAATATATTTAATTTACCAATCAACTAAGACTTTTGATTACAGCAAACAAAGAATCTTGGATAAACTGGATTTAGAAAGTGTTTGGGTGGACTGAAAAAACTTTGCTATGTCTTGTAGGTTTGTCTATAAAACAGAAAACAGATCAAAATCCAATTTATTCTGTTATCTCAAAGACAAGAAAATGGAATGAGTATGAATCAGGAGTGATTGTTCTAACAGAGCCTCTGAGAAGTAAGTGCTTAGGAATGGAAAAGAAAACACCTTGGGTTTTTTTTTCCCCTTTCTCTCTTTCCCCCTTTCCCCTTTTTATCCTCCCCCTTTCCCTCATCAGATTCCTGGGACAATAGTGGCCACGAGACACATCTACATGGGGAGCCGCAGTTTGAGAAGGCAGACCCATGACTCCATGAGGAGCCCAGAAAAGCTAAGCTCCTATGGAGAACTTCATGAGCACCTCACCAAGGGGAGAAAAGAACTTCCAAGAACCAGCAGACTGTGATATATACCATATTTGATCCCTCTTTTCCCTGGCTGCTGAATTACTAGTGTATGTCACAGATCTGAGGGGTTGGTGGAGGGGAGGATGTTTGTTCGAACTGTTCTTACCATACCAACTTGGGAAATACCTTTTTCTAAAAGCTAATTGACTGGCTGACTAATTGATATTCAATAAATAATTATGATGGAAAGCACACTGTTGGGGACTGGTAAGCTATAGCTCTAGAAAAAACCCTTCAGAGTTACCCCTAGAGCCTTGAGAGGACCCTCTGCTGGGGACCCAGTCTTCCAAGCTGGGATAGTAGCCCCAGAACCTTGCTACGTCGCTCCTTATATTACATACCCTGTTCTATGCCTGTTCATAGGAACGTCCCCCGTGGTAGAATCCTCTTCTGCCTCAGCCCAGCTTCCCGGAATCCCTGTTTTCTTTTGATGCATAGCTCAAGTTCCATTCCCTATACCAAGGTCTTTCCTGGCTCCCTTAGCTGTTAATTGCTTTCTCTCATTTCAATATTTCTCCCCATTTACTTATCTATGTACAGAGGAGTTTCTACTGCATACTAATTTAGTTATTGCATATTTGTTTCTTTATCCTCAGCACCTACCACAGCACCTGACACATAGTAGGGACTGAATAAATGTTTAGTTGAATTGAATTCCCATCTGGTAAAAATCTACTGACCTGATATGGAGGGAAAACTTAGTTCCATGCAGAATACCTTATGGTGGCCCTAAATACACACACACACACACACACACACACACACACACACAACTTTAAAAGAACTCACCTCAATCTACATTTTATAAAAGTAACAACTATGGCGAAGGCATTGGAAATATAAAGGGGGTGAAATCCCTGACTTCAGGAGTCTTGCATTCAAATAATAGGTCACTTTTCTATAGTGCTAGGATTTGTGCTTTCTTCACAACCAGCCTCTGAAATAGACAATACAAGTATCATTTTCAGAAGAGGTCCATGATCACACAGCTATGAGGAGTTCTAGGAGGGATATAGCCCCAAACCTCTTGACACTAGATGTAGAATTCTGTTCATTATACCACAGTGCCTTTTAATCTATGGCTATGCTATTACTCAGAATGTGTGTCCTTTGCCATGGTGTTAAGGAAAAAAATACTCAGTTTAGAGCAGGAAGACTTAGACTCTACTTTCATCATTTATTAGCTGTGTGATTTGGGGCAAATTATGTCTGTCCCTTTTTTTGTTGTTGTCATTCAGTAGTCTCTGGCTCCTTTGTGATTCTATTTGGGATTGCCTTGGCAAACAGACTGGAGTGGTTTGCCACTTCTTTCTCCAGTCACTTTACAGATGACGAAACTGAGGCAAACAGGGTTGAGTCACACAGTTAGTGAATGAGTCCTGATTTGAACTCAGGAAGATGAATTTTCCTGACTTTGGAACTCTATGCATTATGGCACCATTTAGCTGCCCATATTGGCAGCCATCTAAGTTCTCCATTGGCCAGAATACAACTCAAAAGTCAAGATTTTTGTACTATATGTCCCTTGTCTTTTACAGCCAAACTCCTAGGATATATTTACATTCATTACTTCCATTTATTTCTTTATACTCACTTCTTCTCCCCTTGCTGTCCATCTTCCAAAATCACTAAACAGAAGCTATTCTTTCCAAATTTGCCCATTAATTATTAATTGCTGAATCTGTTGCCTTTTTATAATATTGTCAAGGTCCAACCATGAACAATTAATATCCCTGATTGTCTAAGTTTGTCTTCATTTTTATAAGTAGTGTTTTGCAGTTTTTAGCTACCAAGTGTGGCTTGGTAGCTAAACTCCCAGATATTTTATGCTGTAGTTATTTTGAAAGAAATTTCTTTTTTCTATTTCTTCTTGTTGTTGGATATTGGTAATATACAGAATAGCTGATGATTTTCATGAGTTTATTTTAAATCTTACTACTTTATTGAAATTGTTATTTCAACTAGGAGTATGTTTCAAACATTTTCTACTGGTGGAAGAGGTAATCAGAAAAGGTTTGGAGATTACTTGCTCCAAGTAATAATTTTTTAAAAAATATTGCATATGAAAAGAACTCTTAGATTTCCTATGGACCCAGAAAGAGGAAGGGTAGGTCCCATGTGTAGAAAGGGACCCAAGTGTTTGGAGCTTGTCATTTTGTGGTTCAAAGAGAGGCAGAATAGACTTCTCTAGCCTCTTTTCCCTATGTTCTTCTCCAAGGAATACTTTCATTGCTTCCAGGAGAGAAAGCACTAAGTTCTGGCCAGAGGCGACTCTGCCCTTCTCAGACGTAAAGGCTACTGGGCTAGAAGTATATCCCTCCCTTCCTTTAAATATTGTTTATCTGAGGAGATACCATCAGATTCCATTTAACTTCTGATCACTTTGTCATTTCTGGGGGGAGAGGGAATCCAAAGCTCTATATCCAAGACTCGACCTCTTTTCACGTTACTAGTTCCAAAATGAACACATAGCAAAGAGAAAAAAAAAGATCCAAATCATAACGAAGCAAAAATCAGAGTAGGTCTGCATAGGACAGTACAGAATGAGGGAGCTCTCCCATTGGGAGTGAGATAATTCAGCTCAACAAAGAGAGTGTGTCCTGAATATCATCCCAGGGGAAATTCCCCCAAGTCTATAGTGTAGCAAGCTAAGAATAGGGACATTATGGAGCCTGTCAGCTCCTCTCATGTCTTATCAGTCTTTTCCTGAGATGGCATGGACCTTTTCCATCTTCTCCCTTGAAGCTGGAAACCAGGAGAGAGTAACGTGATTTAGCATTTGAAGAAACTTGAAGTTTGGCCAGTCCCAAAGGGTTCTCCTTTTTGAGGAGTCCTGAAGAAGACTGGCACTCCAAGAGTCCTGAAGGGAGATGGACAAAAGCTAAAGCTCTCTTCTCCCCAACTCCACCCTGTCCTTCTCAAACTTGGAGTTTCCACATCCACCAGTAAGGAGAGTCCCCTATGTACAGACTTTAAGGATCCCAGTTACATTTACAAAGGTGATTACAATAGCTTATGTTCATATAGTGCTTTGCCATCATTTCATGAAACAAGGGGTAGAGATGCTGTCATCCTCATTTTACAAAACTAGCACCTGGGGCACCCCCAGACAAACTATCTTAGATTTCAGCTCTCTGTGGCTCAGCATTAACGCAAAATAGTTAATTCACATGTCTACACTAACGTGTTTAGTTCTACTGGCCAGCTGGAAGACATGTTAGTTCAGAACCAAAGGGATATAATCAGATGGTATAACAAATAAAGGGGCAAAAAGCTCCCCCTTCACCCCACCCCCACCCCATAGACATATACCTTAACAGAAGTTACTACCCAAGCAGTAGGGAAGGGTATTTTGAAAATTTTAAAGGGCTATATAAATGTGAAACTTATTAACTTCAAATACAGGTTTTCCTAAAAGTCTCTCGAGCAGCTTTCAGCTTATTGAAGCCTAAGCTTAAAACCCACACTAACACTTCTGGGACACCCTTTAATAACAAAACCAATTAAATTCATGTGTAAGATACAATTACAGTTTAAAAAGAGAGAGAGAGAGATCTTCATATACAAATATTCTTTGTTAACTTCTGTGTCCCTTAAACTAAGATAAAAATGAGACATTTTTCAAAACCACCTATCTCACTCCAGTTTTACCAAGTGGAATAAAGGCCATATTTGTTGAAGAAAAAATATTAATGCTTTGCTCTGGGTTGTAGACATAAGCCTGCCAGAAGGGATTTTTATTAATTTGACAATATTCTAAATTCAAGCATTTTAACTTAAAGAAAAATGTCCATGCCCTCTTGACCTTGGATATGTCTCTCCCACAAAAGACATTCTAAAGTTAAGTTTATAAGGTTCTTGAACAGGGAAACGTTCAATGTATGTTAAAACATTTGTTTGCCTTAGAATAAGGTACAAGTTAATATTTTGCTTCATCCATCCAGAATAATATTCATTTAATCTTGGATAGTATTTTCCTAAACCCACTCAATTCCTCCAATACCTTTCCCCCTCAGGCTATGTCCCTCTGCTGCTCTTAGGTGATGTAATCAAGGGAGTTCCAGACTAACCAATTCCCTAATACCTAGGGGAAGAAGGAAACATTGATCTTAGCTAGACATGAGGTATATGTCTTGTTCTAAGTCCTGTTACTCTTAATTCATTTCCCAGAGTCTTAGCTTTCTTAACCTTTTTCACACTTTCATAAAAAAAAAAAATCAGGCCTAAGAGAAAGGTAGGAATGAATTTTAGAGGATAACATTGTTTCCTGAGAAATTTGATTTAAATACTAATTAAGTATCCTACCTCCAGTTAAGACAGGGAGAAGAACTTTAGCCTAGAGAAATGTTTACTCCTTAATATTGTAGTTCAATTAAAAAATAAAATTTTAATATGCTTCCACAGGTTCATAATAGTGTTTTTGCATATCCTAGGAACTTAATAAATCTTTGTTGAATAGAAATGAATTGTTGATTTTATTGAAAAGGCGTCTCATATCAAGAAATCTAAAGTGTTACAAAGGTTTTGAAAGTTTTTAATTGGTTTAAGGGTCTTTGACTTTATCTCGAAAAAATTAGTTTGTTGTTCAGTTCTCTTTGTGAAAACCCCATTTGGCAAAGATATTGAATGGCCTGCCATTTCCTTCTTCACCTCATTTGACAAATGAGGACGTAAATAGAGTTAAATGTCTTGCCCAGGCTCACACAGCTACTAAGTGTCTGAGGCTGGATTTGAACTCATGAAAATGTGTCTTTATGACTGCATCACTTCACTTCCCCAAAAAGTATCAACCATTTGTTCTGACAGGCCAGAGGTATAAAGGTTCTCTATTTTGAGGCATGAATCCTGTATAAAAAATATTTGGAGTTGATAAACCCAGGGAGAAGCAAAAGTGGCCCTGCAGGAAACAGGGTGGTAATGATTCGGCCAGCTCTGTTTCCCATAAGTTAATAAAGCGATAAAAATAGCAACAATCTATTAGTTAGGGGCTGCGCTGCCTCCTCCAAACTACCTGATTTTTCATCATCTTGCTGGGTGATGAGGCAGGGAGGGCTTGTGAGATGGCCGCAACCTTGCTTCCTTTCTTGCTTGAAGTTTTCAGATTCTAATCGTATCTCTTGTAATTTAAATTTTCTCTTTTGTTATAAACTTAAACAGTGAAAAAATATGAATATTTCAATATACAAAGAAGAATAGGAAAAAGGATTGTTAGGCAACGGTGAACTTAAAGTCTTTTAAAAGTATATATTAAATTCTAACTGTCCTGCTGGTGTGTCCCCTCCTCTGCATTCCTTCTTGTTTTTCCTGTGTACCTTTTCAATTCTTCATTGACCCTCTTTTCTTACTTGTTTTTTGCGTTAATATTACTACCTCAGTCAAATCAAGTATTTATTAAGTTCTTTCTACAGAGCAGCATTGTGCTGAGCTCTGGGTATACAATGTTCAAGGAACTTACATTGGCGATGACGTGTCAGTAACTAAGATACAGTCGTTGGAAGGGGTCGATCTTTAAGAGAGCCAGGGAAATTTTAAAAAGGCAAAGGTGAGAAGGCAGAGCATTACAGGGGAGTGACACACAGATGGGAGATTTAATGTCATATTTAAGTGGGCTAACAGAGTACAAAGTAGAGAAATGTGTAGTGCCACTGGAAAGATTAGGAAGCATTCAGGTTATGCAGTTTCAAATAACAAACACAGGAGTTTACACTTGATTCTTGAGATAATAGAGAGCCACTGTTGTTCATTGGAAAAAGGAGAAGAAATAATATTGTGCTATAAGAAATGACAAACAGATGAACTTCAGAAAAACCTGGAAAGACTTCTATGAACTGATGCTGAGGGAAGTCAGCAGAACCAGGAGAACACTGTACACAGTAAAAGCCACAGTGTGTGAGGACTGTTTCTGATAGACTTAGCCTTTCTCAGCAATTCAAGGACCTAAAACCCTTCCAAAGGACTCATAATGGAAAATGGCATCCTCATGTAGAGAAAGAACTATAGAGTCTGAATGCAGAGCAAAGTAGACTATTTTCTTTTTTGTTTTGTTTTTTCTTTTTCATGGTTTCTCCCATTTGCTATAATTCTTCTGTGCAATATGACTCATGTGAACATACATTTAATAGGAATGTATATGCAGAACCTATATCGGATTGCATGCCATATTGGGGAGGGAGGGGGGGAAATTTTTAACTTATGGAAGTGAATGTTAGAAACTAAAAATAAATAAGTTAATAAAAAAAATAAAAGGAGAGAAATATGGTCATTTTTTGTTTTCTCCAAGTTTTCATGGAAGATGTATTGGAACAGGTAGAGGGTTGAGGCAAGGAGACAAGTTAGAAGGCCTTTATAACTAAGGACCTGAACTAGGGCAGTGGTTGGGTGAGTGCATAGAAGGGAATGATTTAGAGAGAGGTTGCCAAGGTAGAAATGACATGATTTGGCAATAGGTTGGATATGTTTGATGAATGAGAAAGTTACAGAAGTTGTCCTAGGTTGCTAGGAGGGGGAGAGTACCTTCAATAGTAATTAAGGAAGTTGGGAAAAGAGGAGAGTTTTGGGGGAAAATATAATGAGCATTTATATTGGACATATTGGGAAACACCCAATTCACAGATAAAGAACCAACAAAGGAGAATGGGAAGGATCAAATGGACTGATAGATGGAGAAGTAGGAGAGAGAACTGTCACAAAAATCTACTGCAGAGAGAGTTGTCGTGAGAACAAACCCCAAAATCTGACATAGGTTTAGAAAGAAATTTATTAGGTGTTTTGGTAGAGAGAGAGAGCCAGAAAGGAGATGTGGCTCCATATAAAGATTTAGACAAGAATCCGCTGCCAGGGAATGAATCCATATTAGTGAATACTTGCCCCCTAGTGGCTGATTTGGAAATGTATTAAAATTGGTCTCAGCTCTGGATACAGACATGCTCTGGAGTAGAGGCACAAATTCTAGAAGAGGCTCTTTGTTGCCCTGGGAAGGCAGAAACTGAGTTTTTAGGTGAAGAGGAATTGCTGAAAGCCTACCTTCTTTGGCAAAAATTCTCTTGGAGCAACAACTGCTATTTTTTTCAGGAGGGGCCCATAAACCACATTTCTATGATACAACTATTACTTTGAATTGTTTTTCCAGAAGTGGAAATCAATTTACATCAATACTCACCTTTTTTCATCCTATCCCCTTGTTCTGAGGGTTTTATAGATCAACAGAATTCTACAACTTCAAGGGACTACAAAGGTCTCCAAAGGTCAACATTTACAAGACTTAAAGGGTGGCCAGCTGGGACAAGGGTAAATCTGTGGCTATAATGTGGCTTGAGGTGGTCTAAAGGATGCTCCTATTCCCAACTCTCCTTACCCCTTCATTGTGTTCTACCATGGTGCCTAAAAAGTTCAATAGGAGAGAGAATCCTTTAGATTAAATAGTTGAGTCTACAGAAGATTCCCTACACGGATGTGTTGCTTGAAGGGGCAGCACAGTAAACCATTATACTTATTTAACATTAGCATGAATTAGTTTACTGGATTAGATGCACAGTCCCCTTGGGAAACAGCAGAAAACTGAGGGAATAGGATGCAGGATCATTAAATACTGATGGCATGATGGTCTAGAAGATAAGACAAAGTCTCAGAAGACAGGCCATGGTGAGACACCAAAGAGGACCCATAGTCAGCATGATGGCACTCCATACCTTTGAGAAGTAGACAAAGAAATAAGTAAAGGAAGAATTTGGGGTGAGAGAGTTTTAAAAGAAGAGACAAGACATTGAGTTTTTGCCTCCTTAGTTTTGTTGAAATTTTTCTGAAGAATGTCCAACCCCAAGGAAAGAATTGAAGGCTATAAATGATCATGCTAAAACACTAATAAATAGTAAGAGAAATGCACATCAAAACAGTTGTTTTCCCATACTCCATGCCAATGAACAAATATAAAATAAAAGATGGAACAGTCAATGCTTGAGGGGCTGCTGGAAGATATGCACATTGATGCTGCCTGAATGGAGACCCAGCCAGCTGGGGATCTCAGCTTGTCCTCTCCCTCTCCCTTTCCTTCTCCTCTCCAAAGGAAGGTAATTTTGGTGGTCAGAAACTGCCCAGTTAACTTGGGGTTTACTGGCTAGATTCCTTTTTCTTTGTTTCTTTCTTTTTCTTTCTTTCTTTTCTTCCCTCCCTCTCTTCCTTCCTTCTTCCTTTTCCTTCCTTCCTTCCTTCCCCCCTCCCTCCCAGTTCACTTTGAAGTTCAAACACCGGACCACAATAGGTCCCTGCCCAACCTCCACTTAATAGCTGGTTTGGTTTTTGGGGGCCTTCCTGCTTAGAGTCCATACTAATGGTAACTATTTCTCTTTGGAACAGCAACCCTGAGCATCTTTCCCTCCCAGCTTGATTATTTTTTTTTCTAATTAAAGGGGCCATCCCTTGACTACTTCTTAAAGAGGTCTATTCACTGAATGGGCCTGACCTCACTCTAAGTGAGTACCTGAGAAGACCTTAGCCTTAAAGGGCCAGGGTCTCCTGTTGCATCCTGGGCCATCTCCAGTCATCTTGATGAATATCTGGTGACTACATCCACATGGCTGTGGAGGAGAAAGTGAGGCTGGTGACCTTACACCGTCCTCCCTCACTCAAATCAAAGTCAACTGCAAGTCAGGTCATCATTTCGCTGATGTCATGATCTTCAACAAACACAATTAGGAGAGCTGTGAAACCATGCAGACATTCTGGATTTCAACTGGGATTTATGCAAGACACATGACTCTATGCCTATCCACTGTCCACACATCTTTGGACTAGTAATCTAGCTACTTGGTATAGACTGTTAGAAAATCAAAGATAGCAACAAAGGCCTAGCATAGAGAAAACATTCATAGCAAGACTCTGTGATAGGAAAGAGCCTGAAGCCAAATAGATGTCCATCACCTGAGAAATGGTGGAAATAATTATAGCATATGAAATTAATGGAACACAATTGTGCAGGAAGAACTTAATATAGGGAGTTCAGACAAATATAGTAAGGCTTGTACTAATTGATACAAATATAAATAAACAACTAATCAGCAAGCACTTCAGCACCTTCTATAAGAACATCTATAAGTGATCTGGGATCACAAAGACAGAAATGAAATACTCTCTGTCCTCAAGAAGTCTTTATATATATATACCTACATACACACACATATACATACACACATATATACACACACATGCATGTGTGTGTATATATGTGTGCATGTGTAACCATACGTAACAATATACAATACAGCAATACAATGATCCAAGACAATCCCAAAGAACTAATGGTGAAGCATACTATCTGCTTCCAGAGAGAATCAATATTGTTTGAATACAGACTGGAACATGCTATTTTTCACTTTCTTTCTTTGTTTTTTTCTTTTATTTTAGTCTACTTGTACAAAATCACTAATATTGAAATATTTTACATAATGTACATGTTATAACCTATATCTGATTGCTTACCATCTTGGGGAGGGGGATGGGAAAGATAGAATTTGAAAATCAGAACTTTAAATAAAAATGTTTAAAAATATAGGTACAAATGGAAACAATCTATACATACATAAGAGTAAATATGACATGTTCAAAATAATACAAAATAATTTGAGAATCAGGCATTAGCGACTGAGGGGGGTCGGGGAAAGATTGTTCAAGGGGTTCTTGCTCTAAAATAAACAAAGCATTCTAAGAAGCAGTGGTTGAGGAGGGAATGAATTGAGGGAAGAGGAGACATTCCGTGCAAAGGTACGGAGACAGGAGATGGAATATCATGTGGGAGAAAGATAAAGACAGTTTGACCAGGGTGATGCAAAGTTTCCCACTTGTGTGTTGGGAGGAACTTCAGAGGCCATCTCATCCACCCCAGACCCAAGCGAGAACCTCTCTAAACACACCCAAGAAGGGGTCACACAGTCTTGGCTGGAGCCTGTGAGCTATGGATGGTGCTAGTAGAGGAGCCAAAGGTGGCCCACACTCATTTGTGCTCTAATTATTAGGCAATCATTATCCGTATGCTGAGCCACAATGTCCCTTTCTAACCTTTGCTTTCAGTTGTACCCGACAGGAGTGGGGAACCTGTGACCTAGAGGCCACCTGTGACCTTCTAGGTCCTCAAGTGCAGCCTTCTGACAGAGTCTAAGTTTTACAGAACAAATCCTTTTACTAAGGGCTGGATTCAGTCAAAGGGTCACCCTTGTTTTTCTCATGGTTTCTCCCGTTCATTTTAATTCTTCCATGGAACATGACTAATATGAAAATGTATTTAATAAGAATGCATGTGTAGAACCTATATAAGATTGCATGTCATCTCAGGGAGGGAGGGGAAAGAGAGGGGGAGAAAATCTAAGACGTATGGAAGTGATTGTAGAAAACTGAAAACAAATAAAATAGTTTTTTAAAAAAAGGGTCACTCTTGAGGACCTAGAGGGCCACATATGACAGCCTCAAGGTCACAGGTTCCCCAACCTCTGCTTGGGGGTCAAGCAAAATAAAGTCTAACCCATGCTCCGCAGAAAGCCCTTCATCCTCAAGGTTCAAGCAGTGTTCCTCTGGTACTCCTTCTTCCAGTGTATATTCTATTTGTACATCCAAATTATGTGAAATAAATTTTCCCTTTTATTTCTAGTTTGCTCTTTTCCCTCTCACTTTTTTTTTCTTCTTTTAAAGTCATTAGAGCGTAACAGAACTACTCCTTTGTCTTATTTGACCTACCTGGTGACCCCTGATGAGGCAGCTAGGTGGCAAAGTAGGTAGAGTACTGGACCTGGAGTCAGAAAGACTCATCTGCCTGAGTTCAAATCTGGCCTCAGACACTGTCTATGTGACCCTGGGCAAGTCGTTTAACCCTGTTTGCCTCAGTTTCCTCATCTATAAAATGAGTTGAAGAGGGAAATGTGAACCACTCCAATATGTGCCAAGAAAACCTAAAATGGGGTCACAAAAGAATCAAACATGACTGAAAGTCATCAAAGCTTATCTCTTTTCATGCTCTCGTTCTCAGAGTTGAATAATAAACATATAAACAAATAATAACAGCTAGCATTATTATAGCACCTACTTTGTGCCAGGCATTGTGCTTTACAAATATCTCATTTTTATCTTCAAAACAACTTTGAGAGGTAGATGATGTTTTTAGCATCTCCGTTTTACAGTGGAGGAAACTGAGGCAGAGATTCAATAACTTGCCCAAGGGTACATAGCCAGTTAAGTGAGGCTGAATTTTAATTGTCTCAACTCCCAGCCAAATAATCTACAGAGCCACGTAGCTTTCATTTCCATATGAATGGGGCAATTCCCCAAACATACATTCCTGAGTCTTATAAAAGGGAAATTGGATGGGGGAGAGATTTTCTCTCTCTCTTCAGGAAGGGAGTCAGTGCTGTCCCAAGTTCACCAGTTCAATAGCAGTCAAGATTTATAGTGCTGTATTATAAGTGCTTGTCTTCTCATCTTGTGGTTTCTGTTCCCTGTAGCCAGTTCAATGTCCCCATCTCCTGCCACACACCCCAGCTCTGCCCCTTGTCTTTGACTCCCAAGTGTTACTTTCGGGCTCCATCATAGCTTTTAAAAAAAAAAATCTTTTATAGTGTCCTTAGTATTCAACAGCCTCAGCATATCCCGAACTTTAGCATTCTGGATGTTATTCTACTATTCTGTTTTCTTTCTCGGTTACCTGTTCTTGCTTCCATCATATCCATGTATCTATATATCAATATACACACACATACACATATACATTACATTGTTTTTGGCAGCCAAAGCTTAATTTTTAAATGTCTTCCTAATTGTGATGGCTTCATACTATTGTAAGCTAATATTTCAAGGCATGATCTACACTGGGTGAAATGTTGTTAATGATAGTAGATATAAAGCCATATTTCAAATAATTTTGATGATTTTTTATTTTTTTGATAACCTTGTCCGATCTGATTAGATTATCATTTTTTCATTTTGCAATATGGCTGAAGAAGACCTGCTATGCTGCCATTTTATTAACCCTTTTTATACTTACATTAATAATATCTTCAATTTGAGATTTCTTCACAAGAATCTTTTTTAAGCCTCTTGTCCATTTTGTGAAGATTAGCTTAGTTAAAACTAGACAACATAATTAGTAAATCCACTCAATGGGCACATGTAAGTTGCAGTACATTGCAATATTCTGAAATATAAATGTGTGTGTGTTTATACATATATACATATTCATACATACACATATATGTACATGGTGGGTTTTGATTTCCCTGTGTATTCACAGTACTTTACTCTTCCCTCATTTTTCTTCATCAGAAATATTTGTGTTCATAGATTGAGCATTTTATTCTTTGGATCCAACATTTTTAAACATATATACCATCAAAATTTTTTTGCCAGATCCTCATATATATTTATTTATAGATCATCTACATGAACTAATCTACTAGTGTATTATGTACATTATAAACCATATCCCCAAAATAGAAATTTTAAAAGAGTGAGGTAAAGATGTCTAGGAGGAGGATGAAATTATAAAAATATAGTGTTGATGTGGTGACAAGGTATTACTACACTGATCCTTTCACAATTATGAAGTCCTCTGTCCAAATGAGTCAGCAGGAGCAATGTGACTGGCTGGGCTGACAACTGGCTGTCCCTTGTGGCTTTAAACATTGTCGTCTGTTTGTCCTTCATTCTCAAAGAGCATGATGACATCAGGGAGGTGATGCGGTGACATGCAAGTGAATTGGGTTTAAGTGAGGGAGCCCTTAAATAACTAAGCCCTGGAGACAACCAGCAATTGAGGTAGCTGCAGAATTGGAGATAAAGTTCAGTAATTTGAGTAGTTAAGGTAGGGAACCAGCAACTGTAGAAGACCCTAGTTCTTCACCTCTTGTGGGGCAATGAGCAGTGAAGTTATTTGTTCAAAGCTTGACACCCCAAAGAGTAATTCTAGAGCCCATCTGGAGTACAGTTGAGGAAACAGAGGTACACACTCCAAGTAGACATGGATATATAGAGGGAACCACGGGGACAGAACTCCGGTAGCAACAAAAGCAATGCAAGTGTGTCACCTATAAAAATTCTCAAATCTATATACTTTAAAACCTTTTTAGGTGAGAGCAACATGATTGAATTGGAAACATCTAAAAAAAATCTTAGTTGAACGTTTTGCAGCAGTTCAAAGGTATGCTTCAAAATTCAATTTATTCTGATACTTGATTTTAACGGCTGTTACAGCTTTTCAAATGTGTCTACAAAGATCCACAGATGCAAATGGAAGGAAGAGCCCCTCTGGCTGCACTTACTAAATCTCATTTTTCAATCTTACCCAGTGGTTATGCAAAACTTTTTGTTAAAATCTGGCTAGTAAATTTCCATCTCCCCTAGTGTCAGTCAATGCTTCTAGCAAGCTAATCAGAAGGGCTACAGTTTTATATTTTGAACAAATCTTCATTTGGAAGATCTTTAAACAGGTTAGAAAATTCTGTTTCCAGGTTTTAAAGTGTGCAGATTCAAGAGGTGACATATTTGCATTGTTTTTGGCAACCAAAGCTTAATTTTTAAATGTCTTCCTAATTGTGATGGCTTCATACTATTGTTAAGTTAATATATTCAAGGCACTATCTACACTGAGTGAAATATAGTGTTAATAATAGTAGTTATAAAGCCATATTTCAAATAATTTTGATGATTTCTATTTTTTTTGGCTGACCTTTTCAGGTCTGATTAGATTTTCAATTTTTACTTTGCAGTATGGCTGAAGAAGACCTGATATTCTGCCATTTTATTGACACTTTCTTATATTCACATTATTGATAGTATATTCAATTTCTTTTGAAGCCCCTTATCCATTTTGTGAAGGTTAGCTTAGTTAAAACTAAAATAATAATTATAAACTAAAATAATAATAGTATAGTATATAATAGTAAACATTGGTAAACAGTAAAAATTAAAAATTTTTAAATAGTAAATTAGCAATAAGATTATGATAATAAATCCCCTCAAGGGGCACACATAAGTTTCAGTATATTGCAATATACTGAAAGCCAAGGGATAAGTGATGGGTCCACAACTACCCCTCAGCTTTGTAGAACTCCCACTCTTCATACTACCTCCTAGACTATTGTAACCGTAAACAAAGTAGGATCTTTGCTGGTTTTCTGGATTGAATTTTAACCAATCAGACATGGGCATGTGGACTCTAGCCAATCAGATACATATATGTGGTCTTTAGCCAATCAGATACTGAGTAGAACTGTTACAAATGAGAGAGCTGGTGTTGAGAAAGCAGACCTAAAGAAAGCCAGCTTTGAAGGTAGTGAACCAGCTTTGTCTGAGGGAAGAGAACTCCAGGCTGAGATAGGAGATCTCTGATGGCAGAGGTTTGCTGAAGGAGCCTCCAGACTTGGAAAGGAATTAGAGTTGTAGGGCAGAAACACACCCATGAGGCTTAGCCTTTTGAGAGCTGTTCGAGTGAACTAAGCTGTTAACACAGACTTTGGAGGTGAATTGAGATAACCGTGCTGGTGGTGTGTGTCAGTATTGCTGTTGTCCTGTTGAGCTTTGTTTTCCCAGAGGCAGAAACTGTGGAGTGGAGCAATCCCTCTGAGTTGAGACATGGAAGAGGAGAGGAGAGCTGCCTACATATGAATCCAGGCGAGAGTCAGGAGTGGTCAGCCCACAAAGGAAGAGCCATGAGACTTGGAAGTCAACCTTGAGTTAAGATAAAATAGAACTTTATTTGGACACTTGGTATTGATTAAGAAGATTGTGGTTAACTTTTGGGGATATTCATGGTCAAAAGAGAGGATAGAATCAATGGGGGACAGGATAGGATGGAGGGAAATATGTTAGTCTTACACATCATGACTATCATGGAAGTCTTTTGCATAACTACACATGTATAGCCTATATAGAATTGCTTGCCTTCTCAGTGGGGATGGGTGAGGAGAGAGGAAGAGAGAGAAGTTGAAACTCAAAGTTTTAAAAACAAATGTTAAAAATTGTCTTTGCATGCAACTGGGACATAAGAAATATAGGTAATGGGGTATAGAAATCTATCTTGCCCTATAAGAAAAAGAGAGAAGATGGGAATAAGGGAAGGGAGGGGTGTGATAGAAGGGAGGGCACATTGGGGGAAGAGGTAATCAGAACACACGGTGTCTTGGGGTGGGGAGAGGGGAGAGATGGGGAGAAAATTTGAAAGTCAAAATCTTGTGGAAATGAATGTTGAAAACTAAAAATAAATAAATAAATTTTTTAAAAAAGAAGACTGTTTACTGGGACGATGTGGACTTTACTGGACACTTGGTATTGATTAAGGATGTTGCTATGAATGTCATGCTTTACTTTATTGAATAATGCTTAGTTTTTTGCTACATAAATATAGAGTTCATTATACTGTGCAATTAGACCCTTGAAATTATTCACTGCAGCAGTCCTCAGGCATGCTGCTGTGATTGGTGTTACAACTGTACAAGATGAACAACTGGCATATGGAATAAGTAAATATGTCAGTGTCAAATATTAGTAAATATTAAATATTATTAAAGCTTTCCTTTTTTAAATAAAAAATAAAAATAAATTTTAAAAAATAAAATAAATAAATAAAATCAGTAGATGTTCAAATAGTTTCTTCCTACATCCTGATGGATCAATCATCCCCTTAGGTATGTACCCCATCTTGGAGACCACTACTTTAAAGTATTCCATCCATCTTAGAGTGTGTGTGTTCATCCTTTGTTGCCAAAGAAGACCATGCCATCAGAGAAATAATTACATGACTTGAACTTGACTTTGTTTTGAGTGAGGGACGGCTGGGCAGGTCACCACCCTCCCTTCTCCAGAGTTATCTGAATCCAGTGACCTGGAGATGACCCAGGATGAGGCAATTGGGGTTAAATGACTTGCCCAAGGTCACACAGCTGGTGAGTGTCAAGTGTCTGAGGTTAGATTAGAACTCAGGTCCTCCTGACTCCTGTACTGGTACTCTATCCATTGCACCACCTAGCTGCCCTCCATCTTAGAGTATTAACATTCAGAATGAGCAAGGGCTTACAAAGGGAATCTGGAGGCAACAAAAAGTCTTCTTGGAGAAAAGAAGAGGGTCAGAGAAGGACCAGGACTGGCTAAATGAATAAAAACACTTATTAACCACTTGTAGAATGCAAAGCACTGTGCCAAAAACTAGAGACAAGAGCAGAAAAGTTAGTCCTTTGTTTTCTAACAGAGAGACAATACATATTAGAGATTTCAACTGCAAGGGAGAAGGAAAGATTCCATGGTCCTTGGGTGCAGCAGCAAAACTGTATGTGTCTCCTTTAAGAGTCATTTCTACTGACAGAATCATATCAATTTCTGATAATGAATCAATTGACACTGAGTGGGAAGCATTGCTGTTCCAAATGTTCTTGAATCTGGGGTCTTGAGCTATCTCTATCAGGGTCTGAGGGGAGATGGTGGTCAAGGTGTTACATGGTTTGACATGCTTGGCACATGCTGCTTCCTGTCCATCTCTACCCCACCCCACCCCATACTACCCCCAGCCCTGTCTCCTCCCCACTCCAAGGCTACTTGCTGCTTCATCTAGTCTTGTGTGGAGGAAATGGATATAATCTGTATGTGGTAAGTTTGAGAGAAAACATCTCCTCAGAAAAAAATAACCCTTGTTGGTCAAAGAAACAGAGCTCAAGGTATATAATTGAAATTGACCTTCAGTCTGTATTTTATTCAACAATAGAATAAGCCGCTGATTTTACCTAGAAAGAGGCCTCTACCATCGTGGAGACCTCCAGCCCCACCAAGATATCATGAGGAGATTAACTAGGAAAGAAAACATGCCCAGAGGAGAAGGCCAGATCTTTGTGGATCCAAATCCCCTGATATCTAGTCCTATTAGTCACATGGCTGAGCAACTTCCTACAGTAAATTCCTTTGTTCTGGAAGTCCATTACGAGGCACTTGGCATCAGCTGATGCTAATTACATTTTTTCATCTTCTGACCTGATTTATTGACCTCCAGTCAAATAGCCCAAGATAAGAGGAATTACTCTGTGAGAGGATCTTATGACTTCTGGGTTAAGGAATCCCCCAATACTGACCTGCCTGCCCTGTGCATAGAAAGTGAGTAGCGGCTGCTGGCGAGGTCGGTCCCCTGCTTAAAGACTAGACTGCTGCTTAGGAGAACGGAACAATGATGATGGACAGTGGAGTGAAGGCTAACTCTTTTGACTTTCATTTTCTTTGCCAAGGAAAATTACTTTTGAACTAATAGGACAGAACAAAAACGGCTAATCTTCACATTCAAGATAATCTAAATAATGAGTTCAAGTCCCCAGGCCCAGATGAATTATTTAGCCTTGGATATGGAAAGAATTGTGATACATCTTTGAAAAAATGGGAAGAAAGGGAGAGGTACCACATGACTGAGAAGGGCAAAAATTCCTGGGTTCAAAAAAAAGGGAAGAGAATGCAGGCTACCACTCCATCCACATTGAAGACATGCCGAGGAAACATGAGTTACCAAGGAAAAACACATACATTGGTGTGTAATTGGCATACAATGTAAAGGACATACCACCTATGGTCAGGGCAGCTCAGCTCAATATTACAAGGTGGGTAATGTCATCCTACTGCTTTTTGTATATTTCCTGCAGTGGGTGTCATGTTGTTTGTGCTGGGCTGTTTTGTCACCAAGCTTTTACTAGGGTTCACTCTTTAGGGCCATCTATCTGCTTTCTGCTCCCAATGCCCTAGGCAGTGGTGGCCAAAAGTTTCTCCTTGTCAGGCACAGGCTGAAATCTTTTAAAGAACAACTTCTAGGATTACTTAGCTACTAATTTTAGTTTAGTAGTCAACCAATCAAGTCAGCGTACCCCAAGCTAAACTTATGCTGCTGTGAAGAACTCTGCTTTGTTGGCATATAAATGAAATTGATTTAAAGAAAAAGGAGTTAAGTGAGGAAGGCACCCTCCTAACCCACATTTCTGTCTGTAGACACACATATATGATATGATATGATGTGATATGATATTATAATTAATATAATACTGGATTAGTATAAATGTGGGTGTATATATATAAATATGTGTGTGTATATATATGTGTGTGTGTGTATCTATATCTACATATATGCCTACAACCAAAAGCTTGACTTTTACGTAGTATTCTAACCTCTACAAAATTTTGATAATTCCTTACACTAAAGAGGGATACAACTAATCAACTGAAGTTCATACATGTTAGCTCCTTGAGGTCAATAACTTTCATATTTCATCCCCAGTGCCTTGCACATATTAAGTGCTTAGTAAATGTTGGTTTAATTGTCTTTTTTAAAAAATCACTTTTCTCTGACTCTTCCCTTTGGGACCAGAAGCATGGAGTGATCAAATGACTGGCTGGAAGTAGAGATGCTATTGGTGACCATCCATCAGATGGATATTCAATTCAATAAGCATTTATTAAGCACCTAATAAAAAATACATTTTAATAATTTTGAGAACAGAGAGTGCTAACCATTGCAAAGTTTAGAAATTGGCATTAAACTGAACCCTGAAAGGAGCTAGGGATTACAAAAGGTGAAGTGAGGAGGGAGAGCTATTTCTATGGGAGAGCTGAGAGACAAAAGAAGAAATGTTGTATATGAGAAATAGCAAGCAGTTTGGATGTAACATTGACTGCATGGAGGGAAGTGATGTGAAATCAATGGAAAGATAGATTTGCCAAAAGAGGAGTTTGTATTTTATCTTAGATAGACCTAAGAGCCACTAAAGTTCCTTAGCAGTTAGAATATGGTTTATCATCTAAGAATAGAGGAATTTAGGAACCTCACTCGACATCAGCAGTAGGGTTGCTTGCCCACACATACATGCATACATACATACACCACAATCAAATCTTGGAGTGGAAATCCAGGGAAGGAATTCAAGTATGCTATGGTTGTTCTTGATTACTAGATGTCCTCATAGAACCTTGTTCACTGACTCCTTCTTGACTATAACATCAATAGTGAGAAATCAATCAGATATAGCTATGCAAAATCCAGCCCTTCCCTATGTGTACTCTTATTACTTGTTAGCGCAATGAGTGCATTTGTGATTAGGATGTTCTAAACTGTTCTAGTGTGTGGACAGTCTTAGAATTTGTACAGTGTCATTCCACTACCCTAATTTGGTAGGTGCAACCTTCAATTCAGAACAGCGTTCCCTACAGAGGTTACAGAATCTGTTACTGTCTCTTTAAGACTTTTAATACAAGTAGAAAATTGAGGGGAAAAACCCACTAATTTGTGTTCGTGGTATTAAAAAGTGACAGTTGAGAAAATGACTTGATGTGAAATACTTCTCCCCATGGAGTGAGGGAGAAAGTATGTGCATTATGATCGATAAGGACCTATGAAAGTCAGTTGAGAAAATGATTTAAAGTTAAATTCTTCTCTCTATGGAGTCAGGGAGATGGTGTGTGTTGTACCTGTCATCCCTGAAGATCTATGAGGATCTACTTGATGAACTGTGGAGTGAGAGTTTGAGAAAAGCTGAAGAGATTGTTTCCTGTTGTGGCTGGAAAGTTACTGTCATCAAGAGAAAAGAGGTGGAGAAATCTTTTTTCTGAAGAAGTTGTTTTCAACTTTATCTTTTGAAGAGAATTTGGAGAAGAAATTTTACTTGAGAACTAAACTAAATAGCATAAGACTCATAAGTAAAGAGAATTCTATTGACTGAGTTGTTTGAGGTGATTCTGTGACATTTATTATTAAAATATTGCAAATAAATGTATTTATGTTTATGTGTCATGGATAAGGCAGGGCGTGGCAGTCATACCCATCTTTTATCTTTCTGGGCGGGGCCACACTTTCTTTGATCTCATGCATGAGGGCAAGTTTTTTTGTGTGTTTGTTTTGTTTTTTAAGGGGAGAGTTCCCCAACAGGAAGGAGGTTTCCCCACAGCTATGACTTAATCTCAGAGTCTTAGGGGCAATCCTGGTGTGAAAGAATACACTTCTGCTACTTGATCTGGATCTCCCACTGGTGTATTTTCCATTTGCATAAATCAGTCACAAGAACATCATTACAATATGAAACATTATTAACCAAGAAGGCAAAAACAAGCAAATAAAAAGCAGAGATACTCAAAACATAAATCTTATTCCATAAATCTCTGTCCAACTCTCTTGCCAATGAACACCATATCATTAAGGGAAGGGTATACACAAGCATACAGAAAGTGATCAGTGAGGCACATGAGTAGGGATATCCACGTGCCCAGAACAACATATGACTGAGAGTTTGTTGTCCTTGATGTTGTAAGGTAACTATTTGCAACAACGTGACCTTCTGAGTAGGACTGTTCTGGGCGTCTCTACCCTCCTGTTGGACAAAGCTGCCATTGGACAAAAGAAACTGTTTTAGTAAGATAGCAAGCATTATACTCTTTCAGTGGCAAGCATTTATTTCCCTTAAACTTGAAATCCAGGTGGCACAGTGGATAGAGCGATGGGCCTGGAGTGATGAAGACTTGAATTCAAATCCAGCCTCAGAACTGTGTGACCCTGGACAAGTCATTTAACTACTGTCTGGCTTGGTGTCCTCAACTATTAAAAAAAGGAGACAATGATTGCACCTACCTCATAAAATTGATGTTAGGATCAAATGAAATAATGTTTTAAAAATACTTAGTAGCACCTAGTACATAGTAAGTAATAAATGCTTGTTTCCTTCCCTTTCTGCCTCTCCATCTAGATAGGGCAGCAGAGGACAATGCAGTCAAACTTCTAAGCATGCAAGGATTCTTAACCTGATGTTTATTAATTTGTTTCAAAAAATATTTTTATAATTATTTTTTTCTTAAATTAAAAATTTCCCCCCAATTATCAAGCATTTGTCTTTTCCTCTATCTCCCACTGGGGAACAAAAAGAAAAGGAAAGCAACATTCTTGTAACAAATAAACATATGTGAATAAAACAAGTTCTCATATTGACCATATTCAAAAATGTGCATCATTCTCTGTACGTAAGTGCATCACCTTTGTCAGTGAATAACATTCTTCATTACTGGTCTTTTGGAGATAATTATACTTCATCATGAGTATTTAAATTTTGAAATTAAGTTTTGTAAATTTTGTATGAATTTTAATTTATGCATTAAAAACATTATTCTGAGAAGGAATTCACAGGCTTTAACAGACTAATCAAGGGATCCATGACACACAAAAAGTTAACAGCATTTGCTCTGAGGGGTTTCTTCTCTCTCAAGCTGTTCATTGTGTTAAAAGAAAGACAAGTTCAGTCTGTTCAAACAGTATAGGATGCTAGTTTTTCCAATCAGCATCAGAACTTTCCTCCAATCAAATCAGCTCCAGAGCAATCGTCTTCAGTCATCTTTTAATTGCTCTCTACAGATGGCAATAAAGAGCGAAGCAGATATATCTAGCTTGATTTTTACCCATAACTGAAGATTCTGCTTTTCTCCAATTAGTTGCCAGTCTCAGAGATTTTCTTCAGTTAGTTTCAAACAGCAAAGCCTCACTTGCCCATCTTCAAGTTCTTTCTTTGGGTTTCAGTTCAGCTCCTCTTTTTCTTCCTGTCTCAGTCTCTGCTCCATTTATTCTGGTTTTTGTGCTTCTTTCCTATGTCTGCAGCTTTCCTTGTCTCCTCTTCTCAGTCGATGTCTGCTTACAGGACTTACAGGTCCTGTTCAATCGATCTCCTTCTTCAAAGTAGTGTTTCCCGGTATGAAATGACTCATCTTTACCTTATTTTTTTAACACCATTTTTGAAACTTAAACTTTGCTACTAAAAAAAAAAGAGAAGCATTGGGAATTTTGAGAAGTTCAGTAGAGTGATCCAGAGCAATCTGTGAATCAGAGTCCAGGAGGTTTTGCAGTCAGCACAGCATCGGTGCCATTGGAGCAAGAAGTAATCTTTGGGAGTGACTTTCAGGTCCTAATCTTGGAAGTGGTTGAGATAAAAATCTATCACAAAGTGATGCTTCATCTTGATATGAATTTGGTGAGACCATTGCTATGTAGGAGCTAAGCTGTGAACCTACTCTTCCAGAGACAAGGGTGGTGTAGGGGGAAGTATGCTCCATGATGTGTCAGGGGAAATTGTTAGTTTGTTTTTAAAGCAAACAAATTAAAACAAATTTTGTAAAATTTAAGAGATGTTAAATTTTTAAATAGAACTCTAACACTGAGAGGGGCACAGCTTTTTGAGGGTTGATCTGATGGCATTAGAGAAGAACATCCCCTTAGGGTATTCTTGCACCTTGGGGGAAAGATGTAGCCAGTCTGACTCTGTGAGAGGGGCTCAGAGTATACTTGCTATGTTAGATTTCTTTAGATTCTTGTGTTTCCAAGTCACTTCTAAGATCTGGTTGTCTTTTCATCAGAAATACTTGAAAACCTCCTATTTCATTAATTATCCATTTTCCCCACATAGGATATATTCAGATTTTCAGGGTAAATTATTCTATATATCTTTTGCTTTTTAGAATATTGTATTCCAAGATCTCCTCTGGTTTTTGGTAGAAGTTGCTAGGTCTTGTGTGATTCTGCTTGTAGATCTTTGGTACTTAGATTGATTCTTTCTGAATACCTGCTGTTTTTTATATTTGATGTGTAAGTTCTTAATTTTGGCTACATCATTCCTGGCACTTTTCCTTTCAAGGTTGCTTTTCTAATAGATCTGAATAGTTTTCACTTATGATTTCTTGAAAAATAATATCCAAGCTTAACAAAAATGTGTAGTTTTCAGGGAGCATAAAAATTTTCCGTTTTTTTTTCTCTTTGACATGTTTTTAAGTCAGTTATTTTAGATTACAGCTTCTTACATTTTTTCTACTTTTAAAAAAATCTTTTGATTTTGTTTTAATATTTATTTCTGGGTTTCACAATCATTAATTCCTGTTGCTTTTATCCTAGTTTTCAAGGATTTCATTATTTGGTTCATATTTATCACTCTTCTATTTATTCTCTTTCCAATTGTTTCATCCAGAGCTTTTATTTTATTTTTTACTTCTTGCTTAATTTCTTTGAAATATCCATACAATCCTTTTAGAAAATCTATTTTTTTCTTTTAATCTCTACTTATTATTTTTATGGAATTAGATTTGTAATAATTTTTATTGGTATTTTCTTTGCTTTATTGATTTTTCCAATTTTAGCTCCTTAACTGGGGTTTTGTGTAAGCACCAGTATCCATTCCTTTGATGTACTTTGAGTTTTTGGGGGAGGGTAGTTAGACATAGGTGTCTTGCATTCTTATACTCACCTCCACTTTCCAGGGTTATGGATCCTTCTGGATTTTTGAGATTCAGAGTCCTGGATCTTCAAGTCCCTCTCTGTCATCTTGGATCCTCAGACTTTTTAAGTCTTGGCTGTCCTGATGTGGGTGCTTCAGCACTATATTTGTCTGCCCCATACCATTGTTGCTGACTGCTGCCACACTTTGGGGCTTCCAGGTGTTTTTCTTTAACCACCCTATTCTTTCTCAAGGGAGCCCTATGCTCTTTCAGTTTCCAGGCGAAGAGCTATGTAGGCTATATATCCCCTATCTCTGGTCACACACTGGCACTCCCTTTGCTCTTGTCAGTGGACATCTGGCTGATATATTATGTAGTTTTGAAGGAGAAGATATCACTTGACCATTATTTAGTCTGGTGCAAACTTCAAGATTTGGCTGCAGTAGGTATTAAGGAGCCAGGAGGTTTGCCTCCTATTCAGATAGCCATCTTGGCAGGAAATCCCTTACCTCTGTCATATGATGAGAAGTCCCAAACCTACATTTCTATTAGGCATAATGCAAATAAATTGTTATACAACATTACCATAGGGAAACGGAAGGGGAAGGGAATAAGATTACTATGTGCCAGGCATTGTGCTAAGTAATTTTTACAATTATTTTTGCAATTGTTATTTATTGAGAAGAACTATTTCTCTCACACCAACTGGAAATTAGCAGAAAGTTGCACCTGAGTATACAAGGTTAAGGAGCCACCTCTTTTCATGATCATCAATGGATTCCTTCCTTTCTTTCTCCATTTATGGCTGGGAACTACTTCAACTTGTTACAATTATTATTTCATTTTACACTCACAACAACCCTGCAAGACAAGTGCTATTATCATCTCTGTTTTATAATTGAGGAAACTGAGGCAGGAAGAAGTTAAGTGATTTGTTTAGGGTTCACAAAGCTAATAAGCATCTTGGGAGCATGGGGTATTCAGGGAGGACCAGCATCTCTTAGTGCAAGGACTTGCGAAACCCTCTCCAGGGTTGTTCATCATGATCAATGTCCACCTTCACCCAACCTTCAACTGTGGCTCCAAGAAGCTGTAGCACGCCCGGTAGCCACACCCCAGTAAAACCATCTGGGCAGACAGCTAAACCAGATTGAGGATAACCTTCAGCCCTTAAACTTGATGGTGAGTTAGGGAAACGTCTACCTCAAACTTGTGAAATCTTTCCCCCAGGGGAATGGGCAGATAAGAACAATTTGTTCCAATAGCCATGAAGGTGGTTGAAGCAGACACTGTGAAATACTTAGAACTTGACATCAAAGATGCCAAGGTCATCCACCGCATCCTGGGTCATCTCCAGTTTTCCTGATTTTTGTCCTGCCACTGGACTTTGATGACCCAGGAAGAGAGAGTTCAGCTCATGACTTTGTGCAACTCTACCGCACTTAAAATCAATTCACCCGCAAGTCAAGTCATCTCCTACAACATCATTGGTCCTCTTTGAAATGAAGGATGAACAACTACATTACAGCAATAAATTTAAAAATCCTGAAGTCATACTCAAATTAGCAACTGGGAAATAATGTGCTGTAATAGTCACTCCTCTCAGTCAGTGCTTCTTCTTCTGACCATCTTTCAAACACCTCTTCTCTATATGTTTATCCAAAGGACTGTTTTTCCTCTATTTTATAGAACTATCTCAAGCTGCTTTTCTCATGCAAATGTATTTTTTTTGCTATTTTCAGCAAATAAAATGTCCACATACAATGAGATAGCACTTTACATTTATTGTAAATTCTGTTTATTAATAAATTACGTACATATATCTAGTAATTTTAATATTTATTCAATTATAGATAAATGAGAATAATTACTTTTTGGAAAGGTTTCTCTAGTTTGTTAATTACTTAATATTTAATGAACTAGATGGGAGTTCATTAATTTATTAATGAAAAAATGAGTGAACATTTATTAATGAAAAATAAATTATCCAAGTATCCCCCTAAGTCATTACAAAGCTTGGGAGGATAACATTAAATATATATCAGTGGATCAAGTGACAAGTTGAGGCTGGTTAACTGATGAATAAGTCTGACCAGACCCCAGGCCCTGTAGCCTTGCTACGGATTAGGGCTCATCTTTCCCATTCTCCACCAACCTGTTATATGTGAGGGGCCTATCCTTCTTTTGAGGCTTGTTACATTGGTATTGGCTTATTCATGGCCACAGTTGTCATTTGGCAGAGAGGATAAGACCCTATCCTTCTTTCTTTCACACCAATTAGAAGTTAGCTGAAAGTTGTGTCTGAGTGTTCCAAGGCTAAGGAGAAGCCTCCTTTCGTGATCATTAGTGGACTCCCTTCTTTCTCCAAAACTGAGAACTATCTCAGTAATATTCTGGTCACTGAGCAGGTTGTACCTTCTCTTACTGTCTCTACTTCCTTCCTTTGTGCTCCTACTCCTGGATGTCCTCCAAAGACTCAAGCCTTCCCTTGTGTAAGTTAAAATGTGCTAAATAAAGACAGCTAGCTTTAACCTCACCAGCCAGTGTAGTTCCATATGAATACCTCTCCCCGCACCACATGTACCCAAGTCCCTTAAGACTTCTACAACAGACTACAACAGATTTGATGCCAGAGAGGGGTTTCATGGGAAGTCAGACCAGGTCCCCTTTCTGTTTTCTTATTTTTACTATAGGATTCTTGCTATCTCTGTATATATCTTGTATGTTACTAGTTATTTACATGTTCTTCATTAGAATGTGCTCTCCTTAACTCGAAACTCAGAATTTGAAAAAAGAATGTTAAAATTGTTTTTACATGTAATGGGGAAAAATAAATCATTAAATTTAATTTTTAAAAAAGAGTGTGCTCTCCTTGCTCAAAGGGATTGTATTTTTTCCCCTTTCTTTGTATCCTCAGTACCTGTTGTCATACTTCACCAGGGGAAACACAAAATACAAATGTTGAGGTA
Organism: Potorous gilbertii; assembly: GCA_028658325.1. Classification (NCBI taxonomy): domain Eukaryota; kingdom Metazoa; phylum Chordata; class Mammalia; order Diprotodontia; family Potoroidae; genus Potorous; species Potorous gilbertii. The sequence continues at coordinate 407,932,199 of CM053771.1, read as the reverse complement.
GACCTTTTTTATGGTCCCTTGCATGACAAGGACTCATTGCCCTGTGAGAGAGAATGGGGGTGAAACCCAGGTCTGGAGAGGGGGCAGCTAGGTGGCACAATGGATAGATTGTTGGACCTAGAGTCAGGAATATCTTATTTCAAATCCAGATTCAGACACTTGTTAGTTCTATGTCTCTGGACAAGTCACTTAACCTCTGACTCAATATCCTCAACTGTAAAATGAAGATTCACACCTATTTTCCAGGTTTGTCATGAGGGTTAAGTGAGATAATATTTGTAAAAAGTCGTTAGTGTAGTGCCTTGCATAAAGAAGGTACTACATAAATATTTACTCCTTCCCCTTTGCTTTCCTCTTTTGCCTCCTACTCCAATTGACTCTGACAACCACTCTTTTGCTCATTTGAACCTGTAGAATTTAGCTGGAAGACATTGCTAATATAAATGTAAGTATATATTTTCTCTCTCTGGTTCTTGAGAGGAATGTGCAAGGTTATCTGGAATGTTTCAGTGACTGTGTGTTGAAATGAAGGATCTTTTAGGCATTGGAGCTTTGAAAGGAACATAATCTACCAGGCCTATGCTGTGTAGGCTATGTTAGGGTTTTCTTTTCTCCCAAAAGATGAAAAATTTATCCTTGAAACTTGATTGATCCAGGGAGTTAAAGCTCAAGCTTTTGACTTAGCCTCCTTGTTGCCTAAAGCTCTGACACATGGGCTAATTTAGTTTTTTCCTAAGGCTCTTCCACATAGGGGAAGGAGGAGGAAGAGGAAGAAGAAAGCAGATCCACATGCACAAAAATATTTGTGGTAATTCTTCCGGTGGTATCAAAGAACTAAAAATAAATGGGCTCCCCATCATTTGGGGAATCGCTGAACAACTCACATGAATGTCATGAAACACTATTGTGCTGTAAGATGATGAAAAATAGTTTCAGAGAGAGTTAGGACAATTCATATGAACTAATGCAAAGCAAAATTAGCAGAGCAAGGACACAATTTATAGAACAACTTCAACAACACTGTAAATAGAAACAACTCTGAAAGGCTTAAGACCTTTGGTCAAAACAAATGACCAGCTACCATTCTAGGGAACTCACGTTCAATTAAACAGGCTGTGATTGCCTCAGGCTGCAGACTGAGATATATTTTTGGACGTGACCAGTGGGGGTATTTGTTTTGTTTGACTATACATATTTGTTATAAGGATCTTGGTTTTGTTTTCCAAAGTGGGGAAAGATAGGAGGGAGAAACACAGGTGTTTGTTGCTTAAAAAAATTAAATCTTGAAAATTTTAGTTTATGTGAGGAAACAAATAAATAGCAAGGGATAAAAAGGTCAGTTCTGTCAGAGGTGTATAAGGAAGCAGCTGCTGGAACAATTCTTTCTGAAAGCACTTCTTTTCTTTTGAGTTTAACCAAAAAACCCACCAAAAGAATAGCACAGGGCTTATTCCTTCAATAACGTTTAAAATTCAAGTGTACTTGCAGGGAGAGGTTTAGGAGTGGAAGGAGTGGGGGAGTGATGGGAGGGACAAAAGAGTGAGGATATGTGAGAGCTACACAGAACGTCTCAGCATGCCAGAGGATATAATTGAAAGCTACTTGTTGTAAGATCCTTCTTCAATCTGATTTTATTTTATTCAAGTCAACAAACAATTAAGTTCCCTAATGTGTGTAAGGCATTATTACAGGAAAGAAACATTCCCTGACTTCCCGGACCTTAGGATTTGTATCTCAACCAAGACTTGAAGAAAGCTAAGCATTCTAAGAGGTGGAAGGGAGGAAAGATGGGCATTCCAAATCCATAATTTCAGTTGGGAGAATCCCTTGAGATCTAGAAACAGTTTGGCTGGACTTTCAGGGTGTGTGAAGGACTACACTTTTTAAAATTCCAACTGCATTTGCACTTTCTTATTCCTTTGGTAGATTAAATGAGTCCATCAACATATAACAACATCAAATCTTTTTTTATTTTTTTCTTTTCAAATAGTATTTTTTCCAGTTACATTTTTTAACATTCATGTTTAAGAAAGTCCCCAACATTTTTCTTTGAGGGAATAGGGGTTAAGAAACTTGCCCAGGGTAACACAGTGTCTGAGGCTGGATTTGAACTCAAGTCCTCTTTACTCCAGGGCCAGTGCTTTATCTACTCCAGGACTTCTTAAACCAGGAAAAAATAGGATTTTTCATGTTTTGACTGGTTCGTGGGCATTGCATGGTGTGACAGCACACACAGGGCAAATTGCACATGCAGTGTGTTCAGAACCAAGGCTGCAGTAAAGTTGCATTATGTAACATTATGTAAGTGTTGCCAGGCACAACTTGGATACGTTACACATTTGATTTTCAATTGATTTTTAGTCGTTTCACATTCAGAAATCTTTTACTATTGCCAAATTTTTGTGACCAAAGTTTAAGAAGTGATGCACTATACCACCTAGCTGCCCCTTAATATTCATCTTTTTTAAATTTTGAGTTCTAAATTTTTTCCTCCCTTGCTTCTTTCCTCTCCTCCCAAAGATGGCAAACAATTTGATATAAGTTCCATATGTGCAATCAAATAAAACATGTTTCCATATTAGTCATGTTATGAGAGGAGAAATAGACCAAAAGAGAAAAAGCACCAAAAAATAAAGTGAAAATAGTATGCTTCTATCTGCATTCAGACAGTTTTAGTTCTTTTTCTGATTGTGGATAGCATTTTCCATCATGAGCCCTTTGGAATTGACTTATATCATTGTATTGCTGAAAAAAGCTAAGTCATTCATAGTTGATTATTGGACAATGTTGCTGATAATATGTACAATGTCTCCTGGTTCTATTCACTTCCCTTTGCATCAGTTCATATAAGTGTTTCTCAGTTTTTCTGAAACCTGTCTGTTCATCATTTCTTGTAGCACAATAATATTCCATTACATTCATACATCACAATTTGTTCAGTCATTCTCCAATTGATAGGTATCCCCTCAATTTCCAATTCTTGGCCACACAGAAAGAGCTGGTATAAATATTTTTGTTCATGTAGGCCTTTTTCCTTCAAATCTTTCTTCCTTGAGAAGGGCCTAGGACCAATTTTCAAGCAAGTCTATATGCTGAAAGTGAGTATAGATAAAGTATGAAAAATAGCTTCATTTGAAAAGCAGAAAGGTAGAATAGAGAGTTGTATGGGTGGGTGCCAAGACAGAAGGAAAAGACCATAGAAAAGTTGCAATTTAAATTGTCATTAGATAGTCTGGTACTAGATGTAAGTGAAAACTAATTTTATTTCTAGGAGAAAGGAGTCAAGGAGAAGAGCAGTTACCTAAAGTCTGCAGTTTCATGATTAATGACCATAAACTGAAAGCCTTGGGGAAAATTCTATTTCATTGAATTATCTCAAATGTCTACTACAGTTGTCAGCTTTTAGTTTCAATTGATTCAAATAGCTCCAGATACCAGTTGCAGAAACCAAGTTTAATTATGTTAACTCAATGGATGTGCATAGATTTTTAAGCTGAAATGGCCACATTTGAATTATTGATGGCTATTTTAAAAACAGTAGAAAGAGCATTTCATCTCACCTTGAGAGAGTCTTCACACTGAGGACAAGTTATAAATACATTTAAAAGCAGTTTAAAATGCAATGTAGGTTAAATGACCAGTATTCTAACATTACAGATGCCATCTGGAAAGAAGTCAAATACTATGCATGAAGAGTCATCAGTGACGCTGTCTCCCCTCTCTTTTAATCCCTATGATAGAAAATAGAAAAATTCTTCACAATCCACCATTTGTACAACTCTTTGAGTTTGCTAAGTCAGTGACAATGGTTCAACTAAAGGGCAAAACTGAAAAGGAAGGAAAACATAATAATCTTTTTCTTGTTAATGAGTTGAAAAGGTGACAAGGCTGGTAAATGTAATGGCAAAAAACAATAATTTCTCTGCTTACAAACTCCCATAGAAGTTGTTCTTTTCATAACTGATTCTCGAAAGGTTTGTATCCCTTACACAAGACTAAATAAATGAAAAAAACTTTTTTTTAAAGGCTATTATATATAGCTTTCTTGCTGCTGTTTGTCCTTCGTTCTCAAAGAGGACCATGATATGAAGGAGATGATGTCATGACATGCAAATAAATTGGATTTAAGTGAGGCAACACTGTGCAAAGTCACCAGTCTCACTTTTTCCTCCACTGTCATCTGAGTCCAGTGGCCAGAAACACATCAGGATGACTGTCGATGGCTGCAGTCATTTTAAAACTAAGGTCTTTAGCAGGTCTTGGTTTGACTGAGGCAACACCCATTCAGTATTAAGACAAGGTAAAAAAAGGTAAGGCAAAAAATGACCTCTTAACCTAGTCCAAAAAAAAAAAAATCAAACTGGGAGGGGAAGGCCCTCAGAGTTTCTGGACAAAACAGAAACAATTCCTATTTACATAGACATAGTAATCATCAACTAAAACAAACCTTCAAACACACAAACAAGAACTTAAAAATTATTGGACCACTGTAAATTCCTGTTGGGTAACTAGATGGTGCAATGGTGGGCCTGGAGTCAAGAAGACTAGTCTTCCTGAGTTCAAATCTGGCCCGAGACATTTATTAGCTGTATGACTCTGGGCAAGTTACTTCACCCTGTTTGCCTCAGTTGTAAAATGAGGGACAGGAAGAAATGGTAAACCACTCCAATATCTTTACCAAGAAAATCCCAAATGGGTTCACCAAGAATTAGACTTGACCACAAACAACTGAATAACAAAATTCTCCCACTGTTTACAATGGCTCATGAAAAATTAAGGCTGTAAGAGAGTAACAAAATTATTCTGTTTATTTCTCCTTCTGAACTTTTCTTTGGGTATTTTCCAGGTTTTTGTTGCTGGGATTATCATGTTCACATAGTCATAATCAGTGTGCTTTGGGTATTGACTTTTGTGTTGTTTTCCCTTGTTCACTCTGCACCACTGCATGTCATACATGTTCTCCTATTAAGATTTTGTTTGAATGGAGATTTAAGGTATTGGAGCCTGTCCAACAGTTTTCAAATTACCAAGTAGGCGGCCACTTATTCTGTCTTCTAAGGTCTCCGAGGATGCTTAACAGAACTTTATAGAGACGATATTTCAAAGAGGCTAAACTGAGTAACATTCTAGCTTTCCAGATAAGTTTTATTATATGTGACATTTTACATCGATTTCAGAGGAGGTCTTGGCTGAAGAATTTGAGTACTCAAGCTGCTCTCCCATCATTGTTATTAATGAGAGTTAAAACCCCAACCTCAGTTATTTAAAAATTATACTCAATTTTTCTAATTGAAAGTTAACTAATTCAACTTTTAAATCTTTTTCCTGGGCATATAGCCAAAATGTCAATCTATATGAGAAATAGCAGGACTTAGCTCAGGGATTCTTAATCTTATTTTTTTTTTTGCCATGGATGCCTTTGGCATTCTGGAAAAACCAACAGGCTCTTCAGAATGTTTTTTAAAAATATAAAATAGCGCATATATAGTAACAAAGGAAAGCAAAAATAATGAAATAGAGTGATAAAGGATTTTTAAAAAACAACATGGTCCCTACAATAACAGTTCCTGCCTTAATGGATGGAGTTTTGGACTTTGTTGGGAAAATCTGGGTTTCAATTTTGCCTTAGATGCTTATAAGTTGTGTACCTATGGACAAGTCATTTAATCTCTTTCAGGCTCAGTTTCTCCATCTGTTATATGGGGATACTATTATTTCAGTAGTACTTATCTCAAAAGGTAATTGGTTATAGGGATCAAATGAAATAAAGTATGAAAATGCCTTAAAGCACTTCATAAATGTCATTTGTTATTATTTGCAAGATACTTCCATCTATTTGAAAAATATTCAAGACAAGTTCTGTAGAACATCTCTTGTAAGGTGTCAGAAACATAACTAAAATACAATGACAAGAATTTTGCCCATGGTTGACAAATGGGAGGAAATGCTTTCTCCTTGAAACTGTCCTCCAGCCTTGTATCCCCTGGCACTGAGGTTCAATAATATCCATAAATCCATAGCATCATCCTCAAAGATCCTACTAATCTCTTGGAGGCTGCCTTCTCCCTGTCTGCTGCTTCCTTTCCCCCTCAGCCTTCTTCCAGAGACCAGGAGTTTAGGGATTAGCGACCATGGGGTTTGGGGATGTACACAGTGCATAATGGGCCACCGCTTCTCCTGCCATGATTATATCCAGAAAAGGTGGGTGCCTCTCTCCTATCCCCACTCCAACTGAAATGAATTTGCCCCATATTCCTGAATGCCTAATTATAGCTATTCAAGGTATCCTTGGAATCCTGTTCACTGATACAACACTATTTTAGTCTCCTTCTCTACACAAGCACCGACAATTGCAGTGGCTTCTAACTTGTCTATTCTTTATTTTGAGATACCTGGTATAAAGTGTTAGATACTTTAATGTGTCAATAGATCTGTGGATAGTCACTCCAACAAACAGAAAGACAACAAGTCTATATTAAGTACTTAGTATATGTCAGGCACTAGGCTAAATCTTGGGGATACAAGAAAGGCAAAAAACATAATCTGTGCCTTCAAGGGGCTCATATTCCAATGGGGGAGAAAACATAAAAATAACTGTACATAGAGGAAATGGAAGGTCATCTCAGAGGGAAGGTGCTAGAAGTAAAGGAGATTTTTTTTCTCATATTTTTAGAGAACACAACCATCCGACAAACATTGCTCAGTCTACGCAGGACTTAGTATGTTCAGAATACTGATCTAGGTGCTAGGGAATCTAAGATGAGTATCCCATTTTGTGACTGTTCTCCAAGTATTGATAGATAAATGTTACTACTACTAATGGTAATAATAAAAAACAGTAATTTACAGAAATATTTTCTATGAAACAGATACCACTGGACCTATCAAGTGTAACTGATAGCAGTTTACCACTGGATGGAGCCTATGAAACAGCTAAGAAGCAAGAATGGAATAGAAAAGTATCCATGTGAACTCAACCAATAATATATCAAACAAAGAAACTTCAAATAAATGTCTGAGTTTAGTGGACTCTGAAATGGAGAGGTTCATGTTGGTTATACTGGAGCAGTTCACTGGAAACTACAGAAAGTCCACTTAAAGAACCCAGACTTAATGATCTTTGCAGATTTTTCAAGGAAATATTTGAAACTGTTTAACTTATCACTGCAAGTTACAAGAATATAATGCCTACCAAATACCTAGGAAGACATTACCAAGTAACTAGAATTTTACCAGCAGTGGAAATTATAATCCATCCACATCTGCTCCATTGTGAGTCTTGTCCTTGTTCTCATAAATCTTCCATAGGGAGTCCATTCCAGGAAGGCTACCTTTAGGTTTTGTAATATTGTCCACTGCCTTTTCTTTATTGAAGTGTTGGAGTTATGGGAAATGCCAGGGTGACTTCCTACCTGTTACCCTATAAAAAGAGGGAATCTAATGATCCCTGAAAACAAGCATGTTACATATGGATAGCACAGACTCCAAATCTCCTTTCTGAAGGAAACTATTGAGGAACTGTTGAGAGTGACCTTCTTTTCTCTCTTTTGGATATTGTTAACCATGAGAAAGGACCCCAACATCTGAAATGGTTTTAGAGAGAAATTTCATAGAGGAAGAGATTGAAAGAGGGCTCCATCCTCAGTCTCTGAGAATGTTATATAGGGTTTCAGAAAAAAGTATCAGCATATGAACCTCATGTAGGTAAGCTCTTGGTAGAGAAGACAGTTCCCTGGTAAGGTCCATTGAGAAGTACATCAGTAAGCATAAGCATTCAAATTAAGGTTGATTGAGAAATAAGTATAAACATTCAGATGGGGGAATCACAAAGGGTGGATCCCCAATGGACTGATTTCCTTGGGATGTCTCTGAGGTCAGATAATTTCTAACCACATCAAGCTAGGTTCAAACAATATTAATAAATAAGGTTTTCCAAACCACATAATGAAATATTTCCCTTCACAATCTAGGATAATTTGATAGGCCAACTGCCCAAAGGAAGACTATGGATGGAAAGATAGGAGGAAAGAGTAAAGAGTGATCAGATGGTGTCCCTGTGCATATCAAAGTTCACTGGGACGAGTGGACGTAATTGAGAGGGGCATACCACTTGGGAGCCATAGGAGAAAGGAGGCAAATAGAACTGATTCATTCTAAGTGAACTAAACAATGAGAAGAAAAAGGAAATTGGTTAAGCATTGCAAGAAGGGAAAATTTCTATAGGATGCTGAGGACCCATGGACTCAGAGAGTAAGAGCTATAAGACCCAGATATAGGAAAACAGTTCTCAAAAAGGGAAGCATTTTGGAACAGAGATATATTTATGGGCGGTAGACATATTCAGAGAAACAAAGGCTACAGAGTAATCTTTTCATCTGGACCGGTTCCAGTCCTTTTTCCTACTCCAAATTCATCCTCCTTTCAGCCAGTAAAGTGATTTTCCTAAAATGCAAGTCAGATCATGTCACCATCGCCCATTCAATAAACTCCCGTGGCTCCCTATCACCTCCAGGATCAACTACAAAATGTTCTGCATGACAAAGTCCTTCATAATCTAACCACCTCCTACCTTTCCAGTCTTCTTACACCTTATTTCCTGATACATGCACTTCAGTCCAATGGCCAATCCAATGGTCTCCTGACTGTTTCATGAACATAACACTCTATCTCTGGCTCTGGGTATTTTTTCTTTTCTTTTTTTCCTTTTTACATTTATTTATTTAACTTTATTACATTCATTTTCACAAAATTTTGGGTTCCAAATTTTCTCCCCATTTGTCCCTTTCTCCCCACCCCAATACACTGAGCATTCTAATTTCCCCTATCACCAATCTGCCCTCTCTTCTATCATCCCTCCCTTCCCTTGTCCCCATC
>CM053771.1:407865723-407922825 GCA_028658325.1 Potorous gilbertii | reverse complement strand
CTTCTATGGTCTTAATTTTTTTCCCTTTTCTGGGCATTTTCCCAGCCAGTTACTTGACTTCTGAGAGTCCTCTCCACCCTGGCCTAGATCTGCCCAGCTAGTGCTTGGGGTCTGAGATGCAAATGCTGCTCCCCAGCCTCAGGGCTTTCGGCGGCAGGCCTGGCTGCTATTCAATGGGAGCTTATCTGCTGATGCTCAGGTTGGTGCAGGGCTGCCTCTCAGGCTCAGTTCCCTCAGGGGGTTTATGCAGAGACCTTCTGTAATGGAGCTGCTGCCGAGCTCCTGTCTGCTTCTGGAGCCTCTGGCCGAGCTGCCTCTGCCTCTGCCGCAGTGGCTGCCTCCTGAGGGGGTCCGAGTCCCGCAGATACCCCACTCCCCTCTCAGCCCATCTCTCTCACTGACCTGTGCATCTGTGGGTGGAGGGACCTTCGCGGCTGCTGGAGATTCCAGTCCCTGAAGCCTGCCTGGATCTGCTCGCTACTCTCGGTGCCACGTGGCCGGGGCAGAGCTCCGTGGCCGGGGTAGTAGGGGAGGGCTCTGCTCCATCCGGGGCTCGATGGACCCCTGGGGTCCGTTTCTCAGGGCTCTCTGCAACGGAAATCTCCTTCACTGTGTTGCTGCGCAGCTTCCACTGTTCCAGAATTTGTTGGGAGTTCTTTTTAGAGGAAATCCATGGGCTGTGGGTTCGGAGCTAGCAAATGTGAGTCTTTCTACTCCACCATCTTGGCTCCACCCCCTAATGCCTTTTTTTTTAAGCCAAACCAAATCAGAGAACTTGTTAAGCAAAGGCACTGGCCTTTTAACAGGTAAATACCCAGAAAGATTCCTCATACATAATGAGTCACACTCCTTCAGATCCCCACTACTTGGTAGGAAACAGAATCCTTTTAATTCCTAAGAGTCATTTAGCAAAGTAACAAAGACAAACACACCGGCGGTGGCTCATGAGCCAAGCTTCTGAGTGACTCAGGGCTCACAGAACCTGAGGGACCCACTTGGTGAGTAAGGGGGGGGTGTTGTCAGGTGATCCAAATATGAAAGCAATTGATAAACTCCAAAATTCTATATACTATTTTTTTTAAAATTTAATTACTACTCACTTTTCATAGGATAGTTCTGCTTATTTGTAAATGTGAATGATGCTTTGCTAGAGTGCTGTCCTGTTTGTGAAGCATTTTATTAGACAGAGTTCTGTTTGTTTTTAGTTTTTCTGCCTAATTGTTTTAGAGAAAACCCCACAGTAAAGAAACATTTTTTGAAGGAATTATCAGGGCCCAGGACTTGTTTTTTGAAGGGGGAAATTACCTCTACCAAGCCATTATTTGGCAAAATTCTCCCCCTCCCTCTAAAAATAAACCCACAAACATAACTTCCAACCATGATGAGGGCTACTTTTTAGATATAATTAAAGGTTTTGGTTAGATTCCCCCATCTTGAAGTCTCAAGACTCTGGAAGATTAAAACGTGGAACTACTGCTCCATTTTCAGGGTGGAGCAGAGGGTGCTCTTGGTGCCTCTAGTTCAGGGATGAAGAACTTGCAGCCCCACATGTGACCTTCTAGGTCCTTGGATGCAATTTTTTCTCTGAGTCCAAATTTTATAGAATAAATCCATGTATTAAGGGAATTTATTCTGTAAAGTTTGGATTCAGCCAAAGGATTGCACTTGAGGACCTGGAGGGCCACCTGACCCCTGTCTAGTTCAATAAAGTTATTCATTTTGATAATATGTCTTATGTGCCTGTCAAGTAGAAGGTATTTAATAAAGCTTGTTAATTGTCATTAACCAAGCCCAGTGTTAGGCACTGGGGATACAGAGATGAAAAATGGCACAGTTTTTGCCCTTGACTTACTTGGAACAATACATAACAAGGTAAAGTGTAAGAGATCCAAAGAGCTCCAGAACTTCTCATGATATCTTCCCTGCCCACCACAACCCCAAGGGCACAGGATCTCCAGACATCTTGACCTAGGGAACTTAATTCTCTCAGCTCTGGAACAGTCATGTTCTGTGATGATTAACTATGATAGACTTAGATCTCTTTGATCTCTCACTATGATAGACTGCTATAGACTGCTATATCTCAGCAATATAATGATGCATGACAACTCCAAAAGACTCATGATGGAAACTGCTATCCACATCCAGAGAAAAAATCTGGAGTCTGAATGCAGATCAAAGCACAATATTTTCACTTTCTGTTTTGTTTTTTCTTTCTCATAGTTTTTCCTTAAATGAATATGCAAACTAACTTCACATGTAATTGGAAAAAAATAATATAAGGGAAAAAAAATACCAATGCTGGGTCTACAACCCAACGACATCTCCCAAAAGGGAAAAGGATCCATTTGTACAAAAATATTTATAACAGCTCTTTTTGTGATGGCTAAGAATTGGAAATCAAAGGAATGCCCATCAGTTAGGGAATGGCTAAACAAGCTGTGGTATATGATTGTAATAAAATGTTACGGTGCTATAAGAAATGAATAGTAAGATGACTTCAGAAAAGCCTGCAAAGACTTACATGAACTGATGCATAGTGAAGGGAACCGAACAGCGACAGCAACATTGTGTGATGAAGAACTGTGAATGACTTAGCTCTTCTCAACAACACAGCCCCAAAAGACAAAAGCATGCTATTTTTCACTTTCGTTTTTTCTTTTGAGTCTTCTTGTACATGACTAATACAGAAATGTTTTACACAATGGCACATGTATAAGCTAAATCTGGTTGTTTAATATCTCAAGGAGAAGGAAGGTGAGGGAAGAAAGGAAAGAGAGATAGAATTCAAATTTTTTTTAATTTTTTAATTTTAATTTTTTATTTTTAATGTTCTACAATCACTACCATAAAACTTAGATTTTCCCCCCCTACCTACTCCCCACTACCCCGCTCCCTCCCCAAGACGGCATATAATTCTACATAGGATCTACATATACATTCCTATTGGATATATTTTCACTATAGTAAAAAGAACTAAAATAAGTGGGAGAAATCATATAACAAACCAAAACATAATACACACACACACACACATGATCTGCTACACTCTGAGATTGAATTCCATAGTTCTTTCTCTGAATGCGGAAGGCATTTTGCCTTAGAAGACCATTAGGAATTTTTTTTTTTTTTATGCCCTTGCATTGCTATGAAGATCCAAGTCTACCAGAAAAAACTCTTGCACAATGTGGTTGTTGCTGTGCACAAAGTTCTCCTAGTAGAACTCAAAACTTTAAATGAAAATTGAAAAATATTGGGAAAAAGTGAACCAGGTATACAGGACTTGGGGAAAATACTAGCAATGAAAAAATAAAAGAGAACTTTTTGAATTAAAAAAAATAATATATTGCATCTTACCATCCAGGCTACCATGTTGAACACCCTCTCCAAAATCCCTTTCCAGTTCTAGTTCCTTGGACAGAAAAAAAAACAAAACAAAACTATACACAATGACTACAACCATGTAAATAAAAGAGAAGTACAGAACAACCAAAAATGAATGTTGCAAAATTCCAAGGAATAAAAGTATGTCCAGGTAAGAACTATGGGAAGACACTCCTCTTCAGTGCAATGGGGGTGGGGGTGGAGGGATCCTCCATGTTGTATATATAATCAGATTTCTTTTTCTGTTGATATTTTTCATTGTTGTTATATGGGAAAGCTCTCTCCAGTAGGGTTCAGTAATAAATAGGGGGAAATTTAGGTAATATAAAGACAGGCTATGAATAAAAATGTATTTTAAAAAAACATTTTCCTTGAATTGGATGACAAATAGATTTACCTACCCCCTTCCTTGTGCCCCACCTTCAAGCAAAAACCTTCTATTTCCTAGCACAAATAAAAGGCATATACAAAGTATTGAACTGTGACAGAGTTGTCAAAATATGAGTAAGACCAATGACTAATTATCTTTGTGGTTTAAAAATGACTGAGTTTAGTCTGTTTCCTTTACTGTTTTCGCTTCTCTTCTCAGTCCTTCATGAAGAATTATGGCTGTGTTTCTATCTAGTTCAGAAGTGCCACCCAGAAGAGAAATATGAAGCATTAAAGGATACCTGAGAACAATTATTGCTTTAGATTTATAGATCCCCTGTTCACATGTATCACAAAAGCCTTTTCTACCATCAAAAAAAGTCTCGGTGGGCCCTCATCAAATGTGACAGGGCGTTCTTTACACAAACATTGTACTTGGCAAATGTCACCCAAACAAATATGCCTCTTGGTTTGAAGCTTGAGTATGAAAACTGAAAATCTATCTGGGGAAAAAAATGACATGTTCCAGTCTGACCAGTGCCAATCTATCAGCCTCTAGAAACCACTGACAATTTAATGTTTCTAGAGCAACTTTATTGTAAATGGATCAGAGGCATTGGTGTTTTCAGGTTACAGAGGGACAGTTACCATGCAGCTATTGAAGGGGCATGGCTTCTGGCTGAGATTGCTATATTTTATCTTCTCATGATACCTTCCCTGCCCACCACAACCCCAAGGGCACAGGATCTCCAGACATCTTGACCTAGGGAACTTAACTCTCTCAGCTCTGGAACACATACCCTGGGCCCACTCCCCCCAACCATGACTGGTGAAAATTTCACTGCTCTACTGACCCTGCCCTAAGCATGCTTCCTTAACGTGCCAACTTGCCATCTTATCATCCAGCTTACCATGTTTGAACATCCTCTCCCAAATCCCTTTCCAGTTCTAGTACTAGAATCAAATCAGCAAGTACCAACATTGCCACTATTTCAATTAACTATTCAAAGACTCCACTTTTTTATTGTTGTTTAGTTGTATTTCACACTTTGTGATGCCATGAACTATACTATCTATGAAGTTTTCTTGGAAAAAATACTGGAGTGATTTGCCATTTCCTTCTTCACTGGGTTAAAGCAAACAGGTTAAGTGACTTGCCCTGGATCACACAGTGTTTGAAGTCACATTTGAACTCAAATCTTTCTGACTCCAGACCCAGCACTCTATCCGCTGAGCCACATACCTGCCTCCATTTTCCCTTAACATTCCATCGTGATCATCTTGCCATCCAGTCTACCATGTCTGAACATCCTCCCTCAAGTCCCTTTCCAATTCTCATACTGTAGTTCAATCAGTACTTCCACTGCCACCCGAAAGGGTATTTCAACCAACTCTCCTAAGACTATTTTCACTATTTCCTGTGAATGATGAAAACAGCATTCCTGGGCTACCAGTCCCCTATATGAATTGATACATATAGAAAATAGAAAGCTGTTTGAGAGTATGGTACGTCTTTTTTGTTTTCCCAGAGTTCAGCACAAAAGTCACACTTGACACTCATTACCTGTGTGACCTTGGGCACAGCCTTCCCTCACTCAAAACAAAGTCAAGTGCAAGTCCTGCCATTGTTTCTCTGTTGGCATGGTCTCCTTTGGCAACAAAGGATGAACACACACAGCACAAAAGTTGACATATACTACATGCTTAAAAAATTGCTTTTTACATTTATCCATTTTTCATGTTGCACTTGTTTGAGTGACCAAGGTGTTCAGCATCCTCGGTAACCTAGCATTTCAGTAATCATTCTGCTCTATCCAAGCAGTCCTTGCTTGGTTAACTTTGTCCAGGCAGCCAGATTATACTGCAGCTTTAAGAAGATATTTTGCAAATGTGTTTTCTCCCTTCTGATTTACTCTTTTGTAGCAAATTCTAACTGTAACTATGACTGCAAGTGCCCCCAGAAAGTAATGAATGCAAATGTGTATTTATTACTACGGCATATTCTAAAATTTTTTGTTCTTTTCACATAACCCATAGAGGGCACTTCAACTGATTTCATTCTAATCTTGTTTTGTATATACGTGGGGTTCCCTCTATCCCCACCCCTGACCAGCAGATTTCCTGCTGTTTGCCTTGTAGCGTTTGCTGCTTTTTGATACATTTTCCTCTTGTGGGGTACACTTCAAAACTGTTGGATAAAGGCAACAATGGAACCAGTGTAAATTTAGGTTTTAGTCAAGCATTTATCTGGTTTGGTATTTTCCGTAATGGTTCTTCCAAATCTGATTTATCTCGGGCAATTACTAGTTATGTGTTTCTTAAAAGACATGAAAAGGTCAAAGAAAAAAGATAATCAGAATGGAAGGTTATATACTAGTTGAAAGGGAGAGGGGGAGGGCTCTCTTTTTTAGAAAGGTAGTGGTTTACAATGCCATGTTAAAAAATTTCTGCTGATAATGGAACTTTGCTCACCCAACAGAATAAAAATTCAAACATTATACAATAAAAGGAGACAGCAGGTCCATTTGAACATGTTCCTATATCCAAAACAGCCTCTCAGTCTTTGAGAACCTCAGTCTTTCCTTGAATTTGGGGGTTACCTTCTACTCCACGAAGGCTTCCCACACCCCAGTTCCCTGTACTCCACTAAGCCCTTTCCTTTCTAGCTCAAATTACTTTCTTTCCATCATTTGTGTACAGTTTGATTCCCACACCAACCCCTCCATAACCCAAGGTAAGCTCTGCGAGTTGGGATGGCTTTTTTCTCCCTTCCAACACCCAGAACTTGGCATGTAGCCCGACATTGGAGTGATTTTCCCCACTTCCACTCAGGGCAATGCCTACATTACGTATGATGACCCTGCAAAATCCTGGTTCTCTTCTCAAGGGCAGGCCCGACCGATTTCCCTCCTCTCCCCATGTCCCCCCAACCCTCAAACACAAAATCTGTTTGGCTTTCTCCTTTCCTCTCCACCCCTTTCACAAAGACTCCTCTGTCTTTTCCACATCCCTCCCCACCTCTCAGTGCTGGAGCAGAAGGTGGTTGGGGGTAGACTACATTCAGATGTTTAACCAGCCTTGAGACTCGGGGGCTGAGACAGTGTCTGCCTCAGTTCCCGCAACTGTAAAATGTGGACAACACAGGGTTGTGAGACTCAAATGAAGCTTTTGCACATAATAAATGTGACAAGCACTTCTGGCATGTGAACTACCTGAGCAGAGAGATCTTGTTTTTACTCTTGTATCGGTTCCTTCCTTCCCTTTGAAACAGGAAAGTCAGTCTAGATGAACTCAACAGTCCACACAATATCTAGAAAACCAAGGGAATCTATATGTGCTGCCACTCCTCTAACCTTAAAAAACCCTTAGAAATAGAAGAATTATTTCTCAAAACTTAAGTGACTAAAATTAAATAGGCAATTTACTGTTAAATTATAATACAAAAGCATTTCTGAAATTCTGTATGGGAAAGAAAAGATCCCACAGCAATGAAGCCGGGAATCTCTGAACTAAAGATCGATTTTATTAAATTAAACTTGGGAACCATAGATTCTTGTACAATGAGAAAACTATAAATGAAGCAGAATTCATATTGAGAAAAATGGACAAAAGTAGCATTGTATGCTAAAGTTCACCCAAGGGTATTTGCAACATCAAAAAAAAAGTTTCTGATGTTTTTGTCTCCCCCATTAGAATGTGAGCTCCCAGGACTGTCTTTTCTATCTGTATTCTCAGTGCTTAATATATGCTTTAGTCATTCGTTTCTTAAATATTTGTGAAAAATTTGAAAATGCTGATGATCATTTAAATAAAAGCTAAAGTCAAATGCCTGAACCAGAAATAGAAACTAAAACAAGGTAACATTAATATATTCCAATGGTAGCCAAAAGTAACTCAACCATAATTCATACATTATAGTTAAAATAAAATAAAATGTCAAAAAGGCAGCAAAAGAGCTAACATCGAACAGTATCACAGGTAGCTAAGAGAGCTGATGGTTACAACAGTTAAGACCTATTGTAAATGACCAATAATGTATTGTATACAAAATTTGTTTTATCACTAATTTTTCTTCTGAGAAATAAAAATCCTATCCTGAACAATGATCCTGAAAAAGAGATTCAAGTGGTGTGAACTTTAGTGCATTTCAGGTAGTTTACTAAAATGGCAAATTCTGGGAACATTAAGCTCTTTATGTTCTCTGAAATGCCTTTAACAAAGTCATATTCCTTTTATTCAAGAAATATATTTAATCTTCCTTGTCTAAGGACTGATACCCTAATTTATCTCATAAAAATCTTCTGAATGCTTTCAAAAGTCTATATAGGAACGCAATAGGTTATTTTATTGGTGATCTCAAACATTACCTACATTTTTCTGGACACCTGCACAAGCGTTTAGGGCAATGATAAACATTTATATAGCGCTTTACAAAGTAACTTCTTTACAACGTTTCCATGAGGTAAGAAGTACAGGTATCATTAGGCCCATTTTACACAGGCTTAGGAAGGTTTAACTGACAACTTATAAATCACTATGTTAGCAAACATGGAGTCAGGAATTGAAACCAGACTGAGTTCTAGTGCGGAATTGCTGATTCTTTACCAGACTTCTTCATAAGAGGAACCTTTTTAGTGTAAGAGAGTCTGTTGATTCAATAAAAACTGATATGCAACATATACACAATCTTATCTAACAAGCTGAAGGACCGAAGAGATCTTCCTAGCAACATTATTTCTGAAGGAAAAGGGATAATATGGTCAAATGTACCAGAGATTGGGAACAAGCTTTAACATGAACCCTGTTGGGGGCATGAAGGATAAAATGCCTTGTTAAAATAAAATCACTGAAAATGAAAGACAACCCCATGGAAAGTGGAGCATATAAGAAATTTATTTTTTATTCAATTTGTAAAGGTCCCTTTTTAAACAAACCAAAAAAGGATGGTACAGTTCTCTTAGGACACTGGTTTATTCATGTGATATTTTCTCCATCACACCACGCTTCATTGTGAAATCAAAGCAGATAATCATTACAATACTTGCACAGTGTCACTACTAGCTGCATCAGTGTTGACTTGTATAAAACTATAAACAATACAAATTCAGTGTCAGAGTCCCTCAAGGGTCTCCCAACTAGCTAGATATACACAGCAGCAGAAGTCTAAAGCAGAATATACTCCCAAAGAGTGGAGGAGGGGAAGGGAAATCCAACATGTATCAAAAACAGTCAAATTGAAATACTCAGACCTAACAAATTCTACAAACAACAGTAATTTTCATTGCATAAAAAGTAAACCGTGCTAACATCCCTTCAGCGGGCAATCTATGGTAAAGTATTAAGTATATAAAGTAAAAATGCAAGATAAAATTATTCTAACGTAGGATTAACTCCAGGCTATATTTGTTTTCAACAAAACACTGGGCTCTGACCCACTTTACTTCATTCAAGTCTTAAGTCAAATATTTTATTTGGTAACTGACACCAAAGAACGGACTATACATATCCAATTATAAATCTTACTATATGAAAGATGGAAACTCATTTTCAAATGTCATTGAACTCAAGACAAAAGTCCTTTCCTCCATATAAACATTGCAAATTGGTGTGAGAAATCTATTCTAAGGTTGAAATAGTTCAGACCTTAAAAAAGAGAGAGCATGGGTCTTCCCTTACTATTGGCTCTACTAGAAAAGTAAATGAAAGCAGCTACGTCCAAGTATGATAAACTAAGGAAAGTCATTAGGACACATTTTTGGCCTCTCAATCTCTATCTGCACTGTATACAGCTCAGTTTTTACAGGAAAAGTATCAATTTTTGGTGATAGTATCGGGCTTGGTGACCAGTAACATTAAAAAGGAACTTAATTCTGAAAGAGCATCCCACTGTGACAATACCTAACCACCAGGTCCCACTCATGCAACAGACTAAGACTTCACTTTAACTAGGAGACTGCCGAATGGAAGCTTAAATGACAGTTGTGGCAGTCCTCTCCAAATTAATGCTACATGGATACATCCTCCCCAAAAGTCAGTCAACAGAATGAATCAATGTGTTTCAAATGAAGAAAAGTACACTGACTTTTAGGAACCATGATACAGGTGCATGGTGCCCAAGACAGTATTGTCGTACTTCTCCTCCACTTTAACAGAATTGGAATGCTCCACAACACTGTTAAGTTCTGGGATGCTCTCAGCTGTGTCCCCAAACCCATGGTAATGTCCATAGTGCAGATTATCTCCAATATCATCTAACCAGGAAGGTCTATTAGCCACACAGCTACTTGGGCTCCCATTCAGGTGCAGAGAGCCACACATATCAGGAGAAATGTTCAGAGTCTTCTCTGATTCTTCAGCACCATTAACAGAGGGAGTTTTCTGGCTATTTGCAAATGTCAGTCCTGGAATTAATCCACTGCTAATTCCATTAGGTGCTGTTAAGCATTCTCCATTCCTGTTTTCCATCCCATTGAGCTGTGTCGTGGAAGGGAAGTCCAAATGTCCATTGGTGGCATATCCACTTGTCAACGTATTCAAAACGGAGCTACTGCTATTCATATCTGCATTAAGAAATACACCTGTCACCAAAACTCAGAATCAATGGGGGGGAAAAAACATAAAAAAATTTGGCTGTACTTAAATGAAACCTCTTTATTTTTCAAAATCAATTAGATCTTCTGTAAGGTATTTTTTATTTTTAAATTTTCAAGATACCATGCATAGGTGTGTTTAAAAATGAAGGACAAAATAGTACAAGTTTTGACTGTTACGATGTGAAAACAACTTGGCATTTAAAAGATGTAGGGCCAAACTGAGAAACTTGGGCTATCATTATTCACTTTATAAAGCAGTCTTTAAACTATTTTATAGTAGTTTTCAAAACAATTGTTTTGGGGTCATTCAGCTATACTTGAAAAATTCCTAGCAGAGTAAATTCTATCAGACTCAAAAGTGAAAACCAAACATGATTTTTAAAAAATACACGTCAGGCTTTCACCTTAGAGAGGACTTGACCTGGGTTCAAGTCTAGTCCCAGACAAGTACTGATTTTATCACTGGGTGCACTAGACCTTTAATTTTTTATTATCCCCAGGCAACTTGAAGGCTATAATCCTGGCAGATCTGCATTGGTAGAGGGAGTTAACATGTAAGGGTTCCAATGCCTATGAAGTCACAGGACCTAACCCCCCCTTCCAAGAAAAAATACAAAATGGTTTTCACAAAGGATTAAAATGAAGTGTAACACTTCATTCATGATCAAGAAAAAACAGTCCTTAAAGTCAATGAAGCAAGTTAATTACAGAAGCTTTTTATAAAAACATAAGACAATGCAGTGTTCTAAAGCAAGTTCAGACTAACAATTTAGGAAAGCACATACGCAAATTGTATAGAAACAGTTTTCTTTAAGTAACACTCAAAATTGACATAATCCATATGCAAAATGCCAGGTGACAACATCGGCAAAATGCAGAAACCAGAATGCTTACGAAAAGAAAACATAGAAATATTAATGATATCCATGCAAAAGGCCATTTTAAATGACTAGTTCTGAATTTTATTAAAATTATTATATTTAGGATACATTTAAAAATAAGTAGGGGGAACATTTGATTTTTGAAGCTCAACACAAAAATTTATTCAGTAAAATATCGATAAAGAAAAAATACCCATTACAAGTACTGGAACAGACCAATACATATTACAGTTCTGTACTTTGTAACTCAAAAGTGTATATGTAGACATGAATACAGAGAATAAAGTAGTTTAAAATTGCCTCTAACCTGGGACTATTAAGTAAGGCTTGCCACTTAAAATGCTGCTCTATTATAATAAAATGTTGTCTCCCAATGACCACTTCTAAAAGCTTTTCACACGTAGCAGCATCTGATGCATACCTTAGTACCTCTGCATAACAGTGCCCTATCCAAGTGCGTATTTTAGGTTTTTCCCATCTAAGTACTTTTTTACATTGCACATTACGCTCCATCTTCACCTCCTGCCCCCATCTCACCCCTTTCAAAAAAAATAAACAGAAGGATGAAGACAGACAAAGATTATACAATGTCCCAAGAGCTGTCAATTTTTGTCTGGTAACAAATTTATAACCTTAAAAAGGTAAAAATACATTCATCAAGACCCTGGTTTCCATAAAAATCTGCTAAAATGGAGGAAAATGGATACTTTCTCTGATCTTTCAAGTTGAACCTATAGTACAGTGTCTCAGACAACAGTACAGTGGAAAGATCTGGGGTTAAAAAAGGAGAATTGTGAGTCCCAGCTTTGTCACTTCTGTTAATTGACCAGGACAAAATGACATAACCCCCTCATCCTTAGTCTCCTCATCTATAATGTGGGGATGATGATAGTTTCACTTCATACCTCACAGCCAGGCATAATGGAAACATCAGCCGTTATTAAATTCAAGAACAGATGGGACCTAACCTAGTAGCACTACCAGGGATGACAACTATGTAATTCCTGCTTTTCAAAAACAAAGTCACTTTTCCTTAAAGATAAAATCTGGCCATGGGGCAACAGTATCCACTTGAAAGATAAGAGAAAAGGACAGGAAAAAAAAAAAACCTTGACAATCGAAATCTCTTTAACGAGATAGAAACAGTAGACAGTGTAATTGGGTTCCCAAAGGTAATTAAAATAGCTAGTCAATTGCCAAAGAATTGGTCTGTTGCTTCAAACCTAGCTCACTTTGATCTGATACACTTTTTAAGGAAGAATACAGGGAAGCTGGGCAGCCTATTTTTGTGACTTAAGCAGAATTAAAAGTTGCTATAAAGGAATTAACATTTTTCTTAAGCAGCTAGGTTAAAGCAAATTAGTTCTAGGGATCAAAAACCTAAAAAAGCCCAAGCCAAGTAATACAGCCTCTTACCACTATCAACGAAGGGAAATAAAAATTGTAAACCCACCAGAATCTTGCTTTAGTGTAATAAAATAAAATGACAAGACCATCTCAGATCCTGCTCAGAGGGGTTTGGTTAGTACAGTCAATCCCCAATCTGCCACTTGACATCTGAGCATTCTGTTCACTTAATGCTGCCTGATAAAGACCTATACTTCCCTTCTGGCTGCCTTTACCTGCTCATTCCACAGTTTCCACCGATGTCCGAACAGACGAAGGCAACAGCACATACACAGCCCGGATTTTGCCTTATGGCGGATCTGCTTTAAGATGCAGCCTCCAGGAATGCATGGCATCTAAAAGCGGGGCCCACCTGTACCAGAGTGATCTTGTTATAGCAGGGTCTCACCTATACAGGTGTACCTCGCTTTAAGCCAACCCAATAGATGAAAATCCAGATTTACACAAAGAGATAACTTAGGGGGCAAGTATTTGCTTTAAAAAGGATTCACAATAAGATTCCTTCAGATATTCAGCCCCTCCCAGCAATTTAAAATATTTGATTTATATTGAAATTTGACTTATACACTTTTCAGGAATGCCTCCATCTACTGCATAAAGTGAGGTAGATCTGTTACACTCCCACTGGCACAGATCGTAAAGGGCAGCATTCTGGCAAAGCTTCTGGGTAGAAGTATAATATACTTAGAAATATAAACATTAGAAGAATACATATCAAGTGGCTAATTTATTTAGTTCAATGAGACTGGCTGGAAGCTTAAATTAGGATAAGAGGGCAGAGTTTGGTTCATTTTCCTAAATAGCAGGTCCCTGAAACTTTAAGAGTAGTGGTGAAAAACTAATTATTGCTAAAAAATAAGTGAAAATCATTCCTGTTTCAGGATTTAAAAAAAAATGTCAGAGGCTAATAATTATAACTGATAAAAAAAAATAATGTGCCTACTGGCACAGAGAGTTGAGCAGGTTTTTGTCTCTACTCTGAAACGGACTTGAACTATGAGAACGATCTCTAATTTCAGCCAAGTAAACTGTTCGGAAGTCCCACAGGAACAGCTGAAGATCAATATCTCTGACGTACAAGGTTGTCCCACTGCTTCTCTTTTTTACATTTTGCTTTATGGAGTAGCTTTGGTATTTATCCATCTGCTTGGTTATACAGACCTTATGTAACTTAAGTAAACTTGGTTATTATCTTAATTAAAGCATCATCCATTTGGGAGTCCCTATCTATTCTTAAAGGATTTCAGATTATTTATTAACAAGATAATTACACCTATAGAAACTATTTACTAATATACTCGTATGGCTTTAGTGTTTAATATACTAAAAACATCCTATTACATTTCCAAAAAGATATATAGGCATATATATGCTTCCTTTTAAATTTTACTTTTTAAAAACAGCTTTCATGTAAATTCAGAAAACAGAAGATCTATTATCCTCAAAGATGCACTTGGAATATAGAAAAAAAAACATTAATAATAAAAATTAGTTTCCATTTGTAAGCATCACTTTTACATTAATAAAATTTTCAAAGTCTTAACCTTTCAAGTACATGGAAAGACTGAGAAAAGAGCTCTTAATTAAACTAATATAACAAGATATATTTGTGGTAACTGCTATAGAATATTCTAGAATACCATTATGAAATAAACTTGTTGCTAGTTGAAAATTCAAAATGTGTACATTTAACTATTACTACAAACAGTTCTAAGCCTATGAAATTAGACATAAAAAACTTATAAGTTTTACAAATATTTAGGGGTTTTTTTCTGCCTTTTTAATTTAAGTTTGTTTTAGTGAAAGCTAAATAGGTTCATTTTTTTGCTTTTTCACTAACCATAATCCTCTGGCAATTTCTACATTAACATAACTACTTTAGAGCTATTTGTTATTAAAGTACATATTACCCTGAAAACACTACCAGTACACTACGTGTGAGATGCAAAAAGTATTTCAAAGTTAAAAAAATTAAAAACTCTTTAAAAGATAAAGGCACATTAAGTTTAAGCTTCAAAGCAAAACAGGAAGAGTGACTTCATAATTATTGTATATATCCACACTAAGGGTGTCAAGAAATGTTTCCTTGTGTCCACAAACACCCAAAAGAACGGGCTTTAGAGTAATACAAGTTTCCAAGACACTGGACAACAATGGGCAAAAAATTCAAAGAAAGTTTTGTATCTTAAAAATAGTAGGCATACTGATTCTTACAATGACAAGGGGTTTGCATTGATGTAACTGTATAGATTTCTATCTCTTTTGGTCCAATAGAACCACTCTCCTGTTGTCTGATGTCTTCAACCATTTGAATGTGGTTGCAGTTAACAGGAAACTGTCCACTCCCACCTGATACAACAGCAAACTCTCTATCAATGTGCATAGTGTCAGCATCCTCATCAGCACCTCCGTTCACTTGTGGTATGGAGCAAACAAAGCTCTGAGCTGGTTAAAAAAAAAAGACATGATTTTAGGTTATTCCACACATATAAAAGAAAACATCAAGCCAAACATTGATTTCATGTTTTCAAAGCATACAATAGTCTAATACCTAATTTTACACACACACGTCCTCCTTCCTGAAATCCAAATTAACTATTGATTACATAGTAGTCACCAATCTATATCACAAACCAGATTTTCTTAGCAAATAATTTTACAATTGAACCTTAAAACTTCTTGTAAGCAGCAATACCCATTTGGGTTCTACTTCATGGGACTCTCAGGACAATGCTCTATCATAGCCTGCTGCTACCTTTCACTTAGTAGTGCCTCCTTCTCTTGGTTTGATCTTAACCCACTCATGAAAATTACATGTAAATGTGTGAGACTAACTGTTCTGACCTAGGAAAGTTAACTGGAAGCTAGCAAAATATGGACAAGTCAGGAACATAAACGTAGAACCAGTGAGGTTAAATATAATTCCTATGAAGTACGGTAACAGATACTCTGTAAACAGTGAGCAAACTTGACCCTGAATATGAGAAAGCACCTTGTTCCCTTCTTGGCAATTAGGAGAGTAGGTTTGTGGACTGATAGCCTGGTTTGTTTTGCCAAATTATTTTTCTCCCTTTCTTTTTAAAATCCTGTTATACCAGATAGCTCCCTGAGTGGGGGGGAGGGAGGGAAGAGAAAGGGAAATGCTGATAAATAAAAGTGATGCATAAACAAAAGAGATCAATTAAAAAAATTAATGTATAGGAGTATAACACAAGGTTCAAAAATATGTGGAAGGAAAAAATCCTACATATGCCATGTTGTTGTGCTACTGGAGACATATGAATCAGTTAAGCAAAGCATAGGCGGCAGAGCAACAGAAATTACTCCCAAGTCTGTACTGAAACCAGTGACAGTGAAGTTAATGTGCATACAAACAATCAGAAAAAAAGGTTTGTGCACAATTACACCAAAGGAATGAGAAAGTGGAGAGATACAGTGGAAGCTTCAACAGGTTCCCAAACCAAACAGGGTAAAGGTAGAGGAAGAAAGCTATTATTCCTAAATTTGCAAACTGCTCAAAATAGTAACAATTTTAGTTACGTTCACACTGTGAGGTGGGAAGAAAGTGACTTTGCATTTGACATAGGGCTAGAACATTCTTCAATATTTTTAAAGACCAAAATTAATTATAGATTGAAGCTGTCTCTCCCACGCTCTTCTCCCCCTCCTCCCAACACACGAACAACAGGTCCTGGGGAATAGTCTTCCAAGTGTCTGATACGATATACTTTATTATGAACATGAGGGCTATTCATTCTTGAATAAAACATTTACATTACAATAAATCATAATGAAAATCCAAGCAAACTGTGTAGATATCTACATTTTATAAAACCATGTGTAATCTTAGAAAAATATCAGTTTTAATTTCCATTATAATAAAGCTAAAGATTCTTATCATGCCAAAAGCTCATTTCAAAGACTCTAAAACTGGATCAAAAAGGAACTCATTTTACATCCTGGACCTAGACACAGCATTAATGCCCCTCCCCACCTTTTTGAATTTCCAAACTGGGAATTCTTAACATCCAAATCTGTCCATCTTATTAACTCTACATAATGATCAAGGACTATTTTTTTTAAAGCATTTAGAGCAATGTTATCTTCTAGTTCTCAAGCTTCCAAAAAGAAAGCAGTTAAGTTCAAATACAGCAAAAAATTAATCCCAAGGGGAAAATGAAATGTAATCACCCAATTAGCATTAAATTTTTTAAGAATGAAAAACTGTCATTTTCTAAGCAATGGACAGTTTCCAGAGTAACTCAAAACAGAGCAAAAGAAAACATTGTCTCAAAAACAAACACAGGCAATAATGTGGCTATAGAACAGAATATATGAAATCACTGAAACATGTACATAGTTTTTCCTTATTTTTATAGAACACAGGATGAGATTGAGAAGAAAATTTTTAATGGGAGGCCCATGTAAAGAAATTATAGACAGATATTGGTAATACTTAGATACCATTTTAAGAATGAGTTACATCAATCTAGACAGACTTAAGCAAGAGGATTTCTAGTTAACTGCTTGTTAAGCCTAACAAAAAACTAAAATGAAATACATGATCTTTCAACTCTATACTCTGATCTTTCAAGCTTTAATAAAGTTTCAGGCTGGAAGCATACAAAATGTTTAAAACTAATTTCTGGCAAAGCTAAACCCATAGAAGTTATGTGGTCTTGAGTCAATACTGCAAGATTTTTTATTTTCCCCTTTTTAGTACTTGCAAGCATATGTATCAAGTACATGAAAGGCCTAAGTTTTTACTGTATACTATTTTATTAAAAAGATTCTAGCAAGTTTCCAGCAAATTTTCAAAAAAATCACTCTAGCATTTAAGTCATCCACATTTGAATACCAAAGGGCAGGTTTTGAATTAGTTTGTTTCCATTAGCATATTTTTCCCAGTCATATTTTATAGATACTTCTGTTGTGTTGTTAAATGTTTTCTACAGTTTGAAAGATGCTTTATACCATTTCATTAAAAAAGATATATCTTAAAGTTAGATTAATTCTCAGAAATTTTGGGAAAGTATCAAGGTTCCCAGTTCATTTTGTTTTTCCAGAAAAGACACTTTAAATGTTATGTGTGAAGGTAAAGGCCGTTTGCAAAAACACAAGATTTCTCTCTAAATGTTTTAAGGGGAGACCAAACAACAACAATGGAATTGATGGTGTTTCACATAGCTAATTAGAAAACAGGCTTCTTTGTGCATAAGCAATAACCTTACAAGATACAAGGTGGCATATTATGGCAAGCAGAGTGCTAGACTTTAAAGGGAACCTAGGTACTGGGCAACAGTCACCTTTCAGTCACTGCTTCCTCACCTATAAAATACAGAAAATAGCACCCATCTCACAGACAGAACAAAGGAGGTAAGTGGGAGTGCAAAGTGCATTGTAAACCTTAAACAGTATGTAAACGCCGGCTATGATTAGCAAACAAGGAATATTGTATATGCTCTAAGTGAAACAGTTGATCAGATTGACAAGCATAGAAAACGATTTAGATATTCTCTCTAGCGATGCAGACTGCAACCCATCCGTAACTACCCATTTTTCCTGTGAGTTATTCTGCCTCTGCCACACAATGTGCTAGAGCTTCTATCTTCTAATATTAAAAAGATACAAGCATATAGACTTTCAACCTGTGAAGTAGCTCATATCCTATTTCTATCCCAAATATCAAGATAAGTTACTTCTGGAAATTTCTCCTTCATTACTTTTGTAGCCTGCTCATATCCACTATGTACCTTCCATTGCTGTCTTGTGAAATGCAATTCCTTGGAGATTATATTGTTTTGTGGAGCTAAAACATTGGCAGAACAGTGCTGAAAAGATAGGCCTTCATTTCTGGAGGAAACGAGGTCGTTAAGAGTCCTGAAATACACTTCAGACAATCCACTCTTATGGGGTTAGTTAAAATAATAGGAAGTGGATGGATATCCCACTTCTGGGAGCAATGCTTTCATGTTCTGTTTAACCTTAGGCCCAACTCCATGTCCACGAAAACTGATTTTATACACATACACTTATTGGCTAATATTTTCTGTAAGTTGTCTATCCAACTCTATATTGTAATTTGGGCAATATACATTCTTGAGTTGTTACAGATCTCTTCAAAGAGGTCAAGCAATTTTCCAGGGCCTGATCCAAAGAACTTAAGTCATTTGCAAATGAATATCTAGAGGACATCTACCAGGAGAATGCTCTTCAATTTGCACTATGCTACATCTCTAGTCACAATTTTTTTTTTTATACTTCAGGCCTGTTTATGACCATAAAGTCAATAAACTAAGTTGTCATATACTAGGGAATCTTAAATGATTCAGATGCAGCAATGAGATGCCTGGTTGAGTCTCCAAGGTAATGCTTTGTTCTACCCAAGTAAGTATTTTCCCATAATTGAGAGCTTGCATTTTTCACGTATTTTGGTTAATTACAGTGGTAGCAGATTGCTTGTAATATTGTCTGTTTCCTAATAGTAACCAGAAGATGCCATCAACGCATGGAGAGATGTTTCAAAAACTTTTTTATAAATAAGTATATATGTCAACACTTGGTGTCTTGGTCATCTCTTTCAATACCGTGTTTTTCCACATTTTAATCTTCTTAATCTCCAGATCCTTTAACAGTCACAAATTGACAGCATGGATTCCTTCTACATCCTTGTTCCAATACAGCTACTTCTCCCCATCTTCATTCTCTTTAGTCCCATCTCCACGTACATCTGTGACTACGTAGCATCTTTACTGCCCTTGATAGTGAAAGGTTATATACTAAAAAAAAAATATCTGCAGGTCCTTCCTATTGTTTCTTGGCCTCCACCTATTTCCATCCTTAAATGCCCGCAGGATGACTCTGCTTAGTTGGCTCTTTTGCTTGACCTCAAATAAATGAAAAAGTACTTTTAAAGCACCTACAGATTTAAAGAGGTGAAGTTCCAACCCTTGAAAAGCTTAATTTCAAATGGCAAGAGACAACAAGCCTATTATGGTTTGGAAAATTATGGTTTTAGTAGATAGAAACACAGGGGAGTAGATAAACTACTTGTGGGAGCAATGGCAATATTGATTTGATTAATGCTACAAAAAGCAAAGGAGCCCAGGTATTGTGCATCCAACAAGGAAGTTGTTTCTAAAACAGTCCAGTTGAACAGTCAGTCTGCCTGACACAGGCCCAAGGAGTTCTACAGATGAAAGGGTCGAATCCTCTTTTAACCTGCTTTGCCTACTACTACCTTTTCTGGTCTAGGCAGGAATACTGCTCATAACATTAAGATTTTATGATCAAGTTCATATTTTCAATGCGTGTTGCCTTGACCACCATTTCTTCTCTGACTGGTACATGTAACATTACGCTTGGTGTATCTACCACCTGTTGTCCACTATCCATTTTTGGTAACTGCAGTAGCTTTTTATTCTTTCTCACGTTTTACTAAGACGGTCAACAAGAGAGCAATCTAAGGATGAACAAGTGAAAGAACGTGAGCAGGAATCCTGGGGTCTGGATTAAGAAGCTACAGCTGCAGCAGAAATGTACGCTTTTTAAGCAACATTTACAACAGTGTCCTCTTAATGCTGCACTTTAAAACGTATTGCATTTACAGGCAAGCTTGAGAACTTTGTGATTAAGAAAAAAGTAATGATGCTACTTGTAACAAAAGTAACCAAGAAAAAAGAGCCTAACAGATTCACAAAACAAGGCAGTCTTCACTATTAAACAGCGTTCTTTGCCAACCCATACCCATACCTGAGTCCTGGGTCATCTCAACTCCCAGGGGTTCATCTCTTAATGCTACTACAGGACTCCTAAACCTGTACATTCAGTCCTTATTTCTTGTGAACGCTGGGCACACATGATTGCTTGTTTGCCAACTCTAACTAGATAACCCGTAAGTATTTCATACTTTGTTCATGTCAAAATGGAATTCACTTTCTTCGTAAACTTTTTTTCTAAATGGCACCACCATTTTTCCCATCACCAAACTTTGCAACCTAGAAATCATCAGTTGTCATGTCAATTTTTATCTCAATTATCTCTTTCCATTTGACTCCTCTCGACTGCTAACAAGACCATCCTTCTCTAGGCTTTCTATATAACTTTTCTGAAACAGTGGTGGGAAGCCTGAAGCCTCAAGGCCACCCTGTGGCCTCTAGGTCCTCAAGCGTGGCTCTTTGATTGAATCCAAACTTCACAGAACAAATCCTTTTATTAAGGGCCTAAGCAGCCTCCTGGAACTCTGACCTCTTCTCCAATGCATCTTCCACACAGTTCTAACATCACTATATGTTGGTACACTAAGACAAAGTTTCAAAATCCCTTCCCTTAAGGAACCACCATTCATTCCAGAGTTAGCCATGTAAAAACAAAAAACAAGTTAACTGGGGAGGAGAAAAGCAACCAGAGTTAAGTATATCAGAAGTTTGATGATGTAGGTATAACTTAAGCTGAAGTCTGAAGAAAAGTAGATTCTAAGAGACCAAGTGGGGAGAGTTCTAGATAGAGATTCTAGATAATGTCTAGATATACATTCTAGATAGAGAAGCCAGCCAGGAGGCAGAGTGCTCAGGTGCCACTTCCTTCAAGGGCCCATTCGGAATACCCTTAGTTGCTAATGCTGCATTACCTTGTTCTAACTTGTATTCATTTGGTAATTTGTGGACATATTATATTCATCTGGTAAAATATAAACTCCTTGAAAGCAGGGACTTTTTCCCACATTTGTATCCATAGCTCCTAGAGCACACTTGACAGATGGACTTAGGGATAATAGTAGCTCCCTCCCAAGGATGTTGGGAATATAAAATATTTGTAAAGCAATTAGCATAATGTCTGGATTACAAGCCAGGCATATGCATACATATGCGCGCGCATACACGCATACACATACACACACACAATTTTAACTATTTGGCCTTCAAGTCTCTACCTGACTGCTTTAAAATTATTAGAATCTTAGCTTTGGGTGTTGAAGAGGTTCTACAGGCCATCAATTTTATACCCCTCATTTTACAGATAAGGAAATTGAAGGGTTAAGTGAATCAATCAGGTCACACAACTAGTGAGTCTCCAAGGCAGGATTTGATTCATCTTGCTGACTTCAAGTTCAATGTCCCATCCATCTGTTCACGGGTTGTTTATGTTTACCTGTTATGCTACACCTGCCTGTTCACCTCCAAAATAAGAATACTGCTGTAGATACCTACAAACCTTTCTAGGTTTCTCAGGAATCAAAGACTAGGATAAAACAACCATCTATAAAAGACAACCTTATTTTTTTGTTACATGTCTATGTAAAGATATTATTTTTTAAGCTCAACATGCTTTACTGAGCTTTAACCTACAAAGGAATCTGAGTATTATTTTAAGAAACATAAACTTACCTATGTATCATTTAGAATTCCTGTGCAAGATCAAAACATTCTGGATTCCAAGACTTTCAAATACAATATAGCAGTGATTTAGGCCACAGTAAATTCACAACAGCTATAAAACATACTTGGGAAAGGAGCTTTCATTCATAAATGTTGACAAGGAAATAATCCCTCATGAAACTTACATGCTATGGACAACTGGAGATTCATACAACCACTTTTCTTTCTTGCTATGTAGTTGCGAGGGAAGCATTTTGTAATTCATACTAATGATAAGTATATTCCAAGGCTTTAATACGCAAAATGTGACAAAACATCCATCAAATATTTTTACCAGACCAATGAGTCAATGAAGTTAATGTTTCTGAATCATACTTTGCACTGGAATACATCCGGACAATTTTTTTCACTGGATATTTTTGACCAAGAGGGATTTCAACATAAGCAGTAATGCACTTAACATGGGCATAATTCTATAAAACAGAATAAAGCAACAAAAATTCCATAAACCCTTAGTCCATCACCTAATAGAAAATAAACAAGCATTAAACACATACAATATGCCCAACACTGTTAGAGGTACTAGACACAAAGACAAAAAAACTGTCTGCTTTCAAGGAGCAAAGAAAAAACATGTGTTGGTTCATGCAGTTAACTTTCATCCTTTTTAATTATATAAAACTGGCTAACAACTGTGTTGTTTTTATTAAGTTAAATCTGCCTCTGAAAAAAAGCTAAAACAAATCTTTTAAAGGTCAGTACTTTACGTCTTATAAAAATAATGGGGGAAAAAACCGAAGCAATGAAGTATCAATTATTTTGTAAGCAGTCATAACCTAGAAAATAAGACTCATTACCTAAAAGATATGACATATTGTTCAAGTACAGTAGCAGAAAAAAATACCTGAAAAGGCTAGTGATTTAGCATTTAAACAAAGGTACTTTGAGTGTGCATCACATTAAGATATGTCATCTCAGTTTGATAGACACCACGATAAAATTTTTTAACATTATTAAAAACAAAATAGAAAAGCAGAAAGAAAAGGCAGTTATAAATTAAAGCTTTAAGCAAGAAACTGTAGGTGACCATTACTCTTTGAATAGACACTAAAAAAGTTGTCCCAGAAATATTAATTCTTCGTTGAGCCTTTGGTTTAAAACCATACAGCATTTGTACACAACTACCAGAGTTTATTTCGAACATTTATAAGCCAGCAGGTAGTTATTATCAAATCTAATTGTTATTCACACTCTTTTGTTTGTATCTCCCTAAGCTTTGTCTACTCATACTAATTAATGAGGCAAAGAGGTAGTTCTGCAACTCAAATGTGTTAAGACATCATGATGAATAACTCAAAACTCTGGGAAAGGAAATCATTTGGGGGAAAGAAACTATTTTCCAAAAATAAAGAAAAACTAATCAGCTTTTCCTTAAAATATGTGTTAATTTTGGCAGCAGTTTATTTGAAATCCACCTACTCAGTAGAATTAGAATTTGTTTTACCTTCATACCCTAAATCTTATATGAAGAGGGTTCAGTTGTCTTCTGGCTGTCCTAAGTTCTTGGTCAGTAAGACAGAGTAACAAACAGTGGGAAATGAGATTTACAACTTTAAACCATCCGAAATACCCAAATGATTCACATTGAGAGGAAGGCGCTCAACTAAAATTAACTCACCATAAGACTAATTTCTCTGAAAAGCCTGACTTTTATTTTATTCTATAAACAGGATTTCATCTGTGACAACACAATGCAATAACCAAGAATATGCCACCAAACGGCAGTTGTGCTGATTACAGCATCCCTTCAAAAGGTAGTTTGTTCAGACCAGGTTCCTCTCCACTTACATCTTACAAGCAAAACAGCAAGTATTTACATAATGGAGAAGAAAGGAACCACTCTATTAAACACAATCTCATTCCTAAGTATTACAAGACAGCTGTTTGAATATTTATCCTAACTGAAGTACATTACTATCTAACGAATGATGGGCCAGTTGACTTTCCTAGGGTTCTTTCAGAATTAAGATAGTAAACAAAAAAAAAATCAATTCTATTAACACATAGCTAGGAAAGAGAAGTTTAATGAAAAATGTATCAAGTTCTGGGCGCAGGAGATGAAGGTGGAGGATTTTTCATTTCTAAAGGTAGTCTTTCAGGAACTGGCTTGATCTGACAAAACACAGAAGATGTTATTTCTATATAAACTGATTCCAATGATCTAAGAAGGAACTTACTACTTTATTCTTTAACATGACACTACTTCCTTTTCAATTTAACCTAAAATAACTCAAAAGCAATTATGACATATTTATATGAAACATACAATGATAATTTCTTTAAAAATACACATGCAGAAATTTTATGGATCGTTGGCATATGAAATAAAAATGGCAGCTTCTTATATTTAATATGAAACTATCAATTTGGAGCACTAACAGCCAATCTGAATAAGAACTGGAAAAGTTAACTTGGAAATTGCATTCAAATGGCAAATGAAAGCAAAATTTCAGTTAAGAGTATACTGTTAAAGAATTGTGACAGCATACACTAAGTTATTTTGAGTAAATTACCTGGGCATTTCAGATTAAATTGCCTAAAATTCACAGAAATGTTTTGTTTTTTTGTAAATTAGGCTATCTTCAAAAGTTTCCACTTTGCGTATCTGCACACAGAGAATACAGTAACTTCTTTTTCCTTTCTTTATACCTGATTCCGCTGAAAATTACCAAACTGTGGCTAATCTAGGAAATTTCAAATAACCGGAAAATCAAAATAACAGGTTTAAAAAAGCGCAGCAGTACTGCATAATATAAATTACGCATGTATATTACATTCAATAAATGAATTTGGAACACGTATAGAACAGAATTCAAAAAGTAGTTATTTGAATTCCATGTCTTCAGGGAAAAATATGGAGATGAAAGATTTGAAACTGAAGTTCTACAGTGTTTGCAATGAAGCCTTAAATATCACACAATCAAGACATTTCTCAGATGGCTTGAGGTGCTTGGCCAAGTTCTTAATCAGTCAAACCTTTGCTAGAGGTGCTAGAAAAACTTGGGTTCTGATTAAAGTTTACATTCATCCAGCAACAGCTCTAGCAAAAAAAAAAATACTAAGCCATAAAGTATTCTATTTAGTTTTTCAAAAATATGTTAAGGAAAAAATGGGAAATCTGTTTTTAAAAAAATTGAGTCAACATACACACATACAAAAATATCCCACCAGCAATCCATCACAGATCACCAAATAACACTTACCTAGGTTAATAGCTGACACACTCTACTCACTGTCTCAAATTTGCACTCTCTTTGGCAAGCCACCTCATCCCTGGCTCCTCACCTATAAAATGGACAGCTGGACTAAATGATGACATTAAATGCCTAAGTGTGGTAATATGTATTTTTATGTAAACATTTGCTGAAGTCATTTCAAGGGCGCCCAGAGGCAGTGAGTTCACAGGCCTAGATTCTCTCTGAGAGGAGCGCTCTCACTTTCTGAACCTCTCTACAATTCTGCTATAGTTGATAAAAACAATTTTTAGATAATTGATAACATTGATAGAAACTGATAGCATGTTTCTATGTAAACTAATCTGATACCTCTTCTCCACTGTAGATTTTCATGTTTAAATGTTTTTAAAAATTCTTCAAAAACTGTCAACTTAGTCTTAAGACACATAATTCTTAAGACCTATTTATAGAAATAGAAGGGTCAAAATTAGAAGAGAAATGAAGATCTCAAACACCCCCACGCCCCCAGGTTAAAGTGGCTAAATAGCCAAAAATAGGAGTAAGACAAATATAAATTGTCTTGGTTTCAAATCCAGTTTAGAAAGTAGTTCTACTGCATGCCAACTTGACATTGAAAGCCTGGTATTACAGTGTTCAACTAAGAATTTTTATTTTAAAAATTATGTCTTGTTGAAAACTGAAAACAAATTTTTAAAAGTTTTAAAAAGAAACAAACTGGTTGTAAGGTTCACATCAGGAGATAAAATTGAGTTTATATACTTCTATATGATACAGTAAAGAAGGTGTATGTCTTAATATCACAATCCTTTTTATGTAATAGTTTTTATATCGTGTAATGATTAAATGCATTTTTCTTCAACTAAAAACAATATATCATGACAATAAATCTATATGAATCAGAGTGGAATATTTTACCAAGATAAATAGTAATAAAGAATACACCCCAAGTTATCACTGAATAACTGTTGCAACTTAGTACCAAAATAAAAGTTACATATTACGCCTTCAGCATGCTGACTGAAAAACAAATCGTGGCAATCAAAATGTGCCTGGAATAAAACAATAAAAGAACAAGAATTCTAGAGCATGTGCTAACTATGTGAAGAGCCTTAGGAACCACTGGAAAACAAAAAACAAATAGGGTTTCACCTATTAAAAATGTCAGAGAACTGTAATCAAATATGTAAGATAAGTTAGGGCCAAATCAGGGCTGCTACTGATTCTCCTCATGTCTGATTTGTGACTGCTGGTTATATGCGTAAGGATATACTTATTTAGAGTGGTTTGGGGGCTTTTTAAAAAAAATAATCAAGCATTTATTAAATGCTTACGATGTTGGGGGAACAAGTGCCATTCTTTTGTGAATTCTGTCCACTGACATTGCTTGCTGGAAAACGTTTACCTAACACATATATCTGTAATTGCCTATTGGTCCATCTCACAGACACCCAGGATATGAAGTGCTAAACAAGGGGTCTTAAGAGAATATTAACTCTTTAAAAGAATTAGGTCAGAAATATGGGCCATAAACAAATACAAAGCCACCATTAGTCAATATTCATCTGAAAAAGGGCTTAGCTCCGTTTTTCCACATTCTAACCACAGACTTAAGACTCTTCTCTTTGAGATCACTCCCCAAATCAGTCATAAACTGAATCGAAGTGTACAGCAGGGGAACATTCTATTTCTCTAACTCCTAGAATTCCTAGGGAATTGAGGAAAAGCAGTATGTCAGAGACTGGTCCTTCTGAATATAAAAGGAGAAAGCTGGGAAACCATTTTTGAAACTACAATCCTGTCAGTCTGATGTAGACTGCAACATCTGCAATATATCTACCTTTTAAATTTCACTTGGATATGCAAATTTTGTACATGGGCTTGCTCTCCATTGGTACAGATTTAACATAGAAATGCTCATTTGGAGAGGCCTGGACTGATAAAGATAGTAATTAAAATGGACAGAATTTAAGTCAAATCTTTGGGATTTTTTTGGGAGGAAAGCTCCTGTAACTCAGAAAATAGCAGATTCAGTACACTGATTTGATTTGAAGGTGACCTTTCAAATACGAATGGAAGCTATTTAAGAATTCTTATGCTCATATCAGATTCACTGTTTAAATAATTAAACCACACAAACCTGTCTCATGATAAACAAACTAAAATGCTCCTTTGCCTTACACACAACCTAACCAGCCACCTCCCCAAACCTGTGCCCTTAGATTTAGAGTAAGCAGTCAAAATCACATTTTTTAAACGACTTAAAGCTTTGCCAAACTTATTAGCTACAACCCATGCCATATTTAAAATAGGTTTTTAAGAATCATTAAGCCTTAGGAATAAAAAACCCTGAGAAATCAGCTAATCCAAACTTCTACTTGATAAAGAATCCCCACTTTACAAACTCCGTGGATTAAAACCACTGACAGGTAGCTCCTGTCAATGATTACATTATTCTTTAGTTCAGTTCATTAAAAAGTTAACAAACAGCACCTATGCTAAGTGTTGGGAATATAAAGTCAAGATCAAAATAATTCTTATCTTCAAGGAACTTACATTCTGGTGAGAGAAACATGTACAAGATTAAGTAAACTTTTTTTTGCCATTTGAACTTGCATTCATTGACTCAATGGTATAGGGAAGTCTTGATGAGGAAACTCCCTTGATAAAGGTACATCATCAATTCTTCTGAAACTTGACAATTTTACAGGGTTCCTGGGGCACAGGAAGGTTAAGTGACTTGCCTAAGGTCTCAGAGAATATATAACAGAGGCAGGATTTTAAATATAAATAAATAAATACTTAGAGGCAGGTCTTCCTAGCTGAGATTACTTCTTTCCCATTTCATGCTGCAAAAACATTTAAGTATATACAAATCAGTCTAGAAAGAAATGTTGAATTCAAATTGTTAAGGTCCTTTATATTACAGGGAAAATTACATTTCCTGGAGACAAGAGAAAAATCAATGAAGCTTCGTAAGCAGGGAAGTGATAATCAGATATATGCTTTCAGAATATCAATTTGGAAGCTTTAGTGTAAGAAGTACTGGAGAGGTTAGGTGCTGGCAGACCAACTATGTGAACAGTACAAGTGAGAGGTGATGATTGTCCTGGTGGTGGGTTTTGTTATGCAATTCTCTGCACACTTACATTCTCTGAGCCTGATTCTGCTCTCTATAGAGCACGATACAAAAGAAAGGGAGAGGAAGCTCGCTTTAGAGCTCCACTGCATAATTTACCTGGGGTCACGAGACTGGCTAGTGACTTACAGGGGGACTCGAGAACAGGTCACTTCTCTATCCACTGCACAAAGACCTAACTCCAATGAAAATATTGAGGTTATATAAATCCCTTCCACTCTGTTAATGACCCCTTCAAAATGCGGCATCTGAAACACAGCAAATATGCAGATCTGCTTCCCTGTGCCAAGATACTGTTAATGAAGCCTGAGGTGTCATTAGCTTTCAGAGCAGATTATCACCGTGCCAGTCAAATCATACTGATCTTACAGCTAAGACACGTGGACCCTCCATTTATACAGTTAACTTATTAACTATGTGCAGAATTTTGCAGTTGACCCTATTTCCCATAGTCTTACCCTGACAAAGTGTTTCTGAATTCTTATTCTGTAACCAAATTATTAGCTATTAATTTCCTAATTGTGGTATTATTTACAAATGAGTAATCTAATAAGTTTATTAATAAAAAGTCAGAGCCATCGTCTAACCTATAGATACTATTTTTATATAGACTAAAATAGTCCAACTATGTCTTTAATCTCTCTCAAAGCAGTACAGCACATGTAAAACTATTAAAAGGGAAGCTTAGAACAGAGAATTAAAATAAGTAAACTGTTTGCGTAGGATACCTATGATTAAAAGAACAATGTCTTTGAGAAAAGAGTCACTCACAACTGATATGAATTTACTTACCTTATATGCAGAACACTGTGTTAAAATGACACAGTGCACCATTGAAAGACCATGTCAATTTATGTAAGAGTGTATACTTTTGTCTACCAGAGGGCCAAAATAGTCATATTATCATACTACCAGAAAGTTTTTTTCACAAGCTCAGTAAAAAAACACAAATCAGGCACAATGGCAAAATTTTTTAATAGTTGTATTTCAAATACAAGTACAAGACAACGTATTTCTACAATCTATGTCAAAAAGCCCAAGAAAACTTGAGTAGGAGCAAAAATATATTAACATTCATTCTTCAGCATGTTTTGAGCCTGTTAAAATTTCCCTCTTATTCCACCTTTTCATAAAAGGCCAGTCTCCACAGCTACATGGTACATGATCTCCTTGTCTGTGAAGTTCCCATTGATCTCTAAGGGAGCTTTCAGCCTTTATGGCTAGAATAAGTAAGGAATGTGCTCATTAAAACTAGTTTCTTCCCCACCTCTAAAGCAGGCTCACCTTCAGTTCTAGCCTTCTTTATTCCAGGAGACTCGACATCTTCAAAGGACCGCTTTCGATTTGTTCCACCACTAACATGATTAGGAAATGCACTCTGAGGAACCCCATTTAAGGTGCCATTAGTATAGAAACGATTCAGATGACAATTCTGGAGGTTTAAGAGAAACTGGGCACATTCTTGGAAACCCTGGGTTTGTGCAATGTCTGCTGCTGTCAGGCCACTGGCATTTCTTAAGCTGCATAATACAAAGAAACTGAATTACATTCCATTAGCAGTTTAACTTGGCTGCTGCACCTGCTGTTCTTACTGACTAACTATCTGAAGGTGATATGAGAGAGACAGAGAGAAAGACTATAACAAATTTACAGCAAATTTTCGTTAAAGAATAAATCATCTTAGTTCTTTAACTAACTTTTGCTCTTATACATCTGGTTTCTAAGCAAGAGTTGGAAGACAGTGTATGAAGACAAAAATCAATATTCTAAACTCCTTTTAAAAAGTTATATTCCTATTTAACATAAATAGCATAATAAAATGCTTAATCTGAATAAGAACTTTATACTAACTTCAGACTAAGCTTGAATCCTGAATTCTGCCATCTGCCTATACTTATTTTATAATCCAATACTCTATATCTTGAGTAAAAAGTTAATTAAATAATCAAAACAAACATGTACTAGCAATTGTCCATGGCATTCATATAACAATCACTATTCTGTCTAATGAAAAAATATATTACTGATAAAGTTTAGGTCTGCTCACAGCAGATTGTATTCCAATATGTGACACTATAAGTGGAAAGCTGGGGGATTACCTTGACTCTGAAAACATATATCCTAGATATTTTATTCAAAGATCTCTTAGAAACTAATCTTGCATAGATGATTACTTGGTTAGAAAAACTGCCCAAGACTATCTGAATGAAAATTCCCTCTGCAAAGTCTGCTTACTCACTTATAAATAACTTAATTCTTTGAGAGAATAAGCATGTATCACTTAAAAGAATCAAGATTTTGGTATCTTCAATAAAAAGACAAAACGAAGTTATCTTAAAATAAAATAAGAACAAAGCATTAAATGGAAACTGCAACAACGAAGGCCTCAGTAAGGTGACTGTTACTTTTTTTTTCCAAACACAACTGTAAAAGATCAGTCAGGCAGTTCATAGCAAATGGAAATTTAAGGCACAAAGCTATTCCATGCTGAAGTTTGCCTGGAAGACAAGAATACATATTGTTTTGTGGAAAAAAAAAAGACAAAAAATCAATTAGCTGAAGGGTCCAAAGTAGCTAATAAGTAAAAAACTAAAATATTCTCCATCTCTATAAAGCAGTGGCAAGATTAAAAGGAACAATTAAATATTAAGTGTCACAATTTGAAATGTTTTCAGGTAAAGATTTTAAAAAGCCCTTAATCTAAAATCATTTCCTAGAATCACTAATAAGAATGAGAAACATCCTGAGGTCAAGTATTTCAAAGTCATAGATTCAATAACAAAACAGAATTTCATGTGCATAGATGACCACAAGATCTATATTATTCCTTCATCAAACTTCTAAGGAAGTCTGGATCTCAAACAATTAAAAAAGTAATAGAATAATGTTCTTCAAATATGAGATTAAGTGAGAAAAACTTAAGATCAATTTAAATATCAAAGCTTTATAAATATCAAAATCAAGTGCTTTAGAAGAATTTCACCTCTTTGGTTTTGTTTCAGAATAAAAATGTTAATGAAGGTATAAGAATTCTACAAAAAAAGAAACTGACTTAGAAAAACTCCAATTTCATGGAAAGGTTTACAAATAAAACCAAGTTAGACAGGTCTATCACTACTGGGGAATGCCACTGACAATTTCATCAATTATTAAAGTTATAAAATCTGATGAATGTTATTAATTTAATCAACATCTAAATTTGGATAAGCAAAGAAAATGAAGTCAGAATATTCTAGAGGGTTGTTTGTACAAAGGGTGTTGTACAAAATAAAGTGCTTGACTACACTTCAAAATAGCAATACAGTGGACCTAGGAAAGGTTGAAAGATGGGCAACATGACCAAGAATGTAAGAGTTAATGCATAAATGCATAATAAAAAGGATTAAGACTCCAGTCTAGAAAAGTTGTGTTAAGATATTTATAAATATTGTGAACCTTGGCTTGCTCTCCAGGTCCAGGGATACAACAAAGTGCCGTTTCCCCACTAAAACCTGAGGATATATACATTTAGGAGAAAGAGTCAAATAATACTATATAGCACAGGAATTGAGAACATACTCCCCAAAAGTTATAAATGTTGAATATATAGACTTAAATGACTTCAATAATCCATGAACCGAAGTGTTTTGAAGCAATGCTTGAAGTCTAAAGTTGACACTACGAAACATCATCTTCCTAGAAAATAGCCTTCAATGCTCATCAATCAGAATAGTGGGCTTGATGGATCGTGAGCTAGCCTGGTATGGTAATTCCTATAGTCTTTAACATACTAAAGAAAAAGTACCAACATGTTTACTGCCAGAAAGAAAAAGGGTTATTAAGAGACAGAAAGCAGAATTGTAAAGGATTGTACAATTGTAAAATTGTATTGGAACTGTTTTCCTATAATAACCCCCTTTTCTCCTTCAAAGTAAAGGACATGCCTTTACAGAATTTCGGCATTAGCCCTTATTTTGGATAAGATTAAGTCACGTAAGTCCAGCTAGAAAGCTTAAAATGCATTCTGATTTCTCATGAAACAACTTTTAGGGAGATGAGAAAATGCAAAGGAATAGAGTGAAACAGAGTTCTGCTGGTTCCTAAACTACTTGTAGACTTAGAAGAACATTAATCAGAAAAACATGGGCTATATGAGCAAAGAATCAGGAAACAGGAGTTAAAATTTTCTTTAGAAGATTAAAATTTCCGCAACCCAAGAACAGATAGGACAGCACTAGTACTTCAGAAGCAATGACTGGTGATGATATAAGTTTGTATCACTAAACATAAAACACAATGTTAGTTTTGTTATTCGGTCCTCTTTTGGGCCGGAAGGCAGTGTGATGTAACGTACTGGATAACGTATTGTATGTAAAGTATTGAACTTGGAGTCATGAACTACCAAAATTCCGTACCTCATGCTACTCAACTTAACCTCTTTAGGCCTCAGTTTCCTCATCTATAAGATATCCTACAAAACAGAATAATAGCACCTGTGGTACCTACCTGACTGACTTGTGAGGCTCAAAGACTAACATATAGAAAGTGCTCTGTAAACTTTAAAATGCCAGCAATTATTAGTCTGTATTTGGCAACTTATACATACCTAGTTTTTTCTATGCAACTTTTTAACTCTTTGCCTTTAATCTGTACTGAACTTATCATAAAATGTCCTATTCTCCAACTGCTTGTTTTTATAACTTAGCACTTTATAATATCTGCATGTAATTAATTGGGAATACTATATGTTGCTCACTGATTGCTTCATTTGTATGCATTGTCTTCCCAGTTAGGTAATACACTCCTTTGGAAAAGACCATGTCTTTTGTATTCCAAGGGACTGGGCACACAAGTATTTGTTGAATATGCAGTTAAAAAACATTAACTATATTAACTATCTGTTTTAATAAAGGTTATGTAATTACTTTTTTGTTAAACTGCAGATCTAACTTACAATCAATTCTTAATCATTTAATACCCCAGAAGTCTAGAGACAACACAAGTAACACATATTGGCAGTACTAAGGATTTATATGTCTTTGGGGTTTTTTCTTTTAAAATCTTTAAGTGGTTTAATATATACTTTAAAAATCACTTTGCAGTAACAGTGGTTTAAAACAAACCAGGCAAAAACGGTCTTGTGTTTCATTTCTTCAGATATTTCTGTAGTAGTTATTTTCAAATACATCATTTTACGTAGGATGAAAAGAAAAAGTCTGAAACGAGCACCCAAAGTTACAAAATGTTGTACCTGCAATCACCTAATCCAAGAATCTTCATTTTATTGTGGCAACTGGGGCCCAAAGAAGTGAAATGAATCGCCTAAGGCCACCAAGAGGTGCAGCAGCACAGCTGAAAAGCAGGACTTGGCGCATCCCTCACTCCAGTCCAGGGATCCCTAAAATGCTATCTTTTCTCCTCCCTTAAAAGTCACAAAAGCATACACTTTTTGTGTATTCAGTGTGTTTCTTATATAATGAATCTATATCCAATTTTAGTAACTTCTCTATAAAAAAGATATTACTTTAAAACAGAAATATTGCCATGAAAATATATCATAACTTAGAACACCCTCACACTTTAGAAAGTTTGACAAGAAAATAAAGGGTTCTTTTGAATCTGATGTCTGATAACAGAGAGTAAATAGTAACTCAAAACTCATTCATTTTAACAAAGTTTAAATTTGGCTTCATAAGATCCTCTTTGCTAATATTTCTGCTTTTTATTATTACAGAATAAATTTAATACCCAAAAAAAGAGCACTTAGGTCTCTCTTTCAATTTTATAATTTTTTATAACTATCCCAAGACGACCTTTATATCCGTATTTTTTAAGTCTGAGGAGTTAAGTCTTAGCTCTACCGAGTTAAGTTATTGTTTCAGAATGCATATGTTATGGTACTCCAAAGGGAAATTACAAGCAATTGGAGCCACAGTCCTAAACAAAAGCTTTAAAAAAAAAAAGCTTCCAAGAACTATCTTTAATGATAACTTAAGTGATGATGAAATGAGACATTCTGGGACCAGATCTCTGAAGACAAAACATTTAAAAAAGAGAAACAAACACCTTAGACTTGAAATAATCTTTTTTTAAAAATGCAATCTGCCTTGGATTTATGTAGCATTAAAATAAAACCTTAAAAACTTTACTAAGCTGTCTTGAATTTTGGATTACAACTGGAAAATACTTTAACTACTAGACCTAAGATTGGTAACTGTTCCACAGTATTTTTAAGATAAATGATAGGAACAGAATAGTAATTTTTAGAGACAGCTGCTTGAGATACAAATAGAAATGTATACACTTATTTTATCAGCGCATACATCCAAATTTGTGACTACCCTGAGTTTATACTTTTACAAAGACTGGTGTGTGAGTGCATCTATATTATGGACTATTTGAAGAAGTATTTTCTCCCTACACTTAGCTTTCTTGATTTCTCTGAATTATTCTAGAAAAGAATGGGAAACCATGAATTAACAACTTTATATGGAGGTTAACTACACTGCTCAATTTCAGGACCAAAATATATATACTAAAAGATCCCCTTTACTTATGTTGGACAGACACTTATGTTCCCTTTGTACTGACTTATATTATTTATGAGGAAAAGTCTATTGGACACAGCATCTAACAAGAATTAAACATGGCTATGCTGACTCAAAATTGGGTATTAGGACATTAAGCAATTAAAAAAAAAAACCCTTTAAAAGAAATATATTTCCAGTAACTCTTCTTTACGTTTTCCACTTATAGTGTCACAGGAATAAAGGTAATGAATAAACAGATTTCTTTATAAAACCAAGTTGTTCTT
The DNA here is from genome assembly GCA_028658325.1 of Potorous gilbertii. Taxonomy (NCBI): domain Eukaryota; kingdom Metazoa; phylum Chordata; class Mammalia; order Diprotodontia; family Potoroidae; genus Potorous; species Potorous gilbertii. The sequence continues at coordinate 407,887,628 of CM053771.1, read as the reverse complement.
TTTTTAGCCGTTTTTTAAAAACTCAGTATTTACAAGGAATTACTGAAAAAGCTTTTTTTTGAAAACCTGAGTTTCACATCACCTTCAGTCACGTTTTCTTTATTAATGCCATGCGACAATATAAAATAAACCACATCTTTTGAATATCAATGTAATATTTCTGTTAAAATACTGATCTCAACTTAACTATTGTTAGTTTAGTTTACAAATAAAGGTAGATATCATAAATTAGGGTAAGCAAAGCATGCAAATCTAAAGATTCTATATCTGAATTCCTAGATTAGCATTAAAACCAATCACCGCAACAAATACCTCAACAGTATGCCTTGTGTGGAGAAAGGAAGCGATACTGAACATTCAATGCCACAACTGTAAGGTTTTCGGAGAAGCACCTGTGGCAGTTTCAGCAGTTTCTATATGGAATGCTCCCCCTTTCTAGGATTACTTGAAAAAATCAAGTCAATTCGAATTACGTAGCTGTAAAACATTGACATGTGTAGTTTTTACAGTTTCAGAATCTTCTCTTTGATTTAAAACGGGCAAGGGTTCATAAAACAGGAAACTTATATCATAAGGGATCACATATTTGCAGGCAACATTTAGATTAAAAAATACATATACATACATAAGGTGCAGGAGCACATTATTCATTGCGTTTAAGCCATTGTCATGTGACCACCTTAACCATGTATAGATACTGTGACAGGACACTGACTTCTTATACCGATATTTTTTTTTTTTTTAGCATGAAGCCAATTTAAATCTGTCAATATTCCGATAAAAATTTAACAGTATGGACTAAAAACCATTAGTCAACTCACGATTCTGGTAACTTTATAATTTGGTTTGCTGTATCTCAAATACATTAGTAACTATTCCTAGACAAAAATAAGCAAATACATGGAATCATTAAAAAAAAGATCAAAACATTATATGTCTATATGTACACAGACAAACATTAGCATACTAGTCAATTTTTTCATAAAATAATTTGAAAAGTACATGTATATTAAATATATTTTTAACCCTTTGGTATCCAAATAAAAATTTTGAAATAGATAGGAAGAATTTCTTACATACATGTTCTATAGGTAACAGTTTATAAGAAGAAACTAAACATTTACAAAGTTTCTACCTAAAAGACGCTTGATGCCAAGTTTTCATTTCAAGTTTGAGATACTGAAATTGATCTTGTAATGCAGACATTTGAAGTCAAATTTGGTTTGCTTCCATTAAAATAACCTGAAAGACTTGTTATTCCATTAGTGCAGAAGTCCTGTCTACCAACATCGTATGCCTTGGTAGTTACTAAAATTTTGCTTAATTAGAAGAACAATCAGATTGATAATTTCAGTGGTGACAGGTATAAAGTAGCATTTTCTATTTTGTAATTCAGAGTTTTTAATCCCAAGAGAAAAATCTGTACCTACATTATATGGGCTTCATTTAGAATCAAGATTTATAAAAATGTTCATCAGTCAAAGGGAAGCATGCATCTGATTCCAGAAAATTATGGGGAAAAAGCTCCACCTCCAGTCAAATGTCTAGATTGAACTATTAAGACTAGATCCTCCTTTTCTCACAAAGTGCATATAAACATAGATTCTATCTTCACTGCTAAACAAATAATTCCTTAACATGCATGCCTTCACACTGACAGCTAATACAATTTTGAAAGCACCTGGAAATCAGAACTAAAGGAATTAAAAAGAAGTTAGAAATAACCACAACTACGATCAGGTTCAATTAGACAGATATTATCTACGCATCTACCATATTTAAGAATCTGGTCAAGTACAGGGATATGCGGACAAAAATATACCCATCTCTGAACTTGCAAGGAACTTTTACATTTTACTGGGAGATAGGGGGCAGGAATACAAATACAAGAAACATGAAACTGGAGATGAAGAGAGACAGGTAGAAAAAAAGCTTCTTGTATAATGTAGTGCCTTAGTTGAGCTCTAAAGGAAGTTAAGAGATTCTACAGGTGGAGATGAAGATAGGATACAATTCAGACACAGAGATGGTATGTAAATCATAATAATATTAAGTAACTCTAGAAAGGGAGGTTAGAATAAAGACTTTAAATGCCAAGCAGAATTCCTTATTCCTTTTTAAAGGCTATTAAATGTTCCTGTGTAGGTCACACATTCAGGCCTGTGTTTTAGATTATTTTAGCAGTTATGTAGAAGTTGGATTAGAGCAGGGAGACTGTAAGACTGTCGTGTAGAGATGAACTACAATAGTGGCTATGGGAGCAGAAATGGGGACATATGCAAGAGATAGTGTAGAGGCTAAATCAACAAAAACTGGCAACTGACCGCACTTGAATAAGGAGGGATGGAGCAGGAGAGTCAAGAGTCATAGTTTTGAAGTTGCAAACCTGAGTGACTGGATGGTTCCTTCAACAGAAGTTAAGGATGGGTTAAGGAAGAGTTGATAGGGTAGGAGACACATTGTAGACAAAATAAATGTGAGATGCTATAACAGAAAGTAGAAGTAAAAATGACCAGCATGTAGCTAGATATACCAACACTGGAGTTCAGCAAAGAGATTAAGGTTTTATATGTATATAGATATAAACTTATACATGTGTGTACACATATAATGTACTGTAAATATAACTTGAGGAAATAGTTGGAGAGAAATTCTACTTGAACTCCTGGGAGCTAATAAGAGTACTAAAGAACAGAAGAGAGGCAGGAGATGGAAAAGGAATAGTGAGATAGGCAGGCAGACAGCAGTGTCATACAGGCCAACGGAGGAGAGAGCATACAAGAAGCTGGTCAATAATATCAAAATCTGAAAAGTCAAGGAAAACAAAGACTGAAGGCTCCAGATTTCACAGTTAAGAGATTATCGGTAATGATAAAAGATCAGTTCCAGTTGGACAGTAGGGCAGGAAGCACAAGCACAGAGAGTGCGAGAAGGTCATCAGTTAAAAGCACATGGGTTACAGGACCACAGCTTGAGGGGACAGCAAGATTTAGTGAAAGGGTTGGAATTTCCCCCACAAGATTTTGGAAGCCCTTGGACATGCTTTTAGGCAGCACTGATAACACTACTTTTATTTTTATTTACAACAACAGTGGCCTCTACGTGGTGCTTCCAAATTCTAAGCGCACTTCCCAGTCATTATCTCATCTGGTCCTCCAAACACTTCCCTGGGCTATGTGCTAGAGCTACTTCACAAAAGAGGCTCAGACAAGAACAATGACTTGCCCAGGTTACAAAGCTGCTAAGCAGAACCCAAACTCAAGCTATCCCTCCTAAAGCAGAACTTAAAAACAAACAATGAAGATGGGTATACAAGATTGAAGAGTTAAGATCCCGGAGATTTGGTGAAAGGGACCAAGGACACAGAGGGGTTGGCCTTATTGTAAAGAGAAGGACCACTTCCTTCATAGAGACTGAAACAAAGAAATGGAAAACAATGGTTGACATTAGATTGTTGTAGTAAGGAATAACGAAAAATAGGAAATTCAGCTAATTGGTTCAATTATCTCTATAAAGTATCGTCCTTTACACAGCTCTGGATAAAGAGTATTACCCCCTCCCCCCAAAAAAGAAATCTGAAGGAACACATAATTTAACTAAGTAATCACTGCAAAAACTTCAAAAACCTTGTGCATTGGATAAAAATGAACCCAATCACTAAAATACTGACTCTAAAGAAGCACAGGCTTCTAAGCTATTATTACTTTTATTCAAAACCACCAGGTCCATCACTGGAGAGTTAAGAATTTAAAACAATGAAGAAAAACCTAGTAAAGCAGATGACTGTTTTACAAATGAGCTGTGTGCAATACCCTATGTACTCCAACTTTTAGATAATGTAAGCCATCTAAAATTTTTTAAATTCCCCAGCCCATTTAGGTAGAACCAAATCGAGACACTAATTTGTTAACACCAGACAGAAAAACTGTTAAATTTCAAATCTTTTCTTTCTGTTATAGGGCATACCTATGTTAATTAGTAATTTTTTTTAAAACAGCCAATCTACTGAAATCTCATACATCTGAAGTTATAAAGTGTTGTCTCAAGGTGAAGACTACAATTTTTTATAACATATGGAACATTTTTAAAATGATAAAATATCTTAAATGCTTGTTTCCTTAACTCCATGTGAACTTTCCTATAGATAATGAATGTCTAGAAAATTAAAAAACAAGTAGAAGAAGAGAAATGAAGCTAACATAATTTGTATTCTTGCTTTAAATGATAGCTGCTTTATCTGCAAGTATGAGATACAAATTTGGAACAGATTATGTCAAAAAAAATTCTCAATATAGCATTTTATAAGACCTGAATGTAGATGGCAAGATTTTTGTGCTACACCACAGGTGTCTCAAATCATGTTAAAACACTGTATTCCCCAACTTTACCAGTAGGCCACTTGTTTTAAGTAAAGTTTGAATCAACTTCTAAAACAGTAACTCTCAGTTCACTAAAGTTCGTTTTACTAGGATTCTACCTGTTATTATGTCACCTGGAAAAAATAATTCTAAAGTATTTGTTTTGCAAAATGGTTTATGCATGCATTCCATTAATATTTAGCACCAAACCAATCATCTACAAGTATCAAGAAAATACATTTTAGCTTTATGCAATCCAAGTTTAGCTATCTCAACTATAACTGGAGTACTTGATGGCTTAGCCAAAGCCACCAAACATGTAATTCACATGACTCAGATGAGATTAAATGTGTCTCATGGCTCATTCTGAGTGTTTTACTCTTTATGATGGCGAAGGCTAGCCACGAAGCATGAGTAAACATCCTATAAGTTCAACTGTATCCTACATCATTTCTATTTAGAAAACCTAAAACAGCAGACAGAGCAAGTAGGGTTACTATTTCCTCCTGAAGAAGAGAAAGAAAAGATAATCAAGATACAGTTGTACTTTATTAAAACTATCAATAATCAAAAATTATTAACTTTTCCCTTTCTATTACTAGAGGTTGGTTATTTAGAAGGAGACTTATGAAAAAGATCAGAGAACAAAGGAAAAAGATGTTCTGACTTTGTCAGTCTCTCTATTACAGGATATGGTCTGTAAAACAAGTAATATTTAAATGGTAGCTGTAGTTAGAAAGTTTCAAGTGACCCTACATACACAATCAAACAAATATCAATGCTAAGCACTAAAAAACATAAACCTAAATGATAATTTCTTGCAGAGGTCTAACTTAAAAGTATACAAACAGAATCATAACATTATCCAATTCTGAATTTATTCTCAATTTCTAAATTTATAAGGAAAAAAATGTTACATTATAATATTCAGGGAGGTAGGAGGAAGGGGGTGGTTCTGTGATTTCTTTGATACAGGCAATTCCCAGTGAGGAAAACTCCTTATGCCAAAATTGTACAGATAAATTTAATATAACCTATCTATAACAAGCCCATTTTCAGGCCTGAAAAAGGTTTATCTCAAAGGGAAAAGAAAACATGGCACCAAAGGTTACAATTAACAAGCAAATACAAAAATAATAAAGTCCAATTAACATACTCACGTGTGGTGCTAGAAAATTTAATACGATACACGGCAGCTGATATGCGTTATCTTATGGTTGCAACCTACATTAACAGGCAAGTTATATAGCAACATTCTATTCACAAGTTTCCTACTTGCCCTTATGGGAATCTACCTGATGATAATCAATAAAGCACATAATTTTAAGGTCTTGGATATTTACAAGAAAGCAAAATTGGAATGAAATAAATACGAAAGAAACTTACTTTTTCCATGTACAAACAAGACCTAAAACACTTCCCTAAATATTAATAAAGGAAAAAGAGTAAATATAATTTAGCCCAGTATGTATGGAAATATAAAACAGCTAAATAAAGGCTTCCAAGTTAATCCATTCTATTCTAAAGCTTTTAAAATTTAACTGAATTGCACATTTTAATCTGCATATATTTAAAGCAGCATTATATATAAATAGTAGACTTATAACAAATATTATAGGAATTTCAGTATGCTATGTTTGGGAGATAAAACCACAAAAAAGCAAAAATTTGTGGAATGAAAATCAGATTTAACTTATTAATAAAAATATTTTTAAGAATCATTTGGGAATTTCAAAGTTTTATTCCAAGGAACTATGCAGAATTAAAAACCCAGAAATATCATGTCATAAAACTTTTATACAAAAAAATCATTTTGGGATAGTTTCTCATTTGGACTAAATACTTTTCATTTTTAAAAAAGAGCTTAATGAAGGAAATCACTATAATGAAGGTTTCATAGTGAGAAGGAAAAAAACCAATTAGCAGCTGCAGCCACGTCCCAAACTATGTTGATAATGAAGGGAAAGAAACACCTGACGATCCTGGAATCAAGGACAAAACTGCAAATAATCTATAGATAGAAAATAAATATTTGTTGAAAGTAAAAAAGTAATATTGTTACTGGTTCAAATGATTAAATTATCATTAAAATATGAGATGCCAAAAGCTACAGAATGAAAATATTCAAATAAAAGCTAAAGGCATCAGAATGGTTTCATGAAACATAATTTCAATAAAAGAGACTATATTAACTAATTACAGAAATGCTAATTTCTGTAAATTATTTTTGCATTTAAACTTAGATATTCCTGATAAAAGGTAACTTTTAAATAATCCCTTTTAAATGGTTGTTTTTAAAGGGGACATTTTAAAAAATGGATTTCATGGAAATGTATTGCCTCAGGAAAAAATTACATAGATATCATATTAATAATTAAGTTTTCTTTCAATGTAGTGTTCTATGCAGCAGATAACTGCAAGTCAAATTTCAGTACAACACATTAATAAAGTTTCTGATTCCCAAGTTCATTTCAATAGCCTGCTTTTGTAAGACAGTGTTAAATCAAAGAAAATCCCATACATATATATATAGTCTTAGTATTAGAACATAAATCATATTAGACTATGCAGTTTTGCTTTCCTGACAACATCCACAGCAAAATTGACTTTGAGGTAGATCTTTGTAACTGAGGCATAGCCAACAGTAAATGGAAACCAAAGGGTTAAATGAAGTTGGATATATGTAACTTATTTCACTCAAAGGCCAAATTTTCATGTCTCCAATCAGGAAAGTTTGAAATTTATTTTACAAAAACGATTTTTAACTAATTCAGAAAATTATAATAAAGAAAAGCCAATACAGGTATTTTGGTTATTATAAGCTATATAGCTCACATTTGACTAAGGTTGACAGCTGTATCCATTTTGTTAATGCTGTAAATTGCAGAAGTACAAAATTTTAATTAAAAAAAATTAACTTTCTAAAAAATTAATACAATGCAAATACAACACCTAAAACACACAACTAATGCAAAGTTACCTAATAGTACTTGTGTACAAATCTTATGCTCTCGGTGTATTTTAAGATACACTAAAGTATCAAAATTTCTCTACCAAGATCTATAAGGTCTTGTGTTGAAATCTAAAATCATAATGGTACCACTGTGTCAATACCCCAGTTAAGTTTTATGAGTGTGTTTATATATATATATATATATATGTAAATATACATATGCATACAGCTCCTCTAAGTAGTTGGGGAAAAAAAATTAAAACTCTCCCAATAGCCTTTTTCCAAAGCATATGGTAGAAATCATCCTCATTTCATAAGAGGACATAGATAAGAAAGGTTATATGACTTAGAATGTAGAAATTTGGACATGGAAAGGCCTTAGATTTAGCCTTTTCATCTTACAGATGAAGAAAGCTGAGACAGAAATACTAACTTGTGCAAGGCTGCATGTTATGCAGACCTAAAGACTCTTAGTGTATTTTCCACTGCACTACACTGCCTCTCACAGAATTGTATGTGAAGTTAAAACAAAGCCAAAATTTTTAACAGAAATTTTTGCTTCTTCTGTGTCAGAGGTTAATTGGTAAAAAAAAAAAAAATAATTAATCTAACTGTTAAAAAAAGAAAACTTTAAAAATAGTATTCTAGTGTTCTTTCAATAAACTCTACTCTGAATTATGTTCCGTTTCACAGTTAAAAAACATAAAACACACTTACTCGATTTGAGCTCCATTAGCCACAAGAGCACTTATAGAATCCATACTACCAGAACGTGCAGCTTTATGAATAGGAGTTTCACCCTCACAATCCTGCAAATAAAAATAACACTTTAGGTAACTATTTCTTACAATGAGCTAACAAACAGTGGACTTTTGCAATGAGAATACTGTTAGCCAGATTTTACAGAAGACAAAAATGTAAGTCTGAGAAAGAAAGAACAGGATCTTTTTACTGGAATACGAACTTCATCTACTCTAAATATCTTTTAAAAAGGAAGAAACATGAATCTAGGAGCAATGTTTCTAAAAATTAAGACAACAAAAAATCCCAAATGCCCATTTTATCAGATTATCAGATGTCAATAGTCCTCAGAGAAAAAAAAAGATTTGAGTCACCAGTAGTGTGGAGGAAACAGTAACTGTAAAAATTTCCATAATTTCTTTAAAACAGTAAAAGATAAGGGAAAAAAATGTGCTAAAACAAAATCTCTGAACAAGCCTTTTGTGATGAACTTGAGTTAAATAGGGGACAGGAACTACACCTATGATTGCCCTGGAATAGAGAATTCCAGATAAGGAAATTGCCTCAACAAGGCAAGTGAGAACCTTCTCTGAAACATAAAGTCCATGGAGAGGTAGCTAGAGCAGACCAGTTAAGTGACTTGCCCATGGTCACAAGGTCACAATCTGTCATTCCAAGGTTACCTCCCTCACCACTGTCCCATGCTGCCTCTCTCTCTGAGTTAATTATCTCTGAAATACTTAATATGGCAAACTAGAATTATCATGTTTCTGCTATAGCCTTCTAGCCAAAGCTCAAGGGATAGCATTTTTAAAATATGGAAATCTAGTCTAATTGACAATGCCCTCTCACAGTCCTCAATTCTCTGGGTTAAAAAATCTGAAGCCAAAATATGTAATAGAGAAAGAAAAATATGCCTCTCCACATCAGAAACCAAGAATAAGGAACCAATCTTACTCCACAAATATTCAAGATTTTAGCATTAACAACTTCAAATGGCTAACTAAAACCCTTTCTAAACCTTATCTTTTACTTCTCAATATTTATTCACTCTACATATACGCCAATAATTGAAAACTGAATCCTTAATGAAGACTGGGGCTATATTAGTAGTGAAAGACTGCCACACATACCATCTTCAAAGAGACAAGGAAGTATAAAGCACAGGCGCAAGGATTTGTTTGTTGAGGTATAGCGATTAAGGGCAACTAACCCACAGAAGAAAAATACAACTGAATCGACAAAGAAATTAAAAACAAAAAATTTTGGTTCTTTAAAAAATCAAAAACAAATTGACCAGCATTTATCACAAAGTGTATTTTTTGCTTTCCTTTTGTTGTGGCATTCTGAAGCCCTTTGGTCTAGCCCCTACCTCTCCTGCCTTCTACAGTCCAGCCCCTCCTGCTGTTCCTCACATCCAACATGCCCTGTTACCTCTTGGGCCTTGGCAATGGCTGTCCCCCTGGCATGGGATTCTCTCACCTGACAAGTGCCTGGACTTCCTCCAGAATTCAGCTTAAATGCAACCTTGTGAAAGAGACTCTTCTTGATCCTAGTAGCTGTCACCGCACTTTGCCTTCTAAAACCTTCCACATTTTCTCCGTCCAATAGAATGTGCACTTCTTGGGGACAGGGCTGTTTTGCCTTTTCTGTATGTCCCCAGAGTCTGGCACACATCATAAGCACTTAGTAAACGCCTGCTGGTTAACTCTTAGGGATTATGCTAGGTGCTGTGACCACAAAAGTGAGGCAATCAATACCTTTCATGAAGGTGCTTACAGTCTACTGAAAAGACTCAACACATCCACAGATAAGTAAATAAAGTTATGTGCAAAATAAATCCAGTAAAAGAGGGGGTGTTGGGCACTTGTCATTAACTTTGGGGTTTTTGGATGGATTGTTAATTTTTTAAATAACCATGCATCTCACTAAGGAAGCTTGGCAATCTTCTGCAGCTTGATGAGAAGCATGAAGTCATCTGAAAAGAGACTGGTATTATCATGTGACTTCAAATCTTGAATCTCAGTATCTGTGAAGAAGCAAAGTTTCAAATGACTCCAAGGGTAATAACGAAGATACACACCCTGGGTCAAAGCAGCAGTGCTTACTTCCACCAATGACCTGCCCACAAAAGGAGCTACACCAGTACTCACGGCATGTAAGCAGACCTACAAGGTCTCTACAAACTGACAGACCCTATGGGGAGTTTATGGATGACTACATAGCAGAATCACAGAGGAAGGACGTATGAATGGGTCTGGATCTGCAATGGAACAGCCATGCTTGATAAGATCATGCGCTCACTTCAGCCCTGAAGGGATCAAGTACTGGTTGTTTTTGGAGAAGCAAGAGGTGACAAATTGGGATGCGGAGAATAAGAAGCAGAGAGACTGCTGGAAAAGGGGAATAAGGGGAAAAAGAAGACAGGCTACAACAATTTATCTGGGGAAAAAATGACGTACACTGCTCTTCCCAATTCCAGTCTGCCCAGAGCCGTCTGGGGGGAGAGCATATTTTGTATGCTTTTCCTAAATGTGGGTAGAAAGGAAAAAGGGGAGAATAAGGAAGAAATAACAATGAAGCACAAAGGGAGAAGGAAAGCAGATTAGGTGAGGAGTGCCAGCCAGCTGCACCCAATGACAGATTGCTTATTCCCTCCACTTGGCAAAAACTAGCGCTAACTAACACTAGAGTCAAACCAAGGATTAAATTTCTCCAGATACAGTTTTTCTTCCTATTCAGAAATAAATTCAAGGTATAAACTTTTAAACCACTAGCTTGAATATAACTCCACTTACTTTTTTGCAAACATTTTTCCTCTTCATATTTTCTTCTCAATTAGCTTTAAAGAATATTAAACATTAAACGACAAGGAAAAAAAGACAAACAGTAGGGATTGGACAGATACAAAAGTTTTTATTTTCTATCTTGATGAAAGAATGCCCTTAAGAGTAAGGATACAGTCTTTGTGATATGTATGTGTGTATTTATATCACACACACACACACACAGTACCCAGCACACTGTGGTCATTTTATCTTCTCCAGTTTTTAAATGAGCCACACAATATTCCCAATTTTCTTCCATACTCTTTTGTAAATTTGGTTATGTTAACTTACAGTACTTGTTTCTTAGATGTGCCATTTCCTAATCTGGATTTGTATTTACAAACAGATTCATGAATGGCACTCATCCAAAATAACACAATTAAAATAAATCCCAGTTAGCATTCTGAATAAAACTCAAACTCTGGTTAGAATATCATTTTTAAACATCAGAGTGCAAATTGGTCAGAACTGAAAAGAAAAAAATTAGTTAAGTCATGTTCAATACCTGTTTGTTAATGTTGGCTCCAGCTTGGATCAACCACATCAGGCACTCGGGATGTCCTCCAAAAGCAGCACTATGGGCAGGTGTTTGGGCAAATCGCGTTGTACAGACATTCGGAGTAGCTCCAGCTCTCACCAACTGTATTAAGCACTCCAACTTAAAGAAAAGCAGTGGGGAAACAGAGAGAACACTTACGTTAGTTGTACTATTAAATATACCTGTAAACATTTGCCCCAAATTACTGATGAGTCCCATTCTACTTGGAAGAAATCTCGAAGATCATTGGTCTAACCTGTTCTGGAGCAACAACCCCCTCTACAACATCCTTCACAAATGGTCATCTCTAAAAAAGGGGAAATTTCCCCTCCATCTAGCACCCTGTTCATATCCCACTCCATTCTAACTGGTACACTCTTAAATTAGAAATTTTCTGTATATACTCCCAAGGCTTCAACTATAGTCTCTGCACTGAAACCTCTCTAATCTATGCATCTCTAACTCTGAGCTCCTTCTAAAGCTCCAACAGCCTACAGAAGATCATCTTGCTCTGCCGCCACAACATACCCCAAATTCAGATTTCATTTCCTCGGTCTTGTTTAACTTTCTGACTGACCGCGATTCTCAAGTGGTACCGCCCTACTCGTAAGATCTCCCCCATTCAGTTGTAAAGTCTTTATTCTTACTCTCCTCAATATCACTTGGATATGTTATGTCTCTTTCAGACTTTTCTCACCGAACCACCCAGTCCCAGATGCAGCCTCCCTTACCTGGACTACACTAGCATTCCAACTGGGCTTCCAGTAGCCTCATCACTATAAATCACCCTTCTAACTACTTACCAGACTAACCTTCCTCAGGCATAGATCTACTCAAGTCACTCTTGTATGACTCCCTACCTACTGTTTACAATAAAAAGTTCAAATCCTTTTACCAGCATTCAAGGCTCTCAATTATTAGCGCACCACTCAAAATGTCAGAATTTTGATATCACCAACAATCACATGTTCTACATTTCACCTCAGTTGGGTTACTTCTCATCCTCACATCTCTGCCATAAGCCTCTGCTCACAGTATTTCCTATTTCTAAACTGCCTTTCTTCTTTCTACCTTACATGGTAAAACCCATCACCTTAAAGCTCACTTCAATTGTTTCAATCATGATCATTTCTTATTTTTCCCTAACTTCACTTGGTGGTAACTCACATCACAAAATGCTTTACGTAAAAATTTACAGAACACTTTGTTGGGAGATTGGTAGGTACTAATTATGGATGTGACATTTATCTTGAATTACCTCATATGATAGCTATTTATGCATGTGTAACATAAAACACCAACCAGATTCAGGGATAACCTCTTATATAAATATTAATAACTGTACCCAGTGCCTGTAATAATGTTCTCTTGTACAGACAAAGATTTTAAATGAAATTTTAACAGAATATTTTCTTTTCCCTAAAAATTACATCTAAAGATGATTTTTAACACTCATTTAAAAATAAGTCTTCAAGTTCCAGATTTTCTCCTTCCCCCTCTCACCTCGCCCTTCCTCCCAGAGATGGTAAGCAATTTGCTATCACTTATAAGTGTTCAGTCATGCAAAAGATACTATCATATCAGTCATGTTGTGAAAGACACAGACCCAAACAAACACACACACACTAAAAAATATGCTTTGATCTGCATTCAACTCCATCAGTTCCATCTCTGGTAGTGAATGTCATTTTTTTTTATCACGAATTCTTTGGCATTGTCCTGGAACATTGTACTGCTGACACTAGCTAAATCATTTGCAAGTTGATCACTGCATAGTATCGCTGTTACTATGTACAATTTTTTCCTGGTTTTCTTCACTTCACTCTCCATCAGCCTAATTGATTTTTTTAAAGAAAAACTTTGCATGGGAGTAGTGGTGGTTAGAGGCGACCCTCTGTTAAATGGCATATACAAACTTTACACAAATTTTGACATGACATGAGCTTCTTTTTTAAAAAAGAAACTTGGACTTTTGAATGTAAAATACCACTATTAGTATTTCTGAATAGTTTTATATATTATCTCAAAGATTATGAATTGTCCTTTATCATCTGCTCAGCGCCAGTCACTAGCTTACTAGGAATACTGAACAGTTTTATCCTCTTTTTGTGAAGAGCGAATTACTGGCTTCATTTACTCTTTACAGGAAGAGAATCCTCTTTTTTTAATATAGTGTATCCCTAAAATCTTACTGCAGATGTAAGCTATTAAACACCTGGTTACATAGCACCTAGTTAAAATCTATAGGCAGGGAATGGCTAAAATGAAGACATGGTTGGATTAAAGCCTCTAGCTAGTGTTGGGTGATTCAGATATTCAGAAAGTGGTATCACTTTCCCCTCTTGCTCCCCTTAGGAAAAGACTATCTCTATGCATATCCTTTAATCCAGAAAAACCACTACTAGGTCTATTAACCAAAGAAATAATAAAAATGGGAAAAGGACCCACATACACAAAAATATTTACAGCAGTTCTTTTTGTGGTGGCCAAGAATTGGAAATGGAGGGGATGCCAATCAGTTAATTGGGGAATGGCTGAACAAGTTGTGGTATATGAATGTAATGGAGTACTACTGTTCCACAAGAAATACTATGAGCAGGCAGATTTCAGAAAAACCTGGAAAGACTTGCATGAACTGAGGGTGAAGGAGAACAATTACACATACTAACAGCAACATTGCCGACCTTGACAGACTTAGCTCTTCTCAGCCATGCAATATCCAAGTCAATTCCAAAAGATTCCTGATGAAAAACGCTATCCACACCCAGAGAGAACTATAGAGTCTGAATGTAGATCGAAGCACGCTATTTTCTTTTTTTGTTTGTTTTTTCTTTCTTGTGGTTTTCCACTTGTTCTGATTCTTCTTTCACGAAATGACTAATGTGGAAATGTATTTAATGACTGTTCATGCATAGCCTATATCACATTGTGCAGTCTTGAGGAAGACTCTAAGTAGGTCTTCCTGCCAAGAAAACATACCTGGCCCAAGAAATGAACTGAGTCAGCAAGCATTACTTAGCACCTACTAAGTGCCAGGCACTAATCTAAGCATAGGGTGAGGGGAGCTGAGAATGCTCAAAGAGTTCATAGTATGTTGGGGTAGAGTGGGAGAAACACACAAACAGGAAAACTGTATCGAGGATAAATTGGAGATAACGAATAGAAGACAATTTATAGTCTTATAATACAGGAACTAACATTAAGAACTAGAAAAAGACATAAAAGGAGCCAGAGAGGGCAAGAGGCAGAAATAAGGAAATGGTATTTCGCATGCTTAAAAGGCTAACTGCCACAGTTCACAATGTGGGGGGTGGGGGGAGGTTTAAATAAAAACCACAGGTTTTGATATCAGTCAAATGAAATCATAGGAAAATATTCCAGCTCTTCCATAGGAGGGATATAGCTAATGCACTACTGTATGGTAAGAACGGATCACAACTTAACATATACAATAAATGAGAGAAGGTGAAAGCCTTCAAGAACTGTCTCTAAGAAAAAAACAGTAAGTCAGCGTTTGTCTCCTGGATCCTCACCATTTAAGTTCCACAGAAGTTGTCCATTATTAATACATGCACCAAAGACCAATTCCTATGGACGGTAGAGTTACGTATAGCTAGTGGTGCAATTCAATTAACTTCTGTTTGCCTTAATCCACTGCAGAAGGAAATGGCAAACTACTCCACTATCTTTGCCAAGAAAACCCCAGTCAGTGTGTCCACAGGGGTCATGAAGAGTCAGACATGCCTAAATGTAACAAGACGACATTTCTTGATGAGGTTTCCACCATGCCTAAAAGCATTAGCTCATACAGTATATTAAGTACAAAAACTGAATACTAAGTTTTGATTGTATTTACTGTTTTTCTTCCTAAAATTATTTTCCAATTTTATATCTTTTGTTTATAGTTTCACAATATTTTTGTTGTTCAGTCATTTCAGTTGCGTGTCACTCTTTGTGACTCCATTTGGAGTTTTCTTGGCAAAGACACTACAATAGTTTGCCATTTCTTTCTCCAGATCATTTTACAGATAAGGAATTGAAGCAAACAGGGTTAATAAGTGACTTGCCCAGGTTCACACAGCTAATAAGTGCCTGAAATCAAATTTGAACTCCAAAATTTGAATCTTCCTGACTCCAGGCCTGGCATTTCATCCACTGCACCACCTAGCTTCCCCCTTTACAATATCAAATACATAGTATTTGAAAAGCACCTTTAAAAAATTTCAGAGGATTTTAAAGGTTAATTCAAAAAAGAACTTTTCAGATACTTACAAGCACAGATAAAGTTAAAAAAAAGCTTTAGCTGCTTAAAATATTGAGTCACTGAAGTGTAATGAATTTTTTATAAAGTACCAGTGATCACCAAGATGCATACATAACAGGTTATATTTATTTTAAAATGTATTTTTTATCATTAAATTAACAAATATATGGATATTTTACACATTTCAGCTTTTATTTAATACCTAGAGAGCAATGATTTTCTATATACGGTTCAAAATCTTACATAATCCGTAAGTAATAGAATGTATTCATGCTTTAAATAAATTATGGGTAAGAAGAATACTTCTCGTATGACTTGCAGTACTGTTACCTCAGTTTTGTTGTGAAGACAGTTTTTATCACTTTTTAAATCTATAATGACAAAAAGTCATTTTAAAATATAAAAACAAAAATGAACTTAGAAAAGTTGCTCTGCCAATGAGAAACACTGAACAAATGATGCAATCATAAAAAAAAAATCTAACTGAAATCAACTTATAGTCTCTTGCTATAGTTATACCCTAGGACAGTGATCTTGACATATACACTAATTTTTGGTTCACTCTGCACCCCCTTTCCCCACACTGTGTGACAAACAGGTAGTCTTCCAGGATCAGCACTTTTGTCAGCATGGGATTCTTTCCATGAGACAGGCAGATGTTGTTTATAACATAATTAGACTGCTTTAAAGGTAATATTAGAAGTCAGAACGCCCATGATAAGCCACGGTGGACACTTTTTTTGGATGACTAACAATTTCAAAGGCATTGGAAACTCCTAGAAAGGAGCTTTCTCTATTGATGAAGATCAACACCTGCTCAGTAATTTTCAATCTTCAGAGTTATGAGACATCAAAATGTTATCTGATTTGCCCAGGTATGTCTCTCACTAAGGCACTAGCTCTTATCTATTCAATCAATACTCTACTTTGCCTCTTATAAACATTATTAAAAAACATCAATACAGTTTTCACAACTGGCCCTACAAAAACTTTAAACATTCTTGAAAATTGTTCATTATGCTCTGCCAGGAGTTGCTGTAACACATCTCCAGCGATCCATGCCCACAGGGGTCTGACAAGGCAGTATAGCATTCTTAAGAGACTAACTTGGCTTCCTTCCAAATTGCAATCTCAAAGCTCTCTGATATCTTCAAATCATCTTTCACCTCATAAAAAATGATAAGCCAATTAGTTACTAAGATAATGCTATCATAAAAAGAAACAAAGACATTACAAAAATAACTGAAGTCACTACAAAAGAGATGATAGAATAGTAAGTAGTCTTTCTTGAAAAGAAGCTAGGTTACACTATTTCATACTATATATTTACTTAAAACAAGTATCTTCTGTTTTGCCTTTACTCATCACCTAAGAAAACACTTCAGTTACAAACTCACATCACTTTTCACCACAATTTGTTACAGGAATTTGTAACTTGAGTTTTTTGTAAGAATCACTATATAATTTACACTTAGCAAAGTAGTAGTCACAACTCTGACTAGTTTTGAGTCGAAATTCTTTGCTTTTGTACTAATATATAAAAATTAATTATGCTACTCAGTGTGAGATTCTGAACAATAAATTTATGTAAAATCAATAATCTTTAAGAACTCTTAGAAATCATCTAGTCTATGTTGCCACTCCCATATTCACACTTTTATATTCAGAGCTTAGCTTTAAAGCAAAGCTTAGAGAATCCTATAATTTCTCTTGCTCATAAAGCTGAATATTAAATAACTGGTTGGCTCAAAGAAGGAAACGTATAAACAGAAAAACACTTAACTCTATCCCTTCTACATTTAATATGCAGCAAAAGCTTGAGCTAGTCCAGAGGCCAGAAACACCTGGGGTCATGTGCTGCCACAGACTCTCTCTAGTAAACAGGAACAGGAGGTTAGGTTAATGATCACCATCAGTGAAGGGATTCACTGATCCAGACCAAACCTCAGAAATATATACATATTGCATATTCCACTAAATGAGATGTCAACCTGAACAGTAAAGAAGCTCAGAAGAGTTTTAGAACTTAAAGGGGCCATCCTCATTTTTACAGATATACTCAGCACAGCATGAAATGACTTGCCCAAGGTTACGATTAAAAACAGTGCCTCATACTCTTGAGAGTACTAGGAATCCAGAATCCTACATATAATGTAATCCAATTAAAAACTGAAAGACTTCTGAGGAGAGGAAAATAGCTATAATAAAACTCACCTAATAATGATTTATATCAGATTAGATTCATGAAGAGAATTTAATCAGCTCGACAGCTAACCAAAAGGATATAGTAATAAAAAACATAATTACAAATAGACAACAATCTGGGTTTCAACAACCTAGTTTAAGAAACAAACACTAAGGGCTTCTGTACATATTACCATAGCATTGTTAACATTGGCAGGTACATTGCAGAATATCTATTTCAATTCCCTCTTTTTAAAAAGGTTAAATATATCCAAAGTCATAATGATAGGAAGAAACAGTCAGGGTACTCATAAGTAACGATCCTGAATCAGGCACACACAAGTAAGTTATGTTATGTTTAGCATTTTGTTTAGTAAAAAAGGCAGATGAGTTTTTCTTCAAAAATTGTTTTAAGGAGGTGACACTTTTAAGAGAGCTAAGTTTTAGTTGGCTGGAGAATTTGAATTAGGTGAGTCCCCTAGTCCTTGGGAATGCAAAATAAATAAAACATTTATTTTAACTCATGACTCACTCGAAATTCAATGTTCTTGTTATTCTATTAGATTTATAAGAAAACTTTACCACACATATACCAGCAAATCTTATCTAATTAATTGATCATTAAGAACTTCAGGCATAACTAAAAAAACACTGTATTTGTTACTTATCACCTGTGACCAAGGGCAAGTCACTTAATTAACCTCTTTGGGCCGAGGTGATCTCTAAGGTCCCTTCCAACTAAAAATGTTATGATCCTAAACCTGGTGGCAGCAATAATTGAGTACATCACAAAAGAATAACATTCACTATGCTTTAACTGGAGAAAATCCAGTGTGCTGTGATTAACGATAAATGGCTGTTACATCAGAATGTATAAGCAGTTCAAAATCTGTCTTATACTACACCATTACGGGTAAAATCAAGAGAGCTTCAAGTTTTCCTTAAATTAAAATTTTCGAAATCGGAATTTATTCAAGTTCTTTTATCAAAAGTTTTCATAAAAGTAATGAACTCTTAAAGTCCCCTTTCCGTCTCTAAATCTGAGAACAGTTTTGCATTCATTCATGCATACAACTGAATTGTGGCTTCTATCATGAACTGGAAACATTTCATCACAAAGGTAGGTGCCATTAATAACGTGACATTATCCAAATACTTACTACGATTTACTCACGGTAACTATAAACAGCCGTTTTAGATGGACTTTAATACATTAAGAGCAGACTATAAGCTTAAGTCAGTAAATGACTTTCTTGTTCGGTGACTGGCGGCTAAGGTTGGAATCCTTGGGGGCCGTACCTGGAGCACACGATAGACTCTAGTCTATTACCACACATGGCAACTTTGTTGCCATGAACAGTCAACACGAGGCCGTGGTCAAGCCTTCTCCAGGGGAGCGAAGGCGGCAGCCTGCAGTTCTTACACAAGAGTATGACTCCGAGAAGTTCGCCTCAAATACCTATTTGCATCACCCCAGGCGCTCCCAAAGTGGCTTCCTGGGCTACTTCCTAGGGTGCAAACTTTGGCACAGATTTTACTGGGCAACAATAACCCACACCACTTGAGAGGCCGGGCGTCGGCGCCGAGCCGGCTCCGCTACCACCGCCCGAGGCGCCTCCGCTAACCGGGATATTAGCGCGGACCTTCCCGAAGGCCTCCACCAAACCAGGCCCAGGAAGCAGCCGAGTCCGGCGCGCGCGCACAGGGCCCGAGCGACGGAAGCCACGCGCACGTTCTCGCGCCGCGACCGCTTCCAGCCGCCCCCCCATCCCCGGGTAGCCGTTAAAACCAGGCTGCTCTCCCCTCCCCCGCCCGTCCCTTTTGTTCCGGGCCTCCAAGGAGTTCAAAAAGAAATGAGCCGGAGCACGGCGCGGCCCCGCCCCCGCGAGCCTGCCTTACTGGCACCGTCCCCCCACCCATCAGCCCCCTTCCCCGCAACAGGGTCAAGGGGAGGGCAAAAGGCTGGCCTCCAAGGGAGCCCGCCCCCAAGTTTGAAAGCGGCTCTCCCCTCCCCCCGCATCCTCAGGGATCCGCCGGGCGCCATCCCCTCCCCCTCCCCAGAGCGCCCATCCGCTCCAGACTCCCGTTGGAGACAGGCGCCTCCTCGGCCCAGCGACCCCCACCAGCGGCTCCCCGGGCCGGGGTGGGGGGGGCGGCGGGAGGAGAGGGCACGCGCGTGCGCCGGGCGGCTCCATCAGCCCGCGCTCCCTAGCTCCGACCCGCGCCCCACCAGTCCTCACGCAAGGGCAATTAATAAAAAGCTCACAACGGTAGAAAATGGCGCCTTAAACCAGTGTGCCCCCGCCCCCGCCCGCTCCAGCCCGGGAAGCGGCGTGCGGCCGCCGAGCCAGCCTGGGCCCGCTCACCTTCCCGAAGTGTGCGGCCCAGTGCACGGGCGTCCAGCCGTAGAAGGAGTCCTCCGCGGCCAGGTGGGCGCGAGGCGTGTGCTGGAGCAGGGCGCAGAGCGCAGCCAGGTCCCCGTCCCGGCAGGCGCGATGCACCGGGAAGCGCAGCGTCAGCACCTCCTCGCTGGAG
The DNA here is from genome assembly GCA_028658325.1 of Potorous gilbertii. NCBI lineage: Eukaryota > Metazoa > Chordata > Mammalia > Diprotodontia > Potoroidae > Potorous > Potorous gilbertii. The sequence goes on along the minus strand of CM053771.1, from coordinate 407,867,227 downwards.
AAGCCCGCCTCCACGGCGGAGCCGGCTCCCGAAGCCGCAGACATGGTCGTCCGCTCGCGGGGAAGCCAGGCGGCGCGGCGGCGGGGCTGCGGTTCAGCGGGAGCCGCGGGTCAGCGGGAGCCGCCGCCGGGCATCCAGCGCCGGCCGCGCAGGCCCGGGAGCGAGCGGCCGCGGGAGGCGGAGCAGGCGCGGTCGGGGTCGGGGTCGGCGCCGCAGCACAAAGGAGGCGAGCCGAGCCGAGCCGAGCCGCAGCCCCTCCAGCCACTGCGACCCGGAGCCGAGCGGAGCCCAGAAGCCTCAGAGCGGGAGGAGGAGCGGCAGCTCGGGGAGGCCGGGGCGGGCCCTGGGCGAGGGGCGGGGCCTAGCGCCGCCGCGCCGCCTCCGAGCCCGGGGGGAGGGGCAGCTGGGAGCGCCGCGGGGCGGGAGCGCCGGCCGCCTCCGAGGGGACGCGGCACGCACGCGCACAACCCCCGGCCGCCCCGCGGATGGGCCGCGGTGCGGGCGCGGGCCGCCTGGGCGCTGGTTATGGAGCGGCCGAGGAAGCCGCCCCGGCCCGGAGCCGCCGCGGCGGCCGGGCCCCCGCGGGAGGGGAGGATGCGGGCCCGCGTGGGCCAGGGTTCCGGCCTCGGCCCCAGCAGTCCCGGGCCGGCCCCCCGGGGATTTCCTGGCCCCGTCCATTCCCGAGCTCCGCGCTTTGGCTGGCCCTTAAATACGGCTTTCGGAAAGCCCCGGGTTTTCCTGAAACCTTGTCCCCACCCAAGTACGTTTGCGGACTCCCTGGGTGGCGCTTCATCTCGTCCGCGTGGTGTTCCCGAAGCGCCGGGGCGCCAGGCGGCTCGTTAACATGACCGCCGGATGGGAACCCCGTGGCGGCCCCCGGCCCCAGCCGTGCCCCGGCTGTGCCCCAGCCCCCAGACCTAGGGCTCCCTGGGCCTCCGCGCCCTCCACCTGCCCCCGGACAGGATTGCCCGGAGGACTTTGAAGGCCCCTCCGGCCGGGAGCGGGCCCTGCACTAGTGTGTAGGGCCTTCGAGGGGAAAATTAGGAGTCCGCCAACAGCGTGACGGTGTAGTTGGTGCGCTCCGGAGTAAGAAGCCATTTCACTGAATCCCCTCGTCTTACAGGCGAGGAAGCGGACGCCCAGGAGCCGGAGGGCCTCCATCCAGTCTGGATCGGAGCTTGGTACGGGTTAGGATATAGAACGGCCCGGTGAAATGGACTCAGCCCAGAGACACCGCCGTCGGCGTTGTTCGGGGGTGCCCTGTGTGATCGCGGACCCCCGAGGCAGCCTGTGGCTTTGGTCCTTTTAGAGCAGGAAGGACTGCTGGGACAGCTGGAAGCGCTCGGTGTAGACCCCCAGCTCAGCCCCGTACCACGGAGCATCAAGGGGGCACGGTGCTGTAAGTGGACCCCCAAGGCAGCCTGTGGCTTTGGTCCTGTTAGAGCAGGAAGGACTGCTGGGACAGCTGGAAGCGCTCGGTGTAGACCCCCAGCTCAGCCCCGTA
>CM053771.1:407841300-407865223 GCA_028658325.1 Potorous gilbertii | reverse complement strand
GCTACAAAAGAAACTGGTCCTCTGATCTGCAACGTGAGCGTTATCTTAATTTGAGAAACAGGTAGATATTCTCAACAGTTCAAATGTACAAAACAAAATCGCAACAGACAACAAATTGCATCGGTAATCATGGAAATAAAAATTAGTGTGGACTTCAAACAAAGGATGCCAAAGGATACTTTGTTACCTCTAAATAACTTGACCATAGCCAAAGGAAATGACCTTGAGCCATGTTCTTCAAAAAGACAATAGAGCTTATGCTTTAAGTAGTTACAGCTTTCCTGTAATACTTCCTAACAAGCGCTGCCAATTTATTCACTAGGATAGCATTTGTAGCTTTAAAAGTCTTTAATAACAGATTTAGAGCTACAAGGGATCTCAGGGGTCATTTGGTGCAACATCCTCATTTTGTAGATGAAGAAATTGAAACCCAGGATGGTGAATGGACTTTTCCAAAGCTATACAAGTATCCCAGGAAGGATTTGAACACGGGTCCTCTATCTTCATAATTAGTACTTTGTTCTATATACACTAAATATTATGAAATGACATTATGGAATGTGTTTCAGCAGTCAAAGTTAACATAACTTTGCAAGTAGAAGTTGCTGAACATTATGGAATGAAAGTTATTTGACAAAAGGGACTGACAGAAGCTTTCTGATATGAAAGCTAGGTCAACGAAGGGACGAATTACGGCATATTTCTGGGCAAACCAATGAACCCACACAGCTGTAAACCCTAAAGGAAAACATTTACTTCTATGATAACATCTCATTTCATTTTGTTTTGTCTTGTTCCAAGCCAGTTTTGTTCCCACTTGATCATTCATTTAACTTAGCCGCCTTGGCTGACTTGCTTTTTTCTTCCCCAATAAAGAGTTAATATTTGCTACTGCTGAATAGATTCAAATAATTATACTGTAGGTACACTGTAAAGTGTTCAAAATGTTGGAATATATTCGATATGTTATAATACGTGTAATTGTTCATAAGGTGACAGTTTTAAAAGAGATGAGAAGAAAGGGTGTATGAGGTGTTCAGGGGGGACCAGAACCCTGGGCTTTCTGGGCCCTTTTCAGGGCTGCTTATCCACCATTGGTGTCTACCTTTTACCCAACTCTCACCTGTGTCTCCAAGAAGCTACAGCATGAACCAAAGTCATATCCCAGTAAGCCTTCTTGGCAGACAGGCTAAACCAGATTGAGGTTAACCAACAGACCTCAAACCTGTCAATGAGGTAGGGGGTTTCTACTCCAAGTGTGTGAAGACTTCCTCAGGCGCAATGGGCAGTTGAAAACAGTTTGTTGAGGGTTAGACTTGGTTAGACATTGAATAGACCACACTCAACCACTACATCCTGGGCCATTGTCAGCTGTCTTGACTTTTGTCCTGCTATAGGACTTCAGTGACTCTGGAAGAGAGAGGGTGACTTTGTGAAACTCTGCCTCACTTAAATCCAAGTCACCCATGAGTCAAGACATCACCTCGTGATGTCAATGATCCTCTGAAAACCAAGGGAGAACAACGAAAATAATTTTGAAGGAAGTCAGGAGAAGGGTTACAAGGATGTCTCTCTAAAATACTTTCAAATCTATTGTGAGACATTGAAGAAACTGGCACAGGAATCCCTCCCCCCTTGTCCCAGAATGATGTGCCTGCATCAGAAAAGAGAAACGGGAGATGCTCATATTTGGAGATATCTCCACCCCAAATGTTCATATGGACTATTTGTGTCTAAGCTCATCAGAGTCTGATCAGCCACAGTCAGACACATTGTACACTGACCCCAAATTTTGGTCCTTTCCAAGAAGCACGATAACCATTTTGAATGAGATCATTCTTTTGAACTTCTAAGTTCTCATTTGATTGGTTTTAAAAATCAGTTAGATTACTTTCTTTCATAAAGCCTCAACTTTTTTTCCATCTCAACCTATAATTTATTTTTTATTTTCCTCACAATCTCTATTCCTTCCACTATCATTCTATTTCCATACTTCATTGGCTCTTAGAGGTGACACTGAGCTGTTGAGGACAAGCCCTTGGAAGCTCCAAGCTTGAAGGATTTTCAGTGTGGTCCTAATTATGGGCTATTTGTCTCTTGCCTGAATGCTAGGCTTAATGGTAGAAAACTGGCCAGAAAAATTTGGCAGAAAATTTGTCTCTTGCCTGAGTTCTAGGTTTAATGACAGAAAATTATCCACCAGGTGATTTTATTTTGTCAGAACAACTCATGAAGACCACCCACTGAGGCATGGAAGGGGTGTCCACAGCAATAAAATCTCTGATCATTCTTAAAGTATAGAACTATTGAAATGATCTTTTTCCATTCCCAGACAATTCAATACAACTTCTGTGATATTACAACAAAATGTCAGTGGATTTGGGACAAACTGATAGCTACCAACTAATTTAGTCATTGCTGATACCTTGTCACAGGCAGATTCAATGAAGCCACTAGACCAGCTTTTCAATCACACTGTTCGATCTCAGCTGCTTTCTAAATAATCACAAGCTTTTTTTTTAACACCCCCCCACCCCTAAAGAACACACGAATCAGGAAGCCGTCAGAAGATTTTTTTTTTTTTGTCTCCTTGATTGATTTCCTTTCCCATCAGAAAATGTTTTCACAATGCAGCCCACATGCAGGAAGAAGAGCCACAAACAGAAATACAGCAAAGCATAGACAAGGCATGGGTGAGTCATAGTTCAAGCCAGAATGTCAGCTTCTATGCATGCTAATTTTAGAAATTCTTCAGAATGGAGAATCCTGTGCTGGAAATCTGTGTATAATGACGAGCAGGGCATGAGATGGGGAAAGAAAAAAGTAACCACAGGTGTTCCTATTGACTTCTGAAATCTGACCACCCCTTCTGTTACCCCAACTGCTTCTGCCCTTGGTCAGTTAGGAGAGGAATAAGGAGAGAAGAGAGAAAAGAGGAGAAATCAGAAAGGAAAAGAAAGGAATAGTGTAGGAGGAAAGGGGACAAGGGCACTCAAAAATACTTTGCTTGCTTTCATTGGCAGATTACCTGGAATGAAAGCTCCCAGAAGTTACAACTTTCCCCAGATACACACCCTCACCTCTGTTCCTAAGACTTTTTTCCCTTTTTCCTCCCTGCCTTTCTCCCCAACTTCCCTCTTCTCCTAAAACACAGGACTGACCCCATCACTACCCCGTTCATGAAGTTTCCCTGTTTAATTTAAGATACAATACAAATTCCTTTATTGATATTTTATAGCTCTTTATAACTTGCAATATTCTGAAATAAAATTCCATAATCATTTCACATGACTCACTTTCATGTTCTTTTATGTTCCAAATCAACTAGCTTCTTACTGTTCTTACATATCATTTCATCTCCTATCTCCATGGCTTTGTACAGGATGTCCCCTATGCCAAGGTTGTCTGGAATCTCTAACTGCCTCCAAGGTTTAGTTCAAGTGTTACCCCTAACATACACCCTTTTCTGATCCCCCCAGTTGTTAGTACTCTCCCTTCTACCCCCAAATTCTTTGTATTTACTTAAATATGCTTTGTATTTACTTATCTGCATGAGCGTTTAATCTAGCCTCTCTCCCTTAATAGAATGTAAGGTTACTGGAGGTAGGAACTATTTAATTTTTTATCTTGAAATTACACATATTACAACTGTCTAAGACAGTGTTTTGCACGTAATAGGTGCTTAATAAATGCTTGTATTGAATTTCTTCACAATGAAGTGATTCCTATTTTATCTGAAAATTCAATTAAACAAAATGTTATTAGTCTTTATTATTAGGTACAAGGAACTCAATAAAGATTGCAAAGAAAAATAAGACTCGGTCCCTGTAAACTCTTCAGATTTTCTCTATAGTGGTGGGCACTTAAGACATTCCTGATACTTTAAAAATGTAACCAAGTTTTGAGTACAATCTCTAAAAATTGTCCTCTAAGACAGATCTCCGAAGCAGGATTCATGCATCCCAGGGTATGTTCAAGATTATCCATTGGGAGTAAAAAAAAATTTGGATATCTCTTTCTTTTTTAGCCCCCCCCCCCAAAGAAATAAATTAAATTGTACTAATTTTAGTATATAAATATTTGGCAGTGATTGATAGTGATGCCCTCATTTAATCCATGTGTCACATGGTCACCTGACTTAACAAGAATGGTAGCCAAGGTATCTTAAGGGAATAGGGGAATTCCACACTATTGAAAACCCTCAATTGAGAAAGTATGGGCCTGATTGTGTCACTTCCCTGTTCAGAATGTTCTAATAGCTTCTTATTGTCTCTAGCATAAAATAAAAATTTCTCTGTTTAGAATTTAAAGCCCTTTAGAGATGACTGTGGTCTGTCTTTCCAAGTGTAATGCCTACGAGCACTTCATGCATCCACATCCCACTTCATCTTTCCTGTATGGAACATTCCCTCTCCCAATTCTCTAACTTTAGGTTGTCTTCCATGTCTGTACCTCTTTCTTCAATGCCATCTCTTAAAATCTTGACCTCCTTTCAAAGCTCAACTCAAAAACTACCTCCTACATGAGGCATTTTTTGATCCCTCAGAAAGGTAGTGCCTCCTCTCCACTCAAAATTACTATGCATTTGCCTTTTCTATATTTTATATTTGTTTATATGTGCCTATTTTATTCTGCCTTCCCCATCAAGAGCCTGTAAAGTCCTCAAGGAGAGGTACTGTTTTGTCTTTAACTGGTACCCATCACACCAAACACAATGTCTAGCACATAGCAAGCACTTGATAAACGCTTGTGAATTGATGGTGCACTTTCTACTCTTTAAAACAATTTAATAGTGAATGAAAACTGTCAGTCTTCAGAACCAAAAGTCAATTTAAAACTCTTTATCCTATGTAATGCTACTGAGTTAGATTTATATTTAACCTTGCAAATATTGGAAAATTGAAGGAAATGAGTCATTCTCCTAAGTTCCTAAGTATTGGGAACTTAGGCGGATGCATCAACTTTTTCACTCTAGTAGAGGATTATTTAGTACATTGTAGCAAGAGTGAGTCATAAAATTAGACAGCAACAAGACTGACTGAAGCAATTTTTAAAAAATCATTTTAGGAGTGACAAACAAAAAAGGTTTAAACTTTAGGGAGAAGACGGGGTCTCCATTTCTTGCTTAGCCCTGCAGTGAGGATTGCTGACTGATTCTCTTGTTGCCTGAAATCCATTTATAATGTGTAGTACCGAGGAGAAAGGAGCAGATACAGGATGCTGGTAACTTTTCTAACCTTTATTTGAAGGCATGTGGTGTGAATTACCAAGCATCACTGACAACTTCGAGAAGAAGAAATTCAGCGTTTTGTATGACACTTACAAGAACAGCTCAGGTGTTCGCCACCATTCGCCACCTAACCTTCCTTACTTGTCCCTTGTTCTTTCCATGGGTCAAGTTCACCTTAAAAAATTTTTTTTAACAAATCAAAAAAAAAGCATTTTCTTGTGGTGAGATGGAAAAGGAAGTTGAACATAAAACTGAATATTTATTATGTACAGCCTGCTTTTAAAGTGTGCAGTAAATTTAATTTATAGCTTTCATAGTTGTCCTGATCATTTGCAAATCTTTTTGACCTAGAAGTTCCCTTCTATGACTTTAATTTTTTGAAACATGCTCCAATGACCATCTTTTCTTGCTTTCTTTTTTTCACAACCCTATCTCAACTCTCCTTCTCTGAACTTTCTGCCCCTACCCACTGAAAAAGAAGAAAAGGAAACCTTTTCAATACGAATAAATTGTTAAGCAAAATAAATTCTCACATCGTGTGTCAAAAAATGTATCTCATTCTGCATTTGGAGTCCATCACTTCTCTGTGAGGAGGTGGGTAGCAGGAGTCATCTTTGGTCCTTTAATGATCATCTAATAAAGGATCAGGTTTTTTAAAATCAATAACCAGATTAGGGTTCTTAAATTTTTTCAAGTTAGTAACCTTTATAATGTTGTTATCATTGTATAAATGGTTCCCCTGGTTCTGCTCACTTCACTCTGCATCAGTTCATACAAGTTGTCCCAGGTTTCTGTAAAACAATCATTTCTTATGGCACTAGAATATTTCATTCCCTTCAAATGCCATAATGTGTTCAGCCATTCCCCAGTTGATGCTGCTGTAGTTTGCTCATGCATTTCTTTGATGATGTGTCCTTCAAAATTCCTTGTTTATAATGTGCTTCAGCTTGCTCCTGCCCAGGTGCCTCTCCGTTGACTTTTATGTGATTCTCACTTTCAGTTCTTCAAAAGTAGCTAAATTCTATGACTCATAGCCATCTGTCACTGGATAAAAATATTAGTGCTTTTAAAAATGAGCCTTTGTTTTAGAGAGAAGTTTGGGATCATTAAGAGAACTTTATAATTTCCCAAAGGCAATCCAGACGTGTATTTCTTTGGTTTAAATCTTGCACCAATTCATTATTCATTTGCAATAATGGTCTAAGGTATACACACACACACACACACACACACACACACACACACACACACACACACTTTTCCTGTGTGGATGGTTAAGTCTGGACACTCTTGAGTGAAAGGGATCTATTTTAGGAGGCTTTGAAATGTGCCATGGCTTGTTGCAGTCCGTTCAGTATTCTTGAAAACCAGGAGCTTGTGGAGGATTTCAACATCTATGAGCAATCTGTTTCCTGAAGTAAATCTCCATGATAATGGTGAATCCCTTTGGGGAGGGTATTTTCCCATATTTTATACTCTTCACATCGCAGTGACTCTGGAATTATCTGAACTCATTTCCATCCTCCTCACACCTGATTCCTCATTTCCATCCTTCTCAACCCTCCCACCCCCAAATTTCATCCTAACTTCACTTAGTCCTTTCACTGTGCCCTCTGGAATGCCTGTTCCATAGGCAACAAGCTTCACTTTATCTTAAATGTATTCCTCTCTCACTCCTTCCATCTACTAGCTCTTAATGAAGTTTGGCTTCCTCCTGATGAGACAATATCCCAGGCTACCCTTAGTAGTACTGGCTGTACTTACACTCATTCTCCTTGGCTCACTGGTCAAGACAAGGGACTTGGAATACTTCTTTCCCATGACCAGTTTTCCCTCTTCTTCTATCATTCAGTAAACTCTCTTCCTTTGAAGTTGCTGCTATTCATACTACATTTCACCATATCATTGTTACATATTTTATGCCAATTTTTTTTGGAAAAAAAATGTGAATGTGAAACTTTCCCCCTAAAATTGTACTGGTGTTACTTAAAGATCAGTTATTACTAAACTGTCTTTGCTGCAAGATTAGGGTGCACAGAATACTCATGAATATATGTTAAAATTGGGAAGATGCAAGGCTTATCATATCACATGACTTACTCATGGCAGCTTTGTCTGCCCGCCCACTCCCCAACCTACAGCTATTCATTGGGTTGAGTGACAATACTATTAGTACTGCAGTGCTCTAAACAAACCACACAAGCTGGCTTTTGGAAATATACTGACAATGCTTTTGGGCTGAGAATTCTAGCCTCATGGCTCCCAATGTGCGAGAGAGAAATGCGTATCCATATGCCACTGGTGAATACATTGCTGTTCTGTTTACCTTTGAGGTGCCATGATGAACAGAATTATATCATCTGACAATTACATGAGGAAAGGGTATAAAACAAACTTTTGGACAAAAAAATGGGTGCAATGATTATATGGTGGTGACAATTACACAGTGAAATATGGTATGTACTGACCAATCAAAATCCTGGTAGCAGTAGTCTACAGACTCTTAGGTTATTCCTCTGTTGTCCTAATGAGTTGGGTAACTGGTTTGCAATTTTTCTCTCCTCCTCAATTCCTGCCTTCAAACTAGGGGACTTTACCACACATTTTAATTCTCCTTCAAATACCCTAACCACTTAATACCTTCCTATCTTCACCACCCACGTTCCATTCCACCTCAGTCTCACACAAAAATGGTTATAACCTTGATCTTGCCACCACCCAAAAATGTACCACCTCCATGCTCAGGGGTCCCTAAATTCCCTTATCTGATCATAATCTACTGGCTTTTCACCTGTCCCTGGGCCTTCCCTTACATAACCCCATCTACACTGTGACTTCACCCTTCATTTCTCTCCCTGCTCTAACCATTCTCTCCTCTTCTTTCTATCTTGACTCTTCTGAACCAATTCAAATAAACACTGTCCTTTTCTCTTGAATCCCTAGTTCCCTTTTTCATATCACTAGTTATTCCCAGTCAAGTCTCAATCTTGAATTACTTCCACCATTCATCACCTTCTCAATTATACATGTGCTGCTGAATGAAGGTGGAGAAAATCATGGAGTTAGTCTGACTGGGTTTACTAGAAATTTATGTTACATAACTTCACCTGAGCCCTGTAAAAGCAAGGACCCTCATATACACAGGGGGGGGGACTGTTATCAGTGGTTCTTAGATCTGCTTTTCTAAAAGGAAAGGCAACTTTTGAGGGGTCAACAATCAGTTTAATCAAGCTCATGTATCATTTACTTAGTTCAGGAGGAAAAGTTAGCACTCTGAACTTCAGAGAAAATACAAAGAAATCAAAGATCAACAGACGTGCTTCCAACTGTCTGACATAAGCAGTTTATACATCATAGATCAACAGACAGATCCAACTATCTAACCATTACATACATACATAGTTACCAGAGAGAGAGAAGCACCAATAGCTGGGTTTTCAAAGCCCCAAGGGGTTCCTTAGTGGCTTCCCAGAGTCTCGTTTGGCCAAACAAAACACTTCCAGTCAGTAAGCCGCAAAGTAAAACCTCACCCTCTGAGTATTTATACATTTTTTTAGAGCCAGAGGACATCACAACCCTTGAGAACCAGTGCCTTGTTAGAACCTTAACACAAGGGGTGAGCCTTTCTATAAATCCTTTCAGGCCCAATAATGGGTAGGGAAGCTCTTCCTTAATCACATTATTCAATCAGAGGCATTTGATTATTCTAAAACTAAAAATGCATTATCAATACAGGCCCCCACTGCTGCTATGCAAGCGTCCTATACCTCCTTTATCAATCCACTGTCCCACTCTCTGCAGTGGCTCTACCAAATTTCTCCATCCCTCCTCACACCTCCTGTGGCTCCCTCTCCTCCCCACTCACCTGAGAACCTTGCCTCATATTTTACAGAAAAAAACTGAGACCATGGACCCCCTCTTCTCCCCTCTTTCTCTGTTCCTATTACTTAGGTACCTTCTGTTACTTTCTGTCACACATGATAAAGTTGCCTTACTCCTTGACGAGACTAACCCCTCTACTTGGCCAAGTGATCACATTCCTTTTCATCTCCTCTAACTACTGCCCCTTCTGTCATCCCTGCCGCTTCACTTATTTTCAATCTCTCCTTTTCTACTAGCTCATTTTCTAATGCCTACAATCACACCCACGTCTCTCATACCCTGAAAACATCTTTGGTTCATCCTTGTATCAATTGCAAGTCATTTTCTCGCTAATGTCATGGTCCTCTTCAAGAATGAAGGACAAACCACAACCCATGAGTAACCTAAGCTGCCTGAATGGTGACCCAGCTGGCCAGTTCCAATTGGGCAATTTAGCTCATCCTAGTTTTCTCTTCTCCTTTCCTTTCTCTTTACCTTCTGCCCAAAGGAAGGTAATTTTCAATGGCTGAAAGTTACCTAGCTAACTTGGCTAGATTACTTTCTCAAAGACCAAGCCTTAAACCCAATTCACTCTGGATCTGATGGATTGGACAAGAATAGATCCCTGCCCAAGCACCACGTAATGGTGATGTTTTGGGCCCTCCTAGCTCAGAGTGACTGTAAATAGTAATTGTTTCTTTTTTGGCCAGCAATCCTGAGGGTCTTTCTCTCCCAATTTGATTTTTTTTTTAATTAGTGGGACCATCCTTTGACTCACTTCTTAAAGACTTACTAAATGAGTGTTGACTCACTCCAAGTGATAACCTGGAAAGATCTTAGCTTAAACATACTTTAAAAAGTCTCCCATTGCATTCTGGACCATCTCCAGTTATCCTGATTGATATCTGGTCATAGGACCCAGATATCTCTAGAGAAGAATGGGAGGTTGGCTTTGTATAGCCCTGCTTTCCTCACTCAAATCAAAGTCAAATGCAAGTCATTTTATCATCTCCCTGATGCCATGGTCTTCTTCAAGAATGAAGGACAAAGCACACAACTAGCATCCTAAATCTTTTTTGTCCCTTGTGCTAAACTTCTTGAAAAGGTCATATACAATAGATGCCTCCATTTTCTCTCCTTACAATCTGACTTCTGAAATTATCATTTCACCAAAAGTGCTCTCTCCAAAGTTACTAAGGATCTCTTAGTTGACAAATCCAATGGCCTTTCCTCAATCTTCATTCTTCTTGCCTCTCTACAGCCTTTGATACCAAGGATCACTCTTTCCTCCTTGAGACTCTGTTCTCTCCAGGTTTTTCAGATACCACTTTCTCCTGGTTCTCCTCCTACTTGTTTGACCACTCCTCTTTCTCCTTTGCTGGATCCTCTGCCAGATTAAGATTTCTAACCATAGGTATCCCTTGAGGCTCTATCCTGGGCCCTTACCTCTTCTCTCTCTACTTCACTTGGTGATTTCATTGCCTTACATGGATTCAATTACTACCTCCATGGTGATGATTATCCTACCCTAATCTTTTGGGTTACTGATTATTCTATAAGTCACATTCAATGGCATTAAAAGAAAAATATTCAAATATAGTTACAAATAAACAATCAAGATCACTACTCACAGAAAGATTTACAGCAAGAAAAGAAAAGTTATTCAAATTCATGCCCTGTGCTTCTGCCTAGTCATCAGTTTCCACCTTCGATTTTATTTTGTTGTTGCTCAAGACCCTAACCCTCATATGGCTCTTAAAGCATGAAAGTATGTTTTCTGAGCTTAGTTCTTTGGTGTGAAACATGAGAACAGTGAAATATAAATATGCCTATAAAATGTAAACAGACTTTCATTTGTTGACAGCCTAGTTCAAGGCAGAAGCTTTTTCTAAAACAAATGGCTTTCAGGATAGAAAATTCAACCAAAGCATAATTTAGGAAATTTCTGACTGGGCATTGCTTGTTGTCAATGTTTATCAGACTTTGTTTTTTAAATAAGATATGCAGATATGGGAGCTATCAACCACTGGTTAATAGCCATCATATTCTGGGGGACAAGAGCCATTTTGAGTAGATTCAAAGTATAAAAATTGAGATTTATAAAATAAATAAATTGGTTCTGGAATGGGGCTATGGGTACAGGGAGGAAAGTGATTATGATATTTCTTTTAAAGAAAGCTATATATTTCATAAATAGATGTTCCTCTGTATGATCTTAGACATAGAGTCAGTTCTCAACTTTTGAGGGGGTAATGTTCCTAGAAAACAGTCCAAAAGTAAAAAATGCAATTGTTAAGCCTAAGGGAAATATATATCTCTTTAGATTGCTGAAAATACATTTTCATGCATATAATTCTTTAGAACAAAACTATTTCTGATAATAGGCACTTTTCCTAATACAGTAACCATGAAATAATCCATAAAATACAGTACACAAAATAAAATTGGTAACATGTAAAACATTTTTCTTGCTAGTAATTCCCTAGAGGTCTGTGACCTTTAATGCTTACATTTCAATAAAAAATATTGATTTCAGACAATATTCACTTCTCATAACACATTAAATCTACAACACCACAAATAAATTTGTACAGCAAATGAAATTCTTAAAACAAAAACATTTTTGGCCTGAATCTTATTTTCTACCTTGTCTGATTGGCAGCATGAGGATGTTGCACTTGTATGCTACACTGCTGTAAACCTTTCTGCCTTGGTTAACCTCTAAAAATCAAGCGAGAGGTTGTTGAGACATTTTTTGCTGATGACCTTGACATCACCTCCAATATTCTATCTTTCATGGCTGGTGGATGGTGGAGGAGATTGTGAAAGATGTACCAGCTTGAAATAATCTATCAACAACTTCTGTTTTGTGTACCATTTGAGATTCTTAAGGATCTCAGAGTATGAGAGCAGAGGTGAGTTTATGTTTAACCTTGAATCTGCCTTTGATGTTGGGATTAGCAGCTTCGCTCTCTCTATTCATCTGGTCAATTATGCCAAGACATCCTTCCAGCTTGGAAATTATGAATGGAACATTCATTCTTTTTTCTCTGCTGCACATACCCATGAATGGGTGAGGTTGCCAACATGAAAGTAAAAATGAAGTTACTAATAAAATCATGCAAATGTTTTGAAATACCCAAAGTGAAATGTGCAGATGTTAAGGATGTGGTTTTGTAAATATTTTTCAAAAATCATCAGACTATCAAAGATTCCATTTGAACCACAAATTAGGTCACTTTCATGGACCTGGACCTCTTGAAATCCCATTTCCTCAGAGACAACCAGGTGACACATTGAATAGCTAGAACACTGGATTGGGAATTGAGAAGATGTGTTTGAACCCTCTCTTTCTCTCTCTCTCTCTCTCTCTCTCTCTCTCTCTCTCTCTGTCTCTCTCTTTCTCTCTCTCTTTCTCTGTCTCTCTGTCTCTGTCTCTGTCTCTCTATCTCTGTCTCTGTCTCTCTCTCTCTCTCCTTCTTTCTTCCTTTTCCAAACAAAATAACTGTGTGACCCTGGACAATCACTTAACTTCTATTGGCTTCAGTTTTTTCATATGTAAAACAAAGGAGGTTGAACTCCATAGCTTTAAAAAAACTCTTCCAGTTCTGAATCTGTGATCCTATGATGCCTTAAAGTCTACCCCAAGGATATAATATTACAGTTGAATGCAAGCAAGGCTGTCATGGCAGTCAATGACACTGGAAAGAGAAAGGATTAAAATTTAGATTAAAAAATGGTCCCTTAGGGAAACTTCTTTTTGAAATTGTATTTCTCAGGATAAATAAGGATGTGAATGACAAAGAGTTGTATAGTCATACACCAAATGCCTAACCAAGGAAACGCTCAGATGAGGTGTGTCCATTTTCATTATTTCTATGAATAAAACTAATAAAGGAAATCAAATTGTAAGGAAGTGATGGGAAAAGCAGAAGACGAAACTCCCTTGGGGACGTGAAGCTGGGCTCAGATGAAACAAGTACGCATTTAGAGTCTGAATGCATATGAGCAATAGTGTCTCCAAAGGCATAATTTAACTAGTCAAAAGATACTCAGAGCTAAGCTAGGACAGCTTTTCCTACAACACTACCCTTGCTGGTTCCAGCTCCACCAAAGTCAGAGGCCAAAGACCTTTGAAAATTGCTAGGATACATCAATTGGGGAGTGGCTAAACCAACTGTCATACATGATTGTGGTAGAATATTATTGTGCTATAAAAAATGACAAACAGAATGATTTAAGAAAAACCTGGAAAGACTTACATGATGAACTGATGCAAAGTGAAGTGAGAAAAGCCAGGAATATATTGTAACATTAACAACAATATTGTACAACGGTCAGCTATGAGTGACTTAACTATTCTCAGCAATAATCCAAGACAATCCCCAAGGACTCATGATGAAGCATGCTAACTGCCTCCAGAGATACTGTCTAAATATAGAATAAAGCATGCTACTTTTCACTTTCTTTTCTTTTCTTTCTTTCTTTTTTTATTAGAGTCCTCTTGTACAAAATGACTAATATGGAAATGTTTAATGTGATTGCACATGTGTAAACTACATTGGATTGCTTACCATCTCAGGGAGGGGGGAGAAGGAAGAAGGGAGGGAGGAAGAGAATTTGTAACTCAAAACTTTAACATCATAAGAGTGAGCAAAGTGGGATTTTTTGTTGTTTTTTCTCTTTGGAGTTCTGGAGCCCAGGCTCAAGCTAAATTGTGAATGTCTGAAGGCTCAGTCTCCTTTGAACCCTGGCAGTTAATAGCTGTGCTGAGTTATGTGGATTGTGATGCTCTCTGACTCTGAGCCTATTAGTTGAAAACTATATATACTGGGAGGTTGATGTTTTGCTTTGGGGGTTCACTTACGAGAAGGATTTTTTGATTCCCTTGATGTGACTCTGAGTAGCCATTTGTTAAGAGCCTGTAAGACAGAAAAACTCAACACACAGAATGGCTGCTAGCACAGGTTCCCTTTTAATTTAGTCAGACAGGAAAGACACCAAAAAGGGGTTAATAATCTTACTTTATAAGCTAGTCTAGTTTTCTCAGAAGAGGTCACTGGTAATGAGAGCACAAACTATTACAACATTCCCTAATCACCCTTCTTGCAGGGGTTGGCAAGAAGGGTAGAGCAACCAACCCTATGACTCCATGGGGTTAATTGAAATAGGAACAACTTATGCTTCCCCTGCTTGTGCACTCAACCCTAAGGTTCCCTGAGGCACACACAGCATTCATACATTCAATCCCAAGGGTTCCCCATGTACTGTCTAGTGACCACTTGTTTTATAGAGCATCAGACAAAGAAGATATATTGCCAGCAGTAGCCTTACAAGTTTACATCACCTCTTCCCTGTATCTCACTGTGCAGCTGCAGTGGATATTTATATTATTTATTATTAGATAATGCTGCGCAAGCATGGCGGAGATGTTTTGAACCATAACTGTGGGAGCTTATATCTAATACGTGAGAACCAGAGATTGTTATGGCTATGGATCCTAGGAAACTGAACTCACTTTACACACACAAAAATCCACCTTACTTACACTAAAATTCACTTTATATACAGAGCCCCCCACCTACTCAGAGGTTTGTGCTCTCCCACTCTGGTGGCACATATAGTTGAATGTGTTACTTTGTTTAGACAGTAGTAGCCCTGTCTGTTGATCGTTGTACTAATTTCTCCGCTTGTATTTTCTCTATATTTTCTCCATGTTCAAGGTGCTGACCTTTCCTCTGAACTAATGAATGTAATTAAAGTAAGATTGTTGACCTGTTTAAAAGTTGTTTTTCCTTTAACAAAGCTGATTAAAGAACCTGTGCTATCAGGTCATCCTCGTGTGCTAGGTTGCTTGCTACTAAAAATATATAATTGAGGAAAAATAAAATATTATTAAAAAGAGGCGATTTTTAAGATATCATGCAATCCTCCAGTCATATCATGACCCTTGAAGTCAAACATTTGCATACCCATAAGTACCTTGGATAGTATGGCAACAAATACTTTATTCATTTTCAGAGAAGTTCACAGACATTGGGGAGAAGACTCATCATCATCATCATTTATATGAGTCCTTTAAATTTTGTAAAACATTTTATAGGTGTGATTTCATTTTATCTTCACTGCAACCCTAAATGACCTAGATACTATTAATGTCTCATTTTACAAATGAGGTAATTGAGGCAGATGAGTTGAATGACTTCTCTAAGGTTATACAGCAACTAGTAAGTTGAGACTGGCTGGACTTGAACTCAAATCTTCCTGAATTCAGGCCAACACTCTATCCACCATACTAGCTCCCTCAATAAGAAAGCAACTTGTGGATCATTTCCATGTTTATTCTTAGATGAGAATTTTATAAATAGTCCTAGCAATATAGGCTCGAGCACACAAAATGTCTGAACCTTAGAATGTATACATCCTCTGCTTCTCAATCTGTCAAAAAAATGAATCTTAGTTAAGATGAAAGATACTGGTTGTAAACTTGGAAATGATTCTTCACTGGGAGAAAACCCAAGTGTTACTAGTAGAATGGAATAGTACCAGAGATTGTTATGGCTACAGATCCTGGGAAACTGAACTCTGAGAAATAATAACAAAAATTAACTTTACACACACTAAAATCTACCTTACTTACACTAAAATTCACCTTAGATACAGAGCCCCCTGCCTACTCAGAGGTTGTGCTTTCCCAGTCTGGTAGTACATGTAGACGTTTGTATTACTTGGTTCAGACAGTAGGAGCATGGTGTAGTAGTTATGGATGTTGCATACAAGCCAGAAAGACTTGAATCCAATTTTACCCTTGGCATGCAATGGTTGTACTAATGATATAATATTTATAAAGCACTCAGCACATTGCCTGGAACATAGTAGGCTCTATATAAAAGCTTATTCCCTTTTTCTTTTCCTTTCTTGTGTAATCCTGGGCAAGGCATTTAATGTCTCATCTCAGTGACCTAGGCAATTAGAACATGTCATAGACAAGGTGCTGCCCTGCATGGATAGAGGGACTTCTCTCATCTGAGAGTTTTCTATATTCATGAAATCGTAAGGTATAGGTTCCATCCCATTTTGAATTACCAGGTTCCACCAGGGATTTTTTTTGAGTTGTCATCTCTCAAGTTGAGCTTTATAGCATTATTTGGGATGTTCCTAATAAGATCAATGGTGTAGTGGAGAGTTTAATTCCATATACTATATGCTTATCCAATTAGCATACATTGAGGCTATATCCTTGGTTTCCAAGCTCTTCTTTGTGTGGCGTGTTCCTTATCTAAGGGAAGGCACTGAATCTCAAATTGCAAGATGGAGTGGTTCAGTACCCTGGGGTAGTATCACATCAGGAGGGGGCCAGTTCTCTTCTCAGGCTTGGTAAGAATTTTCTTTCTGTGCCCAAGAGCTGTTTACTTCCTCAAAAATTACAGTGTGTAGGAACCTCTCAGTTACGATCAGGAAACAAGGTCAAAAAGAGCTAAAATAAGTCTCCCAAAATTCCATAAAGAAAAGACATCAATTTGGTGCGATGTCAAGAGCCATGGACTTGGCAGCAGAGAGTCTGTGATGAAACCCTAGCTCTGTTGCTTTTATAGAGAGATGGTATGCCATAATGGATAGGGCTGTGGACCTGGAATCAGAAAAACCCAAATTAAATTCTTTCCCCACATACTTACAAATTTTGTGACCAAGGGCAACGTAACTTGTGTACTTGTTTTTAGGAGGCTGAAGTTGATGGACTCTAATGTCCCTAGAGGTAGCTATGTGTCTCAATGGATAGAGCATTGGACCTGGAGTCAGGAAGACCTGAGTTCAAATCCCACCTCAGATACTTACCACCTATATGACCCAGAACAAGTCACTTAATCTCTGTTTGCTAAAATCCACTGGATAAGGAAATGGCAAACCACTGTAGTATCTTTGCCAAGAAAACCCCATGGCTAGTACTGGAGTGCTGTGGTCCATAGGGTCATGAAAGGTTGGACACAACTGAACAATAATATCCCTTTTACTTCTAAATCTCTGATCTTATAATCCATGACTTTTTTGTAGGGCCTTCATGTTCTCACTCAGAGATCATTTGTTCTAATTTTACACATAGTTCTAACAAATATACGGACCAAATTTCTACGTCTACAACAGATTAGGAGCAACAAATTAGAAAGGAGAAGAGAAGCTGACATACTGATAGAAAGTTAACAGCCTGACAGAAAGAGACAGAGCAGAAAAATCATAAAAGCAGGTATAATAACTAAAAAAAGTTTAGCAATCTGAGGGTCACTTCATGTAGGGACATAGGGTCTCATATTCTTTTACAGGCCCTGAGCATATCATTAAGTTATAGATACTAGAATAATTATTTAATTAATTCCACAATTTAATTTAATTATTTAATTAATTCCACAAATATATATTTGTTGGGATCAATGTTGTAATGAGTTTAATTCCATATACTAAGTGCCTATGTGTTAGGTTTGGTGGACATACAACATTGAGATTAGACATGGTCCCTGCCCTCATTGATCCTATAATATTGATAATATGTTATAATATATCTTATAAAAATAAGAGGGGTAGGGATAAAAACTCTAATAAGACTTATGATTTAGTTGGTATTGGGAATTCCAAATTCCCTACACCCTTCTGCAACTCAGAGTTTTAGCCAATTACTTAAGTTTTAACTGAGAGTTGAGATGATTTGTCCAGCATGTGTGAGAGGCAGAACACAAAGCCTAGTTTTGAGGTTGGCTCTCTGATCACCATTTGTTGCCACCTCTTTTGTATATGGATGACAGGAATGAAGAAAATTCTAATAAATAATATTACATAAGAGAGTTTATCAACAAAGTAGCATGTGAGGTCCATGGAGAAAGTTAATTACTGATGAAAGTTTCATGAAGGAATAATATTTGAGTTGGGTGATAAAGCAGAAAGAATTCAGCTAAAGAGGGGAAGGGAAGTCATCCCAGATAACAGGAACAGTAGTTGGATTTGAGTTTATGGTGGGCAAAAGTTAATAACATCACGGAGACTAAAAATATGAATGCTGTCAGATTGTGAAAGTGCTCGAATGCCAGGCAAAGCAGTTAGAATTGTACACTGAAGATTTTTGAGCTCAAAGGTGACACGTGAAGGCTGTGTAAATGGAATATCATTGTGGAAGGAGTAAGTAGGACACGGGGAAAGTAAAAGCTGAAAAACCTGTTAGGAAGCTATTGCAGTAATCCAGACAAATAGTGGTGAGAAGGGGCCAGACACAAGGGATACGGTGGAGGTAGAATTGACAAAACTTGATAACCAATAGACTATCAAAGAAGAGGGTGTGTTATAGCAAAGAAATGAGGTTATTGATGATGTCCTCAAATCACCCCCCCAAAGTGAAATTATTTGTATCTATCTCCTTTGGGTAATGTTTGTGTGGAATGTCTACACCCACTATGTAGTGCTATATACTTTTTATGTGGGTGTGTGAACACTTACTTACTCTCTGAGCTACTTCAATCACTCCAATTGTTCTAACACTGACAGGTCTAGGTTCCCAGAGAAGGACCACAACATGTTTACACTCAAGCTCTCTCAGAGTCCTAGGTTAACTTTGTTCAGAAAAATGCTATCCTCCAACTCAACTATGTCCCTGGCATATAGTAAGCACTTACTAAATATTTGTTGCCTGATTGACTGATGTCAGAGGGAAAGAGTGCTAACTCCTCCACTGGGTGTTTCTTTTCTGGGAAACCTAAGCCACAGGATGGGTTATCTACCTGGAAGGCTGTCAAGGGTCCTGGGGAAGTTTGGACTTTCCAAAGGGAGGAGAGTTGCCTTGATTTAGTCCTTTGTATTTGGTGCATTTTTTATGATGTGAAATAAAGGCTGACCAATAATTTATATATAACTACATATAAATATGTATATATAACTATATACACATACACACACATAGCTATATATGTATATGGAGAGGCGAGAGAGAGACAGAGAAAGAGAGAGAATTTGCAGAGATGCTGAGGACCTTTTTTATGTTTGCTATAGAGAACTACACATGAAGTGAATTCTGAGTTTCCCAGTGAGGACTACGAGTAGTGACACAATGAGCCAAAAATAATTTTTATATACATCTCCAAGATTTAATCAAATCTATAGACATGGGTTACTCAAAAGGAATTATTTACACACACTTCTTCCATTTGCCCAATGGTGATCTTTTCATTTCCTTTTCTTTTCCACTGCACTTCACCCACAATTCTAATAATTTTTCTTTTTAAAAACAATTATTGATATATTTGTTTTTAGAACACTTTAATTTCTATTTATGAGTGTACTGTTTCCTATTCCCCTGCCCATTGAACTATCCTTTGTAACAAAGAATTAAAAAAAAAAAAGCAATTCAGCCAAGCACCCAACACATCAGGGTATATAAAATTTCATGCTTTTATAGTTCCATACTGCAAAGAAGGGAAAGAAGTGCTTTTTTTTACAACTCTTGTCCAGTATCTAGCTTCTTGGTTACTATGATTACACAACCTTTATAAGCTTTGAGGATCCTTATCTCAATCCCATTTTAATTTATGAGTGGGGTTTCCAGGATAAGGTTGCCTAACTTTCCCTGTCATGGCTCTGGGGTAACCCTGAGGGACTGGGAGTATCTTTCTCTAATTCTATCATCTCAAGTCTCCATTCCAGTATGTTCTCCCCAAAGTTAATCATCAGTGATCAGAACCCTAGTATCAAATAACACAATATTGTCAAACTCTCCACAAAACTCTCAAGTACTGAATCAGATTAAAAATGGAATTGGAAAATGTTTAACAAGAAAATATAATACAACATAGATAATATTAATTTATAGTTTTCTAAGTCAATATGCTGTCCTCATGGGTTTGTTTCTTTTTGAGTCACTGCACTAATTAGCATTAATTAGCTTTTACGAAGGAATATTTACCGACAAGATATAGCAACAGATATATGAATATTTTCCCCCAATAACAGGGGTATATTCCTCCCATTACAAGTAGCATTCAGACTACCAAGTTCTCTTCCAAATAAGACGTGGTTGATGTTGAATCATTTTTATTCCTTTTTGGCTGCCTTCAATTTACTTTTAAGCTGGGTCAGGCAGGTCCAAGATATTGCTCCTCAAGGTCTAAGCTATCTAAGAAACCTGACATAGACTTCACCCTCCAAAGCTCTGACGGTTTGGTCTCTCATCATTTGAAACTCACAAGGTCTAATTTAATCCAGTGCTTTTTCACTTCTGGTTAGGAAAGGAAAAATACAAAGAGGCAAAGAACAGAGGCCTGTATTCACAACTACATGTGGGGTGCCTGGGTAGGGAGGTTAAAGCCCATGGTCTTAGCCAGAGATTTACAACTTGTCTTCTCTAGATGGCAGCCAGTAAAAAATAAAAAAGGACTCAAATTATCTGGTTAGTGCTTTTGTAAGCATTTCTTGTCCTGGCTAAGTAGCCCATTGAAAAGCTCCACTTCTCCATGTGGTAAGCAGACCAGACACAATACCTGTGTGTGTTTCAAAGTAGTCATGGTTCTTCATTTTGGGTCATCAGGCACTTCTCAGAGGCAGGCTCATTGAATGTGCATATCCCCAAGTCTCATTGGCCAGGCAGGTCCCTGTTATAGTTATACAGCATTGGGTTTCTTCTTTTATTTGGTTATGCATTTCTACCTGGATGTTCAATTTGGTTGTTGTTGAGTTGTTTCAGTCATGCCCAACTCTTTGTGACCCCATTTGGGATTTTCTTGACAAAAATACCAGAGTGGTTTGCCATTTCCTTCTCCAGCTGATTTTACAGATGAGGAAACTGAGGCAAATAAGGTTAAATGGGTTTCCCAGGGTCACACAGGAGGGAGAGTCTGAGGCTAGATTTGAACTCAGGAAGAGGAGTCTTCCTGATTCCAAGCCTACTAATCTATTCACCTCAATTCTGAAGTGTCTGAAACAAAACTCATATTTCTCAATGAATTGATTCCTATTCCAAACATCACCATTTCTACTGTAGGCACAATTCAAAGACTTTGGACTCTCTTGTTTCTTATTTATAAAGCATATTTTCTATCCTGCCTCCTGAGTTCCCTGCGCAGCTAGGTGGCACCCTGGATAAAGATGGGCCTGGATTGGGTCAAATTCATCTTTCTTGTTTCAAATTTGACTTCAGTCACTTATCAGCTGTATGACCCTGAGCAAGTCACTTAACCCTATTTGCCTCAGTTTCCCCATATGTAAAATAAGGAGATGGCAAACCACTCCAATATCTTTGCCAAGGAAACCTCACATGGAGGTCACAAAATGTTGGAAATGACTGAACAACTTCCCTATTTCTGTCAAAAGCACCACCATGGTTTTCATCATCCTTGTTCATGTCTTCAGAGCCATTGGATTTCTACACCTAGAGTTAGAAGGATCTTCAGTAGCTATGTAGTCCAACCCCATCATTTTTCCAGATGAGAAATTTTAATTGACTTGTCCTAGTACTTCAGTGGTGGGATTTGAACCCATGTCATCTGACTCTTGAGATGCTGCTTTTTTCACGCAAACTCTTACCCATACCCGTACTCAACCAGTTTCTGCTAAGTCTTATTAATCTTACCTCTCCAGCATTCTCTCTTCTTATATGGCCTGTATCTCATTCAGGTCCTCTGTTCTGGATTATTCTAATAGCCTCCTATTGGTGTCCCTGCCTTAAGATTCTTCTGTCTCCAATCTATTCTTCACCCAGTTGCCAAATTGATTTTCTTAAAACAAAAATCTGATTATTTCTACTTGCCCCACAGACACTCAACTAATTCAAATCATTTCCAGTTGCATTAAGGCTTAACTATAAATTCCTCAGTTAGGCATTTAAAGCTTTCTACAATCTGACTCCAGATTAGCATGGTGACTGCTCCCCATTCTCAGTATTTCAGCTTTTGACTCCATGGCTTTGTGTAGGTGGTCCCCTGTGTGTGCTGTGTGTGCACTCTCTCCTCACCTCTACCTTGTAGAAGCCCTGACTTTCTCCAAAACACATCTCAGCTCCCACACTGTACAAAATACCTTTTTGGATTCTCCCTTTGTGGTGGTTTGTTTTTGTTGTCACTGTTGAATGGTTCAGTCATGTCTGACTCTTCGTGACCTCATGGTCCAAAACATGCTAGACCTTCTATCCTCTGCTATTTCTTGAAGTTTGTCCAAGTTCAGGTTCATTGCTTCCATGATGTTATCTATCCATCTCCTTCTCTACTGTCCCCTTTTCCTTTGCCTTCAGTATTTCCCAGCATTTGAGTCTTTTCCAATGCATTCTGTTTTCTCATTATGTGGT
Organism: Potorous gilbertii; assembly: GCA_028658325.1. NCBI lineage: Eukaryota > Metazoa > Chordata > Mammalia > Diprotodontia > Potoroidae > Potorous > Potorous gilbertii. Next base: position 407,842,820 of record CM053771.1, on the reverse strand, counting down.
CAAAGTATTTTTCTTTCTGTCTTCCTTTCTTCCCTCTTTAAATTACTTTGTGTTTTTTAATTTACTTACTTGGATATCTACTTTACCCCACCCCATATCTTCCCTCCCCAGTAGAATGTAAGTTCCTTGATTATTTCATTTTTTGTCTTTCACAACTAATAAAGTTTGATTGAACTGAATTGAAAAATAAAATCTGTTAGCAGTGACTGTCAAGTATTAATTAAATATGAGCCCAGAAGTGGGTATGAAAAAGAAACTGAAAAAGTTTTGCTCTTTACTGAACTTGAGGAATATGATTTTTCCCAATAGAGAGAAGTGAATTGATTCTAATTTATGAAGTATCTTCAAAGGTGTAACATCTGTGTCATTATATCCTAGAGATTTCCACTTCAGGAATTGAGGAGAGAAAAGAACTGCTGTGCCTGGCAGACAGAAGGGTCTTAATAAATAAATGATTATTGATTGATTAACATCATGGCATAGCATGTGTGGGCTGACCTTTGAGGATCAGTCTTTTAGTATGTACAGACATTCTCTACCTAGTTTCTGTCTAAGAGACCATGTGGAAATAATGAGGGGAGCAAATTTACAGCCAGGCTGATTCAGGGGTTGGTACTGTGTGATGACAGAAAGTCATCTAAGAACTAATGGCTTAAGTTTCTGAACTTAAGAGCTGAACAGGTCCAAAAAGGGAATTCCCTCCTTTCCTGCTCTCTTTCCCTGAGACTGTAGGTGAGGCAGGGCTACTCTGAACTGTGGTAGGTATGAGCATATAACACATGCCCCTCTATGCTTTTCATTCTTTCACACTTAGGAGAACTGGTTCTCTCTCTCTTTCTCTCTCTCTCTCTCTCTCTCTCTCCCTCTCTGGCAATAGGGTTCAGTAACTTGCCTAGGACCTCATGACTAGTAAGTATCTGAGACTAGATTTGAATTCAGGTTCTCCTAACTCTAACCACTGTGTCACCTAGCTGCCCTGAAGAACTGGTATTCTAAGACAAGACATGACCATGCAATAACCTTGTGAATTAGGGAGGTTCGAAGGCCCCACCAGAGGTCTTACCATAGACCAGAGGTGGTAACAATAAATCCTGCAGTAGTATTGGCTGATGGTCACAGAAGCATCAGCAAATGATTCAGAAGTGTTACCTGAGAATATCAATGGCTTCAGGGACTGTGATATCCCTGATGAAAGAGAGGAGTATCAGCTATGAACTCTAGGGAGGAACCAGTCCTCAGTGTGTCCAGCAGGGAGCTAACTCTTTAGAGAGAACTTTAAGAGGGAGAGAGAGAATTTCCATGATGGGAAGAAAACGACGTCCAGAATCAGGATGTGGGAGGTACTTCTTTGCTACATGTAATATTGTATATATGTATGTGTAGTGCATATGTATATATGTGTATATGTATACACATATGTATATGTAAATATGGAAGAGCATGTGTATGTGTATGCATATGTATATGTAAATATGGAAGAGCATGTGTATGTGTATGCATGTATATGCAGTATACATGCA